>OZ010585.1:81285202-81515202 GCA_963932145.1 Acanthosepion lycidas | reverse complement strand
CAATGTTTCAACAGCCTATAATGGAAAAGATAATAAAACTAAATAAAGGGATCTTAACAACAACTAATAATAATTTCTGTGACATATTTCACAAAATCTGCATTACAATAGAACAGAATAAATGTGGCTATCAAAAAAAAAAAAAAAAAAAAAAAAATATAATAATTGATATAAAGTACTACTGGGAGTTGAAACTAGTTAACAGAGTATGATTAAGTTTAAATTTTTACATATGTTACCGCCCCTCCCCCACTACTTAATTTCATGAAAATGTGTTTTATTAGTTAAAAGCAAGACTCATTGGAGAATGTAAATCATTTTTTTTTTTTCAAATAGCTACTCATTACCCATAAATCTACCACAAATCATAAAGTAAAAGATCCAATAAAACTGACATTATTTAATTAGAAAAAATTTTTATTGCTTTCATAAATAAGATTTATTAAGAAAAAATTTTTTTGATGAATAATGAATTTTTACAAAAATTGTTTTCATTTTTTTTTAAATTTTGCTTACTGGAAATAGTAAATTTAATCCTTTAGCTTTCAATTAAAGCTAAAAAATGAAAACTTCAAAAAAGGTTTTTCATTTTTAAAAATTCATTTTAAACCTCAGGTATTGCAAATTAGTGGAGGTCCTTAATGTAGATTAAGTGGCCTTGGTTAAATGTAAATAGCAGAACTGCCTGACAAACAGAACTGACAAAGTTTGCAATAAACAATAACAAGAAAAAGAAAAGAACAGGGCAAAAAAGCAAGCAAACAATATATGCAAGGCAAAACAACAGTAATATGGCAAAAAATTCACAAACTAAGAATTGAGGTTGACACACTAGAGTGAATTCGGATAAACGAATGTAGTGTCCTGACTTCAAGACAAGACACGCCAGGACTGAGACAGATGAGACTGAGAAATGGTCCTGAACCAAAAACACAGAAAATCTTAAGTCATTTTGACAGAATTTTGCTCTCCATTACAGCACTTTATGATGTAAAACAATATTGTCTGGTATATTTACAGCTGCAACTTACAAAAAATGAAATGAATTCATCATATCTTCTTCAACTTAGTTGTTCGGTTGAATATCCTGTTGCCTTGCAGAATAAAGGTATTTTCTTTCTTTCAAGCTTTCCTTACATTGCCAAAAACAGGTTTTCCCAAAACAACTTCTCAAATTCTTTAGCAAATATTTTTAATTGACAGATTCTAAAATCTGATTTAATGGAAACAATTGATTTCTAAAACTGTCAAGTGCTATAAAGTCTTGAAGCATATATAGGTATAGTGTGTGTAAGCCATCTTCCCTTCTACAATGATATAATTCTAGAATCCATCAGTTATCACCTTTTGCTATTAATGAAGCAGAGAGAGAAAAAACAAAAAACAATATTGGTAAGAGTTATAATAATATATATCCTTCAATAATATAATAAAGCAAGTGAATAAGAGGGTACAAGTTTCTCCAGCTTGTTCCTAAATCTTTAAAACAAAATTAAATATTCTTGAATAGGAAACAAAAAAATGGAAATTTTTTTTTAATGATTGTATCATTTTTTTCAAATATTCTGTTCTTAAAAATTGAACACAATTAATAAAATAGAGTAAAAACCTTTTGAAAATTTTTTTCAATCATGTAATGATTTTGTGTATATATGTTTCTTTTTGCAAATTTTACATAGAGAAACGAAAAATCTGTATTCTCACCTGCCTGAAGTCTTTCTTTTTTAAATACATTATGGCTTTGTCAATTTCCAGATCATTTGCTAATTCACTGTATTTGGAACGCTTGACTGCATCTACACACCTGAAAAATAAAAGTCATAATTATACAAAGGGAAACAATTCAATTATAACAAAAGAGAGAATTAAAAATACTACTTTCTCTCTTCTACTTTTTTCTGAGCAAATTCTCAAATCTTTTTTGGTACAATTGTTAGATGGATTCATTGTATTCTCCATTTGATTTTAAAATAAAGTCTATTGAATTTAATCACCTTTTATTAGCAAGAAATAAGCATTTTTTTGTTCCTGTTTGAACAAGATGAGAATTACACATCAGGGATGTCTAAATTAAACAAGTGTGGAAATTCAACTCACTGGAAATTATAACAGATGGCAGAAAGTGTAACACAGAAAATTGAAAGCAGATAGGAATATCAAAAGATACTTTTTGGAAACTGAGTAAGGTACTATGGGATTGAAAAACAACAGTAGAAACAAAGAAAATAAAGTTGGCTTGCTATATGATACGAAACTGAAAGCTTGAGAATTCTGTCACAAATCCTGAAAAGATTTAAGGCAACTAAAATATGTGATTCTATCAACCAGTCAAGGAATGACATGGATAGAGCATGTAATAAATGAGGAAAATTTTATAAAGAATAGGAACTACAATAACACTATTGCTAACAATCAGAAAGAGACAGCTGAAATTTGGGAGATAAATAATAATGAGGAAAGAAGGCTTGAAAATTTTAACACTTACAAGATACATCAAAGACAAGAGAAGCAACAGAAAATAGTGAGTAACCAAATTGAGAATGTTGTACAAATGCAAGCAGGAACAAGTATCACAAATCAACAGAGGAGGTTCAAAGGAGAAAGTAATACTGATATCAACAATGAAGTTATGAAGAGCTATGATTGCTCATGTTCTTAACTGACAAAGCAGAAAAACAGGTTAGCTGTTTTTAATCATTATATCAATCGGTATTATCAGTTTAAGGTAATCTATATTTTTTGTTACCCATCTTTGTTGCTATGAATTTTTTTATTTTTTATTCACATATGGCCTTTTAAGATGTCTGCTTTTATTGCTCTAACAATTTTTTTCTACCCTGCAAAAACCTTAGAATTATTTTTATGAAACTACATAAACTTATGTTTTACACATATGTGGTAACATTACCTATTATAAACATACATAAAAGCTGTGTAACTCAAACAATATCAAGAATTATTATAGTTCATCTTGTAAAACTGTGTCTCTTTAATCAACTGGTTCAGATTTGAGATAAACAGGAATTATTTAGTCTTCTGTATATCAAAGTCTAGATGACAGAAAAAAATTAAAAAATTAGCTCAGGAATAAAATATGATAGATGACATAATGAAAACTGCTTATATATTTGGAAAAGAAATCAGTGACATGCATTTCAAAAAGTAATAAATTACAAAAAAGCTTATGATATGCAATTATGTTATAGCAGCAACATAATAAAACATGCCTATGAAGTTTATACAGATAATTATTTTGAAATATTATACATTATTATCCATAGACCAAAAAAAGTTAAAACCTTAAGATGTTACTAAGATTAAAGTTAATACTATAAAACTTTAATTTACAATAACTAAATTTTTGTTAATTTCAATGCTGAATTCACATTAAGAAATTTTTAAGAACATAACTCTATGTGCCTTTTTTATAAATACTTTCATGATAATTGTTCATATGAGCTCTTCACTATGTTACCTAGACTTTATGAATTTAAGCACAATACTAGACTACCAGTGAGATCACATCAATTTACAGTTGTGCAAGGTAAATGTAGCCATAACTTCTATTGTAATTGTACAACACCCTCCCCAATCATTCAAGATCTACAACACTACAGCTGATCGATGCAGATCGCTTCAATCTCAGACCTGCCCTATCCCACGTTATGATTTAAGTTTGATCATAAGGAGGCCAAAAGATCAAATTGTCCACAGGTATCTTTGTGTCAGGCTGGTCCAAGCAGGGCAAAGATGTACAGGGAAAAAAATAACTCGAATAAATTGAACAAAAAGTAAATACTGTTTTTATATCAGTCCTTGGTACAATAATTGATTATATCAGAGTTTGTATGCAATTAATTATCAGCCCAACCCTAGTCTAAATTGGAAGTGATATTATTGTTGACTTGATTTGGTTTGGGTTACTGTTTTGGTAAAGTTTGTTACAAGGCTGAAGTTGGAGGGGGTTCTCTTCAGCAGGCAATCATGTGAGGTGTATCACGACCAGTGGCTGAGACAAACTCTCTGCTGTCTCTCTCCTATCTCCGTCTCATCTATGTCTGTGGTCTGATGAAGTCACTCCGCACATTCATATTTATTGACATATGTTCAAACTGGCGTGGGGCACAGCACTCTGTTGTCAGCTTATTTCAGAATTCTGGGGAATTCCTCTCTTTCATATTATCACCTCTCACTACTAAATCTCCTCAGTGAGTATGGGTGGCTTATCCACCCACTCCTAGTATTTCAACTCAATTTTTAAACAGGAGAAATCAACCCCAAATTCATGGTTTACGAAAATTAAGTTTTTGCTTTACAGATTGCATTTTCAGCTGCATAGAACATGTCAATCATCTAAGTCTAGGTCATTTTCCATTGTTCAAACCCTCAACACACCAATTCCAGGTGTCATCTGTGAATTAAATTGTCAATCTTTTCCCACGGATTTTAGGTATTAACCCTTCTTGTTCCAAAGTCTTTCAGTATATCGCTCCTTCTATCCATAACTTTCTTCTGTTTTACCGCAGCAACAACAAATAATATTACATTATGCTAACAGTCTCTTTTCTCACACTTCTCACTTGTGGAAATACCTTCCAGCTCCATGCTTTCCAGCCAATTTTAATCTGCAAGAATTTAAATGCAATACCTGTCACTATCTACTGTCCTCCTGAAGACTTTTTTTCTTTCAACTCATTACCAATGCTTCTGTTCTGAATTCCTCCACACCCTGTAAGCCCTTGTGTCTTAGAGGCTGTACTGCCTTACTTGGGGTGATACCAATTAAAAAAATAAAAATAAACTGTCTAGCTTTCTTTTAATATACTTCTCCCAAAAGTAAGTGTACAAAAATAACTCAGACTATTTAACATTTATTTTCTCATACTTATTAATTATTATTTTTAATTATTTCATACAACTAATAAAAAAATTATAATACAAATAGAGATAATTAAGTGGGTGATATGACATTTTTCTGGCTACATAAGTATTAATAATTAAACGGTTTCTTTATGAATTAAAATTCTAAATTTGTTTCAAATGAACAATTTTATTATAAACAGACACATGAAAAAATAATGTATCTATGGCACTAAAAACAAGATATTTTATTTGAATTTCTGAATGAATTAAGTTACTTGTAGACATAGCTAGATTGATGTCTTGTGAAAAAAAAAATGGATAAATCAGGGTGATATTTACAGATAAGGATAAGAAAGCAGATCTTCTATGTGCCATGTCCCTTCAGGACTTAGATAATCATAGCTCTCTACAACTTCCTATCCCGTGTGGCCCTTAGCAGTTTTTCTTCCTTTGCTAAGTTCTCCCCACTTCTACATTCCACCATTCATTCACATAAACTTGTCAGGAAAGTCAAGCTTGCTACCTTCCCCTCTCTTATCCTCAATGTATATCCAAAGACTCTTTTCGTTGCCATTTACTTTAAGACTCCCTTGTTGCTTACTCACTCTGTCCATGGAATTTTCAGTTTTCTTCTGTAGAACCACATTTCTGTTGGCTCCAGGTTCCTCCTGTGTGGAGATAGTCCAAAATTTACTGCCATATAAGATGGATATCACATAGCAGCTTAACATACCTTTCTTTGTTTCTAACAAATTTTTTTTCCATTTCTCACCACCTTGCTTAGCTTTTGGAAAGATTTCTTTGCTTGTCCTATACATATTCCAATCTCGGTGTTGCATTTTCCATCCTCTCTTGAAACTTCTGTACCTGCTCAATGTTCACATCACAAATTCATAACTCATATCTTGGGCATTTTCTCCTGCTGGTGACCAAACTTGCAGCTGATGGTTAGGCCTTTTTTCTCACTTTGTTTTACTACTCTGTCTAGGAGATCCTGTAGTTTTCTTTCCAAGTCAGTCATCAACACAGTGTCATCTGTGTGTCTTATATTAAGATTATGCCAACTGATAATAAATCCCCAAAAGGAAGAAAATAGTAGAGGAGTCATGACAAACAGAAAATCATGAGCAAGCCTTGTAACTAAATATTTCCCACTCGTGTTGAATCCAAGTAAAGACCAAGATTTGAATGTTCATTTTTCACAGCAAGCAGGCAAGCACTTCTCACTGGTGCAACACAATCTTTCATACTCCAATTTGATGTTGGGCAAGGCAAAGTTTAGCTTAATAAATACCACAATACATTTTTTTTTAAATTACAACCTCCATGTATCTGAGTAATAATTTAGATGAAAAAAATAATATTTTTACAAAAACTATTTTGTATATTTACCCAAAATAATTTCATTTACTCACCAATCATAACCAGAAGCAAAAGAATTGTCAATATGAGGAGAAATGATTTTGGCAGCAGTTTTTATACATTTTTCAGCTTCATATTTTCTATAAAAAATAAAATGCAAATTATTCATTGAGGATGATATTTTAAATCAAACAAATTTATCTAGTATGAAATTTGTTTTTTTTTTCCTTTTAAACTAAGAAAGTCACCTATTTCTATACAAAAATATATCCAAATTTAAAACTAATATTTATAATCACAATAAAATTTAAAATGACTGATGAAGGATTAAAATTTAAATAGTTTATAAGTAAGTTAAAAATGCCAAATAAAATTTCATATTAACTCTGAAACTTTTGCTGAAATTTTAAATTGTTTTATGATATATCTTTGACATGGATGATTGAATTTATTTGAAACAAATTATCAATTAAATTCAATTAAGGAAAACAGATGTTAAATTTAAAAATTCACAAATAATTTACAGAAGAAAAATTGAAAAACAGAATGCTTAAAATTGAATTTTTTTGTAAAATTAATTTTAAATAATTATTCAGACCATTCAATATCAGAATTCTAGTCTTCACAAAACTACATTTTCAAATAAACATTTAACAATCATCATAAAGAAACAGTGTGCATAAGGATTATTTCCTCATACAGAAAATAGAGATAAATTATGGGTTGATGCAAAAGTTTTTTAAATAAAATCTTTTATTTAAATAAATTCATAGTCTCATTATTCTGTTATCAAAGTAGTTTTCACTGAATTTTTCCTGCCATCTTCCAGGTGAATTATGTATCAACATCACCAGTCAATATGCTTACACAGAAAAAAAGTTTTTCTTCCACTGTATCATTCAACTATTGTTTGCTGTAATATATGCAGGTCAACAACTTCTTAAGGTTCTTTGCAATTTGACAAAAAAGGGAGAGAGAGAGAGAGACAAGTGTTAAAATACTGACCAATGGTTGACACTGTAAAGATCATGTGGAACATATTTTCACAGATACTGAATTTTTACTAAAGCTGAACAATAGTAAGCTATAGTCAACTGATTGCACAAGCAGGAAATAGTTTTGAGTAAACTTCAAAGAAACTTCTATGATTGCAAAAGTGACACTTGAAACTCCTGCATCAACTTCATATTTAAAACTTACTTTTCCCTTTCTAAACGCCGCAGGGCATCATTCTTTATTACTTCTATAAATTGATTGTGTTCTTTATTGTCCTAAAAAATAATTTCAATATTATTAATGAACTTTCTACATATCAGACAATGTAGAAAAATAAATAATGCAGTTGAGAAAATCTAGATAAATAATAAAATGCTTATTTATTTATTTACAGTTAAAACCTTTCAGTCATTGTGCCATCCAACCATCATCTTCAGGGTATGTTAAACAGGACAATGTCAGAAAGAAATAAAGAACTGGTTAGTGTATTTGAAGACATAATTAATGTTAGTTCAATCTCTGAACCAAGTAGTAATATTAAACACAGATTCAGTGAAAAGACAGACAGACAGACAATAACAATTAACTAAGACAAGATATCTATAGACATGGATAGCAGAATGAGAACAATCTACTCTCATAGAGGGTAGACTTTGAAATTCTCTGAGGGCTACCCAGATCAAAAAGTACCTGAAGAGTGCCAGAGGGGACAATGAGTGAAACATTATGAACATAACAAAGATGGAACATTATTTCAGCTATAAATAACAATAACTCTTCATCTTAGAAATTAATAAAATCCTTTTTGGTCAAGTCAGATTTTTTTATAAATTTATTTTTGCCACTTTTTTATACCAACATCAACCTAAGAGACTTTTAAAATTATATCATGAATATTTACAAAAACATTAACTATAATTATCATTAATAGACATTTTACCAACTTTATCCTGATTAATATCTAAGTTGTACTTAAATATGTAATCAGTTAAATAAAATAAAATAAAGAAAACAGTCTTAACCCACTTTATACACTTTAATTCAAATGCTATTACAAGCTTGCATTTCAAATTACAATACAATCTATGTTGTTGGAATAAAATTTCCCATGGTTTTTAAATAAATTTAATGTTTTACAAAATCCGACGACTTTACTTCCAACCAGATATTTCAAATTGTATCCAAATATTAAATTTGTAAGTCTTGTAAAAATATTTTTTTTACGTGAATGCTTTTTTAAAAGTCAAAGACAAGTGAATCATTTCCACATACCAAAATAACACATAGATCCATGCATTTTTAATTTTCTAATTTGCTAAGTATTTGAAAGATTTGATATTCGTAATTAAAGAAAAAAATTATATCCATAAAGTAAGGCCAAATAAGAAAAATCAACGATGGTCAAGTGTTAAACGAAAAGAGAAACAACTGTAAAGGGGAAAAAATTCATTTCTTATACTTAGGAGTTTTTCCCCCTTAATTTTACTTCTTAAAAGATTTTATTGGTATAGATAGGTGCATCCCAAAATGGCATCAACTTTATTTTTTTTCCAGCCAAAAATAATGCCACGTGGGCAAAATCCTTTGGATGAGAGATGACGCCACCCTTCCTGTACATGCGTGAAAAATTTTTGCACCAGTAGGTCGTGTCAGTTCCAGGCTGTTACGCCTAAAGTACAGACGTGTAGTGCGTACTCATTGGACTTTCACTTTCACACAAGATTACCAAATGCATCAAGCAGAGATGTTGCATCAAGTTTTACCAAAGGTTTGGTGATACTCAATCTGAAACCATCTAATAGATTCAGCAGGGCTTTGGTGATGATGTCATGGGTAAAACATAGATCAAGAAGTGATATAACCTCTTCAAACATAGCTGCCCTTA
Source organism: Acanthosepion lycidas (assembly GCA_963932145.1). Taxonomy (NCBI): domain Eukaryota; kingdom Metazoa; phylum Mollusca; class Cephalopoda; order Sepiida; family Sepiidae; genus Acanthosepion; species Acanthosepion lycidas. The sequence continues at coordinate 81,506,096 of OZ010585.1, read as the reverse complement.
AGTGGAGAACAAGGCAGGCCATTCACAAGTTGAAACGAGGAGCTGACTGAGAAGGTTCAGCAAATAGTGAATTCCATTTTAATGGGGGATTTGTGCATGCAAAAAGTGTCAGTGAAAATTGCCCACTCATTCTGCCTATATAATCCAAGCTTTCCTGGTCAAGAAGAACATATCATTGGTTTGACAGGCTACCTACTTGGCATCATGTGACTTCTGGTTCTTACCCAATCTGAAAACTCTGAAAGAGAAGTGATTTGAATCACGACAGGAAATCATGAGAAAAACAACAGTGCAGCTTCATAGTGTTCCAGAGATGTTACTAGCAGTAGCAGAACCACGGGGAGAAGTGGGTGAACTCCCAAGGAGAGTATTTTGAAGATGATTAAATAAAATTTGTGAAATGTACAAAATTGATTTTTTTTATGCTCAAAGGTCAGGCACTTTTTGAACACACCTCATGTATTGTTATTATTATCAGGTTTTTCTCATTCCCAAAAGAAGAAAGCCCTCACAGGCCTTATCACATATATAAATCTTTATGATTATAACTAATCACTAGTCATAGGATTCAATCAATTTCCTTTCACACTCTCATCCAGACAGGACTTTATGCTTATTCTTCTTCTATGTGCCATGCCATATCCCTTCAGGATATGGGTGATCATGGCTCTCCACAACTTCCTGTTTCTTGTAGCCCTTAGTAAAGTTTAGTTAAAGTCTTCTTACTATATTTCCTAATCCCTGTTCTCTCAATCATTTACACAAGCTTGTTAATTAGGTTGTGTGCAACTTTCCTCTGCCCCTCTTGCTATCCCATCAATGTCCAGTGAGTAATAAATTTTTTCAAGCCCTCTTTCCATATTACGTGCACTAGAATTTTAAGCTGTCTCTTTACTGATAACTATATGTAAATTTTTTGCAACAAAACTGATATAAATCTTTTAAAGTCAAGATTTGTTTCTATCACAAAGGAAAACAACCTGTTTCTGTCAATAATGATGTCAAAAGTCATGGGTTGCACTATATAAAAGCAATGTAAGATGGCACCACCGTACCTTGACACCATGGAAATTTCCTGACCTATATCCCTTAGGTTCAGTCATTTAGGATGCTCATGGGAAGGCAATGCAAATTCAGAATTTAAATGTGGCATAACAGTGGATGCCAGATGGGTAGGACATTCCATTTCTGAAACTGTGAGGACATTCAACATCCCTTGATCTACAGTGTATTAAGAATACTTGATAGATAGCATTACCACCCACCATGGCTGATCATGGTTCTTTAATGATCATGAACAGAGGCATTTGATTTGAATTGTTTGCAATAACAGACAAGCAATATGGTTTCAAATCACATTTATAGCAAGAATTATCATGTCATTGACCTGTGACTAAAATGTTACACTGCTTCATAAACGTTTATACCCATTCATGGTCTCTACATATCCTATGACTTTTGGCCAGTCAGTGTATATTAACTGAAGGAAACATTCTTGCATACACTCATTGAGAACAGAGATAAAGAAACAACTCTCCACAATTGGACATACATTTATATCTCAGTTTTTAGCCCTCTGTTAATAGTGTGGGTCATTGTCACAGTATTAGTACCTGTATCCGGAACATTCACCGTAAACATTTTTGCCATAGGAAACTTCACCATATAGGAATTATCGTAAGACAATTTCACTGCATTTTTTTCAATACCCTTATCTTGAATATCCCTTTTAGAGTAATGTTCAATTTAATATGCGAAGTACCTTGTTATCAATTATATATGGATGCCTTTTTTACAGGGTTAAACATCATTCTTTGATCAGATATTTTATATTGAAGTTGGTTGCATATTCAAGTTGTAAGTTTGTTTCAAATAATGTATATTGCTTGAGTGAGAATTATTGGCAGACTGATATTATATGTTAACAGAAAGTTTAACGTTAAGTCTGAAATATGAAATTGCGTGACATAGGTTCTGGAGTCAAGTTGAATTTTTTGCACTCCTCACTGACGAGGATGAATGATGCAGGAATTTGATCCTATAACTTTGCTTATTAAAATGTTTAATTTAAGTAACAATAGTATGAGCCAGATATACTTGACAACAAAGTACTTCACATATCAAAAAAAAAAAAAAAAAAAAAAATGCAGCAAAATTGTCTTATGGCAAAAATCCTATACAGCAAAGTTTTCTACAGCGAAAATTCCTGAGGTGAGTTTTCCTATGGCAAAAATGTTTATGGTGAATGTTCCTAGAGCCATTAGTACCATGGGTTTGCAAACACCTCATTTAAAATATTATAAATATATCATTTACTTCTTAATTTTTGTCATATAATGTCATGAGTGTTCTTTCTGGATTTTATAAATAAAAATGAAAAATCTAAAGATTTTATTTTGAAAAATCAAATTAAAAAGTAAATATTAAAAATAGAATTTTTATATTTCAAAAGTTCACATATGAAAAAATAGGTTACATTTTATTTTCAGTCAATAAATGAAACTGTATGTAAATCCTAGAAATATTATGACTAAAACTGAAAATTCCTTATAGTTATTTGAAAAAGATAAAAAAGTTACATGGCTAATCATGCAAAACTGACTTGCCATTTGCTAAGTTTTAGAGAAAAACATTTTCAGGGCACAAACAGCAGGTTAAAAATATATTTCCAATTATTATATTAGTATGTAATACTTCTGGATATCATTTTATTACATAATAACAATAGAAAATCGACCCCCTATTTATATCCAGTAGCATCTTATATTAATACTTGTTTACAGTCATGTGCTTGTAATTCTTACTGTGACACTATGTGACACTGGTAAATGGGAAAAAAAGGATACCAAATAACATATAAACTGAAAGAAGGAAGCAGAAATGACTTGAAGAAAATGACTTTATTGTTTTGAAACTGATATTACCAAAGAGCCATCTGGAAAATTTAAACTCACAAGGAGTGGGGAGAAAATTTAAACTCACAAGGATAGAAGGGCATTTGAATTCGACCAATAATTTTGTTAACCAAGCCAGAATTAGAGAAATTAATTTATGGACGCTTACTAAAGTACAGATTATGAAAATGTCTCCTGGTGACCAGACAGGAAAGGAAGTCGAGTGAGTGATATTTGGTAATTTTTGAAGACAAAAGCAGAACTAACAAACTGATTTATTTCACCTGTCGAAAAGTGGAAATTGTAAACAGCTCAAGAAATAGAATTTCTTAAGACAAGGAACCAGGTTTATAAGTATGATTAAGTGAATGAAATATGGAGGCCAATACTTGCTAATAGCTGTTAGAGGAAACAGCTGGTAAATTTTTGATTATATAAACAAGACCTTAGGCTTGGAAAAATTTGTTGATTTGTTAATACGATAATTACAGTTAATGGCTAAAAGTTAAGCTCTGCCTTTTTGCTTACACAGTTTAAAATCAGATTTGTCAAAATGACAGCCAAGGTGAAGGGCTTAGATGAGATACCAAGAGGGACAGAGGAATTGCATACACCCATTGTAAAACAAAGGTGCGAGGCATAAATAAGAGAAGATATGAGTTATACGGGTGGGTCAATACCTGCAACCACTACCCACAGGAAGAAGGGATCTCACAAATTTGGAGAGATAATTAATATTACAAACAAGACAACAAAGAACTTTTGTTGAAAGACGGGGGAAACCCTGGATCCCCAAACACCATCAGCCCCCTGCTCCCTGCCAGTCTTGAGTAAGTGTCAATATAAGCAGACTACTGTAGCAACTAAGTCAGAGAGAAGAGTTGCAGTTGAAGCCAAGGAAAGCGAGAGACACAGACAAGACCAGACAGCAGAAGGAGCTGCTGAAACCCACATGACCTGCCACCAAAGAGAATTCCCAACTTTGAACCCTTTTCCAAGAAATTCACACCAATAGGCAAAAGTGTCGCTAAAGAGATTTTAGTGGGAAGGTTTAAGTTTGTACAGCAAAAATGACATAAAACCAAATAAAAAATTAACTCAAGACTTTGTTTTCGTTTGCGTTAATTCTGCAAAAAGACATTTCTATTTTTTTTAACATAGCCCAGTTCACCATGGTCTGAGTCAATGCATCAATTGCTGCTATTAATCAATCCCTACCAGCTCTATGATCAAGAACACAATGTGGGCAGGAGCGAGGTGGACCAAAGTGGACAACCATTGAACCACAACAGTATCAAACAGCATGGGATTGACCCTGCAATCATTGCATTGTCGTCCTACAATCCTGATATACAATATACTGCTCTGGTATAGACAGCATATGGCATAGGTCAAACCCAGAATTGACCTCGAGGTTATATTACAAATACCGTGACTAAAATTAGAAACACACTGTAGTCATTTGACAAAGGTAATTAGAAAGATGCTGGACTATCAGGAAGATTTAACTGGCCATTTATTAAAATGTTAAATATTAAGGAAAATCATTTCATTTGGTGTTCTAGCAGCTTACAGTACTAATGGAAAAAAATAATTAGCCAAAGAAAAAAAATAGTAAAAATTAGTAAAATATTTTTTGAAAACCAAGATATGATGAAATCTTCTAATAATCTATTTGGGAAAATATTAATAAGATGCTCAAGAGGAAACAACATTGATGTCATTCTCAACTTTCAGTAAAATATCCTCAAAGATTTCCAGAGAAAAAATATCTTACACTTGATTGGTATTTATCCTCATCATCAAACTTCATGTCAACTGTAAGCATTTGTTCAAATGCCCATTTCATCTTTTCCTGGTCATTCAGTGCAAAATAGCAGAGGATCAAATTAAAACCAGTTTTAAAACTTGGAGAATCATTCATGATATGTTCAAAAGATGACACTGCTTCTTCATATTTACCCATTTTGACAAAGGCAATTCCAATATTTTGCATTATTTTCATTCTGTAAAAGAAGAGAATTCAAAAATATTGCCAATTGATATATTTTTAATAAATTATTTATTTTCAGATATTATCAAATTTGATGGGAGGTTGAAATAAGAATTTGAGAGTTTTGTAATTTCACAAATTTATATGATTTAAAGGACAAATATCAGGTTGTTTAAGTTTCATCCAAAAGACATTCAATGAAATAATATCAATTATAATTATTATTTTGCAAATAACAGAAAGGAAGTTCTGTCCCACAATAGTTGATACATTTTCATACTCATTTCATTCATTAAATATAACAACTGTTATGAGACAGAGGGAGCATCATTTTTTTTAAAATCTAATAATTATTACTACTTGTGTCCTAGAATAGTTGTTACATTTAGTGAATGGAATGTTCATGAAAACTGAACAACTATTATGGGATACAGACAGTAATAATTATTAAAATAGTTTTCAAAAATCCCATAATAATTGTGACATTTTCATGCACATTTCATACACTAAATGTAACAACTATTACAGCACAGGCATAGCAATAATTGGCAAACATAGATAAACATGTCTGTAATAAGATGCAGTATCAAAAGAATGGTTTTCCCATTAACACTGCCTTTTATTTTATCTCCCTTCACTCTTCAGCAATGTTTATTGTTTTAAAAAGTGATTATTAGAATTATAATAAAACCTAAACATATGAAAGTGAATTTATACATTTTCTTTATTCTTGAGAATTGACAACAAATATGATCAACACTATTTATTTATTGAATTGTTTATTTACACTATTTATTATATTGTTTATTGGCATGGTTGGCAAAACATTGGCTAATTGCCAATTGATTCAAACTTTATAAAATGGTAAATAATAAGGATTTCATTATAGTTGGTTCACATATTCTACTAATTTAGTAAACGCTTATAAATTTATGAATAAAAAATTGTTTTTATATTTGTTCCTTTATAAACTGGTAAATGATAAATATTACATTGAATTAGTTCTAATTGTCTTAGTTTTTAGAATGTTGTAAATATAAAATTATTCTTGTTAATAAACAATCTAATAAATAATGTTTAATATTTTTGTTGTCAATTCTCATGAACAAAAAAAATGTACAAATTCATTTTCATCATATGTTTAGGTTTTATTCCAATTATAATCATTGCTTTTTAAAACAATAGAACATTGTCAAAAGTAGTTAAAAATGTGGTGTCATGGGAGAAACCATCCTTTTTACACAATGTCTTATTGCAGGCACATTTGTCCATGTTTGCCCAATAATAATTGGATATTAAAAAAAAAACATACTACCCATAATAGTTGTTATATTTAGTGTATGGAATGTGTATGCAAATGTAACAATTATTATGGGACAGGTTATTCAAAAATCTTAATTATTATTACAACAACATCTGTCTCAATACAATTGTTGCAGTTAGTCTCTTGAATGTGTATGCAAATGTAACAATTATTATTGGACAGACTGAGTATTAGAAGTGGACTATTAATTTGAACTTGACAAATTTATAGGCCTTAAAATTGTCAAGAGCTTATTTTGAAAATTAGATATATTTGAAAGAATCTCTTTCCATCTGCATCAACCAAAAGAGAAATATGGATGTTAAAATGGATTTGTAAAAGTCCATCTTCAGATATCACTTTTACAGAATATAGATCTCTAAGCCACAATATTATTTACATATGCAATGCACCCAACAGAAAACAAATGTGTCAAATTACCTTATTTCTTTTTCTAATTGAGAAAATAAATAAATAAATATATACGTGTATGTGTGAGTATATATATATATATATATATATATATAAACTACTACTATCAATATGCTAAAAGATGAAAGATGTGTCTTTAAAAACTACTGTGTCATTTTTTTTATTAAATTTATCCTACCACCAACTGATATTTTTGTAAGTAGTTGTGCACTAAACTTTTACACAGAAGTCTTTTTTTATTTAACTACAGTCAGATGACATCAGGAGTATAATTTGTTTTGGAGATAAGTTTAGCTGCTTACCTAGTTTAGCCATATTTATAAGTCAGAAAAAACAAAAAGAAGCAATAAACTGTAAAGAATAATTATCATCTGTTGTTGTAAAGACAAAACTTACTTCATCTCTTTATGTGATAATTGCACTTGATCCAATGCCATGCGATAAAATTTGATGGCTTTCTGATAATTTTGCTGTTTGAAATAAATGTTGCCAATATTTACTTTCAGTCGGCCTGAAGAAATAAAAACGTGGGAAAAATTGAATATTTACATGCAATTGTAATAGAATGTGTCAGGGTGCAAAAATATAGTTACATATCAAATCACTAAAAAAGAGTAAGTGATTTATCATTTTTGGTTTGTTATTAAATTCAGATAAATAAAAACTATAAAAATCCTATGAATATATAAAAACACAAGGAATTTATATAGAAATAGCTGCAGGCTGTTCTTGTTATCAGCTAATCTAAATTCCCAACGAGATTTTGTAGTGCACAACAAAGATTATTTACACTATTTACATCACTCAGACTGTTATCCTCATCTTTATTGCCATATTCACATTTTGGCTGTTGTATGCCTTCTTCAGGTGATATATATTGGAATTTCAAATCAAACCCTTTATTTAGTCCATGGGGGTAGATTGTTCTAATTCCACATGCCATACCTTTTTTAGATATCTCAGTTTCAGCTAATTCCAGCCATCGTCCTAAAGAAATGTGCTCCTGAGCAGGTTCTACAACTATTGCCTCACTGCTTCCTGCTTTCCAGTTTGTTTGATCCTGTTTTTAAGAACTCTGGAGAATCTTCTGATCCCTCTAACTATTAGTCTCCTACTGCTTTTCGACAAAGTATTCAAGGCTTTAATCAATGCCGAGATGGTTAAGCATCTTACCTCTCACAATCTACTCTCTGACAAACAATATGGCTTCCGTTTTGCCTGGTCTACCACCAATGTGCTTACAGCCATATATGTAATATGTATATCAAGCTGTTGATAAGAACAGCAAAGCTCAAGTTGTGGCTCTAGATCTCAAAGAGGTTTGACAGGGTTTGGCACATTGGTCTTCTACATAAACTCCAGAACTATGGTATAACAGGATGATTTTTTGATTTAATCCAATCATTCCTATCAAACCATGAAATGAAAGTTGTTTTGAATGGGCTCACTTCCAGATCTTTTCACACAAATGTGGATGTCCCCAGTGCTCTATCATGGGTCCTATGCTGTTTCTGATCTTCATCAATGATCTTCCTGATGTCATCAGTTCCCAAGTAGGCATTTATGAAGATGACACTATCATTTGCTCCTGTCTCAATAGCAAATCTGTCAGAGCTGACAAAGTTAACCTGTCTGCTGCTATCGAAAAGAACCTCCAATTAGTGGTTAACTGGGGCAGGAAATGGCTTGTAAATTTTAATGCCTCCAAAATGAAACTGCTCTCATTTAACCATAAGAGAAAAACTTTCCTGTTTGCCATTTTCTTGAAAAATCCAAAGAAGGATCTGCAATGTAATTGATCCTGACTTGGCATCTCAACTACAGTTACTTTCTTACTGACAGGATGTGGCTTCTCTCTGTCTTTTCTACAAATATTTTCATGGCTGCTCTGATGAGCTTTTTTCTCCTGATGCTCCGACTACATGAATTTAAGTGTACTACTAGACTGGCATCTAGGTCCCACCTTTTTACTGTTGAAATCGTTAAATGTAACCACCACTTCTTCTCCAACAGTTTCTTTTCTCACACTTCTCGCCTGTTTAACTCCCTTTCATTTACTTACTTCCCTGAAAACTAAAATCTTCAAAAATTTAAATGCAACATCAATCATCATCTTCTGTCTTCTTGAATCCCATTCATCTTTTATCCTTTCTTCAATCCCCACTATACCCAGTCTTTTCTCCCACTTTCACTCTCTGTAACCCCCTGCATACTAGTGGCATTCCAGCATTGCTTAGGCTGAAATGATTAAAAAAAAATCCCTTTAGTAACTCAACTCTCCAAGTTTTTGTTTCCTCTGCTCTGGGCAGGAATTGAACTCACAACTCTTTGGGCCAAATCAATTTTTCAACCCTGAAGAAGCCCGGAGTGTACAACAGTCGAAACATTGTTAATATGGCAATAAAGATGAAGACAACACTTCAAATAATGTAAATAGTGTAAATGGTTACAATAGATCCTCTCAGAAATATAGACAGACAATAAAGACTGTTCAGAAGCCACCGTCTTGATACATCTTCTTGACTTCAATAAGTCAACAGCTTAATGAGGAAAAAGCATGTACTTAAAACATCACATTTATTTTTCAACTTCACATTTGCTGGCTCAGTGGAAAAAAATGGACAAGCAACACAAAGGTGAAGAAGACTAGTGCATATCTGTCTATATTTCTAAGATGAAGTATTATGTATACTACTTACATTATTCGGACTATTGTCCTCATCTTCATTGCCATATTTATTACAATGTTTCAGCCATTGTATGCTCCAGCCTTCTTCAGGTGGTTGGAATGTCAAAACTTTATTTTGCTCACTGGGGTAGACTGTTCTAGTTCCATGTGCCATGTTTAATGGATGTCACTTATCAGTTATCTATTGTTAATTCCTCTCTCCAAGTTCTCCACTGCCTTAACCAGGTATTGAACTTACACACTTTGGGTGTGTCACTGGATCTAACCAACGCCTTTATCCACTGTGCCATGTGTCCTGAAGAAGGCCGGAGCATACAACAGCCGAAATGTTGTAATAAACATGGAGACAAAGATGAGAACAATAGTCCGAATAGTGTAGACTAGTGTAAAGTGGAAGAGAACAATCTATCCCTGTGGATTGAATATAGAGTTTGGTTGAAAATTCCAACAAGGTTACCAAGTACGATGACAGACAGCTGAAGAAAGTTGAAAAGTACAACAGCTGAAATGTATTTACATCAATCAAGATGAGCATACTTAAATAATAAATAATAAAAGCATATAACAGCAAATAATTGCTTGTCTAAAAAATTCCAACATAGTCTCCTTTGTCAATGCATTTAATTCAGTGGTGAATATTATTCACAAACCCAGTGAAAGGGTTTTATCAAAAAAGCAGCTAATAATAGATTGTTAGGCTATAGAATTATTGATCCACTCTTGTATTGGATAAGTCTATGAAGATTGTTTACAACAACAAAAAATATTTAAAAACATTGTTCAAATAAAAAATGGATAGAAATACTAAAATATATTTGGTTTTAAACTTTTCTTCTAACGAAAACTATTTGGTTATCAATGTGTTATTCTTAGAAATTTAATTATGCTTGTTAGACTGACAATATCAAACATACATAAATATAATTCCTGAAAACCTAAGAAAAAAAACATCTTTCTTGCTGAATCCTTTTTGCTTTTCATGCTGTGGAAATGAGTCAGGCATAAACAAGAAATACTGACTTGGCTCTCGGCCAAATCAGAAATACATCTAAAATAACCGAATTGGAATAGCGAAAGAGGAAAATCCACAATGAGTAAGGATTAGGTTTCAACCAAAAAAAGCAACGGTTAAAATCACATAACACGGTGCTGAAATGGTTCACCCACCTGCACTGTTAAATAGCTTGTTCTTCACAATTATATTGTATGTATTCAATGCTTCTGTATACATCTCATTAGCAAAATACACATTGGCCAGATTGAAAAGGACCTTGAATAAAAAAAAAAAAAAAAAAAGGTCATCAACGGAGGCAAAACACAATGCTCTCAAAAAAGTACTTACAAAAGATGAATTGTAGACAAACATTTATTATTCTGAGAGTGCATATATAGTGGGAAGTGGGGGGGTCTAGACAAATGTAAAAAAAAAAGTCATATTACCAAAGGAGATAAAATATGATGCAAGATATTTTTTAAGAATCAGCAAAAAGAAGAAGACAATGAATATAGTTTTAGAGAGTTAAATTATTACATTTTATTCTAAATATGTAGACTTATCTGGAATGTTCATAATCTGAAACCGTTTTTACATTATGAAACAATATGTAGTAGTAAAAAGGACTTTCAATTTAAGAAATTTTCCCAGTATTCCGTTGGATAAAATAACTTCTATGATCTTCATTACCAATACATTTTCTTTTGTGTGCTGACATAAGCAATCATGACTCAATACAACTTTCTCACTTTTGCTGCTCACAGTCAATCAGAATAGACAAATAGCAATGTTAAAATTATCTGTTTCGATTCAGTAAACATTTGGCATTCATTAACTGAATATTTAGTGTTATTGCTGGTTGAAATTTATAAAAAATCTTTTGATTGAAAAAGATTTTTAGGAAATTAGAATTTTCAAGGCTACAGTTATAACGGTTATAGCACTTTCTAATATTGATGGAAGTTTCTTTCCAAATCTTTTTTTATGTTGAAAGTCAGTGTCTTGATTATATCATTTTTTCTTCTCATTAAACATGCTAACCATTTTTATTGTTGTTGCTGTTGGTTGTGTTCAAGTGATGTGGTTTTCATTATTTGGTAAAGCTTTTTCTTTGTGATTTTGAAGCGCTATTCTATAGAGGCTGATAAAGGATGTTTTACTATTTATTTAGATTTATAGGATTTATTTGTTTGAAGCTATTTTTAACCAGTGATCTAAGAAAACATTTGTATAGAGATGATAGTTTAGACATTTCTGGATGAGTTGGATGCCATACATGACATCTGTAGGAGAGTCGAGATCTGATGAGGTTATATAAGATCATGACTTTAGTTTTCAGCTCAATATTCGGGGTCTATTTTTAGGCCTATTAGATTTAAAATTGCATATTTGGATAATACAGCAAATGAGTGAAAACTCCCCAAACAATTTCAAACAATTTTCATCTGGTTACCAAAGAAATATGCATCCTAGTATAATATTCTGCTCTTTTCATTAATTCTGAATGCTTTTAGCCAATTTCAGCATTCAGTTAGTCTAATTAGGAGAACTATTTGTTTAACTAATTGAATGTGACCTACGCTAAATTCAAATTCACCGAAAAAATTTTTTAATATAGGTCATGACATGAAGTTGTTTGCATATAAAACCTAGACAATATCCTTATGAGCAGATACAAATTGTTTCATTACTTTATAAGATCTATCGAAGTCAGACATTCAAACTTCCCAAGAAGCAAAAATGAAAGAGACTGGGAAGTAATTTAACATAAGCTAGTCAGTTATAGGGCTGTTCAGCTTCTTACATAAAATTTTGTAGCTGATAAATTAAAAAAAAAAAAAAAAACAACCTTTAACAAACTGGAAAACAACTTAACCATTCAAAAAACAAAATTCAATCAAAAATACAAAACTAGTTTGGCAAATTGATATGCAACCGTTAAATGAAAAGCATCAATAAAAGATGTTAATAAAACTAACCAAACACCTGTACATCTATACAAGATGTTAATAATACTAACTAAACATCAATACAAAGCAATATTAAATCAAAATGAAGCATACAAATAGAATAGTAACCCATACAAGGTGCACAACAGTTCATCTACTGATTATTATTATAATAACTCATTTTTTGGAATTCATGTCTTTGATGTGATTCTAGCCCTTCTTCTGATTGTGTTATGGTGTTAGTAGATCATGGATATACTAATGCCTCTTGTGGGCCTTTGAAAGTGGAGAAAGGCAAGATATTTCTTCTCTTTTTTCAAGCTGCCTGTTAAGGCTGTTCATCAGATAATACTGCCATAAAAGCTCAAATTAATCAATACAACACACAAGGACATCATATTCCCACCAATATTAGACAGATACTTGTAGACAACATAAAGAGATAGAGATATAAAATAAAGTAGGAAAAAAACAGACTGTAAACACTTCATGATATAATTATAAAAAACAAACCCTACATTAAATAAAATTTTTTTAGATTTGGAACTGGTACAGTCTAAAACACATAATCTAGATGATACTGCAAGTGGATTGACATATGGTATAAAGTTTCCACCAACATGCTCAAAATATGATTTAGATTTATTATGTTCTAAACATCAAATTCCATCATTGAAAAAAAACAAAACAAATAAGTTTTCTTGAATTTAAAAAATTTAAATAATTCCTGTTCTTCAAAATGGCCAATGATAGTTGAAAGCACTCAAATGTATACAGACGATTTTTACAGATATCAGAACCAAATATCAGTTATCTTATATAAAAAGAGAAAATTACTAGCAAATTATTAAAGAAACTTTGTCTGTTATCTTAAATAAAATTTACTTAAATGAAAAAAATTGCTGCATATAATGTTTATAGTAATCAAAATTGATTGTTTTAAATTACTGTGTTACATTCCAGAAATGAAAATATAAACTGGCAAATATAGGCATTGAAAGCCCCAACAAGGGATGTGCATTTCATAAAAAGGGTAATTGAGCTTTGCTTTGCTGTAAAGAACTTAGTAGCCAGAAGACTAAAGCACACCTAGCTAAAAGGTTGTTTCTTTGGGTAAAAGGAATGCAGGTTTGGTCATCCCCTAAGACATATTTTCATTAATAAGAACTTCTGTTTTTTTAGACCAGTGGACATTAATTTCACTGTTTAAAAAAAAAAAGGAATGTCCACTCAAACACATGTATCTACTAAAAAATAACTTATATAATAAGAGAGGAAAACAACTAAATATATATATATCGATATAAGTATCAGTTTCATGATTCAATGCGATCTTCAGACCACTTGACAGTCACCATGCAGTATAGATCCCTATGTCTACACTGTTTATGTCTATAAAGGCTCTGATATCCAGCACTGCCACTATAAATATAGCAAATTTTAACTATACACATAGCACTATATATATATATATATATATATATATATATATATTGTGTATATTTAGGCAGTATATTTTCATTCAAAATGGTTTGGTTAAATAATTTAGACATATCATGTTGATTAGTTTTGTTGTGATCCTTTCAAGTTCACAGATTAATTTTGAAATGATCACAACGAAAACTAATAGACATACGTATAAATTACTTAACAAAACCTGTTTGTATATATATATATATATATATATATATATATATATATACTTTTAGTGCAAATAACTTTTCTTAGAGAATTCTACAATGTTCAAAAGCTGAAATAAAAATAATTAAAAAAAGAAAAAAAAACAAACTTTGTTTACATTACCAATATCACTTAAGTACACACAAATAGAAAATAAAACCAAAATTAATTAATACTTGAGTCAACTGGATACAAAATTGTTTTTGTACACCCTACAATTCCATCAAGTTTTTTTGCAGGTCAGCCCAGAAAAGGAAGTAATGAAAAACAAACTTACAGAATAGGTTAAATCAAGATTGATGGGCTCCCCTTGGGAAATCTGTTTTCGAAGACGAACAACAGCCTTCTCCTTCTTTTCAGCTTCCTTGGCTTTCTCCAGAGCCTAAACAAATATTCAGTACAAATGCATATTACACAAGACATTTGTAACATAATCCAAAAGGATGGGGCATATATAAATACAAACATTTGATGTGAAATGAATACATTAAGCAGGTCATACACACTCTGACAACAACAGTGAAAGAGGATCAGAAATGATCAATTAAAATCTACAACATGCAGAAACATGTTCATATTTTCAGTTATAAAGTACAGTAGAGGAATGTAATCTGAGATTAAAAGACATTGACATGAGGATTAAAAAGGACAAGTGAAAAAATAGAGAGCACAAAATAAAGGTGTAAGGAAATTAAGGGTGAAGGGAGGGAAACTGAGGCATGAAGGATGCAAAAATACAAATACATAGGCAGCACATAGTGGGGAAAAATAAAGAGAGGGGAAACAAAAGAAAGATATTAAGCTTTTGACTTTTGACTCTGGAATTAAGAAACAATCAGTCTTTATATTATAAAGATTTTATATTTTGATATAAAAGACTAATAGACATATATAATTATATAACTAATTTTTTTTTTTAAATAATAACAATTGCAAAGAGATTCAGTAGGGAAAATGGGATAAATTTATATATTAGGTATCATGGGATTTAAAAAGGTAAAAATGCATAAAAAGGGATAAAGTAAAATGCCTGGAATTAAATTGTGCACAAACATGATATTTCATTGGGTTTTTTTTTTTGTTGTTTTACGCAAATTCTCATATTTCAAAATGATCCAATAAATTAAAAAATAGAACTCAAATTATTAAAATACATTAGAAGAGGGAAGCAGGCACTCTGCTAAAATGTATTATATATACAGAGTGCAATGTGTCAGATGTGATCATTTTATATTTTTAATTTCATACATGCACATTGTTTTTGATTTTGTCAACTGCACAATATAATAGGGTCAGTTAGGCACCACCTGTGAGAAAGAAAAAAGCACCATGACACAATTCACTCCACCAAAAATTTGGAAATGGCATGCTGTACTGCTTAGCATTTCAGAGTGTTTGGGTGTCAATCTGAGGACAGTGCAGAGGATTCAGAAAGAGTTGGATGAATCTAATGGTCATTACAAAAGTACAATAGCTTGAAAAACTCACTCTGATCATTTTGATAAGAAAAGAACTGAATTTCTTGGTAAGATCCAAGTCATGACTGACAACAAGTCAATCAGATCCATAGCCAGGGACACAGGAGTGTCTGAATTTCTTAGCAGGCAGGTAGTGCATGAAAACATTTGGTATTTCTCATACAAAATGAGAAAGGGTCAAATTTTATCCCAAGCCATGAAGGACAAGAGGAAAGACTGCACTACGAAGCTTTTGAACAACTTTAACTGAACATGTATTGATTTTCCTCAGACAAGAAAAATTTCTGCCAGGATAAGAAGGTGAACACACAGAACAACTGATGGATTGCTGTGTCCCCAAAAGATATACGAAGAGTGATGAAAGCCAAATATCCAGTCAACAACATGGTGTTTGAAGTGATCACTACATTATGTCTCCATTCATCTTCAAACAGGGCCTCAGACTCGACACGGAAGTTTACATCAAGCGCCTTAAGGAGGTAGTGCTGCTCTGGGTCAATAGAGTGATGGCTGCAAGACCCTATGTCAGGCAACAGGACTCTCCACCATTCCACACAAGCAGGAAAACCCAATGATCATCAGACAATTTCTGCGACCATATCAACCCTTACATCTGGCCACCTAACTCCCCAGACTGCAACCCCTTGATTATTATGTGTGAGGCACAGTTGTACAAGAGACCAACAAAACTCCTTGTAACACCAAAGATGAACTGAAGGCAAGGATTATGGCAGCATTCACTAACTTAAACAAGGAGACCGTCCAGAAGAGTTGCAGGAGACTCTAAAGTCAACTGGCAGCACATTGAAGCTAATGCTGATTTTATTGAATGAATTTACTCTTTAATATTTCAAGATATTATTGTGTAATTTTGGTAAATATATTTGTTAAAATGAAATGTCAATGTTGTTTTCATTTTTGTGTAATTTAGATGACAATTTATCGCTTGCACCCTGTATATATGGTTTCTGTAAAGTAAAAGCTGTCTCAAGAAATGTAAACATTAAAAATGGCAACTGAAAGGCAGTTTGCAAGAATGCTGAATTTTAGCTATCTATTGGGATAACCAAAGATGCCTTCCAAAAGCTAAGCAGAATATTAAGAAACAGAAAAACTTTATTAGAAACAAAGAAAAGAGTGCTGAACTGTTATGCAATATTTGTCCTCCTATACAGCAGTGAATGCTGGACAATCTCCTCAAAGATGAAGAAGAGATTTGATGCAATAGAAACATGGTCCTAAAGAAGGATGCTGAGGATACCATGGACTGAAAATGTGAGCAACGACAATGTTTTAGAGAAAATGAAAACAAAAAGGAAACTTATACTTAACATCAGGAAGAGACAACTGAAATTTCTAGGCTACATAATGAGGAAAGTGGGCTTGGAAAATCTGATACTCACTGGTTGAGGACAAGAGGGATGGGAAAACAATACAAAACAAACTTAGCGAGCTTGAGTAAATGGATGGCAGAACAAGGTTTAGGAGAAATAACAAAAAGACAAAATATATTAAGAGCTACAAGGGACAGGACGATGTGGAGAGCTATGATCGCCTATGTCCTGAGGAGACACGGCAAAATAAAGATGATTTGCAACATAAAAATTAACAGAATATTTTCGGATGCTGTTGTAATTTTAATTCCATCAAAATGAAATTGTGAAATAAAATATAAGTTCAAACATTAATTAAAACTGTTAATTATATCATTTCTCAGAGAAATCATCTTAAATAAATTTCGTTCTTTTATGTTTACATATGTGTTCAAGATGGAGTAAGTAAATTCATGTTTATCCCAAAACAAGTTGAAAATAAAAAAAGGTGATATCTTTACCATATGTAAACTCACACACAGACAGATGTGTGTGTGTGTGTGTGTGTGACCGCAGTCGTGATCATAGAGTCATTATAAACTCTACAATTCTTTCATTAGCTGCATGGTATGTGCTTTGTCAGAGCTACATACAGTTTTTTTTAATTCAGTTGTCCTTCTCTTAGACTGGTTGTCACAAGGCTGAAGAGCCAAGTCAGCCTTGCTATTTCCTCATAGCTGGGGAGGAGAAGAGATTGATTGATACCTTTCCGAAGGGTATTTGTATGTAAATGAATATACTTGACTGGAATTTGAATTTGCCTCTCTGCTTCCTCAATCCAAACCACTATTGACTTCTCTCCCCCATGTCTAAACAACTGGCAAGTTATTGCATTTAAGTTTTTTATTTAATTTTTCTCTTGTTAGTACAAGTTTCTTTTCTGACATAATGTGTGAAAAACTTTTTAACACACCTTATGTCCAGAAAAGAAACGAAACTTATACGAACACAAGATTCTTTTCTTCAACACAATACCTTGTCAGTTATCTTTAATGAAACATATCTAATGAAATATATATTTGTATGACAAAGTGAAAAAGTTTTTGTATGACACATTTTGTCCTTAGGACTTCACTGGACTAGGTTTGTTAACGTTGATGCAACTACACATGTGCATAAACAAGAGATGCTGGGAATTTTAAATTTAAAAAAAAAAAAAAAAATTTTTTTTAATGTGTTTTGGGTATATAATCTAACCAATTTCATTTAAATTCTTTTTCTTTTTCTTTCCATCATCTTTGCAATTAAATATCACACATTGTGATAACAGAAGATCTACCAAGAATGGTGAAATTTATCTAAATTCAATATAAAATTTGCCACAAGAACATCTAAAACAATAAAAGACTTAATCAATTCAAAATAAAACAATCAAAATTGAAGGAGAAATTTACTCTATCACTTGCAAGAACTGCCAGAAAGAATATATTGGAGAAACTTCAAGAAGTTTAAATAAAAGATTATATGAACACAAAAGAGACATTTTAAAAAATTGCTAACCATAACAACCACAATTTTGATATAAAAAAGGCTACTCTAATTAAAAGAGAAAATAATTCACTAAGTGTTGTAACCTAGGGAAGGTTACTGAATAGAATAATCACACAAAGGTTGGTAATGAATGATAATACTTAGGACAAGAACAACATATAAGATTTGCCAGCAGCACACAGAAGTAGTAGTCAACTGCTAGAAATGAGTCAAGTGAATTCCACAATGTATCTTCAACTGCAGGATATTTACCAACCACCCCATGCAGTGAGATATGGCACAAGGACAAATTTAGTGTGGGGTATCCAAGCCCATAGGCTCAGCCAAAAATTCCCCATAGACACTGTATAAAATGGGGTGGGGTAGCTGTTTCCCAAGACAAGACTCTGCCCTTTGACATTGCCTTGTCTGGGGATCCTCTCCGCCTCCAGGCAGAGAGTTTGACCAGCACAGCTGGAGAAAAATCTTCAACTGCAGACCAACATACAGTATTTACTACTGTATTTATGTGAATGGGGACATACCCATTATCGTTCATAGGTATGCTACAACACACCTCTTTTTGGACTTACTCTGTACAGAGTCAATATTTTTTTCTTTTTGGGTTGACTTCAATCATTTCCGTATCTCTTCTTTTTCTTTTACTCCGTCTCATTCGGACTTCTGTCTCCAGAGATTTCTGAGGGATGGGTACATCAAATGTATCAAAAAGTACCTCCATAGGTTCAACCTTGTCTGGAGTAGTGTTCTCTTCAGTTGAATACCTACTTTTAATTTGATTATAGTCACTTGTGTACCATTTCAGGACCTTTTACTAGATACACCATCCTGCCAATTCTTCGGACGGCAGTTCCAATTTCCCAATGTATTATTTGACTGGTACATACAATAAAAAACCTTTTGACCAATTTTATAAAACTTTTTTCAGGTTTTTGTACTGCATGATCTTGTTTTTTCTTATTGGGTATAAGTTTGTCAAAAACTAATCATATTTTTCATGCAAACATAATTTCTGCGGGAGTCATGGCCAAAGGCACATTTTTATTCGGCATAAGCCTATCAACCTGCAAAAATTGCTGTAATACAGCATCTGTGGATCCACCGCTGGCATTTTTAGAGCCCTTTTGAAGGTATCCACAAAATGCTCTGCCAGGCCGTTACTTCTAGGATGGTAAGGGGCAATTGTTATGTGCTCTACCACAAACATTTTGCAAAATTCTTAAATTCTTTCGATGTAAATTGAGTGCCATTATCCGACACAATCAAATTTGGTACTCTTGTAGAAACTGAATTACTGCTTGCTTGGTTGGTTTGTTACATCTGAATATCTCTGGCCACTTTGAAAAACTGTCTATGACAATTAGATAATACAACCCATGAAGTGGACCAGCAAAGTCAACATGCAGACATGACCATGGGCGGTCAGTGTCTGGTCATGGTTTGAACTTAATTGGTGGTGCTTTAGTCACCAAAGCACAGCCTTTGCATGACTTCACAATACATTCAATGTCTCTATCCATGCTATGCCAGTATACATAACTTCTCATCAAGCTTTTCATTCTGGATATACCAGGATATCCTGCATGAAATTCTTTCAGGATTCTCATTTAAAGTGCCAAAGGTACCACTACTCTTTCACTGTACATGAGAATGTCATCGCACATTGAGTATACTCCTGAATCTGCTTTAGTCCTGTCTTAAAGTTTTTTCTTCATTTTAGTAATAAATTTATCCTTCAACACTTTACTTTTTATATCTTCCAATGTCACAGGTAGTTCCTGCACAGTATTGCATAGTACATTTTTTATCTACTTCCGATTGTAGAGAAATAATGACCATGTCTTCTAAAGGTTCATTATTCCAGGAAAAAGTCTGGACAATCTGTCCACATGACTTAATTTACATGATGGTAATAATTCCATTTTAAAGTCGTAATTTATTAAAATGGTTCCCCATCATTGTAACCTATTAGCTGTATGAGTCAGTAATCCATTTTTGGACCCATAAATAGCTATCAACAGTTTGTGATCTGTTTGTAAATGAATCTATGAAATTTTTTCAGAGCAAAGACAATCCCTAAACTTTCCTTTTTAATCATGGAGTAATTTTTCTAAGCTGCAAGAACTGTCCTGGATGTGTGTACAATTGGTTTAATCAATCTAGTTTATGCATAATGCAGGCTCCTATACCATATGTACTAGCATCATTTGCTACAATTATTTTTTTTTGGATTGTAGTGTATCAAGAACAAGTTTGACATTAGTACTTTTTTAATTTTCTCAAATGCTTTTTGGCATTCCGTCAACCAAGACCATTTAGCGTCTTTCTTCAAAAACTCATTCAATGGAGCTTACAAGCAATGCATATTGGATACAAATACATTATAGTAACTTGCTAACCCCAGGAAACTTTGTAGGATAATGACATTTACAGGAGCAGGCATGTCCTTTATAGCACTAACACATGCTGGATATGGTCTTCTGCCCTTCTTGTCAATTATCTGACCTAAATAAGCTGCACAAAAACCTCTTCTGGCCTCAGAAGTGAGTAATGATAACTTTTGAGGGCATTGTTTAAGCCTGTGGAAAAATCCACGCAGACACTTATCTTTTTCAATTTTTTCTTTATATAAACGGTTGGCAAAGCCCAATTGCTATATTCCACCTTCGATAAAACACCCATTTTTTCGAGTCTATAAAGCTCGTCATCAATTTGTTTTAGTGAAGCAAATGGTACATTTCTTTTCTTTTTGAAAACTGGTTGTACGTTTTCTTTTAGCTTGAATTTAGCTTTCACTTTCTTGCATTTGCCTAATCCACCAGAAAATACGTCTGGCAATTTAACTTTTAATTCTTCTTTTAAACTTTCTGCTTTATTAGTAAAACCTTTCACTTTTTGGCAAAAATTGATTGGACTGTTCCATAAATTGAACTGTTCCATTCAATCTGATCCAAACAGATAATTCGTGTTTTTCATGACAAATGTCTTAACTTCAAGGTTTTATCTTTTAATGATACATTTGACGTAAATTCCCCCTCAAATTTTATTTTGTCCTGTAACACTACAAGTGACTTTTTTGGTAACCATCAATGTTGGTTTACCCAATTTTCTCCATGTATAAACATTTATTATACTCGAATCAGAACCACTGTCAAGTTGCAGTCTGATGTTTTTCTTCAGGAGTTTTACCTGCACAGATTTTCTTATAGGAGATTTATCCAGATTAGTAATTTTAATGTAATTACTCACTCATTTTTTAAATTTTGTCTTACAATGGGTTTTTTTACATCCTTTTTTTCCACACCAAAAACATTGTTTCTTTTTGTAAGGACAATCCTTATACCAATGTAATTCTCCACAAGCGTAACAGGGATTAGCAGTGATGTTTTTTTCCTTCTTCACTTTATGTTTTTGATGCACTGTTTTAATGTGCAACACGCCACTTATCTTAATATCTTTGGCATCTCGACGAACATTTATAAATTTCTGACAATCTCCTGCTAAGTTTTGCAACATTAAATTGGGTTCATTTTCCAATTTATTTAAAACTCTTCTTCGGATTACAGCATCTTTTGTTGACACCAACCCTTGCACAAATATCAAGCATTTAAAATTGTCAGGATTTAATTCAGCCAATTTGAACTTTTCACAATTTTCATTCACAATGCTTGTGAACGTTGTGAAGTTGTCATCTTCATTTTTCACTAAATTCATACATTTCCATCTATGATGGAACAAAGACGTTTTCAGGCTGAAATCTTCCAAAAGCATAGTAACTGTTTGTTTAAATGTTAGGTCACTAGTCTTCTTTGGTAAGATATAGTTCACGAACTTAGTGTGTTCGACAGCATCTAATTTCCTTAGCAAAAGTATGACCTTTTTATCATCAGACCAATTTGCACAATCAGTCTTATACAAATCTTTGTATCTTCAGAAATATAACAAAAAAGTTAACTCTTTCTCTGATAGACAGAGAAATTATGCAATCGTATTTATGGTAGCATCTTCAGAATATCGATTCTTATTATTTGTGAACATTTTGTTATTCTACCAACATTTTCATGAGTTTTTGGAATTTTTGTTCGTACCATTTTTGCTGTTCGTCTTGCCATTTAACCATTTCAAGTAGTATCGTTTTAAAGTCTTCCATTTTGATTTTTTCCCTTAGGAAGACTTGGTGAATTTTAACATACAATTTTGGCAGTATCTTTTTTTGCCAAAGTTGTGCTGGTGAACATTTCCTTGACACTAAAATGTTGTATTTTGGCCAATCCTTGTCAGAATGTTATATTTTGATTAATCCTTGTCAAAATGTTGTAATTTTGGCTAATCCTCATTGCCAAAATGTTGTAACCTACAGAAGGTTACTGAATAGAATAATCACACAAAGGTTGTTAATGAACGATAATACTTAGGACAAGAACAACATATAACATTTGCCAGTGGCACATAGAAGAAGTAGTCAACTGCTAGAAGTAAGTCAAGGGAATTCCACAATGAATCTCCAACTGCAGACCAACATACTACTGCATCTATGTGAATGGAGACATACCCATTATCATCTGTAGGTATTCTACAACACTAAGACAAAAATGCTTAGAAAGAGCTTTAATCTCTAGTTCATCCACAGTAAATTTGCATCTAGATTCTTACATTTCACCATTCTTGGCAGGTCTTGTAATCTTGTGAGGGGGTGGGAGTGCTCCAAAAGTAATGCTTCCTATCTTATTATGTCAATATAAAGCAGAGGTTAAACCTTCTCACCAATAATCCACAGTTCTTTTTGTCATGTTATAAACAGCAGCTGAGCAACAGTTTGGCAAAATGTTATCTGACATAAAGATGCATATGAAACAGGTGTAACATTGGATTTATCCATGCAGAAAGCATTACACTCATTGACATTCACTGATGCTTACTGAATATTTATGGAGACCTAAGAGTGGATGTGCTCATGATACATAATGTATTTCTGGTTTACTTCAACCAACACTTTTATCTACTGGGGTAGTGGATAAAAGCAGTGGTTGAAGTAAACCAGTAACTTGACCCAAAGAGTTGTGAGTTCAATACCTGACTAGAGCAGAGGTGAACAAAAATTTGGAAAGTTGAGTTAAAGAGAAATAACTGATACTGAGATATTGGAAGAGGCATAGCACATGGAACTAGAGCAATCTACCCCAGTGGGTGGAATAAAAAGTTTACTTTAAAATTCCAATCACCTTAAGGCTGGAGCATGCAATTGCCAAAACGTCATGAATATGGCAACAAAGATGAGGACAACAGTATGAATAATGTAAATAGTGTAAATTCATTCAAATGTGTTTTAAGTCAATTTAGGCATTTGTTTACAGAAACATTTGTATACTAAACTGTCCATATGTGAACATGGAATGACATTATTTTTTTGATTCTTGTAATATTATCATTATAATATTATCATAAGCCTTTAAATGTTTTAATACTAAATATCAGATCATTGCAAAAGTTTGTACCCATTTTTCATTGTCAATATAAAATGACCACAACTTAAACACTGGCATTTGTTTTGGTGTCAATTTCTAATTGAAACCTTGCATCATTCAGTCTTTGTTGAATGTTACCATTTTGTTCACAAATGTATGCTTTAAAGATGGAGGATGAATTTTTTGCCAATTTGGATTGTGCTCCAACTCTTAGAACAGTCAAAAAGTGGTTTAGCAGATTTTGTCAGTGTGATTTTAATCTAAATGATCAACAATGTTTCTGACAACTTCAGATGTCAATGAAGATGCTTTGTTTGACAACATGGAGAATAAACCAAAGATTTTAATGGAAAAGATTGCTAAGTGTTTAAAAATCGATATTTCAACTGCCTTTTGAAGAGAAATGGGTTTGAGAAAAATGGCCAGTTTTGGCAAATCAAAATGGTGTCATTTTGCATCACAACAATGCAAGACTGCATATTGCCAAACAGACCCTTACAGAAGCTTAAAGCGTTGAAATGGGACCCCACCCTCCTGCACCTGCCGTATTCTCCTAACTTGGCTCCTTCAGATTTCCATTTGTTCTGTTCTCTACAGAACAATTCAAATGACAAAAAAATTTGACTGTACAGTCATACGAAAACTACCTCACAAACTTCTTCCAACAAAAGACACAAAGTTTCTAGAAAAATGGCATCTACAAGCTTTTAGAATGATGAGAGTTGGTAAAAACAATGGAAACTATAGACTTGACTAATAAATGTTTTTTGTGAGTATGTAAAATTTTGTTTTTAATTTTCTAATCAGGCACAAACTTTTGTAATGATCTAATATATTCTTTTCAGTAAATTTCAATAGAAAAATTGTTCAAAAATACCTCTGGAGTTTATTATACAAACACATGAACAACTTACTGTTGGGAAGTCACCTCGATTTGTGGCAAAACAACTTTCTTCAATTAAACTATTAGCTTTCTTTTCCAGCTCCTTAATTTTTTCTTCAGGCCTGAATTGCAAACATAGATAAAGTGTTAACAAAGACAGAAGTGACCCATATATGAAGACAAAATCACAAAGTTCCACAAAAGACAAAAGTCCAATATTTGTTTTTTGGTTGGTTTAATTCCGGTTGGTTCATTTTTACATATTTGTTGCAAGATGATCATTAGAGAATAGCATTTCAAAGCAATCAACTTTACATAGAATTTAAATTCCAAATAATATCATCATTCTATCTCTATAATTATTGTCAAGAGTCAAGTCAATTATTGCAACAAGGTTTCTTCAATCACTCTTTTGCAGTTTTACCGTTCTTCACAAGTTTAATGTAATACATTTAGGTCAATATTATTCCTAAAATGTGATAAAAAATGAGACATTAAATTACTTTATCAATGGGTGTTGAAAAGTTCTCAGCTTCACGGACAAAGATATTTTAAAAATATGATGTTTGGACAGAACTTGGGAAGTGGTCAGGGCCAAGAATTTTTCAGCATCTCCTCAGTAT
Organism: Acanthosepion lycidas; assembly: GCA_963932145.1. Classification (NCBI taxonomy): domain Eukaryota; kingdom Metazoa; phylum Mollusca; class Cephalopoda; order Sepiida; family Sepiidae; genus Acanthosepion; species Acanthosepion lycidas. The sequence continues at coordinate 81,480,849 of OZ010585.1, read as the reverse complement.
TAGTTGGGATAATTTGATATACACATTTATTTATATACCAAAAAGATATTTTTTTTCCCTAGAATGAGAATGTTATAACTGGTCATATTCAAGTAAAGTAAAACTAAACACATAAAAGACTATAAATATGAATAAATAATAATAAATGGAGGAATCAAACATGTATCCTGTCATATTCTTTTATATTGAATGCACATTTGTTACATTGACTTATGCATAAATATCCATCTCTTCTCCCCCTAACTATGAGTTGGTTAGCAAGACAGACTGGATCCTGTAACTTTGATTGGCCACAAGTCTAGTGCAGAAAGAAACAACAACCTTCTGCCTAGTCAGTAAGGGAATTGAAAAAGACATCATTGCACAAATGTGTATCATGTACGGTACTTAACTGACTGATGAACTGTAAGATCAGTTATAGAACCCATTAAAAGATGTTCATTTATAGCTCACTCGTTTGTAGTGTAAGAATAATCTATATCAATGCCCCTAACAAATTTTAACTTAACCAGTTTTTACTATAATCAATTAGTAGCAAAAACAAAATGAACAATGAGATGTAAACCATGTTATTTAGGGCAAAGAAATATAACTTGAAATTAAATTCTTCAAGTTGTACAAAACACAGATAAAAAAAATAAAAGCACAAGAAAATATGGATAATCCCTAAAAAAATATACACTTTGCTGCATTGCAAACATAAAAAAAAAACATCTATAATTCTTCAATCAAATGTCCTTGAGAAAAGCCTGAATTTATTTTCTCTCTCAGCTATGGGTTAAATAACAGGGCAGCTCTCTAGTCTTGGGTGGCAGCAAAGAGAAGGAAGATTTTGAATTCAAACCAGTTAGGTATAATGACATCAACTGCAGTGTGGCAACCCTCCAGCTATCAGTATTTAGCTTCTCATGATGACAATATCATTATCATGAGAAGCACCTACTGTTGAATTTGATTTGATGGAATTAATCATTTTATCTTCTTTACCTGGAGTCTCTTTCTTTACAGATTGTTTTCTTAAAGTAAAATAATACTGTATCACAAATAGAACCCCTGACTTATACAAATAATTCATTAACCACAAAGTTTTCATGATCAACATTTTCCAAATTAATGTTATTTTCATCTGTCAAATATTCTGCATTAAGATAACAATTTGCAAAGGAAATGAATGCTGTACTTCTTTTTATTCAAACAAATGTTTTGAGAAACAGACATTGTAAACATGATATTATATTGAGTTATCAAACAGTGATCGAGTATTGATTCAGCTGAAGAGAGTAAAATTCAAACTGTTCAAATCTTGTTTGTAAAATACTACTAAACTAGTCTTTGTATTCTCAAGAGAAACTTGAGAGATTTTCACAAAACTCCCATTAGTAAATCTTGCCAGAATTTTAGGTAATACTGGAACATGAAGCCAGAATGTCTACTTTACATTGGCCCTCAAGTATACATAACAACCTTATAAATAGATCCGTGCACTATTAACAGAAAGCATACAATCAACCCATTTCTGTTTATGTTTTCACAATAAGAAAGCTAAACAAATCTCTTCCTATCTGCATTTGGGTCACAGCTGGTCAGTGGACTCTCATAGACTCTCAGGTGAATGGTAAATGAGAATTTATCTAACTCATCTATCAGATAATTCAATTGCCTCAGACACCTGCCACTTGACTTGTGCTCAGCAAAGAAACCTCTACAATTCGAGAAGCTAAATATGAAATATTTAGAGAAAAAATCCAGAAACAGCCATTTTACAATAGAGGCAGAAATAATTTTATTTGAAGATTTAATACATAAAAACAAGTAGATGACTTATTTATATGTAAAAAATCACCATGTCATTATTTTTTGGCAAGAGCAATGTCCATATTGACACACATTCATCTTCATTCTGTTAAGATCTTGATAAAGTCTTTAGCCAACTATACCTGATTAGTAGAAGTTCAGCAAGTATAGAATTAATCATTACAGTTCAAACTAATGTCATAAAAGTAATCAATTTCCCTTGAGCTAATACAATAATGTTTTTATATTCTGTCATAGAATTTTTTTAATTATAACAAATTAGAGAACATCTATCAAAAAATGAAGAGAATCAAATATAAAATAGCTTTCAAATGAAATATAGGATTATAATTATTTAAAAAAAAACCCATTAAAATTAAATTCCTCTTTATAGAGTATTAGTAAAGTTAACTGACAGTTGCTTTTAAATATATATATATATATATATATATATATATATATATATAGGGTTATGATGGCTAAGACAAATAATTGTATTTGTCCAAAGTAAACATTTTGCTTTGCACATGACCAGAACTGTTAACAGTTTAAGCACAAAAGCAAAAAATTTACTTCAGACAAACATAATTATTTGTCTTAGCCATCATAACCCTGAAGATGATATTGGAATATACTGAAAGAACTTGGAAAAATAAAAATGAATAAATATAACCATGGCACCTGCCTTGCTCTCTTTAATCATGAAACAACAAAGCTTATATATGATTACAAAAGGATCTTACTGAAAATAAACTGGTTTAATCAGATATGTTCAAATGAATATACACAAATACATTATATACTCTCTCGACTCTCCCATCGAATTTGACGTATGAGGGTCAAGCAGATCAGTTCTTAGGAAACTGACAGCCCGACGCCAGCACATGAGATTTGATTATAGTGATGAAGGTTTTGTGCAGGACCATCCACACTTTTTGAAGGGATGAATATAGAGACCTGGTGCACTACGTGCCACAGGGTCCCCAAACGATCCTCCTCAGGTTTTGAATTTAGAGTTGTCCTTCTCCTAGACCAGTTGCCATCCGAGGGCTATAAAACCCAGTCTGTCCTGCTATTTACCCATAGCTGGAGGGAGAAGAAGAGGATTCCCACCTTTCCCAAGGGCATTAGCATGTAAGTGAATGTAATGAATTTGAACTCGGCTCTCTGATTCCTCAATCCAAGCCACTATCCATTACTCCACCGTGCCTATATATATATATATATATATATATATATATATATATATATATAGAGAGAGAGAGAGAGAGAGATAGAGATACTGTATATTTAGGCAGAAAATGTTCTTTAAGGCAAATATTATTAAAGACAACAGACATTTTGTTTCAATTAATTTTACTGATCAATTGTCCAAAGGAGGAAATTTCATCAGAAATTATTCGAAGTTCATGTCATAAGAAAAGTACAAGAAATATTGTCCAGGTCTTCAATTTTCAGTCATCATCAGGGCAGGTAGAAATAAATGGTGAGTTTCGTAGAACTAGCAAATGTTGTGATGTAAGTGAGCTATATGTTTTTTTTTTTTTTTCATTTATTCTTCATGTACTATTTGGGGATGTGGGCTTTAAGTTATAATTGTTACAAAATGTTTTTGTCTTTAATAATACAACTACTACTAATATATATATATATATATATATATATATATATATATATATAAATTTAAAAGTGAACATTAAAGTCAACACTCAGGGGCAACAGGCTGTTTCATGCTAGATGCAATCATCAGGCAGTGAATGTTGGACTTTTCCCCAGCTATTTATATATATGGGTCAGTGGTACATTGTGGGTAATCTATTATGGCAGTTATTTTTGCAGGAGTGGCTTGTTTGTTTATTTATTTATTTGTTTGGGTTAATTTATTTTATTTGTTCTTCATCTTCATTTTGTATTATTTATTCTTTTCATTTTTTGATGTTTTATTAATATAGTAAAAAATTTGGGGGATTTGCTTAGGTCGCTTTTTAAATACTTTGTTTTGGTCTGGGAAGATAATTAAAGCTATTTATTCGTCCAATGTTTAGATTGCTTGCTGTAGTCTATTCTGTTATTTTGGCGGGTGGATAGTTTTTAATTTATTTATTTGGATTGATTATTTTTACTTGTTTTTGCTTATTTATGCTTATTTTTATTAGTTCTAACGGTTATTTTAGCGGGGACAATTTGTTAATTTGTTCATTTATTTATTTATTTATTTGGGTTAATTTTTATTAGTTTTTTATTTATTTACTTATTTTTTATTTTGTACACTTTTATTTATTCTATTTGGTTTTAGATTTTTGAGTAATGTAGTGATGGGTTTTTTTATCGTTATATAGCAGTTATAGCTATTTTTACATTCAATTTTTGGATTGGTTGTTGTAGTCTATTCTAACAGTTATTTTGGTGGGATTTGTTTGTTAATTTGTTTATTATTATTTACTTTATTTATTTGGGTTGAGTGTTTTTACTTGTTTTTTATGAATTTTATTTTTTATTTGTTCTATTTCGTCTATTCTAACAGGAGTAGTTTGTTAATTATTTGCTTGGGTTAATTTATTTTACTTGTTTTTTTATATTATTTTGTCTATTTGTATTTATTCCTTTCAGTTTTCAATTTTCAAGTAACGTAGTAAAAATTTGTTTTCATGTCTGCATTTTGAGATGAGTTCAGATCATTTATTTAGTAATTTATTTTGGTCTGGGAAGGTAATAATAGCTATTTTTTTCCTCCAGGCAAAGTTTGCAGGTTTTTGATTGATTGTTGTAGGCTGATGATCTTTTCCTTATTTTCCATGATATTTTTGGTGTGATTTGTCTTTTGTTTTTAATTTCCCAGATGTACTTGGAAAGCATTGTACTGTTTGCATATTTACTATTTGTGAAAGATGTTTTGTGTGCATGGTTTCTTTGTTTCCGGGGTCCTTCAGTTACTCGTATGTATACTTTTCTTCATTATCTGGTGATTTTACCATGGCTTGGTATATAATATATACACAAAACATCTTTCACAAATACACAGATTAAAAGAACATGGAAAGTATTGTGAATTTGAAAAGTTGGAAACTCAGGAAATGACTATAGAAGACAAGTTAATTCTTCTTAGAATAACTGAAGGTTTGCAAGACCGAAACCACAAACAAAAAATACTGGAAAGTTTACAAAGTAGTAGCATGAGTTTGGAAGCTAGTGTCAGGTTTTTACAACAGTTAGAGTTGATTAGAGAATTTAATCAACCAAAAGAGGAATTCACGGCATACAGGATGAGCATGACCAAATCCATAATTAAATGTAGATACTGTGGAAAAAAATCACAAGAGAGACAAGTACAAATATCCTGCTTTAGGAAAAGTATGCTCAAATTTAAAAAAAAAAAAAAAAAAAATAATTTTCAGAATGTATGCAAATACAAAAAGAAAATAGAAAGAGTACAAAAAGCACAAACCCACTCTGAAGAAGAAATATTTACAGTGAATATGCAAAAAAGAAGGCGAGAAAAAATAAGGATAAATGGCGAGATATTTAACATGCAAGTTGATACCAAAAGTCACGTTGATGCCAAAAAATTTCTGGATCAAATTGAGACAACCTAAATTTTAAAAAAAGCAGCAGCATCCAATTAAAGCTATATGGAACGACTATAAAAATAATGGGTACATTTCAAGGCAATTTTGAAACAGACAAGCGTTTTGAAATAATTCCCATTACAGTTGCAGAATGCGAAAAAGATCACGGATTATTAGGAATTGATGTATTAAAATTAGATACAGCAAGACTAATCAATTCCATGGAAGCAGAAGAAAATGAAATAGGATTATTGAAAGTCTATAAAGCAAGCATTCAACTAAAAGAAAATTATCACTCAAAATATATAGAGTCAAGAAAAGATCCAATTCATATCCTATCTTTGGTAGTAACCAAATTAAATAAAAATTGATACAACAAGGCATACTAGAAAGAGTAACTCAAGGTGGTAGCAATTGGGCATCACCAATAGTAGCAATAAAGAAACCTGACGGAGATTTAAGAATATGTGGTGATTACAAGATAGGGGTAAATCACCAGAAATGTTCAGACTCTTTTCCTTTGCCAAATATCGAAAGTGAAAGCCATGAGTTAGCAAAAATGGAACACTTTACAAAAATTGATCTCAAGGCAGCATACAACCAAATAGAAATTGACGAGGAATTCAAGGAAATCACCACGATAAACACCCCTATAGGCTTACTAAGGTGGACTCATAATACCATTTGGAGTAAAGAATTCAAGCCATATTTTTCAGAAAGCAATTGAGAGAGTCTTATTAGGAAAAATAAGAAATATGATAATATACCAGGACAATATATGTGTAGGGGCAAGAAATAAAGAAGAATTGAAATATAAAACAGAGAAAATTTTAGTGAGATTGAATAAGATAGGCATGACTGTAAACAAGGACAAATGTAATTTTGACTGCACAAAGATATATTTAGGGTATCAAAAGTAGGCATATCACCTGATTAACAAAGAAAGTAACAGAAATAGCTCCTCGAACAAACAAAAAGGAATTAGAATAAATTTTTATAGTAAGTACATACCAAGATATAGCGATGTAATAGAGCCATTTACAGAATTACAGAAAAAAAAAATAATGAATTTAAGTGAACACAAAAACAAACTAGCACTTTTGAAACACTAAAGATACTGAGGAACAAACAAATAGTGAAAGTTTTTGATTCACAAAAAGAAGTAACATTAACCACAGACGTTGCTGCTCTTATATCACAAGAAGAACACCCAATCATGTACATATCAAGAAGGTTAACGTCAGCAGAGATTAACTCCTCGAATATTGAAAAAGAAGCACAAACAATTGTATGGAGCATGGAAAAGGCACAAAACTTTTTGATAGGAAAAAAATTCTTATTAAAATCGGACCACAAACCATTGGAATTTATATTTAACCCAAGAAAGGAATTGCCAAAAGTAACATCGTCAAGGATTTCAAGATAAAAATCATGGTATTCGATTTTGACATAGTACATGTAAAAGGGAACACTATCCCTCATGTAGACACTTTATCAAGATTACAGTTCAAGAATGAAACAGAAGAAAAACAGGAAAATGCTGAAGACAAAATAATACACTGGGTAGAAATGAATGTCTTCTACTAAGCAGACTCAAAATAGAAACAAAGCAACAAGACCCAATATTAAGCAGAATAGTAGAGAGAATGAAAAATAATGTATGGAGGAATTGTTTGATGGCAAAGCAACCCTTTAAAGAAGCAAAGCACAAACTGACCATAGAAAATAGCATAATAATCATTTTTGTACAGCTCAATGTTTATATTAGTTATAAGCACACATTCTATAACCTTGGAGAATTTAAATCAATTTTTTTCTAAAAAAGGACACCCAGTTACCAAAAGTCTGCTCAGTATCATAAAACAAAAAAAATGCAACAAAATTAAAGCATTAATTAGAAATGCCTTTAATTGCTTTTATAAATAAGATATATGATGGACACTATTGTCTTAAGAAAAAATTTTTTTGATGAATTTTTACAATTGTTTTCATTTCTTTTTAAATTTTAATTAGAATAATTTATAAAATTTAAAATCTTTTAAAATTCTGTATTAATTTGTACCAATTAGGTGATATTGTTATTAATTAAAACTATATTAACTAATCATAAATGGAAAAGACAATTCAGCAACTCCTGATATTTTAAAAAGAATTTTGAATTTTTTTTTGTGTGTGTATAAACATGTCAATTTTTGTAAATACAGATGTCTATACAAGATTTTACCAGAAAATAAGAGCAGTAACTGTAGTAAATTTAAAGCCAAAGTACCTAAAATAAAACACTAGATTACTTAAAATATTTTCCTAAATTTTTAAGATTACTGAGTAAAATTGTATAAAAAAAAGCACTCACATTATATTACTCAAGTAATTTTTAGAGATATGCCCCCAAATAAAAAATGACAAACATGATTTTTTTTTTTTTACAGTAAGGTTCACCCTATACAAGGCCTTGGGGCCACTCGAGATAGAGGATTACATTAAAGATAATTTATATAGATAGGTGGGGAAGATAACAGTTAACTTGAGACTAGAACAGGCTAAAATTATAGGTATCATGCTCTTGATGGTCTGTTCCAGAGTGTAGTTGTTCGCAGGAAGAAGCTGTTTGAGTGGAAATTGCTTCTCACTGATAGAATACAGAAGGAATGAGAGTAGTTTAATGTAAGTGGTATGGGTGATCCCAGCTGGGAATGTTAAACCTGGTGGAACCAAGGAATCCAAGTACTTTCGAGGGAAGTAGCGATAGAGTAAGGAGAGACTTGCCACATTCTGCCTGTGAGAGGAGAGTTTGGAGGGTGGAAAATAATTTGTCATAGACAAGGACTTGGAGATACTTTTGAACTTTACAGAGATTGGAAAATGAGAAATGGACAGCTCACACCTAAATATGACAACAGTTCTCCATTTTCAACAGGATCTGGTTCTTGTAAAGGTAGAGGATAGCATAAGGAGTCAGGTACTTACTGGAACAATACAGGCAGCCAATCATTTTACCTGCATCTTTAGTGATGGAGCGTACATACAAGTTCCAATTGAGGCCTAATATTCAAGTCACAATGCCTCCCCTCAAGGGGAAGTCTATTGTCAATTCCTCATAAAAACATCCAGCCTCAAGAAATTCTATTCTGTGATATTTTAAACTAAAAGTAAGTAATATTTGTTTCAAATCAGATTGATTAAACTTTAAATCAGCTAATCTTCCTCAAATAAAGTTTCAGAAAAATAGATTTTTTAATGATTTTTTTAATAAAGAGAATTACTGCACTGAGAGAATTGTAAATATGGCTAAAATCAACCAATTTTAGCAATTTGAAAAAACAAACTCCTTCTAATCAATTTAAATTCATTTTTGAAATATAGCAAAGTATTTTGCTTATTGGAAATATTAAATTTAATTTGTTAGCTTGAAATTAAAACTAAAATTAAAGCTCCAAGATAGATTTTTCATTTTTTAAAATTCATTTTAAACTTTAGGTGTCACTTTTCTTTGGAGATACGTAATTATAAGTAAACAATTTACAAATACCAGGATTAAATAATAGAATTTCATATTTTATGGATATGCTTAGAATTTCAGAATTTTATTTTCTGAAGATGAGAGAAAAAAAAATGTTACTTTCTCTTGGAAATAAAGGCCACAGCAAGTAGAACACTGAGTGCAATGAAAAGGTACAAAGTGACATGTCAGCTCTGCTGTATTCTGTTTTTGTCATGTGTGACTTGTCTACACAATAATTCAGTCAAATTCAAATGTGGAACTAGTTTGGGATAAACATGTCTTTAATGTGTGGCTATGCTATGAATGGCATAAATTAATAATGAGAAATGTAAATAAACAATGTTATTTTATTTTGATAAAGTTGCAATTGTACATTAGGCAGGTGAAACATTTCAAAATGAATTCAAGTTCTTTGTTAACTGGAACAAAAGATGGCTTGTTAATTTTAACACCTCCAAAACTAAACTTCCCTCCATTAATCAACTGAGAGACCCCTCTCTGCCTTCCATCTGCATGGCTGATGCTAACCTCCAGGAAAGTGACTCGTTGCACCTTCTCAGGCTAATGCTTTCAGCTGACATGAAGTGGAAAGACTATTGAATCCATTGCTAGGTCAGCTGTTAAGAAAATCGGTTCACTGTGTCATGCAAGACAATTTTTCTCCACAGGACCTATCATGCTTATCCATAAGTCTACCATTCGTCCATGCTTAGAATATTGCTGCCTCATATGGTCCAGTGCCCCTGCTATTCACCTTGAGCTCCAAAGAAGAATCGGCAATATTATTGATCCTGAGCTGGAGGCTCAGCTTCAGTCACTTTCCTACTACTGTAAGATTGCCTCTCTGTGCCTTTTTTATAAATACTTTTATGGTAAATGTTCAAATGAGCTCTTCACTATGGCACCTAGAGGTCATGAATTAAGTGCAGTACTAGACTGGCATTGAGATCTCATCAATTTAGAGTTGAGTTGGCTAAATGTAGCTGTAAATTCTATGCTAACAGTTTCTTTTCTTGCACTTCTTGCTTATGGAACTCCCTTCTGGATCCATGCTTCCCAGCCAACATGAATCTGCAAAAATTCAAATGTAATGTCAATCAGTATTGACTGTCCTGATTACTCTTTTCACTTCCCATTCATTAGTAATGTTTCTGTTCCTAATTCTTCCACACCCAGTAACCACTTGTGTCTTAGTGGCTTTAATGCCTTTAGTGCCTTGCTTGAGGTGAAAACATTAAAAAAGAAGAAAAAAAAAAAAAAGAGGAGAGGATAGAATAGGATTAAAAATTTGTTTTTTTTAAATAATGAAGTCTATCTACCACGGCGTTCTATATTAGACAGCCAAGCCATAATGTAGTGAAGGGACAGAACTGGAGGCCAATGAGAGCAGTGGGGTATTTTAGTTTGAGTTAGCCGTTCCACCAGTGTTAATTCAAAGAAATTTTTCCTTACAATTGAAATATCATTTATCTTATTTAATTGAAGTATAAGATTTATTTATTTTATTTTGAGTTGCTATATTAGAAATGTAAATTGTAAAAAAACTTTGGGGTCTGTAATTCACTACACAAAAATAGTATTTAAGAAAAGAAAAAAAAGAAGCAAATACACTTCACTTTTTCCATGAGGTTTAGATTTTCAAAAGATTTTTTTCTTTTTTTTATACACTTCTATTTTTACAGTAAAATTAAAATAAAATGCCATTATTTGTCAATGGTCACAAAGTTATTTTAATATTTTTCTTTGATATTGTTATTCATAAGAATTATTCATTAATAAAATTTAATTCTTTTTTGGGTAATTTGTTTTTATTTTAAACACTAAACTATTTTAGTTTCCACTTTAAAAAATCTACCATTAAACATAAAATAGAAGCAAATATAATATTTTTGTATTACAAAAATGGATGAAAAAAAAAAAAAACATTTAAAAATGTTTTTACATAAGTTCTAAATATTTAAATCAGTATTTATTTTTGATATTGTAAAAACACTGAGTGTGAACAAAAGTGATCCTGCTGCTCATTCATTTTTGAATTCTTCTAAAGTTTTTAAGAAGTATGGTAAAAAAAAGTTAGCTTAGTCACTGACTCAACATTTTTGTTAAAAGTTTATTCAATGTTCTTGAAAAAAAATATAAACCAACAGTTATGCTTCAAAAACAAATTCTTTTTTTACATCCTGTATATTTGTTTCTAAAAGTTAAAAAAAACGTACAATTCTTTTTTTTACCACATTTTCTTTTGTTATTGAGGGAACTGTAATGATTTTCTTATTAAAGAAAAAAAATGATATAAATAAATAATATTAAAGTTAATGTCTAGTTTTTAACAGACATACATCTTTTTGAAGACGTTTTTCTAAACTTGTTTATAAATTTTATACTTCAAAATTTATTAAAAATAAATTACCATTATTATTTCACAAAGTTACTTTAATATTTTTTTCTCTGTTGTTATTCTTAAAGAACAAATGCATTCATAAAATTATTTTTTTTTATTATCAGGTCATCCATAAGTTCTGTCCGAATTTTAACTTTTTTTTTTAAATAAACAAAATTTAAAGAGTATTTTAGAATGTCTAATGGAGCTGAACATTATTTTTATGTTTAGATGCATTTAAACTGATCAAATTTTATTTCAGAGAACAATAAAATTAAATTTTGTTTGATTAAAACCCTGCTAACATGGAAGTACCCAAGAATCATTTGAGGCACATAATGCTTTATGAGTTCAAGTAAGGAAACTCAGCAGCCAAAGCAGCTAGAAACATTCACTCAGTTTATGGAGGGGAATGTGTGAATGAAAGAACTTGCAGAAGATGGTTTGCAAAATTCAGAGGTAGAGATTTCACCCTTGAAGATGAAGATCGAACCGGACGTTCAGTTGAGTTTGATGAAAAGCTTCTTGAAGCAGCCCTTGAAGAAAATCCTGCTTTATCAGTTGAGGAATTGGCAGTGGTTCTCAGTTCAAACCATACAATTGTTCATCATCATCTTTAACAACTTGGAAAAGTTCCTAAATTTGGAAAATGGGTGCCTCATGAATTGTCTGAAAACAACCTCAAATCCCAAGTTGACATCTGCTCTTCTCTCCATTCTTGCCAACTTGTTTCACCTTTTTTGGATAGACTTGTGACTGGCGACAAAAAAATGGATCTTTTATTGAAATGTTAAGCGTCATAGACAGTGGCTTGGTAAAGGGGAAGGACCCCAGCCACAGCCGAGAAGGGAACTTCATGGGTAAAAGGTTCTTCTTTCAATCTGGTGGCATCGCCAAGGAATAATCCACTTTGAATTCTTACCACCTAATGCAACAATTAATGCTCAAATATACTGTCAGCAATTAGAGCATTTGAACCAAGCTTTGAGGAAAAAAAGACTTGCTCTAGTGAATCGAAAAGAGGTGATGTTTCATCAGGACAATGCGTGACCCCACACAGCAAGAATCACATCACAAAAGATCGAAGAACTTGGTTGGGAGAAAATTCCTCATCCACCTTATTCTCCCAATCTTGCTCCTTCAGACTACCATTTGTTTTGTAGCTTACAGAATCATTTGGAAGAAACAGCTTTTGTAACACAAGAAGAGGTTAAAACTGACATTTGTGAGTTCTTCGAATCAAAGCCAAAAGAATTTTACAGTAATGGAATTAGTAAGCTTGTTAATAGATGGAAGGAAGTCATAGATAATCAGGGGAAAATACATTGTTGATTGAATCTGTAATTAAATGGTCACTTGTTTTCTCTATTCAAAATTCGGACAGAATTTATGGGATGACCTGATAGTTATGTTTTTCATTAGGGTAAAATAAACAAATATTAATGCTTTAGTTTAATTATTTAAATTTTCCATTAAAGCGTAAAACAGAATCAAATGTCATATTCTTATTACAAAATTAATGAAAAAGCCATTTAAGAATGTCATATAATAAAATTTAATACATTTAATTCAATATTCTAAAAATGCAGCAAATGAAATATTAACCATGCTGCTGCCCAGTCATTTTTTAGGTTCTTCTAATTTATTTACTCAAGTTGAGCACAAAACTAATTTTTGATGCAAGGCCAAGATTAACATGTACTGCGGTGGATTGCCTCACTATGAACCATTGTCTCAAAAATAGCCAAAGCCCTTTCCCCTCAGAAACTGGACAAAAACTCCAGTGTTCACACCTTTAAATCTAGGGGGAGGTGTTGCTTGGAGGAGCAGCAGTTTGGGAGAGAGCTAGGCAAAAGCTGATCTTATGTTGAAAAGTGTCAGAAATTTAGATACTTAATTATCTTGATAACTAATTAAAAGATTAAGTAATATTTTGCAAACCTTTGTTAAAAATATACCCCAAAACCAACATACCAAAAAAAATGTGTATTCTCAGGTTTAAGGCAACCCTCTAAAATTTGTGTTTTTAACTTATTGTTATGAGGGAGGTAAAAGTTAGGATTAAGAGTATAATTAATTTACCTTGAAAAGTTGCCCCTAAATTGAAGCACTGAAAGTAATGATGTGCTTAAGAAGCTTAATCCTTTCAGATATTACCCAGTTTCCAGCAATACCTGAGAAGTGTTGTGTCATTGCTTGCAAAACAAATTACAGAAGCCAGCAAAACAAAACTGTGTGTGAGATGAATGAAATATCAGTTTATCGTTTCACAAAAGACAAAGATGAGAGAAAGCAATGGAGTAAATCAGTTCCAAATGCCAATCTGAATGTTACAAACAATACAGTTATTTGCCAACTACATTGGCCTTCAAATTTGGATACCATAGAAGTTCATGGGGAAAATGCACCCCCAAAATCCATCATCTGTATTGCCAGGTGTGTCAAAGAGTCAAATACCAACACCCTTTGCTGTTCAAAGGGATATAAAAAAAACCTCCAGTACTGCTCAAAATCTAATTGATGAAATGAATGCTTTTTTAGAATTAGATAAGATTAATTATACAAATTCGAAAGAAAGTCTAATCAACAACAACAACAAAAAGACTGTGTGTCCACTTGTAGCATTTTTGGCTGAAAATATTTTAACTGTTCAGTCGTCAAAAGTTATCAATGGTATCTCTCTCTTTATGTTGAGAATTTATAAAAATTTGCAATTTGAAACCTTTCATTATGGAGTTAAGTGTTATATTAGAAGCCTGTCCAAAAACTGTATAAATATAGTTGATACTTAGTCAACATTGGAAGAAATTATTCAATATTTAAATTCTATAGCTTTTGATCCCAAGAAGGGTATCTTGAGTCAGTACTTTTCAGCAATGGCCTCCAAAATGCTTGGAATGAAATACAGTTCAGATATAGTAATACGTGTATTTGAGTACTATACAACATCAATCATTGTATAATAGATTAAGACAGGATTTTCAATTACCATCATTAGCAACATTAAGAAGGATGATGTCAAAAGTTTCAAAACTTAATGAAAAATCTTATTTGCTATTTGTATTTAATACTCTTAATGCCAATCAAAAAGGGTGCATAATTCTCCATGATGAAGTATATATCAAGAAAATGTTACTATATCATGGGAAACAACTATTTCATAAGTCAGTTGACAATCCATCTCTACTTGCTCAAACATTACTTGGTATAATGTTGTTATGTCTTAATGGGGACATCCAACATTTCTTGGAAGATTGATTCCAATTTCAAAATTAACATCAGCCTTTTTATTTGAATAAACTGAGTTAATAGTTCAGGCCATCACTTCTATAAGAGATGATATAAAGGCTATTATATGTGATGATAATATAATAGAATAAATCAAGCTTTGTTAAAGATAAAATTTGACATCCTGATTTGCGTTCACGTCATTTGGAACTATTCCCTTTTGAAATTACTTTTCTCCTTTTTTCCTTCACTTTCTTATGTTAATCTTCAATAAATAAACACGTATAATTTTCCTCCCATAAATTGTGGACCTTCATTATTTCAATTTAACTTCTGTATATTTGGATATGTCTAACAAGCTTTTTGTAAATTATACCCCACAATCCCTGAAAAACCTTGGCTAACTGAAGATAATAAACATTCATTTTTTGATTATGTTCATCTATTGAAAATATTCGCAATTTGTGGCTCACAGAAAAGACAGAAGTAATCTTTGATGATAATGGAGTAAAACAACTTGCTAAATTGGCACATCTTAAACAGTTATATAGTTTTGAATCTGAAGGACTAGTTAAACTTTCAGATTTAAATGGAATTTCCATTGCTCCAAAATCCACAGAGACACAACAGGTTTCTACTTGCCTCAGAGTGTTTTCAGAAGAAAACATGATACACTACTCACTCAGTCTGAAATAAGTGCAGATAAGAATGATACTGCCATCTTTGTAAACAAGGTTTGATATGGTGGAAATTTTAAATGTTAAAACCCTTCAAAATGATAAACTACACAATGACCCTCTACAAACTGAAACCAAATCTCTGAACGACAGCCCCCCCCCCCCCGACTTGATTTTATCATTGAGTTTGGGCAAATGGTTCTTAATATGGCTGGCAGTCAAGGTAATCATAAAACAATTATCCAAAGACACTGCTACTACCATATACCATACTTGCAATGGAATTGTTAGTCCATGTCGACACCTTTACAGCTACAACCATAAATATGTCCTACTTGAACAATTTACAACTAATCCATTAGAAAAAGAATTTAGTAAACTTCATCAAGGATCAGATGGCACCTCTTTTATAAATATCCAACAGTGTATTGAAAAGCTGCAAATTAAGCAGACATATTTACTTTTAAATCAGAATGCAAATATTGATGTTAAGCCAGGTCACCAATGTACATCTTAGGATTATAAATTTTGTGAGGAAGGTTCAGAAATATTTGACAATCTGGAAAATTTAGGACCATCTTTTTCTGATGAAATAAAAATGGCTCTTGTATACATAGCTGGATATATTATAAGATATGATAATCAACCCAGTGAATACAAAACCCATTTTTATTATGAAAAGTATGGAAAATATACCAATTCAATTGACCATGGAAAACTAAAACTTCCTGCTGACCACACTTGCCAATGGTTATTTTTTTTTATTTCATCCTTTAAAAATATATAAAGGAAAAAGTGTTATAAATCATTAAGTAACATTTTTATGCTTATTTCCGAGTTTCATTTTTTCAACATGGCGAGAAAGCATGCTCATATTTTTGCAAATATAGTTTTGAAAAACATTTGCAAACATTATACACCCAGATCAGACAAAGAACCAGCTTTAAAGAATGATTTTGTTTTATCTGTCTATATTTCTGAGATGACTGATTGTCATATACACCTTTCAACTGATCTCCTCCAGCCTTCTTTAGGTACTGTTTGTTGAGCCTGGTAATTTTAATGGAATTTTGATCTGGACTCTTTATTCAATCCCTGGGGTAGATTGAATAAAGGGTTCGATAAAACCTGTAAATAGTGTGAATGTTTTGGGTTCAACATTATGTGGATCATATCTTTTACCAGAAATCTTAATTACCTCTTTGTTTTGTTTAATTCTTATCAGTGTCCCCAACAAAAATACATATTTTCATTTATTTACCTTCAACACATCCTATAGATGTGGATATGGATGAAAATGTTATTCTAAGTATTTTCAAAAATAGTTAACTCAATTTACTTCCAAAATTTCTGAAAATCAAACATTTTTCAATAGGCCTCCAGTTCTGACACTCAGTTTCACCATGAACAGGCCACTATGTTACCCTATCCATCTGGATTGTAGAAGTACTGGCATAAATGTGCATGAAGGCAACAACCATTTGAATTTGACAAGACTGACAGTAATATATCTTAAAAGACAAAAGGTGGCAATCTACCATTGTCATTGGCAGATTACAAGATTTGTTATTGCTTAAGTTTTAAAAAATTAAATCCTTTGACACTATTGAATAGTATTGGTTTTGAAGTGAGAGAAGATTGTTATTGACATGTTTACCCAAATAAAGGACAAAAATAGACAGAAAATGTTTACTTAACATTTATTTATTATTGAAATACTTGAATATTTTATCATATAATTAAAATGTAATGAACTTGAAGAGTTTACTCTTTCAGGCATTAAATTTATCACATGTGCTAAATTCCTGCATAAAAGATCTGACTACTTTGCTGTCAAAATGAGAAACAACTATTCTTTCTATCTAAATTTTAGAGATGAAGAGTTACTATTTACACTCAGGCTAATATCCTCATCTTTGTTGTTGTTATCACATTTTTAGTCATTGTACCCTCCAACCTGGGCACTTCACCATGATGTAATGGTTAGCAAGCTTGCCTCGCTAGATCAATTATGACTGAATAGTGAGTTCTATCCTCACTAGGTGCCCCATACTTTTGGCTTTTTGCCACATCTAAGCTACACTTTGAAAATCACCATTATATCCTCCAACCATTTCCAAGTGTCATTCAATGTGGGTCCAGATCAACAGACACCTGAAGAAGGCCAGAAGGCATAATGGCCAAAACATTGTAATAATAAAACAAAGATGGGGATATTAGTCTGTAAATAATATAAATACCTCTTTTTTTTTTCTTCTTTTTTTAAGGGTTTTCTGGACATTTTTTCATCACTGAAAATGATGCAAGCATATTCAACAGAATTCATATCAGGAGACTGATTAGACTATGAGAGTCACTGAATTAGAACCCCAACCCTACTGATACTATACTGCTGCCATTTTTAGGCTAAACTGGACACATGCTCTCATACTTTGGTACTTTGCAATGGAGGATTCTTTTCAATTTCCCATTTCATGACAAAGACATTTTCTAATCACACAAGTTGGGCTAAATAAGATAAAGTGATTTTCTTTCCTTCACGAGTTTAATTGAGTACACAATAATATGATAACTAAGTAAATTCAGTTATAGTTTAACCGAGTAAATTCACTTATACGATAAGTGGGTATAATTTTGTAAATTCAGTTATAGTATAACTGAGTAAGTTCCCAGTTATATAATAGCTGAATGTATTTGAGTAAATTCTGTTAAATGCTATCCTCAATTTCAATGCTGTTTAGGAAAGCAGTTCATTTCACCTGCAGGCTGACCAACAAGACATCCACTTTTAAAATTTGATAATTTCTGTGTTCATATTGTAAGAGACATTGTCAAACAATTATACAAGTCTCTTGCACCTTATAGTAATTATCAACAAGTACATCATTATTAAATTTCAAATCTGAGTAAGATAAGTGTTAGTTTACATATGTCATGTTTCTGTCAGCATGATTCCTAATTTAAAATGTACTTCAATAGGGACAGTTAATACTCATCAGCATTTATCATCTAACAGAGAAATGTATTGGATTAGATTTGGTTCCAGGGTATCTTTCCCTTTGTCAAAAAGATTCCAGCATTCACATGTTTGGCCTTGGTGTTTACATCTGGGATAATTTGATGGCCAAGGAATTGGTCTCTAGAGGCTGCTGACTACTCTTTCATGTGCTTCCATCTTTTGCAACTGAACTCTGTCAGCTATCTCTTTTTCCTCTATATGATCCAGTGCCCCAGCTATTTCCCTGGAGATCCTTGATAAGATCCAAAGAAAAATATTATTGGTCCTGATCTAGCAGCTCAGCTTCAGTCACTTGCCCACTGCTGTAAGGTTGCCTGTCTGTGCCTTTTTTATAAATACTTTCATGGTAATTGTTTGGATGAATTCTTTGCTATAGTACCTAGACTGTATGAATTTAAGCTCAATACAAGAATGGTGTTGAGATCTCATCAATTTAGAGTTGATCTGGCTAGATATAGTTGTAACTTCTATGCTAACAGTTTCTTATCTCACATTTCTTGCTTATGGAACTCCCTTCTGGCCCCATGCTTTCCAACTAACTTTAATCTTCAAAAATTTAAATGCAATGTCAATTGCTATCTACTGTCCTCCTGATTTCTCTTTTCTCTTTCTACTCATTACTAATGTTTTCTGTTCCTAATTCCTCCACACCCTGTAACCCTTTGTGTGCTAGTGACTGTACTGTCTCGTTTGGGGTGATACTGATTTTAAAAAAAAGTTAAAAAAGAGATTAATATCTCAGGTGAAAAAACAGTAACATTCAGCTTTGGTTATCTCTTATTCTTTCACTAATGTTATATAATTGCTTGTGTCAAATTTATGGTGGCATTTTATTTTGCTGTATGTATAACTATCTTTAAAAATACAACCCACAAGAGTCAAAAACAATTTTGAAAACTGATTGCATCATAAAAAAAATCAACTATGAAACAAATATGTTTACCAAAACAGACTTTTTTTTCATAATTGTCTCAAAAGAAAAAAAAAAAAAAAATGAATAGTTTTAATTTGAATTTACAAAAAGGAAAATAGATAAAATCAGCATTATTTAGAAACACATTGTGGCCAATTCCTTCAGTGAGCACTTAAAAGTACCACACAAAGAGAAATTCCATTCATTTTTACTTTTTAATTCTGCTGATAATTTTGAAACACTATATGCATTTTTAAAATTTCTGTTCACTTTAATTAACTCCATATCTATAGTAAATAAAAGTGTAACTTTAAAAAAAATGAATATTAAAACAACAAAGTAAATTTAAAAGTAGAAAAATATTAAATATTCAAAACAAAAATTGTATAAACACAACAGAATAAATTCTCATAGATATTATGGGAGGAATTTTCAGTAGCTTTAATACAAGCAGATATTCTACAGACACAACATTTTTTTGATAATTTTTAATCAGGAAAATGTGTGTTTGTATTATTGACTTATTAATATTTTTTGACCATCTTATAGAAAATAATTTTTTTATTCAATCTTTAAAAAATAAACTTCATTGATTTTTTGGCTTGTAACTAACATAAAAAAGTAAATAATTTTAAATTAAGTTTTATTAAAGCAAAAAAACTATGGCACGCCTTATTTATTAAAATTAATTTTAGTAAGATATTGTTAAATTTGTAAAACAAATACATAACATGACTAATGCTGACTGTAACTCATGTCTGTCTCTACTTTCATTTAATTAAAGTTTTTTTCCTTTTCAAATACAGATATAACTTGAAATTAAAACGTAATTGATTTTCAAATCTAAATTCTCAATGTATCTTACTTCTACTTTCTTTCAAAATAGTAATTAAATTCATTTACAGAGAAATGTCTGCTTCTTTCACTTTCTTTAAAAAGAAAATTACTAATGTAATCTTTATTTACTTATAAAATCTAAATTCCCCTCCAAAATAAATACTAAATAATTATTTTTTGAAGAAGTATGGCTTGCTTTAGTTTTTGCTTGAAAAAAGGATTAAATTAAATATGTTTAAGTATATCTTAATTTAAGTTTATTACTTTTTTATTAATAATAATTTGAAAAAAGGTTAATGAACTTAGATAACCTGATTTGATTTGTTCAAAAACAACATTAACAGAGTATTTATGTTAGCATTTAATTAAAAAAAGTGTCATTTTGAATTAAAATATGGGGAAGCTCTCCCCACCTCCAGCATGGTATTGGTAGTGTGGTATTTTACTAAATTTAGTTATTTTGTAACAAACCAAAAAACAATGAAGTTTATTTTTTAAAGATTAAATAACAAATTATTTTCCATGAGATGGCTGGAAAATATCAATATATTGCCAATAATAAACTATTATTCAGAGATCTTCTGAGCAATGCCAGATATCCCCACTAATCCCATAATATATTATTCGATTTATAAAAAGCATCTTTTACCATTCCTTCAGTGTCACATTTTCCATTGTCTAGCCCAGTGATTCTCAAACTTTTTTTTTTTTTTACCCATGGAACACTTTTGCTCTTAATTTTTTTTGTTACCCCCCCCTAATCATTCGATGAAACAAAAGCTAATTTAATTTTTTACTAACAGATAAGTTTAAGAATTGTATTATAGAAATAGTAAATGTATATGCTTTATTTTGAAGTTAAACTAATTTATTGAAAATAAACTAGTATTTAACAAGTAAATTATATGGAATATTTATGTACACTAGTAAAATAAACCATTTTAAAATATATATCTATTTTTAAAAAGTGCACATTTATTCAATGAAATCCCTGTGGTTGATGCTGCTGAAGAGATTAATACTGTTACTCTTTCCTTTATAGATAATTCTTATATAATTTATATATTAATTTTATTATTGATATTTTATTTCTTTAAAGTTTTATATTAATATTTTATTTTATATTATTAATATATTAAATTAATTTATATAATAAATTATTATATATATATATATATATATATATATATCCTTCCTTTGTATATCCTTCTCAGTTTTTATTCAACTTTTACAATAAAAACATCCAATAGAGTAAAAGGGACACTAAGTTACATCATTTGATCTAGTTTTAGAGATTTTTTTTCTATTTTTAGCATTTTAATATGGCGTACATTACTGTAGAAAGTGTTCTGAAATGAAATTGCTCTATGGACTACTAAAATATTACCGTGGACTTCTAATTTGTTATTTTTTATGTAATTTTGTCTAGTAATGGTCAATATGGACCCCAAATGAGAACTACTGGTCTAACTGGAAAGTTAAAGTTCTGCACTTGCCTGATTTTTACATCCCTAATATGTAACTTACACCTTGTGATGTCTCTTTTGCTGACAACCATACATTCTGTTTTCTTATAGCTAATGATTAATTTTTTCTCCTTGTTTTTCTTAACCCTTTTGTCCAATAAAACCTTCAGTATCTGACATCACCTAAGTGTTATCTGGATAGCATATGTTGTTACATTTACATTTGCTGACAATAAATTGTGGAAGCTTTTCTTGTTCCCTTATGATCATCTTGCTGAACAGGTTAAAAAATATCAGCCATACTCCTCTTTCTATTTTATATACATTTACTAAACTTTATATCTGCATGCAAACTGGTCCCAGTACAGGGTATGGATTATTTGAATATTTTTTTCAGTCAAGTAAGGTACTTCAATATCCAAGAGTATTAATCTCAACTTACTTATCTTCTGACTTTTTATCTCTAGGAGAACCTGGACCAATTCCCTTAATTGCTTGATC
The DNA here is from genome assembly GCA_963932145.1 of Acanthosepion lycidas. Taxonomy (NCBI): domain Eukaryota; kingdom Metazoa; phylum Mollusca; class Cephalopoda; order Sepiida; family Sepiidae; genus Acanthosepion; species Acanthosepion lycidas. The sequence continues at coordinate 81,458,966 of OZ010585.1, read as the reverse complement.
AGCAGGATCGAACATAGCACCTGGTGGGGAGAAAATAACAAAACTTAATCTAAAAGCAGCAGAAACAAAAAGTTTTACTTCATCTTTGTCTTCATCTAAATAGAAAAATAGCACAACAAAAACAAACTTAAAACAATGTTGTAGCAGCTTAAAATCATTAGATTATAATAAATATTTTTGCTTATTGTGTTTTATTTGTGTTTTATGGTCAGTTGTCTTTTCTTCTAGTATAAAAGAGAGAAATTCTTTATGGTCAACTGTCTTGTTCTTGTTTTTCAATCTTTTTCTGTTGATATTCTTATTGACAATGTAATTAGAAAAATTTCTTTTCATTTTGCATCTTTCAAATCTTTGCAAATTAAGGCCCATTGATTTTATTGCAGCATACAGACAATTAGATTAAAATTCAGTCTTTACATTATAAAAGAAAATCTTTAAATAGATTTCATGTGAATAATCAATTCTGGTAATTAAATGTTAAAAAATATGTCTAAATATTTATGCAGCAGTAGACAGTACGAGTGAGAAAACATTGATTTGGAATGAATGTTTTATTATATTTTTTTTTTTGCTAATTTTATTAGAGTAATTGAAAAAGAGGACATCAACAACTACTAAATTCACCAGATGCCCTATGTTTGTGGTCTTGTACTATAACAAACTAAGCTGATGCAGATTTATTTATCTATTTACTGATGATGTTATATTTCAGACAATCTATTCTTCAGCTTTCTTCACATGTATAATAGGTAAAAGAAAAGAGTTATCCTTTCTACAGAAGTATGAGACTGTGGCTCAAAAGTTCATAGGCTGACTGTGATGGAGTGATGCTAGAGCTGTGAAATCTTGCATGCATTAATTTCAACTTTTCTTATTAATAAGTGCATTGTTTCTTTCCAGGTAAACTTAGTTTTCATTGTTTAGCAAAAACAGAATGGGAAAGCTTCTCTACATATAAACATGGAATCACCATTATATGGATTACCGAGAACAGCATTGTGTGTGGCTCATGTTGTTGGGAATGAGTCATACAGGTTACATTAGCCACCAATTCTTGTCTGCTTACTATTAATATATAAATTATAATATTTTCAAGTTTGCATGCAAGTATTAATTTTTCACAACTTTCTCAGAGTATTTAGGATTTTTAAATGAAAAATTTTAACTTTTCACATTACTGAAAACTATTTTTAAGATTTTTTTTTTTTTGAGGTTTAAGAAAATTGTGGAATCAGTCAAAAGTCTTGAAAACTAACCTTTTACAGTTTTTTTTTTTTTAAGAGCAAACGTTTTTTTTTAATTTTGCCACCTTAAAGTATCTATTACTTTTCAGCTGATGGGGGATATCTTGTTTGAACTGATTATTGATATTTTTGCCTCTGACACCATTTCTTGTTTCTTTCTGCTGAACCAAAATGTATGGATTTGATAACCTAACTCAGCAGGGATTGAATTCATAATCACCAGGCTATGGCAACACTTGACTCACCAATTCCTATATACCCTATGCCACTGTCATAAAGGATATCAGTTGTGTATTTTTGGAACCTTTTTAAATCCAATGACAGATGATTTTGGCATTTGGTTTTCACAACCATCTCGTTCAGCAAGAATGAATGAGAAACATTGCAGGAAAAAAGAGACAATAAATTTCTCATACAAGCCAAATATAAAGGAGACCTTAAGATGGACAGTAGTCACTTGCCTGAAACATTCATGTCTATAATAATACCTATAATAATCAAAGATTAAATCAATAATTTTAATAAATTAAGCATTTTTTTATTTTAAATTAAAAGGTGAAATAAAGAATAGGATAGGTAAGAAAAAAGCAAAAGCTTAACCCCGGTTTCCAGCAGAAGTGTAGCCTGCTCCTTTGACTGCTGTCATTGGACGTGCAGAGCCATCTTGTGGTTGTATTGCTGTGCCAATTGGACGACCAAATGAAGATGGTAAAGCATTTCTTCCACCACGAACAGCAGTTCCTAATGGTTGGCGAGTGAAGCCTGTACCAGGAGTCATACCAGTCTGAAATATTGAGAAAATTTATTTCATTACTTTTTTCTATAGTAGAAATTATAAAGATAATAATGAACAGAAAAGTAGATTTGTTTTTGTGCTCATCTTTGAAATAAAAATTTATTTAAAATGGCTAACAGAAACACTAATAGAAAGATGAAACCTCAATAAAATTGATCACAGCCAATGTATAATAGCAAAGAAATCAACAAACCTTGCTCAGAAATATTAGGGCATTTTAAGTAACATTTCTTAGAAATATGTGGATTTCTTTCATTGGGATCCTGAAAGTTTTTTCTCCTTTTCTTTGGGATCCTAATTTTTGGATCTTGAAAGATTTTCTTCTTTTTCTATTGGATCTTTTTTTCATTGAGATCCTAAAAATTTTCTTTCTTTTAGACCCTAAATTCTTTTTCTCTTTGGGATCCTAAAAAATTATCCTTGAAAATTTTACCAACATCAATTGATTATATCAATTTTATTAGCATACATAATAATATCTAACACTGTGTACAACATCCACATCTGATATATATATATATATATATATGAAAATGGATATTGAAGCCAATACCCGGAGGTGACAGTTTGCTTCATGCTAAACATAATCATCAGACCATCAAGTATAACAACTTAAAAGAAGCTGAACTTTAAAAAGAAACACCTCCTTAATAAAATCAATGTTAAGATCAGCTATAGTTGTGCTATTAACAGACACATCCATTTCCCATCATAACAGCATTATTCAAACAAACATATTTCCAAAAAAGACAATGTAAATTCATTTAAAAATAAATACAACTACTGTAAAAATATGATCTGTCACACAAATAGTCAATGTATGACCAATAATATATATCAAGTGAACATACATTCCAGTAACGATATCAAATTTTATTTTGGTTCCACAGAAAATCTTTGGAAATTTCATTTTTAACATCATAAAATGACCTTAAATAATTTAAAATACAAAAACAACATATTGTAACATGACTAAACAATAAATATTTCTGGCAGTTAAATCAACATCTATCAACTGGGAAATTAAATCTAGGGCTAAATCTTATAATGGCAGAAGAAATAAATGCAATCTATGTCTTGTTGAAAAGCTGGTTATCATAAAACACTTAAATAACCCTAACTTATTAAATAAAAGAAATGAATTGATGATTACATGTAGGTATAAAAATAAATATCTGCTTAAATACATTGATCCACTTTGATTTTTTTAATTGTTAATTTTAATTTTTAATTATTATTTTTACTTTAATTTTTAACTTTTATTTTTAATTAATTTTCTAATTATTATTTATAATGCTAATTACAGTCTATTTTTAATATATTACTATTAAATATATATTTGTGCTTTAATAAGAAAAAGTAACATCCCTTTAATTATATAATTGAAAAAACATTAAAATATGAATAATTCCCACTCTAATATATAATTTTATTTTATTTTACATACATATATAAAAAAACCCACTTCTTTTGAATTGCCAAATATAATTTTAAGATTAAAAAACTGTAATCCCAGCATAATATATAACTACACCAACATTGTGATAACAAAATATATTATAATTCAAAATTATGTAATGGTCAGTTCATACTCATGCATGAAACTCAAAATCGTGTTAGCAATGAGGGATAATATGTATATTTATTTACGCACACACATATATATATATATATATATATATATATTATTATTGTTATTGCCAAGGTCTCAGACATAAAATTACATTTTAACTCAGAAGATGAGATGACCTGACTCAAGGTATGATTTCTCTGGATTCATACAAGGAAAGGATGTCTACAAGTCAGGAACAAGTCATAGAAAACATGATATTCAATGAAAGAATGACAATGAACATGTGGATTCAATTTAATACAAACAATTCAATAACATGAAAAGTAAGAATAGAAAAAAAGGTGAAAAGAGTTTGTTTTGAGTGAATATGCAGTGAATGTTACATTTAACACAGTGTTTCACTATGTATTCCTAGATCAATAGAATTTGAATGATTTTTATCCATGCTTCAAATTCAATATTTTCATAAAAAGAGACTTAAATTGTTTGACAAGTTTGTAAAAATAGAATGTCTGAATTCATGGATAATTTCAATGTTCATTGTTAAGCAAAATGCTTGCATATTCATCAAATTTAAGGTTTGAGATCTTTTAATATGCTGAGAATATATCCATAATTCATAGATGTAGTAAAAATGATTAAATCCATTGTTCCATTCAATTACTACCTTTTCTGCTCTCCTGGACAGATAATTGCAAGAGTTGGTATCCGATTCATTCAGCGGCTTTCTTCCAACTGTTTCATTTCAGTGCCTCTTCATCTATCTGTGTTCATGTGACCTGCCTACAGAGTCGACATGTATGATATCAAAGACCAATCACCCATGCACTGATGTTGCCATGGTATAGGGAAGTACATCTATTCACTGTCACCATTCACCCACATGTATACACAAAACAGTTAGAATGAAGGGGAAAGAAAGAAAGAAGAGAGAAAAAAAATGTTTTTAACTGTCAGTTAACAGATGGATTATTCTTTCTCTCTTTTAATACATAAATTGTAATAGCATGTCACTATAATATATTACATTATTACAATATATATTATAGAAATAAAACTAGCAAGATGTGCTTTACTATTCATGATTATAAGGAAAAGAGAAAAGAAAAAAAAAGGAAAAAATTGACCATCCGACTGGTTTCGCCCTCACTCAACAGAGCTGGAACCGAGGAAAGACTAAATATTGCAATATAAAATATAAAAACATAAGAAGCATGTTATAAAATAAAGGTGGAAAGATCAGATGGAAATCATGTCAAGCCCTAATAGGCATTCCCTCTGTTTACAGAGGGAGAGCTGCCTGGACCCGACATAGATCGTTTCCAATGCCTTTAAGTGTAACACAGAATGAGCATGACTAAGGATAGAAAACGAGTCCATGCTGAAATTTGTGGCACAACTTGGATTGTTTATAAAGTGCTCAGCAATGGTGGAGCTGTATGTGTTCCTGATATTGTCACCAGATTGGAACATTGCATTCTTAATTCTTCCCATCATAACAACATTATTCAAATAAACATATTTCCACATATTTATATAAAAATAAAAGGGATACACAGTGAGATTCACAACTCACTGTTGACTTGCTGTCAGTTGAGTGCAGTCACTTTTACATATCAAAGATTAAAAATGATTAAACTTCTTTATTTGTGTATCCTTTTCACACATTCAGTCAGTAATATGCCATGCATAATACACACTTAGGTGATCATGTATCTTTCAATACATGACTGATGAGGCAGATTTATTTTCCCCTGCAGTAGATCAGTTGCCATCCAAGGCTACAGAACCTGGTCTGTCCTGCTAATTACCCATAGCTGGGAGGAGAAGAAGAGGATTCATACCTTTCCCAAGGGTATTAACATGTAAGTGAATGTAATGGATTCGACTGGAATTCGAACTCGGCTCCCCAATTCCTCAATCGAAGCCGCTATCCATTACTCCACTACGTTGTTAAAATGTCATTTAAGACATGTTCACATGAGTTGATCTTTGTTTCTTGATCCCTTTTAATCATTTGCAAAGCAAACCTAGGGCCCCTGATTTTCGGTTTCAAATTTTCCTTTATTCCATTTCCACTTTTGGTAAATTCAGTTTTGTTGCTTTTGGAAAATTTCATTTTTTCCATTTTTATAGTATTTTATAACAAAATAGCAATACAATATGTTATAATTATTATTAAAACTTAAAACAAAAATATAATTCAAAGTTTTATTACTTATAAAGAAATAGCAAACATTTACAAATCTTTTTTTAAATGTTAAAATACAAGTCCAAAAATAAATTATATGTAAAATTAAAAAAATATTGTAACATGACTAAACAATAAAACAATGGAATGTTATTGTGCATAATTATCTTTGAGGAGGAAGAACTTCTAATCAGAGATTCCTTCTTCAAGAACACGTTCAAAACACATTCAAATTGTTTTTGCTTTTTTACAGTAAAAGTATTTATATTTATTTATAATTATTGATTCATAATATAAAAATCACATTTAAAGTATCAACAGTAAATAACTTGAATATCAATAATAAATATCTGAATAAAGTCAAACATTTTGACTAAAATTTTACAAAACTGTAATTAAACCATAACTGGATCTTTGTAACAAAATATCAAAAAACAAATTAGACATATTAATTCAAAATTTAAATAAAACAACTTACCCCAATTTGAAATACTGTTCAAATTTAAAATTGCTAATTTCTTAATTTGGGAAATATCTAATTTTCAAATCTCTTCTCTAAATCTCCATTGTAATACAACATTGTGGGTTGTATAATAATTAACAATATGGATGCAGAATTTGCATAAAAGTTATCAGAAAGTTGCTCTACTCTGGCTTTAGCACAAATTTTAGATACTGAGGTCATTTTCATTTTTCTGGAGGCCCAACTTTTGAGGTTGTTTCACTACTTGATTCAGTCATCTTGGCAATTTGTTTTTTTATTCATACAACTGGTTTAGATTACAAAATATAAATATTAAAAAATAATCATTGACAGTATTAAAGGATTTTTTTTGTTCAATTTAAATTTGTTTACCAAATTGCACTGAAGATAATGCAATTATTCATCCAGTAGAATCACCATGTGACAGTAACCTTAGACAAGCCAGTTGTTTCATAGAATGGTGTTTTTGGAGAATTGATTTTTCTTTATTTCTAAATTGTATGGTAGGCATGTGATAGCATTTACTTACAAGTTGTTTAGAATCTTTTACTTGTAAATTGTGTGAGGCCTTCGTCACCCTCTCTCTCTCACCCTCCAATTCTGACATCAACTAGTGTCTCTTCCATTTCAACTTTAGCAATGGATTTTGGTGGCCACAACTGAGCCGTAACCTTCTGACTTTCATCGTGTTTGCAACATAGTTTCTTAGAAAAGTTATAAAATATTTAAAAATAGACTAGCCAACATAATTCTCAAAAAAAAAATAAAGAAAAAAAAGATCAACAACCCCCTTTTTTTGTAAACATTTTTGTTCTTAATTATTTTTTTGGTTTTATAAGGAAAATACCTACAAAGATTTGTAAAAACAAATTAGTAAATAAATTTTGTACATCCAACTTAATAAAAAATATCCAAATTTTTGTCTTTATTTTCACCAGAAATTAAAGCAAACATACAAACTTTAGAATTGCTCAGTATCAGACATAATAGACATTCATTGCCTGTTATATTTAATAATATATGTTTAAATAATGATCTGCTGCCCCAATAAACTATATATTTTATATTATATATATATATATATATATATATATATTCTTTCCCTGTTAAATATGAATCAGTTAATCAAAATTTCATCAATGTTTTAGTAATTATTTTAACTAATGCCAGATAATTTTGCTAGGAGGTAAATCAATCAATATTGATTTTGTTTGCTCATTCATTTTTCAAAGATGCTTCATAAGTAATAACACAATGACAATTTATTTTAGAGCTCTAAATCTTATATTTTATTAAGAAATTGTTCCATATTGATCTCATATTTTCTTTGACAAATTCATAAAAGTAGTTAATCTTTTATAGCTAACTTTTTACTTTTTGAATAAAGGTACTCTACAAATTAACCAATAACCTTGCTAAATTGCCAATTTGCAAATTATAGTAATCAATAGTAACCATGTGAATAATATTTTTTCATTAGATCAAAGATGAAAAGCTCGTATATCATTGACAAGCCTTAAATTATTATCCAAATGCAGGTTCAAATATTGATTTCTTTACTTTCACTTATTCTTAGAAACATTTATCCCTGTCAAATGATTACATTAGCTATGAACTAATGGAAACAAAATCTCAAAGACTGCTCTCTTACAGCCTACAAAATCTTCTGCAAAAATATGATAGACATGGGTCCTCTTTCTAATATATTCAAGCATTAAAGAACTGTCAAGAGAAATGTGGTAGCAGAAAAAAAGAAATTCACTTTCTAATGATGTCAAATCGAAATTTATTTTTCTACAATGCCTGATAACTTTTTCTTTCTTAATTTTTAAAAGTTAATCTGGAGCCACATAATTCTTGTTTTTCTCAATTTTCTATCAGACAAATACAATTTTCTGGCATGTTCTGTATTTATTATAATCTTTGTCTATATGGAAAAAGTTTTCTTTTGTATTAAAACAAAGTATAATAATAATAATGATGATTTTATTACAAATGACAGTGGTTATCAATTTTGGTTAATGAGGGGAAAGCAGGATTTCTATGAAATCAATTTAAATGAGACAGACAGGAATGCAATAAAAGTACAATTATTTTTCAGCCTTTTGTTATTCAATATTTTGAAGATACATAAATGAAAAAAATTTACTATTGAAACTGAAAACAAATCACTTGCAATCATCAATATAAATTTCACTAAGACTCAAAATGGAAAATTATGATATTACAATATATTGTAAAGATGCCATTCTTTCATTTACAGATGAAAGCATACAATAATACCAATTCATGAAGAATCAGTTAACAAAATAGGAAATTCAATTTCTTAAAGATAATTTTATTAAAAAGAAACATAATGAAACTCGATTGAAAAATATTGAAAAAAAATTTTAAAAAATACAAAGCCTTAAAATACAGACAAGAATATCAACTTATCTTAGTACCAAGAAAAAGTCCCTAGGTTAATCCTAAAATTGTTAAACTTCCTATTTTAAGTTCAAAACTAAAAAGAAATTTAAACAAGTTGGTTTTAAAGTTATTTTTTTTTTTTTACATCTAGTCCAAATTTGAAAACATTAGTTTGCAACAATAAGAACAATTTACTGCCCAAATGTTAAGCTGGAGTTTACAAGCTTGATTGCACATGTGGAAAATCATATGTAGGTGAACAAGAGGAAAATTTCAATTAGACATATTGAACAACAATAAATAACAAAGAGTAGTTATCTGCAAGCACATTCAAATGGAATGTGGCACAAGGTTGTTAACTGATTAAAGAGAAGCAGTCTATTTAAACATATCAGCCCTATATATCTATCCATAAAGGAGCATGCAATTCAGCAGGAATACAGCAAGGGAGATTCTCAGAGCTTGCCATCTTTTATTTGTCATCCAGAATAGCATACCTTCTCTATATAGTGACAAAACACAACTGATGCATGTTGAGTGAAGCAAACTCTGATCATTTCTGCTTCAAGGCATTATACATATTATTTAATGATTGTGTAACTTTTTTTTTTAAGGACTTAGTTAATTGTCTTTTAGCATCAATCAATTTTACATGGCTGATTTCTTCTTTTACCATTTTATGTTTCATCAAGAATCAATCTCTTTCTCAAGAGTTTTGCAAGAATGTTGTAAAACAAAAAGTGACTTGTTATCTTTGAAGCATTTGATGTAAACATCATTTTCACTTCTCTTTAGAATTTCTGTTACAATTAATTTCAAATAGAATATTTTTTAAACCTGATCCTTGCAGGACTAAAGATTCAATTGTTTAGCAAGCCTCTCACAATCTTCTTTATCTCCCAGGATTGCCAATGAATAAGACATCTTTTCTGCATTGTCAGTGACTAATATTAAGTATCCTCCATGAGGCAGCAACTAGAACTCAATGTAACTCAACAGGACAACAGCAAGGGAGGCAACCAACAGTCATGTTTAAAGTCGGAATCCCGTGCTATATGTACTTAGGTTTAAACTGCTTAGTCTCCTTTGGCAAATCCTCACTGGCATTTGTAGGGAGGGGTCTCCTAGATCCAAGCACATTACACTTATTTTCATCCCAATTTTGGGATGAAAAGTAAATAAATGAAAACGGGTCGTATTCAGGAACCACTGACAATTCTAAAAACTGTCATGGTCAGCTGAGCTGGCTATCTGAAATAACTTAAAATGTTGACAAAAAATTTTGCACAACAAAATAGTTGAATTATCAAATTTAATGTATACATGTAGGTCTTTTAGATATTGATGGTGTCAATAAGAGTTCTGGGAAATTTCTTTGTATCCTTGTGATTTTCTTCTTTTGTTCATTCCACAGATCTTTCTCTATACATGAAAATACATAGAAAAAGAAAGATCTGAAGAATGAAAGATGGCAAAAACCAATGGAAAATGTGAAAAACAAGAAAATCACTGGGATACAAAGAAATATGAAGAAAATATATTAAAAAGAAATTTATTCTGATGATGCTTTGCATCAAAAGGTGGAGCAAAATATTAAAATAAAATTAAACAAACCCAACTGTCAAGTTTATTTTAATAGACTTGACAGTTGAGTTACTCACCAAAAAACAGAAACTTCATTTGTTCTTGACATGTAATAATTTGTGAGTCTAGCTGACAAATTTGGGTTCAAACTAAACAATAAAAACATCCAGAGTGGTTTAAATTCACTATTTTTCAAGGAATATAGCTTTATTTCAACTTCAAGACAATGTTATATGAGGCTAGCTTGGGCAAATTCATTTCAGTATGGTGAGACAAATAAACAAAGCTTTCATTCATTATTCTGATAACGTAAATTGGTTGAGCTAGCAAATTTCTGCCCAAACTATTAAGAATAACATTAAAAATTTCTAACAGTGTTAGTTACTATGTTTCAAGATATATTGCTCTATTACTTCATAACTTAAAAACTTGAAATTTTGCACATCATAATATATTATATGAAGAAAATTTAATGAGGCCAACTCAGGCTCACAGGATTTAGCCCAACTAAGGCAAGAGCTATTACTGATATTGCTTTGAACCAGACACATTGAAAAAGAACAAACTGCAAACACAAAGTCAGAATAGTAAAAACTGTTTACTAAAAAACTGAAAATGTAAATAAATGTTTCTCATTTTAATTCTTGATTTAGTCAATCACTGACAGTTTGTGTGAATAAGAACTGAGCAATACCTCTTTAATTATTCCCTCTACATAAAAAAAACAACCAAAAAACAAATGTATTACAAGTAACAATGTAATAAATTATCATTTACTTCACTAAAATATTATTTATTTCCTTTTTAAAGTCCCCCAACTGAATTTTTTCCCCTTTCATTTAAATTAAATTTAAATAAGGAAATGACTCCTATCTGAAATATAGAAGGAGAAAAGCAGAAGATAGAGGTTACATCAAAATGAGACAATATGGACATCAAATTCAGCAAGAAATCACTAATCAGTGGGTAGCGCCATACAATACATATTTGTTGCGACAATTCAATGGTCATATCAAAGTTGAAATCTACTCATCAGTTCATTCAATCAAGTATTGCATCAAATACGTATCAAAAGGGGGTCAGATCAAGCTGTTATTTTGCACAAACCCCCAATTGAATTTTTTCCCCTTTGATTTAAATTAAATTTAAATTTGAACAAGAGAATGACTCCTATCCAAAACATAGAAGGAGAAAGCTAGAAGTTAGAGGTCACATCAGCAAGATCAATGAGTAATATTGAAATGCATAATTTTTCTCCTCAAATTATAACAATGATTTAAAATCAATCATCATTTTCTTAAAAAAAGAAATGTTACATGCAGCAAGGCGTGGGTAATTTGCCTAGAGCAATATATAAATGTTTTTCAGAACAAATACTCTAATGTTTGAATATAAATCTTTCATAAATGAGCTCATTTAATTGTATAATGACAATGACTTTAAATAGTGCAAGTCAAGTAATGCAATTTTAGAGTTACTTCATAAACAAGGTTTCTTGTCAGTTATGTCAGAAATTGTTTAATTCCTACAACTTTCCTGACCATCCTTTTAACTTCAATTGCAAACAAAAGAAACTTCTTAACACTGGACAGAACTAAATCATTCTTAGGATGCATAATGGCTCAAGTTGTCTTCAATGGCTTGCATTTTCATGTTGATTTACAACAAAAAAAATATGACAAGACATTAGAGGAATTTGCTATAAAACCAAGATACTTGGAATTCATGTTTAAAAAGTCTTTATTTCTTATAAAAATTCATGTATTTTTACTTTTAATGTGCTAGGATAGTGTTCATTCCCTATCAATGTATTGCTGATTTTACTGCAGAAAAGCGTTGATGAATTTAAAAGCAATTCAAAAACAGTAGGAAGATGAGACGATGAAACCTTAAGAAAGGCTTTATTCAACAAAAGAAACTGAGCCAAATGACATTATCAGTGTCTCTCCACATAATCCCCTTCCCCAAAATACAACAGAATTTATAAAAGAAAATCTATGTTTATTTTCATACATTAAATTAACATACAAAACACCAAAAAGGTGTTCATTTCTTAACACTACCATCCTGCAGGAAGAGGAAGAATGTTTGATTGACATAAAAATCTTCATATTTTGTTGGTGCCTTTTGTGTTCTTGAAGACCTCCACAGAACATTACCACCTTTGAGACTAGCCTGAAATTGATTAATGGTATAATATCATTAGATACTAACCCTGAATCATCATACTGCTGAAGTGAGTATATCAGGACTGTGAAGATCCTCAGAAGCATGTTGGATATTCAGGATACTTATTCTCCCATTCAATTCAGTGGATGGACAAGCTGCCAAATCTTAAAGAGATATTATGAACTCTCATCCATCAGGGTACCTTATATTTGTGTATGTAGGAGTTACGTCAAGCAATCCCCACCCTATTGACAAAATTATAATTTTTACATGACTGGACAAAGTTCCTGAGAAGTACAGATCCAGACCAAGCCACGATGCTTGAGATGAAGAGCACCAGGGAAAGTTGAAGAACCTTTCATGTGGTGTAGTATTGGTAGATGTTGAAAGTAGGGAACAAAGAAATTGGAGAGTATTTGGTAGAACTATTTCCCAAAATTTTAGGTCCATATTGTATGTTTTTAATGCCAAGTGAATATTTCTCCAAATAAGTCCATTGTACTATTTAACTTGTGAACTGCCTGTTGGGTGATATGGAGTAGATATGCTTGTGGCTATTCCATTCTGAGTTAGGTGGGACTTGGCTAATAAAGGATGCACCTCTATCAGAGTCAACATAAGATGGGAACCCACAAACGGTGAAAATTTTGTCAAGGCATTTTATCACTGTCGCTGAACTGACATCCAGACATGAAAAGGCAAATGGGAATATATATCTGTAGCCATTAACAAATAATTATTATGAGTATTAGATGGTAAGGGCCTTTTAAAATCCATGCTTAACTGGTCCATGGAACCCAATGCTCTTATTAATTTCCCCAATGCTGAAGGTCTGAAGAACATTGGCTTCAATTTCAGCAAATTTGACACTGAGAGTAAACTTTTTTCACATCTTCCGTTGAATATGGAAGGGTTTTGTATTTAACAAAATGTAGCATCCATATAACTCATGTGTGACATAAACTACTATGAAGTTCATTTAGAGATTAACTTGTTAGGGTTGCACAGTGAGCTAGTGTGTTAAGGCATCTGGGACAACACTGTCTAGTCCAGGTCTGTATGCAACTGAATAACTAAATTCAGCTATCTCTACTCTCCAACTCTGAATTCTTTCTATCATCAAAACATGAATGCAACAGAACGTTGATCAGTTATTAGAATAAAGTGATTGTGCAACAGTAAGTGTTGCCACTTTCTAACAGCTTCAATGATAGCCATAGCTTCTCTTTCCACAGAAGGGTAGTTTAATTCACTCTTATTTAGGCGGCAAGACATGAAGACAATGGGACGAGCATTTGATTAAGAGTTGCAGACACAGCAACATCGGAGGCATTGTATTCTACCAAAAAAGAAATACTTTCATCAATAGAGTTAAGCATTGCAGAACACAATCCCTCTTTGAGCTCATTAAAAGTTCCCAAAGCTTCTTTACTTATCAGGTAAAATTTGGTACTGATCAATGGACAGATTTTATTAGAAAATGCAGGAATCCATTTGGAATAATATGAAAACATATCCAATGTCTGTCCCAGCAAGACAAATCAGATGCAGGTGGCAACATCTGGAGTGGGTGCAGGCAGTCAGGATCTGGCCAAATAGTATTATGGCTTACATAATGCCTTAGTATTTTAATAAAGTTGGAGATATTACAGATTTCAATTTATTTAAGTTAAGCCCCCATTTTTGTGCAGCTTGTTGGAATCTCTGACAATACTGATCATGGTTGGTGTTTTTGATCATAATCACCAATGGTGATGTCTACATAAGGATATGTATCTATAAGGTTCTCTTTTTCAACAAATTCGTCCATTGACCTTTGAAACATAGAGACCCCATTGGTTGCACCAAAGGGCAACCTACAAAACTGGTATAGTTTCCCATTGCCCTCAAAGGCAGTAAACTTTTTTATCTGTCTCAATTATTGGGATCTGATGGTAAACAGTAGAAAATACTTTGTACCTTGTCAGACAGTTTATCATATCATCAATCTGAGGCATAAGGTAGGCATCCAACTGTGTATATAGATTAACCATTTGGAAATAATCTACACAGAGCCGTTTATTGTGCTTATTGATAAGGTCCTTGCAACAACCAATTGGGCCCTCCATGGTGAGTAGCAGGGGTCGATGATGTTATTTTTAGAGTAACTGGGAAATTTTCTTAATGATTGCCTGATCATCTCTACTAAAGCACCAATTTTTGGTAGCAACAGGGTGGGAATTCACAGGTATACTGGAAAATGATGAGGGTATATTTACCTTAGCTGCAGTAAGAACACAGTGTGCATTTCTTCGACAAACTCTTAAGTCATCTTTGTTCCCACCGCACAGGTTATCCAAAACCCCGAATTTGACTCTTCCATATTCCCTGCTGCCTACTTCTATATCAGCAATGCAGACACTAATATAATTGGCTTCCATGGTTTTAAGGGCCATAGACACTTTTTTCCTACATGAGTGGAGTTTCAGGCTTAATATGTTGAATGCATCTTCACTAATAAAGTTTTATGAACTATAAGAGCCTATAAGAACAGTAAACTGTCTGCCTTTTATGGTGATCATTGTAGTTGCATGAGAGAGATCTGGGGGATAGATATCCAGGATTACACACAAACTTGGTTTAAAATTAACCATCATGGCTGTTGTCCGAGGCTGACTTCAAACCTTCAAAAACTGTCCGTTTTTTTCCACAATTAAAACATGTGGTGCTACAAGCAGAACAGACTCTCCGATTATGAGCTGCGTTACCACAAAATTGGCATTTTTCTGGTAAGGCATTTTTGGCAGGGTTAGAGCTGTGGGGGTTCTCTTCTGAATATTCATGCTTGGTGGATTTTACATGAGATCAATGAAATGCTTGTAGGGAAGTAAAGTTGTGAATTTCTTTGGGCAAGATCAAGTGTACATGCTTGATTGAAGGTTGAATTTCCCAGAAACCACCGCTTAATGAAATCCCACTTATAAAGGCATAACTGATTTGCTCTGTATTGTTCCACCATGATTTTTTTATAGTTGTAAGCTATAAGTTCCAACTACAATAAATAATTATAGTTATGACAACTCATATCTTTTGTCTGTAAAATAATGTAAATAAACTATAGGTTATTATAAGAGCCAACATGCTCAAAATATTGAAATCATTTGCATAAATTGTCACCTGTTTAAGCTAAATACAAGGCAACTGTTTCAAAAACAAGTTGGAGAGGTCATCAAGCTTCTAAGCCCAAGGGTAGTCACTTATTTAAAAAAATTTTAAAAATAAAAAGGAAATAATCATACTGGTCTTCATACAATGACCCATTGAGTAATCTCTGTGCATACATGCACTCACATTGAGGAGAGGAGAGAAAGTCAGTATATATATTTATTCTGTTTATACGTTTTTTTTTTATGAATACACTTAAATAAGTGTATTCATAAAGTAAATCCTCTATCTTTTAATTAAACAGTATTAATTATTACATTTACCACCCTGAATATTCAATAAATTTTGTAGAAAATATGTGTTCTCAAACAGGAATTGAACCTGTATCCTATATGGAACTGTCATCATACTATGACTGTTCAGCCACAGAGAACTTTCAGTTAGCAAACCTTGAATTACTGCTTTTAAATATTTGTTGAATTTAATCCATTTCATATAGAATGCTGTCATTGTTTATGTTAGGCTACAAATTCAGAGCAGATATGATAGAATGAGAAAAATCAAAGAAAGTGCGTGTTTAAAAGCAGTAATTTGAGCTTTGCTAACTGGAAGTTCTGTGGGTGAACAGTCATAGCATGTCAGACTTAACGACAGTTCTGTATAGGATATAGGTTTAATTCCTGTTGGAGAACATATTTTCTACAAAATTTCTTGAACATCCAGGCTGGTAAATATAATTAATACTGTTTAATTAAAAAACAGAGCATTTACTCAAATAAGTGCAACCATAAAAAAATGTATAAACAGAAAATATATTAAAATATTTGTCAAATTTAATTCAGAACATATAATACACACACACACACACACACAATAAGTATTTGATAGACTTACATTCAGATTACTCTTTCACTCATTACCATAGACCACAACATAAAAATATTTAAGACCTTAGAAGAATTGTCAATGCAGCCAAAAAGCACAGCTGTGCACAAATTTAGAAAACATATAAAGTCTGCAAAGTCCATTTTAAAATTTAGCTATAAAAATGGCTGGTTTTATGTAAAGAAGTTTCACAGCAAATCTGACTAACCTATAAAATAACATCCCCCCTCTACACACGCACACACACACACACAGAGTAGGGTGGGGTGAAACATTTTTCTACAATGAGCAAATAAGAAAAATGTTATCTTAGCAAACAAAAATGAAAAACAAATCAGTTTTCTTATCTGACAAAGCAAGAAACTGTAGGATAAAAAGAAAAATCTTCAAGAAGAATGTTAGTAGGTCAGTAGCCATTCATGATTAAAGATTAAATTACTGAAAAGTATTTTTTTTTTCTATGTCATTGTGTCCTACAAATAAGAACAGGAAGAGCAAATTAAAAAGAATGGAATTTCAAAAACAAGTGAAAGAAAATTGAAATAAAAACAAAATGGAAGCCATTTAATGATGACAAACATTTTTTAAAAGTAAAATAAACAATATTTTATGTAAACAATTTTATCAGTAGGGCTCTTTAAATTTTTGATTTATAAAGATTTTTTGCCTGTTTGTTTCCCTAAGTAAATAGAACAAAGTGCTGCAACCTCTAACCGAGAGCCAATCTCACATCCCAATTTGCATCCATTTCACTTGAGCATCTATGACAAATAGCCGAAAGACAACTCAATGTTACAGTTTTATTTAATGTCAACCAACAAACTTATAGCATTACATACAATCAGCAGCAGCATCTATTTAGAGGTTTCATATTTTACTATTAACACAATAAAAACACAGCTCTTCAAGTTATTTGGCATCATTTACAAATCTATACTGCACTGATTTAAGTGTTTAGAAGGAATTAAAAGGACAAAATAGAAAGGACTACAAAACAATCTGTTTAAATGTAGGATCTATTATCACCATTTAAGTTTTTTTGTTACTTAAAAAGAAAACAATAACTTGAAGGATGAAATAATTTTAATGATATTCTATTCTATTTATAAATTAATTTATATATTTATCCTAGACACTGGTACAGACTTTTCCTAGTTACACACACACTTAGGATCAGCCTTTGTATTTAATAATTAGCAAGTTTCATGCCTTCTCTAGTTTAATTAAGTCCTTCTAAGTTAGGATGCTGAAACTATTTAATCCAATTTTTATCCATGTTTATTTTAAGAGAGGGGTTTTAAATCTGCCAACCCTAAGATTACCATTAGCCAGCAAAGTAAATTAAGCAAAAATTTTAAGGAAACTTTATGCAACAATGAGTTAATTTCATTATTATTATTGAATATATAATAAAATTGTTCAGAAAGAGAAAAGTCCTCTCCCCCAAAGTGAGCTAGTAAATTAGTTTTGAAAAAAAAAATAAAACACAACCTTTAATTTTTAAGTGATTATTTGAAACCCAGTGTGTGGCCGCAAACATTTGGTTTATCTAGAGTGTGTGTGTGTGTGTATATATATATATATATATATATATATATATATATATATATATGTATGTATGTTTCATTAAAGATGACAAACAAAGTACTACAATTAAGCTTTTTATTTAATTTTACTTGTGTTTGAATAAGTGTTTTCTTTTGTGGACACAGACTGTGTAGAAACCGTCTGAATGTTCTGTAATTCCGAACCCTTTCAACTATACTTTTAGCCATTATCAAGGATAATTTTATTTTTGTTTTTTAATTGGCTGGTATAGTTTGTGTGTATGTTTCTAAAGTTATAGAGTTATAACACAAGAAAAATAGAAAGCTTAATTGTAGTACCTTGTCTGTCATCTTTAATGAAACATGTGTAAATGTAGGATTGCTGCACATATATATATATATATATATATATAATTTTTTTCCTTTACAGTTACACTATCTGAAAATCAATAAAAGTTTAAATCAGTACAATATTAGATGAATTTGGATTGCATGGTATTTCAATGCCTACCATTAAACAGTATATCAATTTCTAATTAACTTACTGGAGGAGGACGGCGACCATGGCTGGTACGCAGCACAGCCTTCTGAAAATTAGGATCTTCTGCAAGGTCCTGCAAAGAAATAATTAGATATAGATAAAAACATCCTCATTTGAATTTAATTAAGGAATAATGTAATTAATTATATTTTTGTTTTTTGCCTTAGAATCAAAGAAAGCAATGATAACTTTAAAACTAATTCTACTAAAGTTATATGATTTTATTTTACTAAATGTTCACCCAATACAAGACCCAACAGCCACTCAAGATAGATGGTTACTGAATGAGGTTGTTGCATGGACATAAGATTAGGAAGTGCAGGTTATGGGGATATGGAGGACAGATAACAGTTGACCCTAGACCAGAAGAAGCTAAGATTGGAGTGATCAGGGAAGCATCCTCTCAAGAGTTTGTTCCCTGAAGTAGTGTTTCTCAGGAAGAAACTTTGGCCTTACTAATGGAATATAAAGAGAATGCAGAGGATTCATCTTGGTATTATAAAATCTTCTTGGCTAAAAAGTTATCTGAAATGCTGGAATGTATCTGTATCTTTTCAAATCATGAAGTTAAAGACTGAAGAGTTAAAAGCCATTGTCAAAATGCAAGATAATTTACTTGAACAGAATTAATAAAGTTTGCGATGAAAATAAAAAAGGTCAAAAAAGATGAAACAGCAACAATCATGCAAGCAAGCAATATAGTTAAAGTAAATCAAACAGGTAAGAAGGCAAAAGAATTCACAAACTATAAGTTGGCGTTTGTACACAAAAGCAAGGTCAGACAAGAGAACGCAGTAGGTTTGATTAGTAGTTAAGGCAGATCTGGACAGAGTCATGTCAAAATGCAGGTCATCCTATTTTATTGGCCAAGAAAAATATCCCAGCATCCATTTTGTATCATTCTGACTTTAAGAGGGGGAGAGGGAAAACTTTTGCAATCATTTTCACACTTTTGGGAGTTTTGATTTCCTTTTTGGGAATTTGGAAGCCTTGTTATTGTGGTTGTCATCTTTGTTTACCTTTGTCACTGTTGTTTTGTGTGTCCTATTTGTTTTGTTACACTCTAGTTTCTTGGAATTTTTTTTTTTTTGTGTTTTTGTGCTGTGATGAGGCTATGACCACAATGGACAAGTCTTCCCAGTAAAATGAACCAATGGCCACCCAAGCATCCACACATCCGGCATGGGCAGCAGATAGGAAAAAAAAAAAATCAGATTATTACAGCAGCCTAAGGGGAGAATATAATTCCTTCATCTCGGGTAATGAATTGATTGCTTTTTGATGGCAGATGTCAAAACAAGAAAATTCATTGCAGTCACTAGAGGGACTACGGAAGAGTCTCTCAAGGCTTTGAATATTGCTGCCAAAGTGTTGGCAAGAAGGTCAAATGCCATATGGGATGTCCTACTGGCTACAGAAGAATCTGCTATGGCATTAGCCAGTAACATCCTTACTATCAAGTCTCTTCACCTTCAAATTGAGTACATGGGCACCTGGAAAACCCAGATTACTTTGCATGGGGTGCCCATGTACATCACTGGAGACTTCTTTTCAGACTATAGACCTGTGGAGGAGGTATCCTCTATCAAAAGCAGAGCAGGTATCACAACCAGCAATTTTGAGGTAAAAAATATAATGAGGTGCCAGAGATGCTGACATGTGGAAGCAGGAATATTTTTGTGGTGGAAGAGAGATGCCATCTCCACTGCTTGTCTTGCGGAGCTGCGGGCCATTTGACAAAGTTGTGAACAGGAAGGAATCCAACACCACAGCCAGGAGGATCCCCAGTGCTCCCAGTGAGGAGATGGAGGTGGTAAAGAAGGAAGCCAAGCTGGCAACTTCACCTCTACAGCAGGATGTCCAAAACAAACTTGCCAAAGAACCAGCAGCAGCAACAACAGCAAAAATCAGAGTAACAACACAGGCAGTAGAAGCAAAAGCTAGAACAGCTGAGGCAGCAACAACACAAGCAGCAGCAGTCAGAGTAACAGCAGTAGGAAGGCAAGGAGCAGGAGATCCAGCACAACCAAGGAACCCAAGCAGGTGGAAATAGACCTACCACAATTGGATTTATTTATGGAAGTAGAGGAAATGCCTCCACCTTGTTACTCATCCCTGAAAATGAGGAGGGAAAAAGAGGAGGAAGAGGATCTCATATACATGAAAAGGAGAAGTAGAGCTGGTCGAAGTAAGGTGGAGAAGGCCCAGCTGAAGAAGAATTAGTCCAAAGTACAGTCAAAGGTTGAAGTGGCGGCTCAGACTTGGCTTTTTATCCATAAAGGATAAGACAGAGGTGTGTGCCACTTAATTACTTTCGATTATCCTTCATTGATTGGCTGTACTTCCTCTCTACAAGAACAGAAATAAGGCGCTCAATTGCTTGTTGGCTTCACTCTTGTGGGGTGGTCGCAAGCATATAGAGAGACTGTTGCTCAATATCTGTGTCATGGGGAGGGGGCTGGGAATGCTGCACTTGTTGTGCCATCAGCACACTTCAAGGTTGGTGTTCCTATGCTGTGCACTGACGGAAGATTTGATTTGGGAAGGGAGTGTTAGGGACAACTTCCCTAGCATTACTATCACTCTCTCCATTGCTGAGGCTGAGCACCATCGTAAGCCTCAAAATTAATCAAAACTCCTCTGAGAGTGTCAGCTTCCTTGGTCCAGTGACCTTTAACATCCTCATAGGCTATTGTATTGTGATTTAGTGGAGAGGATCACATCAGAACACCTTTGTGGGTGGATCAGCGTGTCGGCATCAGAATTGCACTCTTTCAGGTCTTGAGTGCCAGCGGATGAATATCTCAGTAACCCTGAGTTTTCACTTACCTGGTGAATGATTCATAATGTGCTACCTCTCAATGACGTAGCCTTCAGATGGGGCTGCGTGAATTTGTCAACTGTCATCAGTATGACCTTGGTTTAGAAGAAATGGCTTTGCATGCCTTCTACCATTGTCCTCAGGTGTGCCCTTTCTGGGACAATGTTAACAAGTTGATGGCTCGTATTGCTCCTGATCAGCTTATGACCATTGATCTCGCATACACCTGTGACAATGTCACCCCTGTTCTCCAGAATGAAATGAATAGTATTTCTCACGTTGCTAGCTGTGGCAAGGATGGTGGGATGGACATCACAAATGGAGGGAATCTTGTGTTATGAACATTATTTTCATGACCTGGTTAGATTCTTTGAGCATCAGCTGAAGATGAAGATCAGATCTGATAGAAAGCATTTGGTATTGACATATTTCAGCATAAGGTGGGTAATAATGGCAAACCAGGTTCACATGAATGGGACTAGCTTTGATTTTCTCTTTTAAGTCCCCTTAAGTACAACAGGGCGGTTTTCTGTGAACCCTACTCTGGTTAAGTTAGACTGTTTTTCATTTACCTAGTTAATGTGAATAAGTGTTTTTCCCGGCATTCTCTTTTGTTAAGATCCATGACAAGATTCCCAAACTCCCCAGTTTGTTTTTGTCCCCTTTTTTGATCTTGGCAGGGTCAGACTTTTGTTTTTCCCACTCTAATGTTTAATTTTTCCTTCCCACTCCATTAGTGAGTGAGCTCCTTGATTTTGTCTATAGGCAGAATACAGCGACCATATTCATTATTTTGAGGGGTGGACAGGTCCTACTAACATCAGTTTTGTTTTTGTTTCATTCTTTAGTTTTTTTTTGGTGTGGTTGATTTCTTCCCTATCATTTCAGGCTTCATGAAAATTTTATATATTTTTATAGGGAAAAAAAAAAAAAGAAAATGGAAAAAAAAAGAGCTTATGAATTGTATAGATTTTTACGTCATGTAGCATTTTTTTGTACAGCCCCGGTGAATAAGTGGTATTGTGGTGCATGTAGGATTGTAAGGTGATGAACAAGTTCTAGTGGTGATTGAGTACATTGTAATGAATGAATGGGTTGTAACTGTGATTAACTAGGACTAGAATAGTCAGTGTTGACCAGCCTTTTCCCCACTTCCCCTTCAGCCTTGTGCTACAATTATTGTATAAAAACAATAATATACATTCTTACATTTTTGAGAAATCAACAAAGAGGTTGGTGCAAAAATAATGTCGTTTCCTCACATATGTTACTATGTGAGAAAACGACATTATTTTTGCACCAACCTAATACTTTCGAATTAACATACGGAATGGTGATTCAAGTTAAAAAGTGTATTAAGTATAAAATTTGTTTTTTAAAAGTTCATAAGCCTCCATTCAAATAGAAAACAAAACCTATTTATTAGCATTATAATGACAAAATATAAGATATCTAAGTGTCGAATATTCAACATTAAATGCAACAAAAGATGTGTACACAGATTTTCTGTGTGCACGTTTAACCATTCTACTTTTGAGCTGATAAAAACACATTCCTTTTGTGAAGTTATGAAAATGGTGATTGTCTGCTTTTGGGTAAGATGAATTCAGGAGTACTGCATAATGGCCAGTGAGTGATGCCAGCTAATAGTGTGACAAACACCAGTTGCTATTTAGCATGCCTAGAGGCAAGACCTATCTGCTCACAGCAGCTAAGAGAACAGAGGAAACCACATGGTCTCACTGGTTATATAAAGGACATTACCAGCCTTTCTGTTTTCCCTTTGGGAAATATTACAAGTAAGACCCTGTCATTTTCTTGTCACTTTCACACTGCTTGTTGTATACATGTTATAATTTCTCTGTGTAAAATAAATTAGTGACAAATATGTATATATCAGTATAAAAAACTCTTTGAGAACCATACATGTTTGTTATACTTTTCTTTCAGTTATTCTGTTCCATCCATGTGTTGTTAATATAATACAGATGTAATAATGCCTATAATGGAGAAATGTCAACTAAAAATGTTCTCTCTTTCCTAGCACCTCCATTACAGGTACAAAACTAGTAAGATTTTACACAACATTAAGTTTCATGTCCTAGAAAAGTCAGTTTCTATTTTTTCTTATTTATCTATTCTATTCAATGTCTAATATTAACCTTTACCACACTGCAGGCGACAACTGTTGCTGTAGAATTCTCTCCCTTTGCTACTCTA
Organism: Acanthosepion lycidas; assembly: GCA_963932145.1. NCBI lineage: Eukaryota > Metazoa > Mollusca > Cephalopoda > Sepiida > Sepiidae > Acanthosepion > Acanthosepion lycidas. Next base: position 81,435,358 of record OZ010585.1, on the reverse strand, counting down.
GGTGCATTCTGTCACCTTGAGACGGTTACTATAAATAAACACTTGTCAACTGTTATTTCCAGTATTTTAAGCTGGTAATCGCCTACTACTGCTTTGGAAGAAGCATTCCATTTTCCAATGCTATTCTAGACTCTACACAAGGTGTAACACCAATTAAGCCCACATTAATTTTTTCACAATATTTTGTAAACAAAAATGGCCATATCAATATCAAACAAAACCTTTATTCTAGAGTTTTTCTTTGATTAGAACTCCAATGATTATTTTGAAGGCTTTACTCTAGTGGATATTGAAGGTGAGGTGGTCAAAGAGGATAACCACAGTAACTAATATCTAGTGACAGGGAGGAAAGAAATGATGACCACTAGTGGCTACTATCATCTATGCCTGACTAATTTTATGGAAGCTACTGGCAACCATCAATATACCTTATAGCCTTTCTGAAGGTGAATTATTTTGTCTGTTTATAAACAATGAAATAATAACTTTATTTTCGTCAATGAGACAAATAAATGAGTCAGGTGAAAGAAAGAGCAAACAAATGCTAGTGTCTTCTCATATGTAAACACGAGGAAACACATCACTTTTTTGACAGAATGAAAGCCTTCTTAGCAATTTTACTTCTTATTGCACCCCAGAACTCCACAAGGAGTAATAAATGTTAAAATACATTGAATTATTTATGTATTTTGTAATGTATTTGATTTTTATTTTGCATTTCAGTTTTTTTTTGTTTTCAATGTCAAAACATGCATGCAAAATGTAACGCATTACATCAAAATATTACTCATTCATTCTTTTATTAGTGTACAAAAATTAAAATCTATATGCACAATACAAAGGAAGTTATAACAATTTTAAAACAGTAGGTGTTCAATGTTTTTGCACCCTCGAAAAAATGCAGTGGCAGGGGGAACAATTCTAGAAAGAAATTAGCATGGTAAAAGTTAATTCTTGTTATGATAATGCATTATATCAGTTATAATTTATTGTGACACAAACATGAGAATAACATCAGGAACAAATGGTTATTAGTGCATTTGTCTATCAGACTTTAGATATCTTGTTCAACAGAGTTTGGCATACTGGCTTTCTCCACAAGCTCAAGGCTTATGGTGTCTTAGGTTGAAGATTTGGCTTAATCAAATCATTCTTAATAAATCATGTAATGAAGGTCATGTTGAATGGACACACCTCCAGATCATTTTACATTAATGAGTGTTCCCCAGGGCTCTATCCTTGGACCTACGTGGCTTCTTATCTTTATCAACAACCTTCCTGATGTCATCAGTTCCCAACTAAGTATTTATGCTGATGATACAACTATTTATGCCTGTCTTAATAGACAGGCATAAATAGTCCAAGAGGTCCATCAAAATAAAACTGATAGCTTCTCTTGAAATGACTTCCAATCAGTAGTTAACTGGAGTAAGAATGGCTTCTTAATTTTAACCCTTCGAAAACAAAACTGCTATTTTTTAATCACCACAGAGAACTTTTTTTCTGCTTCCATCAACAGGACTGATGCTAACCTCCAGGAGAGTGACTCATTGTGCCTTCTTGGGCTCATGTTTTCCACTGATGAAGTGAAGCGATTATATTGAATCAATTGCTAGGTCTACTGCTAGGAAAGTTGGTTCATTGTGTCGTTCCAGACAATGTTTATCCATCTTTCACATTTATCAATCTAGCATCAGCAATGCATTGAATATTGCTATTAGGTTGGTGCAAAAATAATGTCGTTTTCTCACATAGTAACATATGTGAGAAAACGACATTATTTTTGCACCAACCCAATACTATATCTAGTCTGGTGCTCTCACTATATGTCTCTTCTTGACAAGATTCAAAGAAGGATTACATAATTGGTCTTTGACTAGTATGTTAACTTCAGTCATTTTCCCCACAGCCATGACATGGCTTCCTTCTGTCTTTTCTATAAATATTTTATGAGCTTTCCTCCTTGGTACCTTGGCTTCATGAATTTAAGCATACTATTAAATTGGCAAGGAGGATTGTCTTACTATTGAAATCACTAGATGTAACTGTCAGTTCTATTCTAATAGTTTCTTTTCTTGTCTGTGGAATTCTTCTGGTTTTTTGCTTCCCTGTCACCAATAATCTTCAAAAATTTAAATACAACATCAATCACTATCTTCTGTCTTCCTAAATTCTCTTCTTTTTGTGTCCTTCCTCCTCGCTAAAGCCTTCTCATTCTCTTCCACACCCAGTAACCCCTTGTGACTTAATGGCATTGTTAACTTGCTTGGGGTGAAATGATTAAAAAAAAGAAAGACTAGAATTTTTTAAATTCCCATTTTATTTTCCCAAATGTTATTAACATTTTTAGATAATGCATCCAGTTCTTAAGACATGGATTTAATTTATACAAATGGTAATATTTTTTTTTAATTTACCTATTTATTCTATAAAATAAATATATGGCTATTACTTTAATTCACAATTGCTGGTCTGTTGAATTACAAGTCTACAAGACATTTTATCACTGACAAAAGAGTAAGTATATATGATCAATGGTTATTTAAATTTATGATCATAAAAACTAATTTGCTCTAGACAATGATAGGCAGTCATAATTATAGTAAATAATAAAAGATTACCTATGAAAGTTTCAGTTTGGATTTCTGGGATAAGCAGGTATCATTATTTACATATGGACTATTGTCCTTATCTTTATTGTTATTATCATAACATTTTGGCTGTTGTGTCTGTCAAGGCTTACTAGCATAGATTCAACAAGTTCACTTAAATCCTCTCAAACCAAATAAATATCAGGAGCTTTTTTTCTTATTAACCTGGAAATGTTCATTTTAATTAGTAGATGGGCCAGCTCATTAGAAGAGTATTATACATATTTTTGTTAACTTGAGTTCCTGAGTTCAATCCTGGTAACATTTATTATTCCATAGAGTCCAATTATAATATCCTGGTAGAGTAAAACATCGATTCATGAATTTGATAACATAGTAATTGTGAGTTCAATCCCTGGGCTGAGCAGTGTCTACTTGGACTCAGTGGAAACAGGACAAGCAATAATTGAATAGTACTAAATTGTCCCTAGACATGGGCAGCAGAACAAGAACTATTTCCCCTATAAAGTGTTCAGTTGGAAATTTCCTTAAGATCAACAGAACATCTGATGAAGTCTGGTAAGCACAATGGCCAAAATATTATGTTAACAACAATGATGAGTACAAGTCTACATGTAAATAATGATACAAGAAGAGTGTACTAATGACTTAATAAGAAATAAAACTACAAAAGTTTGAAATATATTAGGATGTCGTTTATTCAACGATGCTGCTATCCCTCTGCTTTTCTTGTATTTCACAATCATATTTATGGTAAAGGTCTGTTTCTTGTATCTTATATCAAGATTTCATTTACATAAAAAAGGTTTCAGCAGTTTCTTTAGAAATAATAATGTTACAATTCTTTAGTAAGCATGAAAGGGGGAGGAACATTTAGTATTCAATGGACGACAATGAAGTAGCATAACACTAATCACAATTGAGCACAAACTGACTTGAAACAGGCTTTTTAAGGCTGAGTCAAATTAGTCATGTACAAGTTGAAGTTGGTAGAGCAAGGTACCACTTACTTCAGTAGAAACATATTGTCAAAGACTAATGAGGAACAAACTTTAAAGTAAAAACAAAAAAGTATTTTAAATATACAAAAGGATGCTGGAAAGTTTTCAGCCTGGCCAGGAAGCCCTTGATAAAGAAGCAAAAATTGGTCAGAATTTTAGAAGCAAGTCAGACCAAGAACTTTTCAGTATTCCCTTGTTTAAAACCGAATAATTTTTTTTACCTGAGTGTCAAATATTGGGTTGAACTCATTGTATCCTGAATATAACTCATCTTCATCTTCTCCAGCCAAGTGAACCTGATCCATGATGTTGAGGCGAGTCAGGTCAGACATGACCAGTGGCTGAGAGAGAAAAAAAAAAAAAAAAAAAAAACAGGATAAAAAGCACTTAAATATTAGTTCCTCAACTGAAATTTGAAGTGGATAATGTATTTAATAGATTATGTAAATCAAAATCAACAAAATATTTTTACTTTTGTTAGAGCTGAAAATATCTGTTCAAAAAGATCAAATTACTGCCTAATTTGAAAACATGATAGGTAGAAATAAAAGACCCACTTGTTTTTTTTGACACAAATTATAACATTTCAACCAGCATGGTCAAATCATTTTATAACCAATGAAAACTTTTTATTCAAAAAGTTCACACCTCTATATGAAATTAGATTTTGAATTCCCTTACAAATATAAAAATAGAAGACTACTGCTTCTCAAGGCTCAAACCAATTCAGGAGGCCAGTTTGATATATACGTGCGTACACACACACACACGTACCCATACACATATGCACAATGGAAAGGAGAGCCAGTAGCTGCCAACTAAGGACTTGTCCATGCATACGACAGAAAAGATTAATCTTCAACTGTCAACTAAGCCTGTCTACGAAATCACAAACAGATTAGGCTGACCGTCAAAGTAAATTTGTACACCTATTTCACACTGTGCTAAGAACACTTAATTACTTTATAAAACAAATTTCACTGCAAAGAATATTGAATATTTTATTGTATTGTATCTTTCTGAAAAGGATATATAAACGTTATTTCAACTGACATTCTGCTTCTACTTTTCCTCCAGAAAATAACCTTTTATATGTTTCATTTAAAAATGTGTTGTTAAATGTTTGGAATTCCAACATTCAGATAGCAACAAAACCTGGATAAACAGGCTCCAACAGATTAATTTCCAAAATGGTCATTATGCAGTTTGCATAAAAATTGAGATATTTCCATTTATCAAGCCAAGATTTTATGCTGGAAAATAAATTCCATGAATTATTACTTGGCTCTGTGATGTCAAGCACACAGTAGAGGGGATAATTTTTTATAATATAGTTGCTTTACTAAATTCATACAATTTCTCTTCTATGACTAAGAAATCCAAGGGTTGCTGAAAAGTACACAGCCCAACCAAAGAGCCCTTCCAAAAACTTGATATTTGATCAGATTTTAGGAAATTTCTCTGCACCCCCTTGTATATACACCTATAAATGCATGTTTAAATCAGTAAGTTTATAAGTATAAATGATTATAGAAAAATATGTTTGGATGATATTTAAAGATCATGTGTTTTGTTGTTTTATGTTTTTTTTACTTCATTTTTATTTTCCTACTAATGACATTAGCATCTGAAAGGATTTGATCTTAAATAATCATTGCAAAGGAATTATAAATTCCCTTCAATTCACCCAATATACAGTAAAAATATTAATGCAAAAAATAGAATGAACACCTGTACTATAATAGACTTGCATCAATGAACTTTATATTTTAAATATTTACAATTTATCCTGTTTTATTCTGTTCATGAATTGGCACAGTTCCCATCCAAAAAAGATTATTTTTCACACTTGAAATAAAACTGTTCTTGGTCAACATAGATATAGCCCATCATTGTGAACATAAATAAATAGAAATGAACAAGAAAAGAAAATCAATTGTTTCTTTTATGCTTCATGATGTGAATGAGACATTGAGTGCCTGTATGAATTAATTATGCTGTTTAGTTAGCATGACTGAAATTTAACTATCTGAGAAAAGTTTTAACAAAGGAAAATGTAACAGAAATCTCAAGGCACATTGTAATAGGAAAAGATACTTTCCCATTGTGGAGTAAATAGTACACCCTCTCCCACAGTGACTAAATGAACTTGTCCATAATTATAAAGAGCTACAGGTCAGAAGTAAGAAGCCATTTGGAGTCAGTCTTCATCATTGCAAGTTGCTGAAGCATTACTTATATTACAAGCACTACAATGTGTGTTATAACTGTAGCAATGGGGGTTTCGAAACTCGTGATTTATAACCATTGTGACAAGGATTCGAAATTCTTCTGACTTATAACAGTAATGAAGATTTAGGAACTTACACAAGTTGTAACTTGAGGTGCAAGGATTTTGGAAACTCATACTGAGTGAACAAGTATGTGAAAAAATATATATACTTGTTGCTACAGGAACAAGGATACAGGTGACAACAAGAATTTTAACCACATTGACTTAAATTTTTTTGTTTTTTTTCTTGGGTGTAGAAAAAAAAATATTCTTGTGAATATGGAGCAAATTTTGGCTTCAATAGTTGAAATTCAACAACAGAAACAGTAACAACAAAATCCATAGTTGCTAGAACTACAAAAACAGCAACAAGAGTTGTTGGATATAATTTTGAAGTAAACAAAAAATTATTCAACAATTTATCAGAATTTGTATACCATCCTGATGAGGGACTGATTTTTTTTTGTATTTTTTGTAGATATGAATAAATATTCAGTCAGGAATGCAGCAGCCATGAAGATGAATAAAAAAAAAAAAAAAAAAAAAAAAAAAACAAGATTGTTGTTGAGGAAAATAGCTCTGATAGAGGATGAAAAATACTGCAACTTTATATTACTGGAAAAAAAAAAACAAAAAAAAAACAAGTGAAAGCAGCTTTGAAGACACAACACACATTCTGACAAAAATCTTTAGTGACAAGAGCTCACTGTGTAATGCTTGTTGAATGTGCATGAATCTAAACAAAAATGAGGACAAAAATTTTTTTCATATATAAAATTATTGTCAACAGAGAATATGATAAGTTTAAAATAAAGGAAATGACTACAGATATGTTCAAAGGATTAATTTTTGTGCAAGTTTAAAAAAAAGATGCTGAAATATGAGTGAAAATTTTAATGAAAATTGAACAAAACAATATTACACTGCATGAAATAGTGGACAATTGCTAGACAATTCTATGTCTGAAACATGAGGCTGAAGAAATTCAGAAAAATATGTGCATTGGTACAAGCAAAGCACAAATGTACAAAAAATAAATTCCTACACAGCACTGTGACAGAAAAAATGGCCACAGAAAACAAAAGGAACTTTGTGAATGTGAAAATAAATAATGTGGGTGAGAAAAATTCTACTGGACACTGGTAGTGATATTTCAATAATCAATGAAAGCACAAGGAAAGAAACTGAGAATCATTTATTAAAAAGGATTTCCAAAGTTGTGATCTGAGTTTCTGACGAGAAATTATTTTTTTGGGAGAAAAAACTTGTAATGTCTTATTCTGTAATAAGCATGTAAAAATTAAAGTTTATGCATTAAAAAATACTACAAATTTATTTGGTACTGAGTGGATGGAACTAGTTGAACTTTGGGATTTGCCAATAAATGTTTATTGTAAAAATGTAAGTGGCTAAGCGACTAATTTAAAAAGTTAGAGTGAAAATGTTAAGGAAAGAATTAAAAAAAAATGTTTTCCAGATGTTCTGTCAAATGAACTTGATCCATATTCAAAATTCATGGCAGATTTTCAAGTAAAAAAAGGTTCAACGCCAGTATTTAAGCCGAAATTGAGCTTACTATTTGCAGCATTGGAACAAGTCAACAAAGAGTTGAACAGACTCAAAAGAATTAGTATAATAGAAAAAATTAACCATTCAAAATGGGCTGGAGCAAAGAAAAAAAAAATTTGTGTTTGCACATATTTCTTGACAGGATTAAACAGCCATTTAGAAACACATAACTACCCATTACCAAGTCCAGAGGAAACTTTTTCAAAGTTAAACCTCAGAAGAATATTTTCAAAGCTGGCTCTCTCTGCAGCGTATTTACAAATTCAGATTGAAAATGAATGTTCAGACTAATGACTATAAATACGCACAGTAGATTACATAAGTTTAATCAACTTCTTTTTGGTATAAAGATGGCACCAGCTACTTTTCAACAAGCTATGGATACCATGAGAGCAGATTGCAATTTCACATTGACATATCTGGATGGTATTTTAATCAAAAGTGTATCTAAAAAACAATATGTTTAGTATGTAAAAATAATTTTCGAAAAACTAAGACAGTGCAGATTCAAGCTCAGTGAAGAAAAATGCAAAATGATTTTTTACCAAAAATTAAATACCTTGGTCAAATTATTGATAAAATGGTCATCAACCAGATCTATTGAGGGCAAATACAATTAAAAATATGCCTCCACCAACAAACATTTTTCTAAGACTGGCTAATCACTATCAAATATATATACATAATATGCATAGTTTCATAGTTCCACTGAACGATCTACTTAAAAAAGGAGTAAAGTGGAACTGGAATGATTAGTGTCAAAAGGGTTTGAAGAAATAAAAAAAAAAAAGATTATGTCAGATTTATCATTAGCACACTTTGATCCAAAAGCAGAAATTGTAACAGTGTCAAATGGTAGTGAGTATGATATTGGAATGGTGAAATTACACAAATACAATGGTGGTAAAATGAAAGCCTTTACTAATGCTTCATGCTCACTTCTACCAGTGGAGAAAAATTAGTCAGTCAGAAAAAAAGAGGCTCTAGCAAAAATTTCATAAATTTTTATGTGGAAGAAATTTTATGTTGCAAACAGATCACAGCCACTCTCTATTAACAATACATGGTTCAAAGAAAGGGATATCTATGCATACAACTAATAGACTACAATGCTGGGGTAATATCTTATTAAACTATGATTTTATGATAGAATACCAACCATCTAAAAAATTAGGACATGCAAATGAATTATCAAGATTAATACCTAAAAATATAAGACAGTCATTGCATCACTAAAAATCAAAATGGAAATAAAAAATATTTTGTGCAATGCAGTACAAAAGTTACCAGTTACCCTGGAAGAAATAAAAGAAAAAGCAAAAAATGATGTTTTTATTGCAAAAATAAAGCAATTGAAAGAAAGTAACAAAGAATGAAATTCAGATCTAAACACTTATTTGTTATGCAACAGTGTAGTAATGTTCAAACAAAAGGTTGTAATGCCTAGTGTGTTACATAAGCGAATGTTGAAGGATTTTCATAGCAGACATCCTGATATTTCAAGAATGAAATCTCTGATGAGAAGTTTCATATATTGGAACAGAATGGACCAAGATATGAAAAAAATAGTGAAAGCTTGCAAAGGTTATGCTCTGGCAGCAAAACTACCTATCGCAAGGATAGACCCTTGTCTAAAAACAGACATGCTGTGGTCAAGACTTCATATAGATTTTGCTATGAATGAATCATATTATCTTGTGATATTTGAAAGTTTCAATAAATGGCTGGAAATTTCTAAGTGCAAAACTCCAGCATCTTCAGAGACAGTGAATTTTTGGGATGAACTGTTTGCAAGATATGCCATACCAGATACAACAGTCTCTAATAACGGAATTCAATACATAGGTAAAGAATTCAAAGACTTTTGTAAGATGTTCTCCATTGAACATTTTATGACCCTACCATATCACCTAAAATCAAATGGACAAGTAGAACAGTTTGTGGGAACATTCAAAAAATTCAAAGAAAGCAAGTCTTGAAAAATGAAATGAGGAAGTACCTCAAAATTTTCTGAAAGTTTAGCATGTAATGCCTAATCCCAATACACCATCAGGCATGTCGTCAGTGGAATTAATGTTTGCTAGAAAAGTAAAATTGGTGTTTGACAAATTATTACCAAGTCATAAAACACAAATAGATAACAAAAATGACACCAAAAGTTTCAAGGTCAGTGATAAAATATAAGGATGGCAAAGAAACATGGGAAGATGGCATATCAGCAAGAATCAGGGAAGTTGATTTTCATGGTAAAAGGGAAAAGATTTGAACATAAAAGACACCATAATCAGCTGGAAAAAAAAAAAAAAAAAAAAAGGTTCAACGATGAAAGACCTGAGACGCTGGAAGAACCAATAAAAATGCTATATGATGTTTTTGATGTACTAGAACCACAACATGTCATGGAACCTGGAAGTACAAGTTCCAGAAAAAGAAAGCATACTGAAGAGCTAGAAGTGGATCTGAGACAGAAACACTACAAAGTCAAGTACGTTGGTGAATTCTGCATAAAGAAGAAGGGGAGATACTAATACTAAGAAAAAATAAAATATTTATAAAACATATTAATCCCAAAAGTGGGGGATGTTGTGTAGTAAATAGTACATCCCTGGTGACTATATGAACTAGTCCATAGCTATAATTAAAAAGCTCCAGGTCAGAGGTAAGAAAGAAGAGAACACTTTGGAGTCAGTCTTCAGATTAATTAATACAGGCATCATGGCAAGTTGCCAAAGCATTACTTATATTATAAATGCTACAAAGTACACTTCCAAAAAACAAGTGTTAATAAACAGGAAAATTTTGTTAAAAACAATAAAAAAGAGTGCTGAACTGCTACATAACATTAATCCTTCTATATGACAGTGAACACTAGACAATTTTCTCGCAGATGAAGGGGAGACCTGAAGCAGCAGCAACAGAGATGCATTTCTACAGAAACATACAGAGAATAACACAGATGGAACATGTGAGTATCAAAGAATTTTTAAAGGAAATATGAACAAACAGGACACTTGTATTTAGTATCAGAAAGAGATGAAATGAGGGAGGAAAGCTTGGTAAATTTGACACTCACAAGACGTATTGAAGACAAGAATGCCAGAGGGAAATATCAAGTAAACAAGCTTGTGTAAATGGATCACAAAACATGGGAGTGATAATAATAAAAAAAAAAAAAAACATTGCTAAGAGCTACAAATGATAGGAAGTTGTGAAGAACCATGATTGAAAGGACAGAGCACATAAAAGGAGAAACAGTTTTTCAAAAGTGAATGTAAACAAAATACAAATTCTAATTATTCATTTAAGTTATATATATATATATATATATATATATATATATATATATTAGAGTTGGTCAGTTTGGCAATCTCTGTTTCGGTATCGGTTTCCAGTTTTTCCCATAATACCTCTGTTTTCAATTCAGTTTTTCAGTTTTTAATTTAGTATTTTTGCTTTCTAAGGAAACCATTCATTTTCTTGTGTAATGATAGCATTTCCAGTTGATATCTGATTTTGTTTGACATTGATAAATTTGCAACTCACAAACTCTCGTGTATTCTGGTCCAATCTTAAAAATATTCATATGACTGGAGAGAAAAGAATCTTTCTAAATATGTAATTTGTATGTGCTTTTAATCATTGAATTATAATTTTTACAGTGAGTTAAAACGGTATTTTGCTTTGAACAGCCGAAAATGCGAAAAATGTATTTTTTTAGTCTAAATTTTTTTTACACGTTACTTTGTTTCACAAAATCAATGTAACCAATCTTTATCAATATTCTTGAAATTGTACACACAATGTTCTAATTTAGAAGACACCTTAAGCTACAACCAGGAAGATGTTTATTTTTTCTCTGAACCATGAAAGCAAATTCCTTCAAAAATTATAAAGTAAGCAGTATGTGTGGTAAAAGAACTTTCAAATTATTGAAATTACTGTCTTGTCATGTAAAATAAACACTCATATACTTTTCAACTTTCGAGTGTTGTTTTTTTGAAATGTCTGTCATTGTTGAATTCTGATAATGAGTGCGTAAGGGGTCAATATTTGGTTTTAACGGGTAATAAAAATTTATAGACATGTGTTAAAGACCACTAGAATTGAAAACCCAAAAACCACAAATCAGAGTGGGTAATAAAGTAGGAATTATTCACCTAAAGTCAGTTTTTAGGCTTTAAAGGTAATTTAGTCATAGAATTCATGACTTGGATTAAAATTTATTAAACTTTTGGATAAACTGTCAACTATAAATAACTACTATATTTATTAACAAATTGGTAAATTGTCACATAAAATATCTATATTTGTGTCTTTTTGGACAACACAATTTTTTGATAGAGAAAATAAAATAGTATAGCTCTCCAGAAATTAGTGTATGTGGCTTTTAAAAAGCCAAAAAATGAAACCTCTCATGTTTAAAATTATTGAAAATATGGCAATTCTTTTCTGGTATGCCAGTCAACTGTTATTGGAGTTTTACAAATAAATTTCTTCCAAACAAGGAAAATCAATGAGTTATTTTTTTCCCATAAATGTTTTTATGTAGCAAATACTATACCTAAAAATAATAAATAAAATTCTTTTAAAAATATTTCTGACATGAAAGTGGCATCAAACTTTACATTTCTTGAATCTTCAAACATCGTTATTTAATAAAATAAAAAATATTCTTTTTGTTATCTGCAAAAGAATTTCAAAATTGTACTGAAAAATTACAAGTAAATTTTTCCAGAATAAATATTCATTGTAGATTTTCCTGTCAAATCCAAAAGAAAATACATGATGAAAAATGCCGAAAACTTGATACAAAGTTTTATTAAGAGGGATTTTTATTTATTAATTTATATTTTTTAATCTTTTTAGAACATTCAAAATTTTAGTTAAAAATCTTCTTTTCTTGTAACAAGTATAAATTAGTATGAGAAATTTCAGTAGCTTTTTGCAGTGAAAAACATTAATTTGGAAATTCTTGATAAAATCAGATAATTGTCATATTTTAATGAAACTTTCAAGACTTATTCATAAAAGAATTAAATTATTTTAGAAAATACTGATAAAAATATTTTCTTTTATATCTGTTAGCTGCCACTTATTTAATTTTATGAAATTCAGAAAATTCATTTTGTAGTACTAAATGTTTATATTAGTTATAAGAAAAAATCCTGGGAGAATTTAAATCATAAAAACAGTGTCCCCAATTATAGAAAATCTGTTCTGAATCGTAAAAAAAAAAAAAAAAAAAAAAATGCAACAAATACATTATTTAATTAGAAATTTATGAATATGATATATTATGAACATTACTGTCTTAAGAAAAAACATGTTTTTGATGAATAATGAATTTTTACAAAGATGGTTTTCATTTTTTAAATTTTTATAATAATTTATAAAGTTTTAAATCTTTTAAATTTCTGTATTAATTCTATAAATTAATATATAGCTAATATTGTTATTAAGAAAAAACTACACTTACCAATCTTAAATGGAAAAGCTTATTACAGTGTAGCAACTCTCAGTATTTTAAAAAGAATTTTGAATCCTTTTTGTGTTTATATAAATGTGCACATTTTTACAAATACAGGTGTCCATACACAACATTATCAGAAAAATAAGACTGGTAACTATAACTGACCCTTTTTAAAATATTTGCCAAAAGTCAAGAAATTATCTGATTCAAAAAAAATTTTCAGTACTTACTCATTAATGAATGAATATTTGAATGGTTTTTATTGAAAAATTTTAGGGAATTACGGGGGGAGGGGGTCATATTTCATTCCTCTCCTTTTCGATATCTTGTGTGTACTTTTTAATTGGGTGCAGGGCGATTGTCAGTTTTTTTTACTGTTTTATAAAAAATAATCCCTGAAAGTATTTCAGTAAAAACTCTATCCAATATCAAGTGTGAACATATGGAAAGTTTGGCCTGCATCTTACCAAAGATAATTCAATAAAAACTCAAAAAAATCAATTTTTTTTTGAGAATTTATGCTTGCATCATTTAATAAAATATGTTACTTTCTTTCAGGCTGGACAGAAAAAAAAATCTTCACTAAATATTTTTAAAAAATTACTTGTAATTTTTAAGTGCAATTTTGAAGTTCATCTCATTGCTGTTTGTTGCAAGACTTTTTTTTTATTAAATAAAAACATGTTTAAATAATCAAAAGATGTAAAGTTTAAACTTTAATGCCGTTTTCAAGTGTGAATGTTTTTCAAAAGAAATTCATTTTATTTTCTCCTTTTAACAATTGTTAGATTGTTTCCTATGGATGCACAAGGAGGACATAATTCTGATATCTTGCTTTGACTTACCTCTATCAAATATCGAAAATGAATTAATCTAATTTCATATCTCCTGTTCAGTTAGTATTTTGTGGCTTGAAAGGACTGTTTTCTGATTCATCGGAATGGGTGTTTGTTTTTTTTGTTTTTTTGAATTTATTCAGATTCATGTATACAAGAATAACCTTACTTCAGTAATTCAATGTAAGTTGTTATTTTAAGTTTTTATTATTTTAAGAACAAATCTTTGTCTTATTTTTCCTGCATAATTTGTTCCCCCTCGCACCAAGAAAATTCTCAGAATTACCACAAAACTATTTCATTCACATAAATGAATACTTTATATTGTAATTTTTCTCAAATTTACTCTTAGAATAAATGCTTTTCATTTCACATTTAACACAAATTACGCTATTTTTTGGTAGTACCTTAATGTCTTCAGATTTATTTGTTCACCAAGTTTAATAAAAGCATATAGAATAAAAATTATATTCTTAAACTATTGGTTAAATAAAATTTATTTTTCAAGCATAAATAACAAATTTGTGATTATTGAACTGCTGGTCTTCAGTATTTCTTTAGATTTTTTGAATTTTTTTCGTACGTTTTTCTGGACAGGCATAGAATTAGTGTTTCTATTTTTGTCCTTTGACCTCACAGGCTATCGTATACAAATAAAACGCTATTTTCATTGTTAAAAGATAAACATTGCTTTCAGAAAACACAATTAATTCAGTTTTAAATTTAATTATAGTCTTTGTAACATCACTGAACAAATATTGAATTTTAAAGAGAATTTTAACATTGTTGTTTCATATACAATGGCAGATTGATGAGTCGATGAGTGACGAAAAAACGTGCCAATATTTTAGTTTAGAAATGCCTAAAAAACTAAAAAGGTTTTAATTTGGATTAACTTTTTAGGACATTATCTTTCAAATAGAACCGAAATTAAAGTTCAAAGGCATTTAAAATGCATTTTTTTTTGGGGGGGGGTAGAAATTCTGTGGTGGTTAGGTACTCAAACTTCTAAATGAAGAACTATGCAAACTTCACACTGTGAATATGAAGTAAGGCCTCCAAAACTGCATACACTTCATTCATAAACAGAAGCTGAATGCAATACTTTACTGAAACTCTCTATTTTGAAAATTTCTCTAACATCTTCAGATGAAAATCTATCTTTATAATGATTTTTTATTGTAGCTCATTTTTTGTTTTGTTAACTCTGATAACTGAACTACAAAAATAATTCAAAATTCCAGAAAATCAACAAAAATTTAAACAACAGTGGTAAGCAAGTTTATTTACAAAAATGTTGCAATGAAGGTTATTGTTAATTTTTATTCGAATGGTGCATTCCATATGGTAAAGTTAAAACTAAAAGTAGATGTTTAAGAATAAGATCAGAATTTTTTTTTCAAAAAAAGTAAATTTGCATTTTATTTTTAACACTTGCACTATAATAAAATGTTCCCAAATCGTCATAATTCCGTGTTCAATGTACATGTTGAACTCGAATTAACAATTAAATTATGAAGAAACCTACTGTTTTGGAGTTATCGACAATAAAAGTTCGAACTCAGTCGCGTTCAGCCGTTGACCATTACTGGCCTTGTATATCCTTCTTGTACTACATTCATTGCTGAACATTTAGCACGCGTAGATAATCATGCTCTTTACAAAGTTCGGGCGCACGTGCGAACTTCGTAAAGAGCATGATTATCTACAAAATAAAATTAAAAAATAAAAAATTCTAGAAATGAAATGATAATGCGCAAACTTTGGAAAGAGCATGATTTTTTATTTACAAAATAAAAAAAATGCTAAGAAGGAGTATTTCTTTTTATTTTGTAAAATCACGCTCTTTTCAAAGTTTGTGCATTTTGTAATTTTATTTTGTGAATATTAAAGCTCTTTACAATTATCTACAAAATAAAATTACGAAATAAAAAAATTGCTAGAAACGAAATAATAATGCGCAAAGTTTGATCATTAATTATTATTTCCTTTCTAGCAATTTATTTTGTAATTTTATTTTGTAAATATTCATTCTCTTTACAAAGTTTGCACATTGTCATTAATTGTTAAAAAACACCATTTGTCATCGCTTTACGACGTAACTTAAATCATTTTAAGTTAAATGTAAGTTCAGTTTTAAGCGCATTAAAAGCTCTTACTTAAATTAAACCTCCGCGTGCTAAATGTCCAGCAATGAATGTAGTTATACAAGGCCAGTAATGGTCGACGGCTGAACGTGACCGAGTTCGAACTTTTATTGTCGATAACTTCAAAACAATAGGTTTCTTCATAATTTAATTAATTGTTAATTCGCGTTCAGCATGTACATTTACACGGAATTATGACGATTTGGGAACATAAGAGATATTTATAATTTAGCGCCGGTGTTAAAAAGCAAATTTACCGTAAAAATTTTATGATATCGTAATTAAAAACTAAAATTTATGTCTTTAAAAATGTGAAATATCATTTCTTTTACCGGCCAATCCAACATCGTAGGAAGCAATTTTTTTAAATAAATTTAACTTAAGGATCTGTACTTGACAGAGTTAAGTAGATTTTTTAGCACTTATGCAAAAATAAAAAAATAAAAACGAAAGTTACAAAACAACTAATAAAGAAAGTTGACAACTCAAATTTAGTTGGTTAAAAAAAAAACAAAAAAAAAAAAACACAACAAACACTGAGTCGAGATGTATTTTTGGTTCAAATGGATGGAGAATATATATTCTAAGTTTGAATCAAACATCACGGTTTTAGCGCCAAATTGAAAATTTTATTCGAGCCAAATTAATACTAGTACAAATGGTAAATTATCGATCTAAAATGTCTAGATCTAAACTGCATCTGATTTTATTCATACCGAACTTGAACAAAAAAAAAAAATAAAAATACAGTGACAACCTTAGCAACAAGAGAAACAAAAACACGCCATTCGTTTGTTTACACCACTTTCGTCTTTATCCGTCACACAAAGATTATCGACAAATTTTAACCAACATAACTAAGAATTTAATTAGTTCTTTTAACCAAATAAATAACTTAGAACAACATCACAATGACTTGAACGAAGATAAAAGCAAATGACATACCACTAAAAAGTTTTCATCAACTTCTTGAAAACTTCGAAGCGTCTCTTGGCGATGTAAATCTCCCACAAATCAATGCGTCACCGGAAGTAGAGACTCGGAAGTGTTACCATAGAAACACAAACTACTAAGCAAATAAAAAGCGGAACAACCTCCTTGAGAACCATAAGTAGTATATTAAAATACAAATAAATTAAATATATATTTTAATAATTTCCTTTTATGAAATCGTGAGAAGATCTCCTAATTTAACTTTTTATTTTGATTTTTTTTTTTGCATTTATATGCATTTTTGTCGATAATGTACATCTTTAAATCAACAAGTACGTCCAATCCAAATAGATGCGGTTTTTTTTCTGAAAAAAAAATGACCCCAAAACAGGAATTATCCGATTTAAACGAAAATTTAAATTTAAGTACTTATTCATTAATAAATGAATTGTTTGCTGAATTTGTTATTGTTAGAAAACCCTGTAGAAATATTTTTTACTCAGTTTCACCCGAATTTTTCGATATATATCGTGCGTATTATTTTTCTAATTAAGCTAGCTAGCTAGTCTCTAGTAGCCTAGTGTGATGAATTTTCGTTTACTTTTAAAATCGAAAATCCCTGAAGAGTGAAGATGTTATTAATTTCAATAAAAAAAATATGCAATAGCACAAAAATAATTCAATAAATCTCTGAATCTCACAAAAGAAAAATTCAATTTATTCTTTACCAGCTTTCCTCATTTTTTTGTAGCAATTTCGTTAGTTTAACAAATTTTTTTAAAATCAGAATAATTTTTCGAAAAAGACCTCGTTGGGCGCAATTAAATATGCTATGACACCAAACAGGTAAGAAAATAATTTAAAAATAAAAGCAATGAAAGTCAAAAGAGTCATTTAACTAGTTTTTTTTTTATATATATATATATACTGTGTTAAAATGTGTCACAAAAAAAAAAAATTTCGTCTCTCCTACTGTCATAACGACGGGCATAGTCTCCACTTCTGAGACAAACTGCCCTCCTTCTCATTCCAGCCCTTTACATAGAGCTTGGTAACTCGCCCATACAAAACACCAACAAGCCAGCTACCAATCACCTCCACTCGCTTTGGGGGTGTTAAGTTGACCGACCAACTCATTACACGCCCCCCCCCCGATCACAAGATCACAAAGCTCCTCAGCTCGAGATATGATCACGTCTGTCTGGTGACTGTGTCTGCATATACACAACTTGCACACTCGACATATTGAAATGACCACACATGTGCGAACTCGCTTGCTCCGAGGTGGCAGATTTCCAGATTCATGTTACTGAGATTATCAGCCTGCAGTCAGACTGCAGGCTGATAATCTCAGTAACATGCCCCATTCTAAGCTTGTCTGTACAGTGTACACTTGCTGTGCAGGGTCTTAACCCACACTGTCACCAATTGTGTATTTGTGCCCAGAAATTGCAGGAATGGCAACGGTGTGGGGTTTAGCGGTACGGATTAAAGGAGAATTTAATACGGGATACCCTGCCCACAAAATACAATGCAAATTTCAAGAAGAAACAACACGATAAGGAACGTTTGTAGAAAATAGAACATTGTATATTTATTATCTTGTGAATAGGGTAAAAAGGATTAATGTTTTAGTTAGTTTAAGCAAAATGTAATTTTGACAGAAAATGTCTGTGTTCGCTGTCTTTCAAAGAGTAGCAGAGTAATGTCTGTTTCTTTTGTTTTTTGTATAGTTGTAAAGGAAAAAGGGGCGATCAATTTAAGTTGGAAAAGAGAGTGTGAATGAGGAATAAAAAGATAAAAGGAAAATATATTTATGAATTGTTTTGAAGTCAGTTGTAAATTTGTTGTCGTTGTTGTTGTTGTTGTTGTTTCCTAACTCACTTTTGGCTCTTAGTGTCGGGTTGAATCAGTGATGAAAATTACTGTCAGTCTTCTGTGATCTCTGCGCCCTTCTCACTGGCGACTGACTTGAAACTCTGTATTTATTGTTGACTTTTTTTTCACACTGGCTCATTATCTTTTTTTTGGTTTAGCAAATCGCCTCCTTTCATTGGTCAGAAAATTAATTTCACACCTTATTGCGAAATCTTTTTTTAATCGTTTTGATCCGATTTTGCGGGTGTGCAAATCTACTTTGTGTTCTTTTGTCATTTGTTGGAATGATATAGAATTTGTATCCTATAACGGCAAGGGAGCAATGTGGCCACCCTCGATTTAAGAAGGGTCTACCTCCAAGTCTGAGTCCACCGATCACTCTGGCCGAATAGCTTGTGTTGAAATGTGTCACAAAATAAAAATTTCATATTTTATATATATATATATTTATATATATATATATCAGCGACAGGCACAATCTCCCCTCCTGAGATGAACTGCCCTCCTTCTCATTCCAGCCCTTTACATAGGTAACTCACCCATGCAAAACAGCAACAAGCCAGCTACCAATCACAGTTTCCATACATGCCCACCTCCACTTGCTTTGGGGGTGTCAAGTTGACCAACCAACTCATTACATATACTTCAAATCAAAACTTGAGTTTTGAAATGAATTTAAAATAACTTAAATATATCCTTTTCAGCAAAATTTTAGTTCTGTTTGAATTTTACAAAAAAGTTGCTTCAAATTTAATTAAATACAAAAACCCAAAACTGCCAAACTGGTTTTGTTCATATTTAAAAATAATCATTTTTAATTTTCTGTAACCAATGAGGTAGGAATATATTTTTCATTCTATAATTTCTCACCAGAATCTATCTTGCATATCTGCCATTTGTCCTTGCTTTAAATATTGCTGCTACATCTGGTCTAGTGCTCCAGCTATATATTTATAGATTCTTGATAAAATCCAAAGAATCATCATCAATATTATTGGTCCTGACCTGGCATCATGGCTTCAGTCACTTTCCCATCACCATAACATAACTTCCTTGTGCCTTACCATGAAAGTATTTATAGAAATAAATAAAAAAATACTTTCATGGAAATTATTCTGATGAACTTTCTTCTATGTTACCTAGACTATGAATTTAAGCACAGTACTAAATTGGTAGAAAAGTCTCATCATTTTAATGTTGAATTGACTAGATGTAACCATAAATTCTATGCTAACAGTTTCTTCTATCACACTTCTTGCTTGTGGAACTTACTTCCCAGTCAACTTTGACCTCCAAAAGTTTAAATACAATGTCAGTCATTATCTTTTTAATTTTTGTTCTTTTATTTTCCTCTCTCCTTAATAATATATTATTATCATATTCTCTAACACTCAGTAACCCCTTGTATCTTAATAGCTTTATTGCCTTGAGTGAAATTATTAAAAAATATATAAATAAAATTATTTCCTTATGAAATTTAGAAGAATATTTTTTATATTAATAGGAATATGGATTTTTTTACTATAAAATATACAAATATCATTTATCCATTGTATTTATTTTTTCTTTTTTTTAACTATTTGACATTTATTTTGTATTTTTTTTAACTATTTGATCAAAAATATTCTAGTTACTTCAAGTCATTAAATATAATTATTTTTAACCTGTAATAACCAAAAGGGAGGTAATTCAGAATAGTTGAATTATTCTCTATTTGATCTTCTATAACCCAAAATAATCTCACAGTTGTTAAAATAATAACTAAAATAAAATTCTTTTAAATATATTTCTAATGTAAAAATGGCATCAATCTTTACATTGTTTGATACTTCAAACATCATTATTTAGTAAAATATATTTCTCTTGTCATCAGCAAAAAGAACAATCTAAAAATTGCACTGAAAAATTGCAAGTAAATTTTCAAAAATAAATATTCAGCAATCTTTAACCTTCAAGCAAGCAAAAAATAGTGTGTCAAAAAGAACAGTTTTCCCTTAATACCACTATTATTTACTACTTTCACTCCTTGGCAATGTTTATTATTTTAAAAAGCAATGATTAGAATTATAATAAAACTTGAACATATGAAATTGAATTTATACATTTTCTTTGTTCTTGAGAATTGACAACAATAATAATAAACTATTTATTACAATTCTTAATCATTGTTTTGTAAAATGATAAAAATATTGTCAAGGAGTGAAGACTGTTAAAATAATACTGGTGTCAAGTGAAAAACCATCCTTTGATACACCTTTTTTTTTTCTTTTTTTTTTTTTTTTGCAGGAAAAAATTTTAAAGATTGACAGGTATTCATTGTAGATTTTTCCCTGTCAAATCTGAAAGAAAATAATGTGTTTTATTAAATTATACAAGCACTAACTCTCAACAAAAATTATTTTTGAGTTTTATTGAATTATTTTTGTAAAACTTCAGGACAAATTTCCAAGATTTCCTGATATTACAAACTTCTTTGAGTGAAATTATATCTTCATAGATTTCTTTTTATAAAAATATAAAAAATATTTTGTCATCACCCCATTACCAAGTATTCCTAATGTATGAAAATGGGGGAGTTTATCCACCCCACCCAAAAATATAGAAAGTTTTCTAACAAAATAGCCTATTTATTATACAGTTCATTCATTAATAAGTTCTGAAAATTTCATTTAAATCTGATAATTTTCTGATTGTTTAAAAATATTTAAAATATGGGTTATCGGGGGTTTTTTTTGTTTTTTTTGCTTTCATTTTAGAAAAAATCCATCCATTTTGGTGGCGCCTACTTCTAATATAATATGAAAAATAAAATTATTTATTCTAAGTTTCATAAAAGTGTATAGGATAAAAAATGATATTTTTAATCTATTGGTTAATTTTCTTTAAACATAAACAATACCAGTTTCTTTTGACTGTTTTGATTCTGGTCTTCCATAGTTATTTTAATTTTTTTAAATTTTTCATAAAATTTTTTAACAGTGACAGTAGAAAACTACTGTAGTTAGCCCTTACTTAACCTTAATGACAGCTTATTAGTCACTGTGCATAAATAAACATTATTTTTGCTGTTTTAAGAAAAAGGTAAGCATTACTTTTATAAAATCCAGTTAATTAATGTTTAAATTTAGTTTTTTTCCTTTTTAAAGAAATCTCAAGGACCAGTATCAGATTTTTAAAATTGTTGTTTTCATTTTTCATCAATAATGGTGGTTCAATGGGTGATGAGTGGCTGTGCCAGTGTTTTAAAATGTCTAAAAGCTTTATCTAAATACTTATTTTTAAATACCTATTATTTTTCTTTTTTACAGAGTAGGTTTAGGCTATTATAATTCAAATAAAAGCAAAATTTAACTTCAAAGAAGACAGTTAAATTATTTAAAATGCATTTTTCAATTGTTTTTAGTAAGTCCATGGTGGTATTTAAGGACTACTAGAATTTGTTGCCCAAAGACACGGGCATTTTTCGTGCTTGGGTGGAGAATTTTAGTACTGAGTTATATGTATTTATCACTTGAATATTAAGTGATCAGCTTCCTATCTACAGTACCGATCTGAACACTTTATAGATGTATATAATTTAAAACTGTAATTTATTCATAAGTTTATTTACAAAGTTTTATTTTTGATTTTTGTATGTAAAGACCTGCATTAATTTGAATTTCTGCAGATACATTTTTAATAATAACCAGTATTATTATTTGAAATGTTTTCAGAAAATGACACATGTCTGATATAAAGAAAATTTATACATTTATTTAATGTCATTACTCAGAATTTACAGGAGAAAATAAAATGTCAATGCATTCAGTTAAGGATACTGGCATGTATTTATAGTTAGCAATGAATGTTTTAATCTCTAATCTCTTTAAAGGGAGTAGCTTGGTGTAGATTTGTGTAGCTGAACCAGAACACTTGAGGTGACTGACCACAGCCTGTTGCAAAGTTTCATATTTATCTGTTTTGAGAAGATACAAACTCAAAAGTTTCTGAATTTATTCAAACCAATAGCACTTGATTAAAATCTTCTTTTTTATATACTTTGTGATCTTTTTTCTATGTCCACAAATTTCTAATCTTATTTTTAGATACTTTTGGCAGCAGCTTTTTGAGGATCCTGCTGTTTTGAAATATATATGTGTGAGGTGGGGGTGTTGATCCTCTTTTTGAAGAGTTTTTTGTCATGCCTTTTGAAACCTTTACACACTAGCTACTGTACTGGAGTCGAGTTTAAGTTTTTAAGCTTCACTAAAATGTTTCAACAAATAAACAATTACTTGTTTAAAATATTTTCTTAAAATAAAAGCATGTTAAAATGTATATATCCATTTGTTCTTTCTGTAAATTAAGTCTTTTTGTAAAAATGTAAAAATAAATAAAAATTAAGCATATATTCAAACTTGACATTTGTAAATAAAAACTATAGGTAACTCTTTAAAGAGTCTAGGATTGATTTGGTATTGTATTTATATAATTATAATAACAAAAGTATGCAGGTGTAGACTTTAAGAAGGCTTTATTCAACTGAGAATACAAGATTTCGCTCATAGTGTCCTTTTATAGTCCTAGTAAACAGAAATAGCTCTCTTAAAGAGGAGAGTAACAAAACAAGGGGAGACCACATTTGATTATTCATAACAATAATGAACAGGATTTCCTCCTTTTAAATTATTAAAATATCAATATTTTTTTATTTTTATAAATGCTGCAGCTTGAAGAAGGTCTAATGAATGCTGATTGCCTGATCACATGACATGACAAAAAATGCAAAGTGACTGGACCAAGATGAAGCACCAAAACCATTCCTTAAACTAAAGTTGGATCAGAAGAAAATTATAGTCACTGTTTGGTGATCAGCTAAGTGGAATTATCTTCTTGAATCTTGCTGAAACCATAATGGTAAAGATTTGCTAAGAAATCAAAAAAATGCACCAAGAACTATGATTTTGACATCCACCATCAGTCAATCAAAACCAATTCTTCTCCATGATAACACCTCACAATTGACTCTGCAGAAATTAAACAAACTAGACAATGAAACTAGCCCCCACCCAGTTTACTTGTCAAACATCTCCCCGACCCCACTTGTTCAAGCATCTCAACTATTTTCTGCAAGTACTGGTCTTTAAGAACCAAGCAACAGCTGAAAACATCTTCAAAGAATCCAGTGATTTCAAGAATCCAGAATTCTATGCTGTCAGAATAAATAAACTCATTTGCAACTAGCAACCATGTCTAGAGTCTAATGATTCTTTTACAATGTCTAGAGTCTTTATTTATGTCTTATGACTAAATGTCAAGAGTCTTTATTTCTTTTACAATGTCTAGAGTCTAATGATTCTTATTTTAATCAATAAATCTTATTTACATTTTTACAATAATAGCCAATAATTTCTTGTCTATTATAATAAGGCCTTCAACCTACTATATAAATTTATAATAATCATAGAGAATGTATTTAACGATGTCTATATGATGTCATTTTGAAACCACCTTCACTGGTTTTTTAGACAGGACCTGTACATGGCAGATTCATGTATTCTTGAGTGGCACATCCAAGTAAGGACACATGCACAGTATCCATATATTGTGTTTACCATGTGAACTACTATAAAAATATAAAAGACATAGCATAGATATTAATAATGGTATATAATAATTTTTATGGAGTAGTTTCCTGAAACATGAAAACTATTTCAAGTGTTCCACAAGGGGAAAAATGTTGAGAAATGCTAATCTACAGAATGTGAACTGTGTGTGGGAATTAAATGTGTGGTGGGGGATAGTTTTATGTTATTTTTGCTACCAGAGCAAATCTGTGGACTATTGTCCTCATCTTTGTTGACAATAGTCTGCATGTAAATAATGATAATGTTGTTAATTGGGGCAAGAAATGGCCTGTTAATTTTAACACCTCCAAAACAAAACTGCTCTCTTTTAATCATATTAGAGAACCATCTTTTGCTTTCCATCAGCAGGAGCGTATCTCTTTGCACCTTCCCAGGCTAACATTTTCCGCTACCATAAAATGGAAAGATTATATTGGATCAGTTGCTAGCTCTGCTGCTAGGAAAGTTCATTCACTGTGTAGTGATGAAAAATTTTTGTTGCTGAAATCTATCTCATAAGTGGACCATACATCCATGCATTGAATATCGCTGCCACATCTGGTCTGGTGCTTCTTGATGAAATCCAAAGAAAAATCTGAAGTGTTGTCAGTAATGACATAGTAAGTTACTGCTTTAGTCACTTTCCCAACAACTGTAACATAGCTTTACTGTGCCTTTTCTATAATTACTTTCTAATGAACTTTCCTCTATGGTATCTAGACTTTATGAACTTAAGCATAGTGTGAGATTGGTGGCAAGAATGATTAGATGTATCCATAAGTTCTATGCTAACAATTTCTTTTCTCACATTTCTGGAACTCTCTTCCAGCTTCTTGCTTTCCAGTAAACTTTGATCTTCAAAAATTTAAATGCAATGTCAATTGTTATTTTTTGTTTTCTTAATTCCTCTTCTTAATAATGTTTTTCTTTCTATCATATACTTTCATACTCAGTAATCAGTTGCATCTTAGTGCCTTTATTGCCTTGCTTAAGATGAAATGATTAAAAAATAAAAAAAAACTCCTTATCCCAGAAATTCAGACAGTAATAAATCTTAATTAATAAATTTTATTCTAAGCTGAGATATAATTTTTTTAATGTTGATGTTTAATAACTACAATTATTTTTGTATCAGCCTATTTTTATGATAATTTTATGGTAATTAATTGTTCTTTTCTCTACATTAGTGTGAGAATTAGCTGACCTTGTCTGCCAAGACACCCACTAGGTGCTGTTCTATTCAGAACTATAAATAAATTGATTGAGTGATTGAATATTTTTTACAACTTATCAATCCTTTATATATCATTTAAATCAAAAATATATTTAGGATTTTAAGAATAATTTTTTTTTCTTGTGAGTGAATATTACATTAACAATGTTTTGAGAATAACAATGATTTTTTCCAGATACAAGTCTTACTATTTAACCTTAGGGTGTAGAACATGGATTCTTACCATTTCTCAAGGGTATTTGTTTGTGCATAAATGTAACAGACCTGACTAGATTTCAAAATCAACTCTTCAATTTCTTGATATGTTATTTATACAAATAATTTCTTTTCTTCCCCGTGGAACTACCTTTCAATTTCTTGATTCCCTGCAACCTACAATCTTCAAAAGTTTAAATGCAACATCAGTAACCATCTTTTGTTTGTCCAAATTCTGTTTCTTTATTGTCTTTATTGTCCTTTTTCTCACTTCTCCACTATAAAGTCTTCTCATTCTCTTTCACTCCCTGTAATCCCCTGCATCCTAGTGGCATTATCACTTTTCTTGGGGTGAAATGATTAAAAAAAAGAAATGTATCATCCAATGTATAGCCAATTTATCAGATATTTTGAATAAATGAGATAATTTGCTGTTAAAATATATTGTTTTTATATCTTTTTAATACATTTATATCAAGTGTTTCTCAACCAGTATTCCTTGGAACCTTAAGCTTCTACAGAGGTCACTGGGGATTCTACAAAATTTGGTGATAAATAGGCTCATGCATTTTTAATTTTTGTTCAATTTTATGTTCATAATTTTATTATACTTGTACAGAATATTGTTGGAAAATCCTTGTCTATTATAATAAAGCCTTCAACCTATTATATAAATTTATAATAATCATAGAGAATGTATTTAACGATGTCTATATGATGTCAATTTGAACCACCTTCACTGGTTTTTTAGACAGGACCTGTACATGGCAGATTCATGTATTCTTGAGTGGTACATCCAAGTAAGGACACATGCACAGTATCCATATATTGTGTTTACCATGTGAACTACTATAAAAATATAAAAGAGATAGCATAGATATTAATAATGGTATATAATAATTTTTATGGAGTAGTTTCCTGAAACATGAAAACTATTTCAAGTGTTCCACAAGGGGAAAAATGTTGAGAAATGCTAATCTACAGAATGTGAACTGTGTGTGGGAATTAAATGTGTGGTGGGGGATAGTTTTATGTTATTTTTGCTACCAGAGAAAATCTGTTTAAAAAATGGATCACAAAACAAGAAAAAAATTGAATCTTTTCTAACCAATTAAATAAAGAAAAAGTATACCTATGATTAAATAGTGTAAAAAAATTCACATTTGCTCTAGTTCATTGGAAGACACAAATGATATTACAAGGATAAATTCACTTATAAGAATTAACTGATATGAGATTTCCTCTATTATGTTCAGTGGAATGAGAACAATTATTCCCCATCAATGGAAGAAAGAATTTGGTTAAAAATTTCCAGAAGGTTATCAGTTACAATAGGCACTCAAAGAAGGTCAGTGAACAATGGCTGAAACATTGTAACTCTAATGACCAAAATGAAGACACTGAGTAAAAGTCAGAATAATAAGGAAGAGTAAAGTAGAAATGGTGGGAGATGTGAATTTGATGAACAAAGAAAAAAGTGAGTCTTTCAGGAAAACCATTCTGTATTATTTGAGAAAATATTTTTTCATATAATAGAATGTATGATTCTAACTGACACTTTGAAAGAAAACAGAAGCTAGTGTTTTGGTCTGAGTTATGGAAAAAAATATGTGTGATTAAGAAAAAGCAAAAAATAAAAATAAATATATTTTTCTGAATTAAGTAAATTTGCTCTGAATTCTATCTGCCATTTAGGAAACATTTTCATCGATGCAATTGATTAAAAACAAAATTAGATTCTGATTAACAGATCAAAATTTGAAGAAATCACTTCTGCTAATTAATTACAAATATTAAAGGTTTGACAAAAATCTTAACAGACTGAAAAATTTCATTAAGGGAAGTAATCCTGGCAAAGTTTAACATATGTACACACCAAAATGATGGTTTGTTACAGGAGAGATTTTCTTTTTATACTGCTATTATTATATATTCTCTCAGCAATTTTTAATGTTCTAAAAAGGCTATTTTTACAATTTTAATAAAATCGAAACATGAAATTGGATTTATGCATTCTCCTTTTTCTTGAGAACTGACAACAAAAATGTTAAACATTATTTATTTTATTAGATTGTTTGTTTACACAAATAATTTTATATTTACATGTTTATAAAAATATGTGAACCACTTACAATGTGATTTTTATTATGTACCATATTATGAAGAAATAACTATAAAAAAAAAAATTTTTTATAAATTTATAAAAATGTCTGTGAACAAGAAAATAAAAAAATTTAAATAAACACATAATGACAAGTAAATGTAATTATAAATTTTGAAAAAAAAAAGGAATTTCCCCAAATTTTTTTTCATTTGCTCTCATTTCAGAATTTTCCATCCCCAAAAATATATTTAAGAAAATATATTAAACAACCTTAATGAATCAAGCAAATAATATATTAAGTACGCCAAGCCTAAATACAGAAGGCATAACCATTACTAATGTCCAACTGTACTAACTAATTAAATAAACTAATGTTGCATCATACTTGATGTAATGATACTAATCAGGTCAAATGATCTTCATAATCATAAATTTTATTTTACAGTTAGTTTGAAAAAAAGGGGGTTATTATCTGAAAATCAACTTGGAACAATTAAAAAAGAGCAAGCAATGCTCAAAGTCTCATCAAAATAAGACCCCTTGACTATTATCCACTCCCTGAAACTCCTCACTGACTCCTAGAGGGTCATTCAGACCTCATTTGATAACCCCTGATCTAATTGAACTCACTGTTCCGAATAAAGAATAACATCAATGCTGCTCAAATTCAGAAAGAAGAGTGGTATGAAAAACTGGCAAAGGAATATGAAGATATGGGTGAGTGACTGGTTGAACATTTCCCTGTTAAGGTTGGCTACAAAGGATACATAGGGGAGGGTACTTGGAGAAATGGCTGTGATTCAATTGGAATCAAGCAGAAAAAAGTAAGCACAGCCCTAAAGGCTATTCAAGCAGCAACTGAGAAGGCTCAACAGAATAAGAATGTATAGTAGTCGACAGGCATTAAATCAGTTTTACCAGGTGATGGGGCCTCACATCAAGAAAGGGGACCACTAAAATCTGTTGAGAGGCAGACCCCAAAATGTAATCTATTTACTCTTGATAGACCAAAGAGTCAGTATATAGAACATTCAATTGCCATCACTTGCAGTAGCAAGCGATTCTCAAATATGTAAGGACTTAACAAGATGGGCTATCATTTTTTATAATCTCAGTGAACTAGTATGTTTATATATTTAAAAACATACGTGAGAAAACCTAAAAATAATAAGGACTTAAAAAATATTTTAGCATATTTTCAGGACTGATTGGGTGATTTTTTTTGTTATGGCTTATCAACCTTTTGCAGGTTCTTTAAAGCCAGAAAATATTTTTAGAGTTTTTGAAGATAATTATTTACTGATACAAGTCCTACTAATTAGTCTATAGCTAGGGAAAGAAGAGGTGGATTCATGCCTTTCCCAAAGGTATTTGCATGTAAGTGAATATAATGAACCTGACTGGAAATAAAACTTGGCTCTCATATTCTGAACCATTATCCATTACAGCATCCACACATCCACACTTACAGCACCTAGTATTCCCAAGTGGTCACCAACGTAGGTACTAACCAGACTTAATATTGCTTAACTTCAGTGATTGTACAAGAACCAGTATTTCAATTTAATATGGCTATAAGCTTTTTATGGCAGGAGTAAACTAGTCTGAAGTGTCTACTGAATATATAGTGGGGGATTGGTTTTCTATTGTTAATAAATAATAATTTGATCCCCCCCCCAAAAAAAAAATTATTACATTAATATAATAATTGTTGAGTATATATTTAAAGACCTACATATGAAACTGTTCTGATGATAGTAGAAATATGCCATCATTTTTAAAAGTATAGATAAACTAGTTATTAGGAATAATATAAAAATTATGATAAGAAACTGGATGATTCCATAATGCAATGCTTATGTATTTAATTATTGCTCAGTCACTTTTAAAAAAGAAAAAAGTAAATGTGAGAACTATTGATCTGAATAGGTAGAGACCCCAAGTTGATTCCATCTCATTTATTAAGAGTTATCTCCCACTGCATTTCATAAAAAGAGAGAAAAATTGTACATCAGTGGTGTTGGAGTGGGTTGTGGGTAGTTTCGAAGTCAGACCTTGCTGGTAGTAGTATTCATCTTACAAGTAGGTCAGTCTTAATCTACTGTGTTTTTCTCCTCCCTAAGAAGGGCAGAAATATCATTAGCAGATGACCTCTTAATTACATCACATGACTGGTTTCTTTAATGGTTTCATCTCTTGTTCTGTGGTTTCTGCTGCCGTCATGCTTCTCATCTAGCCCAGTGCTGTAAGCATATATGCTTTTGACCAGGCTCTGAGACATTGGCATAAACATGGATTTCAGCTAACATCAGAAATCTCTTTGTATTAATTTTTTTTGATTGGCGTTCTTTTCTTTCACATTTTTTTCATATAATGAAAGTTATATGTGGAGCCAATTTTATTTTTGTAGATTTATAGTCATAAATAAGTATGCTCTGATCCCGCAAACTTTAGTATTTTCTTCTTCTTGCTGGTTTTATTTGAGAGTTGCCTTTTGTTAGTTGAGAGAGAAGTATATATATATATAGAGAGAGAGAGAGAGAGAGAGAAAGAAAGATTAAGGTTTTAAAAGAAAGTGAAAATGCTTTATTTTAATTTTAATTCCTTTTATTTTTGTTTACATATTTTATTTTTATATTATTTTTATCAGAACTCTATGCACATTAATAACTTCATCTCTCTTCATCACCTCCAACTTCCTTGTTACTTTTTCTATTGAAATCAGAATAATACAGGCTATTTTAAGGAGGAGTTTTATTCTACTGGTGTACAGATAGGGCTCATTGAAGATTGCCCAAATGCTAATCAGAGTTTTACATCATTCATACAAAATGAATACATGACATGAAATATCAAGTAACATTATCAATAAACTATAAAGACATGACTAATATTTGGATCCTTTTATAGAATAGAGAATTTTCTCCAGAACATATTTATTACAAGTGAGTGAGAACCAAATGCAGTACTTTGTTATGACTAATGTGACACTAGTTCTAAGAACTATGTGACACATAGTATAATATTTTGTTGTTATTGATAATTGTAGAAAATAAAAAAATGGAACTTTTGACAGAGAAAGTGCAACCTGGGCATCCACCCAATTAACATTCTGCAGATGTGCAGGTTGGTAAGCTGAGTTCAAATTCTAGTCAAGTTCATTACATTCACTTTCATGTAAATACCCTTGGACAAGAGATGGCTCTTCTCTCTCCCATGGTTTAAATAGTAGACTTGGCTCTTTAAACTTGGTTGGTTGATAGTCTAATTGAAGAACAACTCTGAATTCAAAACCTAGTTACTACTAGATGAGTCTTGAATTGAGAAAGTGAATTTTCAACTTACAAACCAAAATATTAGAATAAAAATACTGAAATTCATCAGTTAAAAAGAGTTTTAAACATAATTCCTTTGTTTGTACAAAAATACTTGTTTAGTGTCATCATAAGTGTAATCAGATTTGCATGGCAGGATTCCATTTGTTTATATATTTTATCATTTAGAAATCACATTATTTTAATTGTTAACTTTTAATTGACTTTAGGTACCAGTGAGATTGGTTCAAAGGATGTACTATATCTTATTAGTACAAGAGTTCTCAACCAGGAAAAATTCTCCTTTAGAGGTGAATTTCAGGCTTTCAGTTATGGGAGGGAAAAATCTTTTACTTTTTCTTGTTTTTTATTTATAGAATTTGGAGCCCATCATTACCGTAAAAAAATACTACTTTTTAAAAATAATCCATCTGCACTAATATGGAAATGAATGAAGATTTTCAGTAATATATACATATTATTTGGAATGCACCATTTGAGTCAGACCATCTTGAAAGCGGAGGGATGACATTCTGACTTATGGTGAAAAGGGTGCATTGGGCAAAAAGGTTGAGTACATTGAAGAAGAATGAAAAATTAAAAAGATACTCTTTTGTACCAAATATCTGATTTTTGGGCCCTATTTGCCCTATTTCATGATACACAGTCTATGAAGATATGTGGAGAAGATAACGATTAAAGCTAGACTTGAACAGGTTAAGATTGTAGTGATCGAGAAAACATCCTTTTGGCAGTTAGTTCCACAGAGCAGTGGTTCACAAGAAGAAGCTGCTTGAGTGGAACTTACTTCTCACAAGTGGAATACAGAAGGAATGAGGGTAGTTTGCTATAAAGTGTGTAGCATGGCATGTCCTAGCCATGAAGATTAGAACTGGTGGAATTAAGGAATGCAGTTCATTTGAGCACTTTCAGTGGAAGTAGCAATAGAGCAACGAGAGGCTTGCAACAGCTCATCTGTGAAATAGGGGTTGCAGGGTGGATAATAATTTGTCACCATACAAACTTGCGGAGAATCTTTTGGACATTATCAAAACTGAAAATGAGGTCTACTGCATTTTATTCTCGATCCGGCTCTTGGAAAGGGTAGAGGATAGCATGAGGAGTCAGGTATTTACTAAAGTGTCACAGAGAACAGACTATTTTTCCTGCATCTTTAGTGATTGATTGTACGTACAAGTTCCATTTGTAATCTGCGTTGAGTTTGAGGCCCCAAAATAGCTCAAGGCACAGTGTCTCCTTGAAAGAATAGCCATTCATTGTGATTGGTAATAGTTTGTCTAAGATATTGATTAAAGGCATACAAGTTCTGATGTCTGAACTGGGTTTTATACTTAACACATATCTTAGTGGAGTAAATTTTCTTTTCATATCTGAAACACATCTAAAGTAGGAAAAGTAAATATGCAGATTTATTTTATTTCTTGCAAGTTATAAGCACACAAAAATTAGACCAAAAGTTAAGGTCCTGTCTATTTCCAGTACACATCTCTCTGTCACATCCCTTCATGGCTCTCCACAGCCACTATTTTTGAATAATTGCAAACTGTGAATTGGAATGTGAAGATAGTGTAACATATCAGTGTGGAAAAATAAAACTGAATTCAAATCCTGACCTAGTCTGCAGTACTGAGTTAGCACTAATGCCTTTGTAAAAGGCAACAATCTATTTCTTGTCCCTCCAGTTATGGTTTAAATAGCAGGGTAAACTTGGCTCTTTAGCCTTGGGTGGTAGTCAATCTAAGAGAAGGACTACTCCAAGTTCCAAACTATGGAGAAGACAATGAGAAATTACTCCCCTATCTAACACCTAAGAAGTCATAACAATTCACAGATAAGAAAATGTAAGCTGTGGAGAGCAATTATCACTTACATGCTAAAGAAACATGCCCCCCCCCCGCCCAAAAAAAACAGTCTTGCATTTCTTTAATTGTTCTTGGGAAAAATAGTGAAGTTATTTCTCATTGCCTTCTCTACAGTTTTAAATTCAAAGTTGTTCTCCTAAACTGTTTGCTAAGCAAAGCTAGAGAACATGGTCTGCCCTGTTATTTAACCTGTTGCATTTAGGTTAACTGGTCAATGTATAATATCTGAAACATCATTTGTTTTCAAGCTGTAAACTGTTTCTTTTACATCTGATCCAAAATAATGAAAAGAATTCAGTTGTATCAAAGAAAAGACAGTATGTTTTTTGTATTCATGTATATTTCAATTACTATAAGTGTAATTGTTTTGATGATCAAACTTAGTAGCTGTAGATATTCTACGTACACTGACTCAAAGTTGCCCGTGAGCTATAGTTATAGCTTTCTTTATGCTAATTACCTATTAGCTAAACCAGTCCGATTACATTACCCCGAATCTTTGGGGTTTCACGCCCTGTGTGAATCTACGGCTTCTCTTACATTCACTGATTTCACAAATATTTCTCATTATGGGGGACCTTCGTCTAGTTCTTTTATTCTCAGTATCCCATGTTTAGTACTCCGAGTCTTCTAAAGTATTTTGATCATCCATTGATTCCTCTGCCCTGCTTTCTTGTTCATCTACATAGTCATTCAAACTAGCTTCGCTTTCGACGTAATTTTGGCTAACTCTTCTTAACTTGTCTGCATGGGCAACAATATGTTTACAATTTTTGCATATTAATGCCGTATTGTATCCTTCTTGCTTTATAAAATTAAACCTTTTCCAGCTCGTTTTCTTTATTTCTTTTGTATCATATATTTTCATTAATAGAGTAAGACATTGTTAATGGAGCTTTAATCTATCTGCCCCATTGATGGAGACGGGCTCTCTGTTCCGCCAGCAAGTGGCATCGTTCTGTAACTCAACAATAAAATTTTGGTAGAAAAGTTTCAATCTTTTCTTGCTGAGAAGAAAATGCTTTCAATCCCATCTTTATTGTTTGGACCATTCGTTCAGCAATCCCATTTGATTGAGGGTCGTAAGGGGGTGTTCTATATGTGACACAGCCAATCTCTTTAACCACGACATAATATTTGTTTTACAGAAATAGATTTTTTTATCCTGAACTCGGAAAATTTCAGAGCAGGTGGAAAAATGTATCAACCAGTATTAAGCATAAACCTACCCTATTAACTTGCGTGTGATTCACATGAACTCTAGACCATCGTTCTGTTTTCTTAGGCCAAGAGTGTAACTTATCGTGGCAAAAATTCTTTATTTCGGTATATTTATGACATTTGCGTATGTAATTCTCCACATCTCGGGTGTGTCCCGGGCACCATGCTTCCAGTTTTACCGTTTTGTGTAGGGTCTCTCACAATCCACATCATCATGTGCATTTTTAATTACTTCTTTTCTACATTTTCCCGGTGGTATGATTAAATCCCCACTACAAATTAGCCCCTTTTTCTATTGATAGTTTGTGTCTGGTTTCTTTGTATGGTCTTTCTGCTTTTGAAAAGTTACTCCATTTATTGTTCCTTATACTAGATAAAATTTGACTTAAGACTGGATCTTGTAACATCTCCATAACTAGTCTATTCATGAGCAACACACCCGTTTCCACCCAATGCAAAAATTCATCCTCAACTTAATGTTTTTTTTCGTTTTGTTCCTTTTCAAATCGTAGTCGGGACAATGCGTCTACATGTGGTATCGTGTTTCTCTTCACGTATTCTATATCATAATCAAAAGCCATTAACTTCATAGCCCATCTTAATATTCTGGATGATGTAACTTTAAGAAATTCCTTGTTATTTTATAAATTGTAAGGGCTTATGATCGGATCTCAACAAAATGTTTTCGCTAATAAAAATTTTCTTGCTCTGGCCATATTCCATATAAAGTGCAAGTGCTTCCTTTTCAATATTAGAGTAGTTGAATTCAGCTGGTGCCAATGTCCTGGAAAGTTACATCACCAGGTGTTCTTCCTGGGACAAAATTGCCAATACAGACTGACCCCTCTCATATATGGTTACTGTATCGTCCTTTTTTAGGGTCAAAAATCTTGACCATGAGTTTTTTTTAGATAGAGATTCTTTTAATTTAATGAAGGCTATTTGGTGTGTACTAGTCCATTCAAACTCGTTATTCTTCTTTCGCAACTCAGAAAACACTTCAATTCTTTCAGAATATCTTGACAAGAATTTTCTATAAAAATTGGCTACTCTGAGAAATGATTCCAATTCTTTTTTATTAGTTGGAGAAGATACATTTAATACTTTTGTATTAACGTCGGGTTCAGCAAAGTACCGTTTTCTGAAATTTGGTAACCCAAGAATGTTAATTCTTTGCAATTAAATATACGCTTATCTTCGTTTATTGCCATTCCCTCCTTCCTCAACTTCATCCATTACAAATTTCCTTTTTTCTGTTTCATTTTTTCTTCAGTGGCCGCACCTAAACATATAAATTATCATATTTTCTACACTCCCCGGCTTAACAAATTTTCTATAGCTTTTTGAAAATCGAGCTGGCTGTCTTATTTCCAAATGGTAAGCAGGACCATCTAAGTAAGCCTATGGGGGAGTTTATTGTTGTGATTTCCTTCAATTCTCATCATCTATTTGAATTTGGTGGTACGTATTTTTAAATCAATTTTCGTAAAATATTTCATTCCTGTAAGAGAATGTAAAATGTTTTCTATGTTGGGAATAAGATAAGAATCCGAACAGATCTTATGATTAATGCCTACTTTGTAATCTCTGCAAATTCTATAATCACCATCAGGTTTTCTTAAAACCACAATAACTGATGCCCATTTGCTGCCTCCAGGTTCTACATATTGAAGAATGCCTTATTCCACCATTTTTCACAGCTTAACAACTACCATTGGCTTCATATGAATGAGAAGCCTACGTCTTACAAAATATGATGGATTGATATTTCTTTTGAACTTAAGGCTCGCTTTATAGTTTTTTAATGTCCCAGTTTCGGGACTTCCCGTATTCATAGCATTAAGTAAACCTGTGCTATTAATATTTATTAAATCAGTTCCTACTAAACCGTGACTTTTTATACAGTCTACAACCATAATATTGACGGTTTCAAATCTATTTTTTTGTTCAAAAGTGCTTTGAAATGATCCTACATACATTCCATCAAACTATCTTAAACTTGCTAAGCTTTTATTTAATTTTAGTTTTGATAATTGTTCCTCAAAATTATTCGGAATATAGGTCAATTCGCTTCCACCGTCAACTTGCATTTTCAAGTCTATATTTTTTAATTTAATATTGATGAAGGTGTTCTTTTTGTTTCTCCTTGCTATTGAAAAAAAATGTTTGTTTTTACATCGTCGTGTATTATTTCAACAGTTTTTACATTGTTTTCTCGCCATCTACATATGACTTGAAAGTGATCTTTTTTTGCACTTATTACATATCTGTCTCCATGCTGGACACTTGTCTTTCTTTGATTCATGTTTATAGTTGCAATATCTGCATTTTATCATTGTTCTTTTTATCGCACATGTGTCCATAAGCTCAGGTGGTTTTCAATTGTTATTTAATTTTGCAATTAACTCCTCTTGTATGAATTCAATACAAGCTTCTAAAGTCATTTGGTTTGTCTGTAACCGCTCTAAAATTTCTAATTCTACAGTAATTCTACCAATCGGAGTTGAATTAATTCTTCCTCTGTGCTTATTTCCTAGTTCATGAAATTCACAAAATCTGCTGGTATTTCTTAAACTTCTTAGATATTTCAATATAGACTTTCCAAATTCTTCTTTCAATGCTAAAAATTTAGTCCGTTCGGCTATGACCAATGTTTTCTTTGATTGAATATTTCTCAGTATTATTTCTTTGACTTCTTTAAATGTCAAGTTTTCATTTTCAGCCAGATAAGTCATTAACGAAATCTGCCTAATGACTTTGCATTCCGCAGTGGCCAAAAATAGATCTGTAATTTCTTTCTGTCCTCCAGGTGTTTGGATATCTCACATGCCTCAAAACATTTCATCCAAATCTTTGTTTTCAGGTTCTTCCGTGTTCAACAGAGCTCCGTCAGGCGACACCATTTTGTAATGATGACCAAACTTAGTAGCTGTAGATATTCTACATACACTGACTCAAAGTCGCCCGTGTGCTATAATTATGGCTCTCTTTATGCTAATTACGTATTAGCTAAATCAATCCCATTACAGTGATATTGTTATTATTATATGCAGGATCATTTATCCGACAAATTTGGATGCCTAGATTTCACGGTTTTCTGGAAAATGTCTTAATGTTTATAAAGGGGTACTGAAAAGTTCACGGCCTAACCCAATTGCCAAAGCTTGACCAAATTACCAACAGATACTTTTTTTATAAAGCTGAGAACTATTTAGCACTCCAGTAATTAAAATATACAATGAATAAACCATGAAAAGTAAAGAATGGAATTGTATTTTATTTAAATTGTATTTAACAGATATACATTTTTGGCAATATGACACTAAAAGCCATTTCATAGTCATAGCCTGTGAACTCATCTTCATTACAAATGTCAGGCTGTTAATCACATAAATGCTACACTGGCCATTTCCCTAATTTCTACCTTCTTTGCTTGAAAACAATCAATGATGATCTGGTCAAAATGCTCCAAACATTGCACACAGTTTTGGCAAGTTCATTTGCAAGTTTCCACAACTCATCAATTGACTTATTCAACACCAAGAGAAACTCATCAAAACGCTTTAACAGATAATTTCACATCTTTTCTATTCAATGAAACGCGTTTAAACAAAGGATTGTTGCCAAAATAGATTATGTTTAAAATAAAAGTGAATAGTTTTCTAACAGCATCTGTATGGTCATTATGAACAGGGCGGTCCATACTACCCCCAAACTTATCGAACTTTGAGAAATCATTAGTGGAGGCCCCAGGCAGTGCTTTGTGACCCTCGCTATTTTACCAACATTTGCTTTTTTTCTACCTACGTTTATATACGTTACAAATGAAACTAAGCACTACTGACTATTAAAGGACGAAGAATTTTTGTGGATTTTGACGTCATTCTGGATTCTTTTTTCATTTTTTTGGGTCCAAATCCACGAATTTGTTTTGCTTATCCTAAGTCTCATAAAAACACTATATAAAATTCATTATTTTTTATTCATAATGTTGAATGTGTTAAATTTAATCAACTTTTTAGCAAGAACAATCTCAAGTTTATGTTAAAAATTACCGCAAAATATTGTTGACTTATTTAAGATGGATTGATTTATTATGACATGTATCTAATATTGCATTTATTTTCAATTTTCCTAGTTGAATTATTCACCTATATTGCATATGATCTATTATTGTACTGAATTAGGTTACAATAAAATTTATGTTTTATATGAATACTACCTGATGAAAATTGAGATGTAGTAGAGTGGCGGTCCCTGTAGTGAGTGCGAAATAATAACTCACTTCACCCACTCTCTCCAAATTTGGAGGATCAAGGAAGAAGGAAAGGAATTCGTGAGCCTATTTCCTTTGGACTAATGAATATCTTGCCTTCACAGAAATTGGCCGGTAAGCTGAGAGGAAGAAGGAAAGGAATTCGCAAGCTTGATGTGAAAATTGTTTTGGATCAATGAAAAACTTGCCTTTACAGAAAAGAAACTAGCGAGTCTACACAAAATTCCTCTTTATATAAAATGAGGATAAAAATTAAATTAATCAGAGCGTTAGGGTGTTTGAAGTCATGTGAA
This sequence comes from Acanthosepion lycidas, assembly GCA_963932145.1. Taxonomy (NCBI): domain Eukaryota; kingdom Metazoa; phylum Mollusca; class Cephalopoda; order Sepiida; family Sepiidae; genus Acanthosepion; species Acanthosepion lycidas. The sequence goes on along the minus strand of OZ010585.1, from coordinate 81,396,514 downwards.
AGGTTTCACTTCTGTTCATCGTGACCAGCGTTGAAGTTTTCGCCAGTGTAAAATTAATTGCTAATTACATTTTCGTCCTCTAACCAATCATGCGTTACTTCAAAGAATTTTCTCTCGACAAGAAAGCTAAGTATTTCAAACTATTGTTGCGGACCGTGGGCTTACGTGTTGTTAAATTAGGAACACGTGTGTTTATTCCTGCTAGAAGAAGGTCCACTACAAGAACATGGCGGACTCAGCGATTGAATCCACCATAAAGAAGTGTAAAGAAAACCAACAGGAACGATATGTACATACCACAAGTATATGTATTAAACAACAAAATTTACAATGGACATAGACATTAACAGTTGTGTTTGTGTGTGAACGTAAAGAGTTTGTATTTTGGTGAATATTCGAACGTACGTGTATGTGTGTATAATGTTCATGGCATCTCCCACAAGTGGGAAAACGCAATCTTCTGCGAGAGCTTGCATTGTAGATGTATTCGCTGAAAATGAAGAAATGAAAAAGAGAACGAGACAAGAAATCACCGAGTATTTATAGTGTAGGGAGAGCGTCTAGTGAACAATTTGGACAATTAAGGAGCAGTTAACTCCGGCACTATCTCTCTTCATTTACTTTTGAACGTATGCAAACCCTATATCCCTTCGGTGAGCAACAGACTCTCTTGCCTTAGTCATAAACATTTTTTAATATTATTTTGTGTCAGATCATTTAATCTGCTGTATGAACATTTCCTCTTCATGACAATTCGTTAAAACAACAGACTTTAAGAATTCTGATTAATTTGTCCTGAAACGAGCTACTGGCAATAATTCAAGCGTGTAAATTCATGAATAACTTCCTTATCTTGTTTTGTTAAAATTACCCATGTGTTTTCCTCATCATTATCAACCTTCATTAATCTTCTTGGCGTGTGTAAATCAACTGTTCATTTTAACTCCTAAGCCTCACGTCACTATAGCGCTGTATCATAGATTCAGTGTGTGGTCACCAGACTCTTACACCAGCCTCCAGTCCTGAATGTAACTTATATATTCTTTCTGTAACTAAATGCGAATGATTTGTCAAATGAAGTAGATATTGATGGTAATTAGTATATAGATATATTTTTAACATTTTGTATTTTTGTTGTCAATGTACGTTTGTAAAACTATGAGTGCAAAACGTTTTAACTAGCATTTGTATTTAACTATTTAGTTCACTGTTCAAATAATATTTAATATTTAAAAAATGGAATAATCTATTATGGTATGCCTATAGTCTATATTTAGAAACATTGTAATTATTTTCAGTTTTTCTAATTGAATTGTTCGACTATATTTTATATGACCTATTATTGTACATAATTAGTTTGCAATAAAAGTTGTATTTTATATTAATATTATCTATGAAAATTGAGATGTAGTACAGTGATGAGCCCCATATCATAGATTATGGGTGGAATCATGAGACCATCTCACCAGCCCTGCACGATGCTCAAAATCGGTTAAGCATTAAAACAACAACAAAAAAAAACTAATTTTTAGTCACTGAAAATAAATTAGAATTACAATACAATGGGCTACACCGAAGATACGATGCCCTTCTGCTGTTCGATGGCTGGGTTGCGTGGGGGGGTGCACTCTGCGTGTTCAATCAACAAGGAGGCGACAAGGCTTGGGCTGCGCGACAAGTGATCGAGAACGAAGCTGATGCACGTAGGAGGTGGCTCCGATCCACTGCCAATCATCATTGGCAGCTACCCCCATTGAGTTCGTCATGTATTTCGTATACATAGTTTTTCAACACCATTGACCTGCTTACGGAGATCAACAGAAGACATGAGCTAACTGCATGTGTCATGAGGCCTTTCAAGACCACTATGGAAGCATCGCAACATCTTCTAGTACATCAAGTTACGAGTTTACAACACCACCATCCTCTCTGTGCTACTATACAGCACTGAAACGTGACTTCTCAGCAAAATCATCACCTCCCGCGCCCATGGCTTCGAGTCCAATGCCCTAAGGATCATTGAGACGGTGCATTGATCCGATCTTGTGCCCAACAAAGACATGCGCCGGAGGACTGGCTAGCCGAACATCCTCTGTACCATCGCTCAGCGCCGTGTCCACTAGCTCGTTCACATCCTGCAACGACCTGATGACCACCCCAATAGAGTCATCTACCAGTTCTGCAGAATGAAAATAATTTCGCGGCAGATCACGCAGCCGTTGGAAGAACGTCGTCGGCCAGGAGCTCCAGCAGATCAGTCTGGTGCTGAAGGATGTTCCAACGTTCTGATAAGAATGTGAGAGTTGGGGGTGGGGGACAAAGTGTATCTCGTGGGCTCATCACCTTCATGGCATAAGATTTAGTGGCAGAGGAATCTATCAGAGACACTTTTTATGGAGGGAAACCTCATAGAGTTTGCTAGATTGTCCAGCCGACACGACGTCTTGTCCAAACCGAGGAGCTCATGGGACTGAGAAATCTGACATAAAATAAAACAGATTTAAATTATACATGATAACAATAAGAAAGGACTATTTCAATTCATCTTTTATTGTACCATTCTTGTTTTTATTAATTTCCAATCAATTCAACTTTCTTTGAAACATGTTTAAGTCAAATTAATACAAAAATAGATTTTCTTCCTTACACACAAAAGAAAGGAACATTAACAAACTTTAATAAATTTCTCTTTATTCCAGCTATTTAAAAAATAAAAGAGCATATTGTATGTAAATAAATTTGCTGTATGTCGATGTAACTTGCCTTTTTTCTGTTTTTACCGCCTAAATACAAATGTCTAAATATCTCAAGGTCTATTTTTAAACTTAGCAAATGTACGCCAAAAATGCAAAAGCTATTGGCCTTCTTTTATTTAACCTGGCAAACGTTATTTGCTTGAAAGCGACCAACGATGTTTGAAATCACTTAGAACATAATATATGATAAAGGGAAGTTCATTTATAGTGTAGTAAAATGCAAAGTTTAATAAATAAAATACAATGAAAATATTTCTTAAATCCCCTAAAAAGTATCATCTACTTATCATTTTCTTAACACCTCATTCGCATTAACACCAGCATTCTTAAGGATAGATCAATCAGATAACTGAAACCAGATACTTAGATAAGCGAAACAAAGGGCCAAAGACCCTGTATCAAAGCAAGGGCAATCATAGCACACTCATCACATTCCCCGACCACTTATTGATCCACTCCACTCTAACAACCAAATTGGTTTATACCGACATCAAAAACTTATTTGACATGAGAAGATACTTACCAAGAGATTTAACAGACATTCCCTTAATTTAATAAATATACTTAAATGAAGTATTGCTACCTAAATGTATTAGGTTGGTGCAAAAATAATGACGTAATAATGTCGTTTTTTGACCTATTTTTAACGTCAAAAAACGACATTATTACGTCATTATTTTTGCACCAACCTAATACTATATTTAGTATATAATTATTCGTTCTAACAGAATCTATATAATCTCTAGGAATTCACTTAAAACTATTTAAATATAGAATATAAAATATGTAATCGAAAGTAAACAGATAAAAGCGAAACTATTTGAAAAATTCACTTCAAAAACTGCTCAGTCTATAATATCATGACCTGCTAAAAATATTGATAAAACACATATAGCAACTACTATATGCGATTGCTATATCAGACCAATTAAGATTTCCATTGCATTCTCCGTCTGTGAGGAGATTGTCCAGCATTCGATGCCATATAAAAGGATTAATGTTACATAAAGGTTCAGTACTCTTTCTTTCGAACTAAAAATTCCCGTTTCTTGTACTTTGCAAGACAATAAAGGACACAAGGAATTAGTGAGTATTATAGAATATGAGAAAAACTACTATTAAGGAGAGAGGACAATAAAAGATCAAGAATTAAGAAGACAAATGATAACGATTGACATTGTATTTAAATTTCTGAAGATCAATTTGGAAAGTAAAAAACTGGAAACGCTAAAATATTGACGGCTCTTTTACCATTTTTTTTTCTTTTTATACCCAGGACTGGGTGTGCAGGTAGTGTTACAGATATCGGCACTGAAAATAGAATCAAAGAACTGAGTTCATATCCCGGGCTGACAATTGATTCAATATAATCGTCCTTCTTCATGTCAGTAGAAAATGTGAAACCGAGAAGGCACAGTGAATTGCTCTCCTGGGGCAATGCTGATGGAGGGGAATGTGGTTGTCTAAGTTTTAAGAACTTGAGAGAAGCGACGATTGATCAGCATACGGACCTCTTTAATAATTTTGGTGAACGACTACAATGCCAAAATACAAAGTAAACTAGAGGTGTTGATATTTGTTTAGATTTTAACTAAATTGGGATGTTTTGAATGATATATGTTGCCTATCAGTAAAATAATCGTACATCTCTCTACATTTGTAGAAACTTCTCCTTTCTGCTCCCTTTTCCTATTTTTTTCTTTCTGCTTCTCTTTCTTTTTCTATTATTTCCTATTCTTTTTCTTTTGCTACTTCCTTTTCGTCGTCGTCGTCCTCGTGGATGTCGAAGCCTTTAAGTTTTTTTTTTGCTCTCCTATCAGCTGCCAACGACTTTCACCTGGGAAAGCTAAGTCCCTTCAATTGTCAGACAAATCAAATTTCTTAAATAACCACGACTCGGCTTAAACTTGAATCAGAAATTTGATCGTAACTCACTTCACCCATTGGTTAGAAAATCACAAATATATCTCTTTAATCAACGTCTGTTTGCAAACTTTATTTGCAAATGTAATCCCCTTTTTTTTGCAAATTTGAAAACCAATTTATATACATGTATCTTTATACTAAACCGACAGGTTTCATTTTGGCAGTATTTTTAAAACATCTGTTTGAGCCTCACATATAAAAAGTTTAACACATCAAATTTTATTAAAGCCATTTTTTACTAACCATCTGACTTGTTGTGAGAATCGAAGTTATTAATTTTATGACTCCTGCAAACAATATTTGGTGGACTCATGTGAGTCCGGGTAAAATGAAGAATTAAAACATGGAATTAAAACAAAACAATACTTGTAAATATATTAACCAGACATGTTACTGAAGCGTAATATAAGGAATTAAGAGAGATCAAAGCAACCTTCAGTAAGTTTATCTCTGAAGTACTTGGCCTCGTCTCTATTGGGGAGAGAGAGAGAGAAGAAACGTGTCTTGTCACTTCGCAAGTCAAAAAAGAAAGAGAAATAATCTTTCAAATATCGCATAGCCCGTGATTGTTGTTAGAGGGCGGTAATCCAGCAGGCTTCATTCATTATAACGGTTTTTAAAGAATACATGTTAGTAACTTTCTTTTAATAAATGTTTTTAAAATACTCCCCTCAAAGAAAGTTTAATAAACAAACCTAATCTATTGTATCCATTAATCCTTTGATAATTTAAAATTATATAAATAAAAATAATGTTATATATGTATGTCTCTATCGAGAAATAAGATGAAAATTACAGAAAACTCTCCAAATCTAAAGATCTAGAAGTAGAGAGAATGTGGAACATGAAGATATAGGTACGCTCAGTTTTGTCAAGAACGGTATAGTAAAATACACAAACAAAATTCCTGGTAACTGCGAAATACAAAAAATTCGGAAGATCGTTCTTCTCGGCATTGCTCATCATACATACATCAAACAAGAAGTCCATCACACCCTTATGATAGCTCCAAATCCAAAGAATAAACTCAGCTCCATGGGTGCTGACTGTTGTTGCTAATAATAAAAATGTAAAATGTAAAAATTATTATCATGGAGTTGTGATGATTGATGATAAGGATATTTCATCATCCTGGAAATAAAGATAAAAATTTCATCTAAAACAATATGGCCACCAGTAAAGGTATACGATGATGATATAGGTTGTTCTAATAACTTGAACCGATTTTAAACTTTTAAAATCTGTCCAAGTTATTGGAACACGCTATATTTCATCATTTTAAAATCTGAAACTTCATCATTATAAAAATGAATCTTGCACCACAAGAGTAGAGTCGGGTAGAGTAGCAGTAATAAAAAAAACAACACAGACGTATCTTCTTCGCTCTTTAAAAATCCACAGTCAACGGTTTCAAATGCTACCCTCGGAACAAGTAAAAACAAGCAAGCACAAACTTTTAAAGAAACAAAAGAGACAATGAAACTGAGAATATTTTAAACACACACAATACCAATATTGTAATTGACATCACGAAAAGAAAAATACTCATTCTTGTTATTAATTTCAACACGTGTCTCAAGGTCTAATTATTGCTTCTTATTGTTGTAAGTTTTATTCATTTCATTTTCAATATAAAAAAGAGGAAAGGAATCTTCTATCAACTTCATACAAATACATGTAACAAAGAGGCAACATACAAAACAACATACAACCCCGTTACAAGTTGGGCTAGGCAGAAGTGGTGGTTTGAGGTAAAATTAAAGCTTATGATAGTAAATGACGGGGATAAAATAGGTCTAAAACTTCGTATATAAAACGCATGGTGATTTTAAAGCTATTTTTATGAAAAAATTCGTTTTATCTCGTCAAATACGGTAGATGAATGCTTATTTGACAAGCACATCTGCAAACACTGAAACTGAAAGATGGAAAATGTGAAGTTGTAGACTCGTCCTTTTCTACCTATCACCTCGAGTAACAGAACAGTCTATACCTTACGCCTACGTACGGAAAACTTCGACCAATAAAAAACCGTACTAGGTGAATCAACAAATCTCATTGGTTAACGACACAATAATCTGAAAGTTTCACGTGCAAAACAAAATTGCGCCAAAACTTCTTTGAGCCGATTTTGGACTTTCAAAAACATAAAAGAAAACACCGACTGACCAAAAGAGTCAGAGACGAACATCCACAGAGAAATTGCCAACATACTCCACGTCACTCGAAATCAGAACTTTACCACGCAAAAGTATATCAACGCTGACTCACTTGCAATTAAAACTCGACCAACTCTGTGGACATCAGATCGCAAACCTAAAACAACTTTGCTTATCCAAAGTGAATTATATTCACTACATATTAAGTAAAAATCAACATTCGAACGATTCAGAAATATTACAGTCAAAGTTAGACCACTCTATAAGAACTCATTTCTAAAAACACTTAACATCGACATTTTTAATATTAATTAAAACAATTCTAGAAAGACTGTAACTGAACATACAAATACAAAAAGAGACATACCGAAACCTCAAATATCACACACACTTTGCCATAGTAACATATACCAAAATATCCTGTATATATATTACTTTGAATTGTATATAAATGTTTTGTTGGTTTCTAAATTGAATACGTCTTGTTTTTCATTGTATTTAAAATTCCTTTATTTATTTGCTGGTGGATGCAGAAAGTCACGCAACCTACACAAATTCCTTCTGATTCACTGAATTACAATTAATTAATTCTGCACATCCCCAACAAAGTACTCATATACTTCACATTATCGTTGTTAGATGTATTTGTATGAAGTTGATAGAAGATTCCTTTCCTCTTTTTTATACTGAAAATGAAATGAATAAAACTTTACAACAATAACAAGCAATAATTAGACCTTGAGACACGTGTTGAAATTAATAATGACGAGGAAATACACGTTTGTATTTAACGAAACGGGATAAGAAACTTATTTACAAATTTACACATTTGAAGTTAGCTTGTTTCAGGAAAAAGAATCAAATATCTAAAGTTCGTAGTTTCAATGAATTGTCAAGAAGAGAAAATGTTCAGATTAAATCATCAAACACAAATTAATATTCCAAAATGTTTAAAACAAATTGAGTTCGTTTTTCACATAAAAGTTATACGGTTGTTTGTATTCAACATAACTGAAAAATTATATTTTAAGGTGTAGACTCGTCTTTTTCCTATCTATCACCCCTAGTAACAGAACAGTCTATATCTTACGCCTACGTAACGAAAACTTCAACCAATTAAAACCGTACTAGACGAACCAACAAATCTCATTGGTCAACGACACTATAATCTGAAAGTTTCACGTGCAAAACGAAATTGCGCCAAAACTTAAGTGAGCCAATTTCGGACTTTCAGAACTTATAAAAGAAGACGCCGACTGACCCAAGCAGTCAGTGACGAACATCCACAGAGAAATTGCCAACATACTCCACGTCACTCGAAATCACGATTTTACCGCGCAAAGGTACATCAACGTTGACTCACTCACAATTAAAACTCAACCAACTCTGTGGACATCGATTCTCAAACATTGCTTATCCAAAGTGAATTATATTCACTACCTATTAAGTAAACATCAATGTGCGAACGACCATAAACACATTACAGTCAAAGGTACATATCTCCTTAAGAACTACTTCTAAAAAGACACTTAATATTGACAATTCTAATACCAACACAAATCTAAAACGGACTGCAAATGAACGAACGATTACAAACAGAGACATTCTGAAACCTAAAACATCATACACATTTTTGCCAACATAACATATACCAATTATCCTGCTTGTATATTGTTTTGAATTGTATATAAATGTTTTATTAGTTTCTAATTGAATATGTCTTGTTCTTAATCGTATTTTAAATTTCGTTTATTTATTTGTTGTGGATGCAGAAAGTCGCGCAACCTACAAAAATTCCTTCTGATTCTTTCAAGCATAATTAATAAATTCTGCACATCCCCAACGAAGGTACTTAGCTTTGAAGTTCTTTGAAATTGCCCTACTCTCATTAGAGGTTGATAATGTATCAACGTGTAATTTGACACTGGCGTTATTCAGACGCGTGGATCTCTTCTTCTTTCTGCCTTCTCTTTCTCTCTCTCTCACTCACTAACTCTCTCTCTCACTCACTAACTCTCTCTCTCTCTCTCTGCCTATTTGGCTTGATTCGACTTTTTTGCCTATTTATATCAAAAAGGAGGCACGGTGGAATAATGGATAGCCGAGTTCGAATTCCAGTCGAATCCTTTACATTCACTTACGTGCTCATACTCTTGAGAAAGGTATGATGACTCTTCTTCTTCCACCAGCTATGGGTAAATAGCAGGACAGACTGGGTTCTATAGCCTTGGGTGTCAACTGGTTTACTGCAGAAAGAAATAGCAACCTACTTCGGGGAAAAAATCTGCCTCGTCAGTCATGTATCGAAAGATATATGATCGTCTAATCGTGTATCACGCATTGTACATGACTTTATATCAAAAAGCGATTTGACATCAGCTCATTACCTTTTTCTCAGTTTTTAAGCCGCTCCCTTTTCCATTGATCTTGCCTTGGTCTTCTCTCCAGCCATGAGTGAATACCTTTTTCTATTGGTCAAAATAAATTTTCGCACAGGCTCTCGAATTTGAAAACCGTGAAGAAAAAACAGTTATTTTTATTTCGTATTCACCATAAATGTACCAGAAATTTGTAAGAAGAAATATCACTCAAAAGTTATTGATTGAGATTTTAAACGTCATTCTATTTGGAAATAATTCATTTAATATAGATTCTAATAAGCGTTAAAATGAAAAAGTGTGTGCGTGTTATAAAAAGAAATAATTTTATGTCTTTTGATGAACATAAGATGAAGAACATTGATAATAAAAGAAAATGAAGACACGCGGAGTTTGAGGAGAAAGAAGGAAAGAAAAAGAAGGATAGAAAGAATGAAGGGATCGAAGAAAGGACAGATTTTTACAGAAAGAAAAACGAAAGGTTGATAGTTTAAAAGTTAAGCGATGCACAGAAGAAAGCAATACAAGAAAACGTAATGGGAGATTTGTTGAGGGAATTAAAATGATTATAAAATACCATAAAAACATTTTCTGATCTCAGATCGATTTTCTTGAAATAATGACTAGGCATATTTTCTTTTTAAGGGATATCGGTAAATGTATGGCGACAATAGTAGTCGTGATGTGAGTGTGGGTGAAATAATTTTAAAAACGAGAACAATGTTAAGGTTATGCATTAAGATATTGTCTTACAAAAGGAAGAGATTGTCTTCCTTTCGTAATGGTGATAAAAAGAAGACGAGCGAAGGTTTTAACATTTGTCTTGAAAAGCCTTGTAGGCGCTGATGATAAGATCAAACTTTTTTTGTTGTTTTTTGTTTGTCTGTGTGTGTGTATTTATTTCACTTTTTAATGCACCCAGGCAGCAGTGACGATAGTTACTGACTATACACAGATTTTATCAGTTACAGACAAACCGGGTGCGGCCGACCAAGGCAAAATACCGATGAGACGAGGCTGACAAGTTGCTTTTGCATTAACACATTTTTCTGGCAATTGTTTGTAAACAGGATGAAAGAGGAAAAGTGTCTTAAAAATAAAAAGAGGATGTCGAAATATATATATATATATATTTATATATATATATATATATATATATATATATATATATAGATAGATAGATAGATGCAGAAATGATCTAAATAAAGAGATACGATTACGTCGTACACATACATGAAATTTAAAAAATAAACTTATTGAACATTTTCTAATTTTTTGTACCTGATGATTGGCAAAGTTATGAAACTCTGAGTCGTACTGTAAACATAGGTATATGAGTAATTATATATATATATATATATATATATATATATATATATATATATATATATATATATATATATATACCCAAGTATAGGATTGGTGTATACGGAATAAATTCCAATAAACAAAAAATACTATTCTTAAAACAGGGCTCAATACAGAGTAGAGCAAATATAATTTATTCAACAATTATAGCATAAATATGTTATAAAATCACTACAAAAATAGCCATTTTGTTTCAACACTTCTGGTGTTTTATCAAATGATGATGTTGAATATAGAATAAAAGGTTTTAAAAGGTTCAAATCAACCAAACACCCCTCGCTAGGGGAAACACTGTTACAGAAGCTGCAATGACCAATCAAAATACAAGTATATGAGAATTCAAAAAATTTGACAACGAACCTTGGTTATAATAATTAATGTTTTAATTATTAACAAGGTAAGGTAACGTATCAAAATATAGAAACTTATTGGCTCTTAAAGATATACAATTTGGTTTTCAAATAATCGGAAAAAACATGAGATGGTAATACAAAATCTTTAAAAATGTTGGAAAATACTCTTTAAAAAAGGGATGCATCAACCTAATTGAAAGAGGAAAAAATACGTCACTAGGACTTTTAACAATAAGTTCTTTAGAACAACAGTTCTATTCACAAGTTTCGCTTGATTCACTTCTTTTCATTTGCTTCTGTGAGAAATAAGCTCAGCTCATTCAGGGCTGATAGCTAAAAAGAAAATTAAAAAAAAAAACAACAACAAAAAACAACAAAAAAAAAACGCTTTTCGTTCTGGAACCTTATTCAGGCCGAAATTTTCATGTCCCTTCGTCTTCTGACTCTTCAAAATTTTCGTTACTCTCCGGTAGAAAATTTTTACACCTTCTGGTCAAAATTTTTGTTACCTTCTGTCCGATTTAGCCACTGACCCGTCTTCTTATGTATCTTCGAAAAGTCTCCAAAATTTATGTCGGTAGAAGTCACTCTTTTCATTGGACAATAAATACAAAGTGTATATATTTTTAAAATTTGAGAAGTACAATCACAAACAGTCCGCCTTGACTGAATTGTTTTCGGTGCTTCTTTTAGAACCATTTCTAAAGTCTAGAAACTCTAACAGACAAATATAACACACAGAATTTATTTTTTATTAACCATCTGACTTTCGTTTAAATACACTTCTCTTAAAGAGTAAGTGTAAAAGACAAACCTAAACTATTATAATTCTTATTTTTCTACATTTTTATATTAATTGTATATTTTTAATTATTTTATAGTCAGTCAGTCAGTTATGTGCCATGCGAGATACATGCTTAGGCGATCATGTATCTTTCGATACATGACTGACGAGGCAGATTTTTTCCCGCAGTAGGTTGGCATTTCCTTCTGCGGTAGACCAATTGCCATCCAAGGCTATAGAACCCGGTCTGTCCTGCTATTTACTCATAGCTGGTGGGAGAAGAAGAGGAGTCATGTCCTTTCCCAAATGTATGTGCACGTTAGTGAATGTAATAGATTCGACTGGAATTCGAACTCGGCTCTCTGATTCCTCAATCCGAGACGCTATCCACCGTGCCTTTTATTTATTTATTTATATATATATATATATATATATATATATATATATATATATATATATATATATATATATATATATATATATATATATATATATATATATATATATATATATATATATATATATATATATATATATATATATATATATATATATATATATATATATATATATATATATATATATATCAAATCAGGGGTGATTTGCTTAATGTAAAAACAACATACAATAAAGTTCAAATGTACGTATTAATAAAACCTTTTTATAATAATCAAAGAGGTGTGTAGTATAAATGGAAGAGAACGTTATAGGAAGTGAAGACTATGCGGAAAGCAGGATAGCGATTGACACTTGACTTGAAGAGGTGCGTGGACGCAAGAAGTGTAACATTTGTCGGAAAGTGAAATCGGCGAGTTGAGTTCAAATTCTCGTTGATTCCGTTTCGTTTACTTCGCACTAATGACAATGGAAAAGAAATAAATCAATCTCCCTCCAGCTCCAGTTATGCAGCAGGATAGACTAGGCTCTACTGCTTTGGTTGGCACCTAGTCTAGGAGAAGGAAAACCTTAAACTCAAACCTGCAAAGGATTGGCAGACTGTACACCATTTCTCTGTTAGCAATTCTTCTGAAAAGTGTAGCTGATTCTATATATATATTCACTCCTAGAATAAAAGCATACATGTGGGTAAGGCTGGATTAACTATTAAGAAAAATAAGCACATGCTTAAGGCATCAAGAGAAGAAGGTCCCACTGAAATTGTAATGATATGATGTTGTTGTATATGTCTAAAGAAATAAGTTAAACATGATTAACATTTGAATCAACGAGGTGCCATTATGAACGTGAATATTTATTGCAGTGAATCTTTATTGCCATTCTGATTGGTTAATAAAAGAATAAGCTAAGGGAGATAATGGGTTTTTTATTTACTCAATACATTACATCATCTCTCTTGAATAAGTTAGTATTACTTAATTGGATTTAATTTTTGTGAACAGGGGTAGACTACTTTCATGTTCGTTTGATATTATGTTAACCATATGTTTATGTGACACGCTGGTTTGTTGATTACACGACCACTTCTGGTCACAGTTCTGTTAGAATCTGGTAGTGGCTCGTGTGATAGTGACTGCTCATCTGTGATTGGTTCTTTCTTGATTGATGTTGCTCTGGGTTAGAACTGATGATCAACCTCTCTAGATGGTCATATGTGCCTTCAGTTTCTTCTATATTTAATCCCAGCTAGTGTTTCCACGTTGCATGTTCTCCGTTGATATCCTTTATTTACACTACTCACCAAGACTCCATACTAGCATACTTAACTCGTAGATGTATGGGGACTCGAAAATCTTCAATATGAGTTTTAATCTGGCCCTGCATGTGGGTAGTGTAAGTCTTCGGTTCTGAATTGAACTATTGGTCCTCCATACGTCGAGATCGACGGAAGAGTCTACTATATATATATATATATATATATATATATATATATATATATATATATATATATATGGGGGTTGGATGTGTGTGAGGGAGGGGAGAAAAAGAAATATAGAGATAAAAAGAGAGCGTTAAGTCGATACAAATTGAGAAGATTGGAGGGAGCAAAACTGTAGTGCAGGTGTTAGCGTTTTCTCCTCAAAAATCATGCATTATACATTGTCACTTGTACTTACAACTCATGACTGCCTTACATAAATATGTAAGACTTGCGAATAGGAACATCTTTTCTGGATATATAGAGGTTAACTTATATGCTTTGCTATTCAGACTAGTACGTTCATCTTGATTGTTATGTTCAAAACGTTTGTATTCTCCGACCTTCTTCAGGTGACTGTCTCAAAAGAGACATCGTCTAGTGGACTAAAGCTTTGACTAAAATATATCTGATTCTCCAACAGTTTTAATCTCTCTCTGGTAGTGCTGAAGTCACATACTCTGGTTCAGTAGAAGAAATGAACAAGTAAAACAAAGGTGAAGACTGGTAAAAATTAACTGATATGAAATATCCCCTAAGAAACATCCCCTGTTCCTTGACAGTTGCATGTTCAATCCCTGGGTTTGGTAGTGCTGAAAAGTAACATACTCTGGTTTAGTAGAAGAAACGGACAAGTAACACAAAGGTGAATAAAACTGATAAGTATTAAGTGATATGAAATATCCACAAATGGAATGAGAACAATCGAATTCGTTTCAAAAGACCGATAAAGTCAAAGAGTACAACAGCAAACATCTGACGAAAGCGAAATGGAGCAACAGTCCAAACGTTTTAAGTATAACACCCAAGATGAGCATACTAGTCGGAATCGCAAGGCATATAATAATGAAAATTCTGACACAATATTAAAGTAGTGGGATAACCAGTGAGGATCAGTAATAATCTACGAGACCGCTTAACCATCGCTCTGCAACAGGCGCCCTATTGCGTACGCAACATGTATTAAGAAATCGAAGAGAAAACACCAGGAATAAAGCGAGAGAGTTGATGATTGAAAGAATGGAATGGTCGAGAAAGCAACCATAAAGGTTGAATACGTCTTCATTTGTTCTCGTCTCTTCAAGAATGATAAAGTTCAACAGAAATGTCAGAGTTTATCTTCAGACATGAATTGATGGTGCATTTACTTAAGTGCGCTTCAGAACAGGTATGCGTAACGTTGCTAAAGAAAAAGAAATACGGGAAAGAAATCGCGAGTGGGTGTGTAACAAGCAAATTATCTGTACCCGTCAAACCGTGGCTTTTAGAAATTGTGAGTAATTGCCACAAGTACCTAAGCTTACATTATAAAGATACGAAAGGGCAAAGATATAGACGAGGTGAGTGCACGTGATAAGGATACACATATTTTTGGAGGCGAGGCACACGAACAAGTTTGGACTGTACATGTTTGTAAAAAGTGATAAAATTTACCAGATAAAATCCTGCAACTAGGATCTACGGTTTTTATTTGAATTTCTGGAATGAGTTATTATTTATCTTATTTATACTCGAACTAATTTCTTCATCTGTTGTTGTTTTTGTTGTTACTACAGTGTTTCGATTGTTATGCCCACTGGCCTTCATCAGGTGCCTGTCGATTAAGGTAATCTTCAGGTAATTTCAAACTGAACCTTTTATTTATTAATCCAGTGTTTCTCAAGCATTTCTTTCTTGTGGCCCATTTTTTTCGGTGTCAAAAAAATTTACATATGCACAAATAGAAATTGCATATAACATAAAATACATTTTACATTCAAAAGCAAAACGTAGTAAAAAAAAAATTATAAATCTTGACTGACTACACTTTGCTCTTGATGATTCCAGACCCATTTAAAATATTTCTCAGACCTGCCTTTGTGCCTAAGGGCCCACGTTGAGAATCACTGATTCTTCTCGCTCCGTTGACCATGTCTGGGAATATCTCGTCTAATTCATATTTAGTATTGCTCCGTTATTGCTCACCTTCTTTCATGGGACGGGTAGTCCAAACTTAGACTCAGTAGAAACAGTATTAAATAAGAATTAGATATATCCCGAAACATGGTCAAGCAGAACGAAAACAATCTGTCTACACCGTAGATTAAATAAAGGGTTCAATTCGAAATTGTTTGAAAGTTACCTAGATTGACAATTACCTGATGAAGTTCAGGAAGTATAACGAGTGAAAAGTTGTGATAATAACAACAAAGATGTAGACACTAGTCCGTTTGTAAATAACGTAAGTTGGATCTACAAGTGACAATGGTTTTAGTGTGTCAAGTCAATTATTGAAACTATGGTGAATATCGAATGACATCATAATTCAAAACTACTGCTTCTATGTACTGTGTTCCTTCAGGACGTGGGCGATCATAATTTCGTATTCCTTGTTGCTCTTAATAACGTTTGTCTTTTTGTAATTCCCAACCATCTCCGTTCCACCATCCATTCGCTTGTCAAGTAGGTGACCCCACTGCACCCCACCGTCTCTTTTGCATATGTCCCGTGAATGTCAAATTCTCCAAGCTCCAATTCCTCATTACGTGCCCCTAAAATTCCAGACTAGTCTGTTATGTTCACTGTCACATTAATGTCCTTTGGAAAGGCCTGAATCCGTCTCTTCTTTCCCGTGTTATGTGCTAAATAGCAGGGTAGACTGGGATGTCTAACCTTGGGTGGTAACCAATCTAAGAGAAGAAAAAACTCTGAATTAAAAACTGTAGAGAAAGCAACAAAACCACTCGGCTATCTTTCCTGAAAATGCATAGAAACTCACAAAATCTGTTAAGAGTCATGATCACTTACATCCTGAAGAGACATGGTCTTAAAAAATATTACGTCAATAATACTGACATTGATAAAACTCTTTCTTTTCACTTGAATTCAAGTTTCCCTTTCTTGGGCGATTTTACGATGATGAAAACGAGTCAAACCTACATATTTGCCGTTTCGTGGTTCGAAGCATTCAGTCAAGCCCAACATTATTTTCATTGTTGTGAATGAGAAAAAATTTCATCAAAATATATTAAATACATTTATATGCTTGACGTCTTTTGTTAATAAACTTTACTAAAATGCCAACTATATGATGAAAGGGAAGATAATTTTTTTAAAAAATGATATGAAATGTTATACTTTCAAAAATTACTGTTGTCAATCTAAATACCTCAACAGTAGCGTTTTCCTTTTTCTGAACAACTTTCTTGTTTCTATAAAAATTAAAATATCCTATAGAAGTGTTAATGGTCTAACACTTAATGACATAGCAAATGGAATCAGTAAAAAAAAAAGGTTCAAACGCTGACTGGGATAGTTTGCGTTCACTTTGTATTAATGAATTGGAGAAAAAAGCATGAATCCACTTCTTTCTCCAACATATATGTAAATAATGGGGAAGTTGGAGGCTTTTAGCTCTATGAATCAGTTAATTTTGGGCATTGGACAAGCAAACTTTTTCCCGTAAAAATCTATTTGCAATTGAAACCGCAGTAGCGTCACTTGATGTTGTTACTGCCGTATATTCTACAAAATGTCTGTAGATGTGAAAAAAAATTAGCAAATTAAGTATCTTGGTCGGTGCTAAAATTTATATAAACATGATATAACCCTTTTAGTACTCCTTGCCATTCACTAGCAGAAAGTAATTAGTTATTTCAATAACTTAATTTTGTTCCTCATAACTGTTGTGAGTTCTTCGTACATTTTCGCAATGGCATAAGCTTCAGCACGCACCAGAGTATTTGATTCTACTAAAATATCGTATAAACACGCAACTAGATGTTATGAACAATTCTTCCTAGTATTCTTTGCGAGGCAACCACTTTTCAAACAATTACAAATTCTTTACTCGTGTGAAAACCATTAACTGATAAACTCACCGAAAAACCCAGATTCTTTCCGATATGAGTGTAAAGATCACGTTTCATAAGAATTTCCCCTCTCACAATACAATCATTCAAAGCCATTGAACAGTGTTGGTGTGGGATGCCATTTAGCAAGAAATGGGTAGAAAGTTTACTCAACGCAGGAAATTTATTCGCCTGTGATTTCCGTCTCTTGGGGAAAGTCTGTTCGTCTGAGAGAATTTCCCGCATTTTTCCCGGCGCAAGTAGCAACTAATCGACAAATTATCGTCTTTCATACAGCTTTTCACGTTTCAAACCAGGGAGCAGGAATTAATGAAATTGTCTTTGTTTTTTGAATTATTTTATTTTAATTTTAGATTACTGAGTCTATTCGATTTAGGAATTGTGGATGGAAGATGAAAAGAGAAATCCCACCAAATACGCGTTAGTTGTCATACAGTCACCTGTTAGTTTAGAAAGTTGTTGAACTCTGATCGGATTTACAAATTCTTTGGGACTGAGTCCAAATCAAAATATTTCGAGAATCAAATTTAAATATTCACTCAGGAATTTTATTTTAGATATGTCATTTTATTCTGAATTGTAACCAAGGATAAAACAAAAATCAATGATTAAATGAACAGATTATACACATAATAGCCTTATTTCATCCGTAATACTTGCATTCATTTCTAACAATAGACACTTCCTATACAATCACACACACGCACACAAATATTTGTCCACTATTCTTATAAATTATATATTTTTTTTATAATTTCAGCCCAAGCAAGGCAACAAGGCCACAAAGAGGCGGGTAGGGGGGTTACTGAGTGGGAAAAAATATAAGAAAAAGAAAAGAATTATTGTGGAGAGAGAACAATAATCGAAGAAGAAGAAAGACGATAACGATTGTCATTACATTTAAATTTTTGAAGATTAAAGTTGACTGGAATTCAAGAGGCCGGAAGACAGTTCCATAAGTGAGAAATGCGAGAGAAGAAACTGTTGACATAGAACTTACGGTTACATCTAGCCATATCAACTGTAAAATGACGTCAAATCTTATAAACTTGTTCACTTATCTCATAAATTATCTGATAAATGTTTCTACTCTGAGTTTCGCAGAATTACATCCACTCTTCAGGAGACATGATAATTTATTTTAACGAAATACAATATTTGTTATTGTTATTTATGTATAATAATAAATGCCCCTGCTCTTTTATTCTGCTGCTGTTATTTCATACACTTTCCTAAACCACAAGCGGCAAAGGAAGGAACTATACACTTTATAATTGTCTAGGATTAGTTTATCATTTTTTTTCTATCTAGCAGCGTCGCTTATAATGCATTTCAGAGCTTCATTAGGAAAACTTGCAAAAAAGGAAGTTGAATTTCGCTTGAGAACAGGATATAACGTTTCGCCATCTGCTGCATTCTTTTAACCAGTTTATCAACCTTGTTTTTTGCACCCCATTCTTACAGAAAATGAAAAAGGCAGTGGTTATCACAAAATGAGAAACCAATGTCAACTCTAAAACCAGGTTTCCGTCCACAGAGTTCTTTGTCTTGGTTGAATATGAAAGGTGTTGTCCATTACGAGCTATTGACCATATTAATGTAGTGTCTGTGGGGATTACTCCCATTTGGCCTGCTAAGACGCCCGCTAAGTCGCGCTGTTTTAGGACTACAAAAGAACGGTAGGTCTCTCTCTCTCTCTTTCCGTTTTAGGATACGGTAGGTAGTAGACTTGTCCAGTTTTCCATTCTAGTGGGGTCTTATTCACCTGGACACGTATTCAAGCACACACATACACACATTTCCTAATAGCTAAAATTTAATTTTCTTTTCTTTTCCGATGTCTACACACTTGTATATTTTCTCTTTTGTTAATCACTTATTAGGTATATAAAAACATGAAAATATCTCCGTGTTGAAATTTATTCCATTTCTCCACTTACCTCTACAAATAATGACAATCCGTCATTTATATGTGAACACTTTGGTTGCCACTGCTTTTAGTTAAGCCAACAGCAGGACCTGCAACATGTCCTTTCATTCCTTGTCTTGACTACGGTTTTGAACGAATAGTTAATATCTTAGCAAAAATAATGAAAATGAGAAACAGAGAGACAATAATTTTGATAATATATATAGAAGATTGATTTCCAGGAATGTTTTTTATCATATTTATAATCTTAACTTTCACACACACATTTTATTTTCATTTCATAAAAAATATATTTCACAATACTATGTTCTCTTTTCATATTGAAAATGATGCCTTTTCAGAAACTAACAAATTTATTTGATAAAGAATTTCTGTAAGCCTTTCACTTGACAACATTAAACATTAAAACACCCACTGAACATTTGTGTCCAGTGCGCGATCTATTTCTTTCAAAATACATCTATATTATTAACAGAAAAAAACTGTATCATAAGTTCCTCCAAAAATTCGCTAAAAAAGGATACACGATGGAAAAAATGTCCAAAACATTAAAAAAAAAGATTATCGTAAAAATCTTTGTTTTATTGCTCGATGCAAATATCAAAGGATTCTTATGAAATTTTATTTTTAATCGATTTTAGAACATTAAAAATTTTGCTTAGACGATCTTTTTTTTCGTCAATGCAAGACCTTTGTATGGGAAATTTGATCGTCTTTTCGCGGTGATAGACATGTTGATTTGGAAATTCTTGCAAAAATCAGATAATTGCTGGACTTTCAGGAAACTTTCAGAATTTGTTTAAAAATGAATGGAATTATGTTTGAAATATTTCTTTTTTTTTTTTTTATAAAATCTTTGTGAAAATATTTTTTTACATTTGTCCCCACCACCTCATTTAATTTTCATGAAATTTCGAGAAATTCTGTTTTGTATCACTTAATGTTTATATTTGTTATAAGAACAAGTACTCAGATAATTTAAATCATGAAATCATTTTGGTTAAACAGGACCCTCATTTGTAGAAAATCTGCCCTGAATCGTAAAATAAAAAATTCAATGAAGCTAAGACATTTTGTTTTTAATTACAGAAGCTTTTAATTGCTTTTATAAATAAACTTATTTAAAAAAAAAACAAAAAAAAAAACAAAAAACAAAAAACAAAAAAAAAACAAAAAACAAAAAAAACATAAAAGGAATGCATAAAAAGGAAAAACATTTTCCGGATTAAAATTTCTTTTCAAAATGGTCAAAATTGTTTAAAATCATTAAGTCAAGTATCGTTGTAACAGTGTAGGTAAGTTGGAGGTTGATGTAGTATTAATTCTGACTTGATATTATTTGAGTGTTATTAAAGTAATTACCCCGTTGTTATATGTATTTGTAGTGTAAGAGGAATCCTTTTCTTTCTTTTTTTATATTGAAAATGAAATGAATTAAAACGAAAAACAATATAACATAAACATTAAAAACTTAAGACGCGTATTGACATAAATAGCAAGAATTTGTATTTTCTTTTTGTGATGTGAATTACAGAATATTGGTATGGTGTGTGTAAAAATGTTCTCAGTGTGTCTTTGCTTAAAAGTCAGTGCTTACTTGATTTGGTTCCGAAAATTTCGTTTGTGAGGATGGCGTTTGACATCGCCTGTTTTTCGATCTTCCGGAGTGCTGGCAAACGTGTATTTCTACTGACTACTTGTCTACTACTATGGGTACCCTAGTCTATACTAATCTACTCGACTTAACTGACTTTCTTGTGGTGGAAGGGTCGTTTTTACAATGATGACGGTAGGATGATGAAATATCCTTCTTTTCTATCATCACTAATGACAAGGTTATTTTTAGAATGATGAAATATCCTTATTTTTTATCATCACTGATGGCAATTTTATTTTTAGAACGATGAAATATCATCATCATTCTAGACCATAACATGATCTTCAATGAGTGATGTGCAGAGATATTAAATGGAGAAAGATATGGGACACTGGTTAATCAGGTAGAGACCGGATAGAAAAAAGTTCGGTTTAAAAATATTAATTTGAACCTGTGAAATACTTATGAGGAAGACATCGTGAAAATTTTAACCTAAAATAAACCAAGTAAGATTCAGTAATATCCGGTATAATTGAAATTCCCTGACTAACTCCACACTCCCGAAGAAGTCGTGATGACATAATTAATGTGTTTACTATATTCTGCAAACTTTTCGCAAGTCTGCGAATTGTTTATTTGGTAGCCTACTCTCCAGGAATTACGTCGATTTTTACGAAAAAGTTTGAAACCAGATTCTGGGTAATGAATACTGTTGGGGGTGTTCATATGAAATTGACCAAACCATCTGGTTTGTTTAACAAAAAAGGTCTTTGTATGACAGCCTATTTAATATGGACAGATAGCTTTATAAGCGTACACACGCCGTTTTAGCCAGTTTGCGCTGAACATTTCCCAAGATTACAATGCTATCCGTTTTCGTCAAAATTTTATCAGCAGCAATACAGCCACATTTTTAAAATCCCAGTGCCTCAAGGAAAGAAAAGAATTGCGATTGTTGCAACTTTTATATTCCGTTATTATTATTAAATTGTTGAGAAATTTATCAACAGAGTTTGTTCCTTTTGTTGGACATTTTCCTTCTTTAATGAAAATCACCAGAATTAAGAAAGTCTATAGTGTAGGGAAGTTATAATTTTCAGTAAATAATTATAAACCGCCTAACATTTATATATATAAAAATGAGAAAGAGCAAGGCAAGGAAACAACAAAATAAGTATTCTTTATTATCTGGTTGGTATGTGGTGTGAGAAACGAGAGACAGTAATAATGAGTTAGTTTGGGATCAAATGTACATCAAATATGGATCGGAATCCGATAGAAGAATAAGATAAAGAATAAATAAAGTATATACAGTCATTTTTTTTAATTATAGATGTGAGTAATGAGTGTCCCAATAATTTAGTTGGAAAAATACGTGACGTGTCTGGGTTTTTTTTTTTACCTCGAGTGCTAAAAGATAGATATTACTATTATGGCCTGAAAAACAAAAAGGAGACTAAATTTTCGTTAATGTACGTGTTAACGACCTGTCCGTGTGAATTGCTTAATTAAAATCGGCAGTGAGAATGTCACGTCTTTGCGTCTATAGAGGAGAAAAGTGGCGGGGATTCTCATTGGTTTAGAATGAGTGAATTAATGATAATTATAATTGTTATAATTATTTTATTACATTAGAATTAATTTTTATTTATTTTTATGGACACGACACCGTGACAGTATAATTATTTTTTATTTATTTATTTATTTGTGGACACGACACTAGGATCGAGGCATCGCGTGAATCAAGAAAACTACGGCCTGTCGGAGTGAATGAAAAGAAACTGCATAATTCATCCCAGCAGGTTCACAGCACAAAAAATTCCACGAGATGAATAACACAAGACCGGTGAAAGAAACGAACGACGGAAATAGCCACACCTGATTTACGCATCTTTCACTGAACTGCTATATCTTGCATCGTAATTACTGGATAAAGTTTACATTCGGTATACGGTGACCAAAATAACCGATTATATTCTCTGCGGTCTTAACCAGGAAGTGTCGAAAAAGATATAATCACATAAAGCGTTACTTTTGATCGACACCCGTACTTGTATATTTCTCAAACAAACTTTCTCGCTTCCTGTTCTGTGCTTGGTCAGAATGGATGCATAAATTTGAATTCAATTTGAATTAAAAATCTGGATTAGGATCAAATACAGATCAAATATGGATCGGAATCAAACAAAATTATAGGATAAAGAAGAAATAGGAAATGTTTATTAATCAAAGGATTTCTTAACCTACGGTTTCATGAATTCCTAGGCGGTACAATGGTTTCAGTGGGTCCGTGAAGATCAAATAAAAATTAACATTTATATTCGCTATGCAGACCATGTCCCAATCAACGGTTTACCATTGAAATAAATAAAAGTAAATGCATCACTGCTTGAAACAAAATGCACCCAGCCATTACTTACAGTGCCGACCGCTATTCGACTCTTGACTTGCTGTTGGGTCTATGTTTACCATTTAAACGCGTGTCATCATTCTGTGTACGACCACCATCTTTTACCACTCCATAAGATCAAGTGATAATTCTCATTTTCCACTCTTTATCACTGCTTGATTATCTTCTCATATACTGGTGAGGATTAATCGGACACGATTTATTTCTAGACTGGCTGAAAAGTGGTGTGAGTGCAGTGTGCATGAGGGTGCAGTAGGGAGAAATGCACGTACAAGTGTTGTGAAAAAACAGTCAGACTGTGAGTATCTGCTTGTCTCTCTATCTGTCAATGAAGGTCGAGTTCTTATAGGGGTCCGTAACTCAAAAATGTTGAAGAAGCACGGATCTAACATGTTTCACTTTTATTATTCTCTGGTGAAGCTTTCTTAAAAGTGAAACATGCTAGGTTGATAAACGTTTCTTATTTGTTCTTTATGCTGTCAATTAAAAGTCTGTTCTTTCTCCATTTTACCTCCTACCTACCAATCCGTGTGTTAACAAGTTTATTTTCAAATGCCCAGGTTAATATTCTTCATTAACACGTGTTAAATATTTCCATTTTTTCTCAGATATTACATTTCACACAACGCCTTAAAAAACGCGACTTGATGGAATAATAAACAGACACGTGTTCATCTATTTTGTATGGATTGTCTTGGCGAGTGAATATTACGTAGGGGTTACCTACGACTGTTGCAGCTACCTTCCTCTTCGTTGTTTGTCAGAGACACGGGAAATATGCCTCAGGTTGATATGTGTAAAGTGGCGTGTAAAGTAGCATTACTGATTCCACACTTTAGCTCGAAATTTCATGTTTTATGTTCCAAAAATGTGGAACGATAGCAGTGAGGACTCAATTTTGTAAGTTTTCTCTTGGGCTTTCTTTTCCTCTCGTCTGTTGCCGTGAAAGAGTATTAAGACATGATGACTGACTTGAGTAGATTAAAGCTCTAGTCCTAGAGCCACCGTAATAATTGACTTTTTTATTTTATACATTATTATTATTATTATTATTATTATTATTATTATTATTATTGTATATTGTTAGGTTTTTACTTGGTACAAATTCCATTTAGCCTTAAAAACCAAAATTCTATTCATAGAAACAACGCATATCCAAAGTTTCCTATTTTAATTTAACTTCATTTTATCTTTTTGTAAAGAAGGTGAGGGTGAACATATAATTGTTGAGTTATTAAACCCAAGCCAAGAAGGTTTGAGACTGCCAAAGAAATAAATAGTAAGTAATGTGAGATCGTAGTTGGGAATGTGAGGCAAGATGAAAAACAAAGGAAAAGTTTTTGCTTAAATTTCAGTGGAATGTGAGATAAATTACCGGAAAAATCAAATAAAAAATATTGTATCTTGTCAAGATTAGCGAACCCACTCACGGCAAGGTTTGCTATTCTTTACAAGAAGATGATTGGGTTCGTTATTCTTTACATGAGATTAATCGGATTCTCTGTTCTAGACATGAACATTTTAGTACAAGTAACTTTAAGGTTCAATAGCTTTTTTCATATTCTGGTTTTAATTTATTAATTCAGATATCCAGAAACCTTCAAGATGTGTAGAACTACATTCACAAAGGTTGTGAAGCCATTATTTAGTGAGTATAGATTATCAGTGATTGACTGAATGAAGAACAAATCACTTATTCAACGGGAATTAAAATGTAAATCATGTAAGACATTTATGAATTGGACAAAGGTCAGTGTCTCTCTGGACGGTAATGTATGGAAGTGCCAATCATAGTGGGCAAATGCATAAGGCTAATATTATGAACATGCAAGGATGAAGACACAATTTTCTACCAGGTTATTTAAATCAATTCATATAGATGGAATATATCTTTTCAATAACTAATAGTGAATATGTTATTTTAATTGTTCAGCGATCAATAAACGAATTCATTTATATTTCTAACATTGCTTTTAATAAATATTTTGTCAAGGCTTTGCTATTCTTTACATGGGCATAATTGGGTTCGCTGTTCTTGACATAGAAATGTTGGGTTCACTAATCTTGACAAGATCCAAAATATTAATTAATATCAATAAATAAAATAAGCCGAAAATAAATGGAAGGTCGCGGCGACGTTCGTACCAGCGGATAACTTAACAAGACCTATTCAACAGTTCACGATTAAATAAAACTTTGGCCTCGCCCACTTCGAACCTACGTTTGCGTCAGTAAAGCCCAAAATCATGTTTATTTTTAAAACTGGTTACCCCAAATTTTTACTTCTTTACGGAAAAAAAGTTACAATTGTAATTCTTGTCTGTTAATAAGCAAGTACCTGGTGTTCGAGTGTTATATAGGAATAAAGTGCCACTGCCGACACTGGAGTTTGAATACAGATCACCAGTTAGCAAACAGAGGTGACTCCATTTCTAATAAGTGGACCACGTGATCGCAAAGGGAATTTATATATGGGAATTAGCGTGGCGTCTAAACGATCACTCTTTCTACTCTATCCTCTTTTACTATACGGATCGCTATTCTCTATACTATTCACTGTAGTATTTCTCTATATTGATCACTATACGGATTGCTATTCGGATCACTATTCGGTGGTTACTTTTCGAGCGAGTATTATTGAACAAATACTATTTGTGCGAGTGTTATTCGAAGGCGCCTGACACCAGTATTGTTCAACGGCGTTACTATAGTTGTATCTGCAATTACAAATTCTCTACTACAACGAGCATTACGAAAGTGACAACGAGTATTCGTTGACATTACAAAAGTGGCAACGAGTGTTCGTTGACATCACAAAATCGAGTAAGGGATGTATTGTGTTGACACCCGGATTAGTCTCAATATAAGCAAACGAAGCGGGTGACTGAATGTTAGCTTTTTGGATTGTAGTCACATTGAATTTTAACTGCTATCCGTAGTCACGTATAAACTCCTGCTGAGTAAATATTAGCGTAAGTATGCAGACATAATTTCTTTGAAATTATGAGAATCTGAATAATTTCAGTGTATTTGCAACCCTCAATATAGATGTCAATTAATAAAACTATTGTTGGGTAATTAACGCCAAATATAGTTATCTATTTTATTTATTTGTTTATTTTATTTTAATGATTTATCTATATATCGTGTATAAATACTCGCTTGGCCGCAATCCTATTGGAGAATGTTTCGATTGGAATTGAGAGATTTGACCATTTGTTAATTGGTAGTACAATCCTTTTCGATGTAGAATATCGAATCCACTGACATTGATCGAGTTTTCTGCTGAGCAAATTAACACAACTGCTGTCGATGACCACAAAGACAATTTCAACTTATCAGCGAAGGAGTCTTCTGTCATGTTCTGTCAAAGCCAGATCAAGCCAAAATGTACTCGGCTGTTGCCACATTAGGGCTGGAGCTGTCCAATTCTCATTTTCTTCGACAGGGTTCAAAGTCGTTTACGAGTCCTTGTGTCCTGATTAAATTGTTTCCCTCCTTCCGACCCTTTCCCAAGGACGTAACTTTGCTAACGTCTCACTTCTCTGTCGCTATTTTCATGACAGTTGTTCGGGCGAACTACATTACTTGTTTCCACCAATTCAGTCTTTCACATCTAGGAGGCGCCAGGCTACGTACTCTTCGTGACTCCTTTCATATAACATTGGTGAAGAGGAAGTTCCACTCAACTTCTTCTTAAGAACTATAACATTGTGGAACGGACTCCCGTGATGATGCTTTTCGATCACTACAATCTTAACCTCCTCAAGTCTAGGGTCAACCGTTTATCTATCCTACATATCTTTATAATCTTCACTTTTTTTCACCCGTACGATTACCGAAGTTACCTAGATGGGTGACCATTTGGGAATACCAGTTGCTGTAAGCTTGATGTGCAGGTGGTGTAATAGATAATGGCTCGGAATTGTTAATCGGAGAGCCGAGTTCCAATTTCAGTTAGGTTCGTTATATTAACTTACGCACAAATACTCTTGGTAAAGGTATGAATTCACCTCTTCTCCCCCAGTTATGGATTAATTAGTGAGACTTTTGTCACTAAAACCATTATTATTTTCCCCCCAAATTCTGACAATCTGGATTTAAATAACCTGCTAAATGTTGATAAACTGTTATATACCGTACCTATGAATACTAATAGGCATGTCCCAATCCTCATAAATACGTCGGACATATTGTAAGTGGGGGTAATATGCTGTCTAAATAGTTCACCACTAGCAGTGGTTTACCTACTTCACATCGCTGGCGAGTATTGTATTTTGTTGATGTTATAAAGATTAGCATTTCATTTCCAACCTCCGTTTTGGTTATTCTTCATTCAGTAATCCTTTCTAGTTTACAACATAAACCGAAGAAAACGAATCAATCAATACTCCTCTTACGTTAATACAATAACCTCATTTAATAATCCTCTATCTTGAGTGGCTCTTGGATCTTGTATTGGGTGAATAATAGTAAAAATAAGAAAGCTTCTTGATATGCGGCCATGTGTAGACAACACAGATCAGAACTAAAGAATAAACACTCCGACTTGAAAATAGATCCATTTTAACTGAAGGAATTCTAGTCGAACACATCAGCTGCTTTAACTGACTGAACTACGACTGCCTTGTGGCTCACGGGACATCAAATGTAACCTTTTAAATTCCATCCTTCATTCCAAGATGTATTTCGGCACCATATTTGTTTTCGCTTTTGAAATAGTACTATTAGAGGCAGCAGTAAATTATTTTCTTTTTTCATGTGATGAAGTCGTTGTTAGTAATTAGTATTATTACTGAAGTGAATCAGTTTTCGTATGTGAGTTTTGCTGAGATTAAGGCCGACCTGTCTGTGGTTGCGTGTACATGAATTAGAGCGTGCAGTATTTCTTGCTACATGAATTATGTGAATTTTATATTAAATTTTCTTTTCAAATTTTCTATTCAGAATGATCATTGACCCAACTTACAACGTGAAAAGGTTTAATTTATATATTTGAACAGATAAACATAACACTGTTCAGATATTATAAAAGAAAATACTTTTCCGTGTGCATTTCACACATACATACAATATATACATATGTGTGTGTGTGTGTGTTTGTGTGTGTGTGTGTACAGTGGGGGAAACAAATATTCGTACACACACAAATTTTGAATTCATTGTATTTCCAACTAATGAAAAAATATACTTTTCATATAATTGTACACAGATACATAATTACTAAATATGCATAGAAAACAGAAAAAAATTGATTTAATAGAAATAAATTCCATTTATCCATTTTAATGGGTATAAAAGTATATATATGAAATATATATATATATATATATATATATATATATATATATATATATATATATATATATATATATATATAAAATTTGCAATATTTATAGGGAAAGAGTGGTCGATATTGAAGATAGGGCCTTTCCTTTTATAGACATAAACAGTGTAGACTTATTGTAACTGCGATAAAAAAAATGACCATCACAATGGAATGCAGATTTTATCGGAGTTACAATAAATTAGTGTTTGTAATTTGCCAGTAAAGAGAATCTTTGAAAAAATCGAAGGTACTTGGTTTAAAATAAAAATTTCAACTTAACATCAAGAAACTGATTAGACAACATGAAAAGGTCAGTATAAAAGTAAGTAGACACAATATGTCCATATTATTCAATGAAACATGTTTGAATAAAGAAGTGCTGCCGAGATATATATATATATATATATATATATATACATACGAGGTAATTTTTTTTTGCTGTAATATATATATATATATATATATATATATATATATATATATATATATATATATACCGGGTGTAACAGCAAAATTATTCAAATTGTGTAACAGCAAAATTGTCCAATTATTTGATTAAGATTTGAACTGTTGTATATTACAAATGATTAAAGATATCTAACTGGAATTCTCCGAGGTTTTTATAACACGACTGGACTCTGCTTCGAACAATAAGAATGTATAATTACTCCCAAATCTAACAGAAGATCGCGATTAAATCGATCATAAACGAAAATGACATATTCATCATTAATTAATCATAGCTAATGATCGGAAGCTCATGAAGGGTAAAGAAAGTTAATATATATATATATATATATATATATATATATATATATTATTTTTATTTTCATTTTCAAAGCTTCGCTCTTTCTAACCTTCTAGCTTTCTGTCTTAGAGTAACAAGGTACCTCACACGTTTCTCGCACGATTTTATTTTCAAGTCTTTTTTTCATTGCTTTTTGGACTGTCTTATCTGAAACTCCTCTCTTACGGGCCAAACATTTTATGGATTGAGTTGGATTTTTCTAATTGATCTCTTTAGGTCTAAGTTGAAATGATGATCCCATTTTCTGTTGTGACTTCCGGATCAAGTTTTCCTCTTTACTGTTCCCTCTTTTTTAATAATTATTCCCCGTTCTCTACATGGTTCTTAAACGGTCTGAAGATAGAAGCCAGAATATGAATGTTGGTACCATTACTGAAGGCCTGAATGATTTTTTTCCACTTACCATTGCTCTGTTGAGAAGACTGTGGGGCTGACACAAAACGATTTTAACCTGTTCTTTTTCTAACTAAATAACTCAAAGAATTTTTCAGTGATTCTTACGATAAATGATGTCAACATGGCTAAATATCTTATCTGAAAACCTGAAAAAAGAAAGTAAATTAGTTTAGTGTTTTTTTTTAAATATTAAACATTTTGTAGGATGGTCAGTTATGCTGTAACACGATTTGGGCAATTTTTCTGTTACATCCGGTATATATATATTATATATATATATATATGTGTGTGTGTGTGTGTGTGTGTGTGTGTGTGCAGAAATATAGTATTAAAGTGTGATATATTTATGGGATAAAGTGCTCAATATCAGAGATAGAGCGTATATAAATATAAAACTGAACATTGAAGTCAACACTCAGAGGCGACAGGCTGTTTCATGCTAGACGCAATCGGCGGCCTGACGATTGGGTCTAGCATCAAACAGCCTGTCACCTCTGAGTTTTGACTACAATGTTCACTTATATATATATATATATATATATATATATATATATATATATATATATATTCTTCAGAAAGTCATTCTTTCTTGTAGTTCACTGCTACTAACAAGTAGAATTCTTTTTCCTGATGATGGCCATGCTGGTCGAAACTAGTCGAGGAATCTAATTGAAATAATAAAACAAAAAAATATTAATATACAACCCAGTGTGTCTGAAAATTTTAATTTCTCAATATATTTATTGTTCAAAACACACACACACACATATATATATATATATATATATATATATATATATATATATATATATATATATATAATATATATATATATATAATATATATATATATATTTATATATATCAAATCAACTATATATAAGTCAACTCATCCCAAGCAAGGCAATATTGCCACTAAGATGCTAGGTGCTAGTACAGGTGAAAGAGAATGAAAAAAGATTATAGAAGTAACCGAAAAGCCAATCCAAAGCAGAAAACAAGGGATACAACTCTAATTCTGTTTAAAAATATATAATCGTGTCCGTTTTTTTAACAAAACTTCTTTCTATCTCTCCCCCTCTCTCTCTATCTATCTGTGTATATATATATATATATATATATATATATATATATATATATATATACATATATATATATATATATATATATATATATATATATATATATATATATATATATATACATACATATATATATATATATATATATATATATACATACATATATATACAGCACTTTTTGAAAAGTAAATGCTAAAGAACTGTGGATTGTAAATCTGTTTGTTCTTTCTCTTCATTTGGATATATATATATATATATATATATATATATATATATATATATATATATATATATATATATATATATATATGTTATAAATTTACTTATTTAAAAAATATAATTCCATCCCTACACATGAATTACCATGTTTCAAAAACAGAAGCTAAAAACTTGAAATTCAATTATAGAATTAAATTAAAGTCCCTGGTTCTGTTTTATTTTGAAGCGAATTCGAAACAGAACCAGGGACTTTAATTTAATTCTGTAATTGAATTTAAAGTTTTTAGCTTCTGTTTTTGAAACATGGTAATTCATGTGTAGGGATGGAACTATATTTTCAAATAAGTAAATTTATAATATTTATGCTCTGTAGATTTGCAGTAAGCACTGTTTTATAAAAATATTAATAAGAACCCCGGATTATATACTTTACCTTTCTTTCTCTTTGTTATAATATATATATATATATATATATATATATATATACTCGTGTATCATGCGAATTTGAAGACATAATTTTGAAGCTAATTTTAAGGAGGTTACACTATGCACGAGATATGAAATTAGTATAAGTACTACTGGCCCTGGTTACACCATTGATCAAACTATTACCCATTCATTGTAGTCAAATTAGTTTAAAAATTAGGTCTTCAAAAGTTGCATGATACGCAAGTATGTACGGCATATATAAATATATATATATATGGAAAATTATAAACAGGACTAGAACTTGTAAAACTTGGGATGACCCATGCCCTTTGTGCATCCATGAGAAACTGCACATTATTAAGTTTCTGAATAATAAAAATCTATTAAACAATAGACATGAGTTAACGGTTTTTTCCCGACATCATCAAATTTATGCATTGAATAATTAGCTTAAAAACAAACATACAATAAAATAACTTTTATAATCCATAGCCCCAATAAATAGTTTAAACACCCTACAAAAAAAGATAACCCTTTATAAAGTCGTCAAAAAACAAATGTTACGGCAGTTTTTATATAAATAAAATAAATAAATCTCCATAGGCACGTAAACCAGACTAGCCGAAAACATCTTCCGTTTTAAATTTAGACACCCCCACCTTACTCTGACTTGACATCTATGAAAGTAACTCTATACTGATACAAATTATTAACACCCAACACCCCTCCCTATTTAAACAATTCGCCCCGGCTGTTACTATGGAAATTTTGATTTCAATTATGAATATGCTATTAAAACACGAAAATTTCAGAAATAAGTTATTCTAAAAAAATTTCGCTTGAAGATGGAACAGAGCTTACTTTAATTCAATTTAATTCAAATAATTATATTGAAGTTTTCGGCTCTTGTTTTGAAACATGAGACCTCTTATGTAGCGTGTTGAAATCATATTTTTAAATAAATAATTATATTTATGCTCTACTTTTGTATCGAGCACTATTTTTTAAAAATAATAACAAAAATACTAAAGAACTTTGGATTATTTACCTAACCAGTTCTTTCCTATTTTCTATATATTTTCACACACACACACACACACACATATATATATATGATAAAAGTATAGTTTTAAAGTGCTCGATATCAGCCATATAGCTTATGTAAATATAAAAGTGGATATTCATATCAACACACAGCGGCAACAGTTTGTTTCATGCTTAAATGCAATCGTCCGGTTCTGTGCGTTGCATTTTGGCTCGCCTAATTATATATATGCTAATCAGAGATGCATTATGGATAGGTCTATTTTATTTTTCTGGCGGTTATTGGATAGGCACTAACGGTTATATTTTCAATTATTCTAGAGGTTATTGAGTAGAAATAATTATGTGTTCGAATGGAGTTTTGTAGCTATTTTATACTGTTTGCTGTTAGCTTTATTATGGATTAATTTGTTATTTTGCTTTTCCTGTAGGTCTGGCAATTGCTTTTAAGCAGGAAACAGGCTGTCGCCACTGGATGTTGACCTCAATGTCCAAATATATATATATGTGTGTGTGCGTAATCCTACTGGGCCTGAAACTACCTACCTAGGTTTCACCTAAATGCATCTTCAGGGTAAGCTGTCTTAATCTGAGGATCCATTTAGGTGAAACCTAGATCTGGCTCACTAGGATTTTTTATACTCTGCTCTACTTAGTGTATTGAGCACTTTACGTTTAAAAGCGTATTTAGCACTTTACTTTAAAAATTGTCAATGAATTAGTTGAAAGCCTTTGAAACAATAATCACTATGGACACGCACTCTTAGTCCTCATAAAACCATTAACCATTAATGGATCTACATTTTAGGGGCCCTGAAACTTGAACAAATATGGGGGCCACTTCGTAACCAGCAACAATAGAGGATCGAATTGCAAAAAAAAAAAAAAATGTAGGCTATAAATAGATATTCTGACGGGATCAACGAAATCATACAGCTCGGATTTCGGGCGCTGCAATACTCCAAGAAAACTCTGAAAATTTGACTTATTACAGGAAAATTTTGAGGCCATATGAAAAGGGTATTAGAGCATATTCTAAGGCCAACATTAGCTATTTCAATCCATTGGCTTATGATTCTATCACTAAAATTACCTTATTTTAATAACAAACGATTTAAAAAAAAAAACCAAAAAAAAAACATCGATTCTGTTGAAAAATTCACCCATTAAAAAAAAATTGGCTTCATGAGTCCACCTGGGCTTAAAGGCCCTGAAGATTCAGCTTCATTAGTGTCATAGTAGATCCGCCACTAGTAAGGACACTAAAATAACCGTACTGGATAAAATATTTCTCTTGTCCGTCACATTTAATGAAACAGTCGAGCAATTTAGCAATGAGACAGAGAAACGAATTTCATCTGAGATTGTTGTGCAAACTCGGCTTACCGAGTTTCTTATGATAACCGTTTTGCTACCTCGGCATTCTTACGCGCGTGCGCGCACACACACACAGACACACACATATATATATATGTAAGATAGATAGATAGATAGATAGATAGATAGATAGTGAAGACATAGGAATCAATAAGTCATTGACAAAGTCTCAAGATTGCATTGCGGCGTGAAAACTGAAATATCGTGCAGTGACGATTCCACTCTTCACATTGTCTATAATCTATATAATGTGTCGATAGTATTCATGTTTGTAGGATGTGTGAAAAAATCACATGGGTAAGTAATCCAAGTAGATCCTATTAATATAAAATATTAAAACTGATTCACAAAAGAGAGCTCAATATAATTTTTATTATACTACATATAAGTGAATTACAATTAATGAGATTAATTTATGTATGAGGTAAATCGTTTAGACATCATTAATTGTAATTCACATACACACACATATATATATATATATACATATATATATATATACATATATATATATACATATATATATATATACATATATATATATATACATATATATATATATATACATATATATATATACATATATATATATACATATATATATATATATACATATATATATATATATACATACATATATATATACATATATATATATATATATATATATATATATACATACATATATATATATATATATATATATACATACATATATATATATATATATATATATATATATATATATATACATACATATATATATATATATATATATATATATATATATATATACATATATATATATACATATATATATATATACATATATATATATATATATATATATACATATATATATATATTTATATATATACATATATATATATATATATATATATATATATATATATATATATATATCAAAGAAACACTTCCTGGTCTCTGGTTGTTGGATTTGATGAGGTCATTTAATTTATTACCTTTCTTAACATAAACAATTTCAACTCGTTTTTTAACAACCAGTTTTTTTTTCTTTTATTCCAACCGGAAGAAACCGAACCCAACACGCACGTCACGTCAGCGAAACTCAACACACGTCACGTCAGCTTTTTGTTTCATCATAATCTTTCTCCAATATTGAGTGTTCTCCCCCTATAAATATACAAAATTAAAAGCAATATATATATATATATATATATATATATATATATATATATATATATATATTGATGAAGTTGTATAACAAAGTGGAAAAAGTTTACTTGTGCACGTTTTCTACTTCAGGACTTCATGTGATCAAGACATGTGCCCCCAAACCCGAGAGAACACGCGTTTATTACGATAAGCGGACATTCATGTTCCGCTCGGTGATGATGGAAGTGACTGTCATATACGAGATTAGACATCACATAGAAGTTCATTTTGTTCTGTATCCATGGATATTTACCTATTCTTTGTAAACCATACCGCTCAAAAATATGTCAGAACTTATAACAATTCTCAGCATTAATCTTGATTGATTGCATCATCCATCTTGAAGAGACTTATAATCAATTTATGTCATCAAAAGCATCATAGTTTGAGTCTCATATCCCGAGAGGAAAATCTTATATTAATAATAATAAAAAAAGTTTATTCATTAACACCTGAAATGGTTTTGTTTTATTCGTTTCAATTTTACATATGATTACTAAATATAATGCGAAAATGACATTGTCTCTGTCATCTAATCGGCTTAACTACACGCGGTAATGAAACTTATCCCCAGCAGTTATTGAAGTCCTGTTGTATTTACAATGGACTTCTGGATATGCAGGCGGTCAATAGTTCGGAACAAGTTATATGTTCACTGATTTGGAATTAACTTTCGCATAAATTGCCCTGGGAAAGTTGTGAATCCATCACTTCTCCCGTTGCCCAGCTATGAGTTAAATAACAGAGCAGAAGGTACTCTCTAACCGTGGTTGGAAATCAATCTAGGAGAAGGGCAACTCTGAATTCCAAACCCTATGTGGCACATACTTGAGTTATAACTAAGGTTCGTTCAGCATAGTTGCAGTATAAACCACAGTTTGGTGCTCTGTGTGATGAAGAAACACAAACGGGATGAAATAGTTGAGCTTACGCGGAAAGGATGAGAAACGACACTGATTTGCAATGGACCTTCAAGTCAAAAATTATCTGATGATAATTCTGGAAAAACCTTTTTCATAAGCATCATACAGCAACATAAGTGTTGTCAAAGACGATTTTCACGGCTATACGTCTTTATACAATCCTGGTGATGGTAATCAGAGCCAGCACATATCTCACTCCCGAACCCTCTTTACGACTTGGGTGGGAGGTAAGGCTGATTGGAGGGGGTAGTGGGGGGGGGCTCCGAGCAGCGCTTTGTGACCCTCACTATCTTATCATCATTTGCTTTTTTTTTTCTACCTATATTTATATACGTTACAAATTAACATTAACTAGATGTCATTCTGCGGTTTTCTTTTTTACGTCCAAATCCATGAATTTGTTTTGCTCATGCTAAGTCTCGACCCTCCCACAAAAAAAAAAATAAAACAAAAAAAACAAAAAAACAATAAAATTCAATATTTTTTATCCATAATGTTGAATGTGTTAAAATTATTCAATTTTTTAAAAAGAAAAATCTCAAGCTGATGTTAAAAACTACCGCAAAACATTGCTTATTTATTTAAGATGGAATCATCTATTATGACATGTCTCTAATTTGTATTTAGATACATTGTATTTATTTAAGATTTTTCTAGTTGAATTGTTCAACTATATTGCATATGACCCATTATTATACATAATTAGGTGACAATAAATTTTGTATTTTATATAAATACTGCCTTATGAAAGTTGAGATGCAGTAGAATGAGGGGGTTGCGTGTATCATAGATTTGGGTGCGGGGGGCACGAGACCCTTGCACCGGCCCTGATGCTGGTGATAAAAATATATTAATTACTATTATTGCTGATTTAATGATGATGATAGTCATTATTGTGATGACGTATTTATGATATTAATAGTCACTGCAATGTCTTAAACTCTAGTACTATTAGTAATTATGATTCTAATAACGATAGTGACTATTGCCACTATGATGACAATGACATTTTGGATTCTTGTTTTTAACAGAAGCTCAGGAAGTTGCGTTAAGTGTTGCAAATCGCTTCAACAATAGAAACAAATAATGACCGTAAAAAGTTAGAAAAAAAGTTTTTTTTTAGTTGATAAAAGCCGTGCTACGATTGATAAGAAGGCTGAAGGTATGCTCCTTCGCGTAAGACTGGGTGTGTGTAAAGTGTTCTAAATATTTGATATTATTTATAAACAATGGTGGATGTAAATAATTGAAATAACTAAGATATGACCCATGGCCACAACGCAAACAAATAAGTTGTCAACACTTTAAAATCTCTTGGTGGGACGATAATGTTATTTTCTATTTGATAACGAATCCATATCCCATGGTCATAGAGACTTTCAAAAATCAATATTTAATATGGTCTTTAATTGTTTTGTGTAATTAAATAAAAAAAATTTAAAGTGGTTGGAATGGGTTCGATTAATATTCTTTTTTTTTTTAATGGAAATATTAAATGTATATTGTTGTGACCAAGTAATTGGTTAAGGAATAACAAAACAAGAGGTTGCAGATAAGTAGTATATTGAACAGTAAATACAACAGATACACGACTTGGGAGTGTGTGTCGGTTGACCAGCATTCAGTCTATATCACTGTTATATTTAGTAGCCTCCACCACGAGGGTACATGTGGCACAAGGCCGAGTTTAACGTGGGTCATCTGAGCCGTAGGTTCGGCCGAAAAAAATCCCCGTAGAACCCGATTAAACGGGTTCGGGTCTGTCTACCTCCCCGGACGAAACTCTGCCTTTCGGCACAGCTTCGTTCGGGTTCCTCTCCGCCATGGCATAGAGTTCGACAGGAGCTGCGAACATGCACAGCCTCAGTAGAACAGTCTATATCACCGTTAATATTTAACAACCCCTCCTATGAGGGATATATGTGGCACAAGGCCGAGTCTAACATGGGTCATCCAAGCCCGTAGGCTCGGCCGAAAAATCCCCGTAGAAACGAGTTCTAACTCCCAAGACGAAACTCCGCCCTTCGGCACAGTCTCGTCCGTGTTCCTCTCTGCCAAAAGCAGAGAGTTCGACAGGAACTGCGAACTGCCTCAGTAGAACAGTCTATATTACTGTTAATATTTATTGCACAAAAGTACAAATACGTCACAAGGTTAAAATGGGAAAGGGTAAAAGGTTGGTCATCACTCTGTCTCAACATTAAACTTAGCTAGCCGCAAACACTGACCCAAACTTGCAAGTAATATTCCTTTCAACAAAACAACTCATTCTTACTTACCATTCTTACCTCATACACCATAATGCCTCAGAAACTCTATGAAGTCCTAAATAGTCGTCCCCCATTTATACAATTCAGTGTCTGTGGAGGAAAGGGAATAAAATTACGAATTAAAAATCTCAAAAACCGCAATGAATATTTACAATGTGTACAAAACTATATACAAGAAACTAAACAAAATAATGTTAGTAATAACTCCCCCAGCCCTAACTGTGGCAGAAACATCAGTTAACTGGATGAAAAACAATGCGGGACTTGAAAAATATAAGACATCCGTACAAGCCAAGCACTCACTACAAACACTCTCGTTCAAACTCAACAACAAATAGGAAAAACACTCGAAACGAAAGACGCCCCGCACCGACAAGAGAACTGATATCAGTATCCACCTAACAATGGGAAGGATGGGGAATTAAACAAAAGAAAAAATAGGGCCAGAAAAAAAGGGGACAATGAGCATACATACCCTAGCTAAGTTAACTTGAATGAAGAGAAAAAAACTAAAACAAAAATCGACCTACAATAACCTTTAAACGGGAAGGGTTGCCAATGTTCAACCCAGTAATCCCAATATTCTTAAAGCCTAACCGGCATCAAAACCACTCTAAGTCAGCACCATTCACTCGGTAGAGACGCGCAAGACTCACTCATCTTTCGCCAAATTCCAATGGATGGAGACGCTTCCTTTCCGTCCTAATCTTGACTTTAAGATTAAAGCTTAAAGAACAAGATCTGTTGGGAAGAGGTAAACTTCTCGGCCCCATGAAATTCCTTCTGTCGCGTCGTCCATATCACGACTCGCATAACCCTCAGTAAGCAAAGGAACACATAGTGCTCAGCCTTAGTCAACGGCGGTACTATATTGCTACAAACGGAACTGGAGGACAAAAAAACTTTCCGTGCAGCATGCGAACCATGATGCCTTCAATAAACTTGCATAATGGAGCTACGACACTACAATGAAAGAAGGCGTGACCTAGGATCTCAACGAACGCAGTTTGGAGACTTAGCCAAACCCGCTAAACGAAGGCTTTTGGGGACCCAGAGGGCCCCTCGAATCAACATCCAGATGAGTGATGCCTCGGTATTCGTGAGTCATTTCAACCCGGGCGCCCAAAGCCATATGCAGCGAGCCTCCCGCTTCGTCAGACCAAGCTCGCCTATCAAAGTATCCTGAACATTCCCCCTCACTAGCACCTGATATAATGCCTTACGGGACAACGGCTGGACGTCGGAGACGCCATCCTTCGCCAGTAAGAGATGCTTGAGGGCAAACTGACATTCGTGATAGAAGGATCCCTCGCCTCGTAGTGAACGACCGGCCTCCTCCTCACACGAGCACACACTTCTTAAGGATGGAAAACTTTTACTAGCGTCTTCCTTCCAGAATTAGCCGTTCTCATCCAATTGCATACACATCCGGTCTAGATAAGTAATGCGAAGCGTATGTCTGCGAATCTCAACGCAAGGCACCCGCAGACCGCCATCAGAAGGATGGAGGTAACATATCTCGCGACTGACCTTGGCGGCCTTGTCTCCCCACAAGAAGGAGAACAAGAGCCTTACAAAGGCCAATAAAGTGTCAGACGGGAGTGGAAGTACGGAGAGTCGGTAAAGGAGAATCGGGTAGATGAGGGAGGTACATACTTACGCCCTCCTCTTCAAGGAAAGATTCCTCCGGGTCCACAGACTAACTGCGTCCTCGGCCTTCTCCCGTACCTCCGACCAATTCCTTTCTAAGGAGGTCGGGATCGAACCAGACACCGAGTATCTTGACCGACCCGTTTGTCCAGAGGGAAGGTCCAGGAACCCAACTGCAAGCCAACAGACTTATCGCGTTTGATCTTTTCCCCTGACACCGTCTCATAACCTCTGATTTCTCTGCTGACTTCGTTAATTTCGGCTCTGCTCGACACAAGAACCGCAACGTCATCAGCATAAGTGGAGTACCTGGCCGAGGTGGTAGCACCAGGTAAGGAAATTCCGCGAAGGACCGGATTCGTCTTCAACTTACACAGGAAACGTTCCAAGTACAGCAATGGAGACAGCGGACAACCTTGACGAATGGAGCGAGACAAAATGAAAAGTTTCGATCTTACCCCATTCACTTCCACCAGCGCATCGGCGGACGCATACAGCAGTCTGATCCAAGTGCGAAAGTCCGGTCTGAAACCGACGGCCGAAAGAACAGCCTCCAGAAATCGATGGTAAACCCTATCGAAAGCCTTGAACTGATCTAAATTGATCAGCGCGGCATCACTGTCGACCTTCTCAATGATCAAGCGTTCCAAATGAAGGTTTTCCTGAATAGTCCTGCCCTTCACAGCACAAGTCTGCTCGGGACCAATCAGACTAGACAGGACAGCCTGCAAACGGCTGGCTAAAATCTTCAATTCTGTGTTTAACATCGTCAAAGGCCGATAATTATCTACCCATCCTCACCGTTTTTGTTCTTGCGAAGCAACTTGTCACACCCTTGGTGAAGCGTTGAGGTGTCATCCAGTTGTTGAAAATTAGTGCCAGCAAGGGAACAAAAACGGGCGACTGCCTCAAGTACATTTCGTAAGGAAGACCATCTAATCCCAGAGTCTTGTCCAGGCCAACCTGCTTCAGCGCATCCCATATCTCTGTAATGGGACCCTCTCACCCAGCCCCTTCAGCCGCCTCGAGGCCGGGAAAGTCGGCTAAATAGGCGTCGAACTGAGCAGGGATCAGACCGGGCTCCCTGGTAAACAGCTCCTGAAAATAGTCACGGAAAGTCTCACAAATGCCCGCGTCTGTAGTCACAGTCCGCTTGTCCAGCAATGTGATGCTCGTGATATGCCGACTAGATGCCCTACGAGCTTCCTCTGCACACAGAGAAGCGGCCATGTTCGTAGCCTCGCAAGACATTCTTTTTATCCTAGCTTAACTACTAGAGCTTGATCCTTCTTGATAAACAAGGAGGCCAGCTCCGCCTTAGCTAAGGCTACGTCCCCACTATCACGAGAATTGATTGCCCGATCTACTTTTTCTTCACAAGACCTTTGCGCTGCTAAACCTGCTAGATTGAATGGTCGACTAAAATCACCAGCAAATGACCTAAATTTGGATTTAAGATAATCCCACCACTTATTCCCAACCATAGCCCCAGACAATTCCCGCTGTAGCATTAGTAGAAGCTGGTCCCGGAAATCTTGCTCACCAAACAATGATGCGTTCAATTTCCAGTAACTAGCCATCCTAACCTTAGGCTCATCTAAGTTTACTCCAACCCGGACAAGCCTATTATCCGAGTAAACTATATAATGGAAACTTGGACATTCTAAGGGCCCTACGTCGAATCTCTTAACTAGAACTCGGTCGATGTAGCTTGCGTTCAACACCGAATCCGAGCTGCCGCCCCTAGTCCAAGTCCATATTACCTCCCGAGGGTGCTCATTTCGATACTTAACGACAAGATCAAAACCATCTATGAAGTCTCGAAACGGCTTAACATCTACCCGCTTTTTGCCCTATTCGATCTCTATCGGGATCAAAGACGGTATTCCAATCACCCGCTCGAACTACTGAACGAGATGTCGTCAAAAACGACGTGATCTGCCGAAACAAAACAGACCACTGTGCTTGTTCATTGGGCCCAATGAGACGAAGAGCCTTATCCTTTATGGTCACATCCAGCACGCAAAGCCTGCCCGCCGAATCCGCGAAGACAAGAGCACGCGCCGAATTTATAGA
Source organism: Acanthosepion lycidas (assembly GCA_963932145.1). Lineage (NCBI taxonomy): Eukaryota > Metazoa > Mollusca > Cephalopoda > Sepiida > Sepiidae > Acanthosepion > Acanthosepion lycidas. Next base: position 81,354,327 of record OZ010585.1, on the reverse strand, counting down.
CTTGCTCACCAGCCAGGAAATACCCCTCGAGCGTCCATCTAAACATGCTGACTAGAGGGCGAACCTCTTAGACAGAATGTCCTTATGGTCGCGAAATAAAAAATGGGTGTCCTGTACACAACATACATCCACCCCAAGGCGCTGAAGATCGCGATCGAGTCTCAGTTAGTAACCAAACCAAGCCAAACTAAACTGAATTAAGATAACCTTCCTTAGAATGAAAGAAGAAATACAACAAATACATTTAAAACATTTTTGTTGTTGCTATTGTTTAGATCTTGATAACTTATCGGCTGCTTGAGTTAAATACGTTTTGCTTTTCCAAACACGTGTAGAGTAAAACTTGGTTATCACTTGAGATACGTTCCTAAAAAATGTAATCCAAAAAAAGGAAACGTAGCTATACAGACCGGAGCTATAATAAAATAATATAAATAGATATACTATATAAATACATAAGTGTGTTTACGTGATACAGAGTGAAAATAAATAAAATATAAAAATGAATAAATAAAAGATATATATAAATATATATAATATATTTATAAATATATTATAAATATATATAATATATATAAATACATATACAAACTGAGTTCAAATGAGTTAAAATCTAATTCGTATGACGACACAGATCGGTTGCATAACGTGAATAGTGTATTTTTTCGCTAATGAAAGGTAAAAGAATTCTTTTTCTGGTGAGGCCGAAACATCGGCGAGAAATGTCAAAGTAAAAATTTCTAAAAATTTATATATATATATATATATATGATTAATGTGAATAAAATTTGTCACTTTAACAACCTGACTTCAGAGTTTCGTAGACGGACCTGTCCGTCCACTCTCAGGGGCATCAGCGATATATATATATATATATATATATATATATATATATATATATATATATATGTATGTATGTATGTATGTATATATGAGGTATATTTAGCCAGCAAATAGTAAATTCAACCGACAAGTCCTCTCTGTTTAATTTTCATGTAAAACCAAATAGTCCACAGTGCAACTGTAGTCATGTGTAACGGTTAATGGAAATGGGGGATGCACCAGAAAGGAGGCATTTGACTTTTTCAATATATATATATATATATATATATATATATATATATATATATATATATATATATATATAGGATAACGATATATAGATTATATATCTCGAACAATTTTAAGGGAAAAGATGTATGGCAAAGTGGAAAAAGCTTTCGTGGGACGCGTTTCGTCTTTTGATCGATGAACTTTTCCACTTTGCCATACATCTTTTCCCCAATATTTATATATACATATGTATATATATATATATGTGTGTGTGTGTGTGTGTGTGTGTGCGCGCGCGCGCGCGTGCGTGTGTGGGTTAACATATAATACTTCAAGTTACCGTTTTTGAGGTGAAAGATATTTTATTTAATAATCTTTAGAGCGAGAAAGAGAGATAGAGTGTGTGATTTTGTGTGGACATAGGAATCAATACAGCATGGTGACTCATTTTCACACTTCAATGAACTCTTCAGCTCGCACAAAAGTCACCATTCAGCGTTGATTCCACAAGGTTAAATATCTAAAAAATACTCTAATGTTCACTAATCCTACTCTATAAATAGAGCATATTTTAAATATATATATATATATATATATATATATATATATATATATATATATATATATATATATATATTATTATTATTATTATTATTATTATTATTGTAAACGTTATTTATAGTGGGTGCACGTGTTAGAGTCTCTATCTCAGTTTCTTATTTTCTTAATCATTGAAATTAACCTGCGTAGATCGTAAAGCATGACGACATAAATACCAATGTTTGAAACCTGTTTTCTTGGACGATAATCATCGACTCATTTGATGTTTAAAGTTACTTTGCAACTTCGGAATTTGCTTCAGACAAGTAAAACAAGTAATGAAATAAACGTGACATAATTATAGATTGCCTTGAGAAAACCGATGTTAACTATAGTAATCGTGTAATAAAATTTGTTGTTAATAATATAATTTATGTTGCTGGCCAATTATATTAAGAAGGCGTTGTTAGGCAAATATACCGGAAAAGTACTGCTGCTCTGTGCAATTATATTAAAAAAATGTTTCTCGCCATTATATTAGGTTGGTGCAAAAATAATGACGTAATAATGTCGTTTTTTGACGTTAAAAAATACGTAAAAAAAACGACATTATTACGTCATTATTTTTGCACCAACCTAATATCTGGAATGCGTTGTTGAAATGATATTGAAAAATTGTTGTGGCGTCGGCAATAACCTTAAGTTCTTTACTAACAATTTCTTCAATTGCACATCTTGCTTGTGGAAGTTTCTTCCGGCTTCTTGCTTTCCACTCAACTTTGATCTTCAAAAATTTAAGTGCAATGTCAATCATTATCTTCTGTCTTCTTAATTATTATTATTTTATTGTTCTCTCTCCTTAATAGTGTTTTTCTCCTTATAGTCTCTAACACTCAGTAACACCCTTTCGTCTTAGTGGCGGTATTGCCTTGCCTAGGGTGGGGGAATGATTAAAAAATGATAGTGGGAAAGTGAACAACAATTACAATTATATTATAAAACATTGTTGCCGTGGGGAATTATATTTGTAACCTCTTGTTGGGCAATCATATTAAGAAAATGTCGTTGGGTAATTCTATTTAGAAAGTGATGTTTGGCTAATTATATTGAGAAAGTGTTGTTCTAGTGGGCAATTATATTGGGAATTGCTGTTGGCCTATCTATCAGTAAAGTGTTGTTGGACAATAATATTTTTAAAATATTATTGGGTAATAAGGTGTTGCTGCGATGGAGAATTATTTTAGGCAAATGTTGTTGAGCAGTTATATTGGGAAAGTGTTTTGGGGCACTTAGATTGGGTAAGCGTAGCATGTATCTTTTTTGTACGTTTATAAGTCTAACATTTGTTCGCACATTGAATATTGCTACCATATCTGGTCTGGTGCTTTTGTTATGTATTTAGAGATTCTTGGCAATATCCAAAGAATTTGTAATGAAGTCACTTTCCCATCGTCTTACCGTAACTTCCTTGTCTTTTCGATAAATATTTTCATAGTAATTGTTTTGTAAACTTTCTTTCTTTGCAGCTAGATCTCACCATTTTTTCTGTTTGGCAAAATTTTATTTGGGGATTACATTGGGAAAGTGTTTTCGATGTGAGATATTGTCTTATGAAAGTGCTGATGGCCAATTTTATTGGGAAATGATGTTGAGTAATTACATTCGGAAAGCGTTGTTATATGTAATTTTGTTAAGACGGTATTGTGGAAATTATATTGTACTTTTGGGTAATTATCTTGGTAAAGTATGGTTGTGCAATTAAACTGTGAAAATACTTTTAGGCAATATATTTGGAAAGTTTTGTTACAATGGGAAATTATATTGTAGAAATCTTGTTGGGCATTTATATTGCAAAATTGAGCATCATATTGGTAAAGTGTTGTTGCTGTAGAAAATTACATTGTTAAAATTCTGTTATGTAATCGTATTGGAGAAAACTTGTTGGAAAAATTTTATTGGGCAATTATACTGAAAAGTGTTATTGCTGTGGATATTAGGAATGAGTTATCACTATGGACAATAGTACTACTAATAATTATTCATATTATTATTATTGTTGTTATTATAGCAAGAAACTATATTGTAATAAAGACAGGATACAAAAAGTGTAAATGTCGCCTTTAATGAGACTTTGACAAAAGCGCCAATCTTAATAATAATAATGCCACTTAGAGAAGAGCGTGATTTTAAAAAAGAAAAAGAAAAGAAAAGACAGTTTGACGATGTTCAACAACATCTAGACAGTATATCTGTCTCCTTCATTTATGTTTAAAACTTTTTTTACAATTATAAAAATGTAAAAAAAAAATGTACAAAAGATTATAAGTCTTTGTACACACGCCGCTTGAGAAAACGGACGTACTGGTAATCAACGCGTCAAAACAAATGAAACGCAGCCAGCGTGAATGGCATGCAACTGAAACGTGCGTAATATGATGGCAATCTTGCTCATCTTGGAATTTTCTAATAGTTGATTAGTTACTAAGGAATTAATCAAACAGCTTAGTGTAAATCTTATGGAACTTACCTGTCATTCCTGTGGGCGGGAAGTTAGTAGTTTGCATACATAACAATCCGCATGCATTTTAAAGGTCGATAGGTCGGTAAATTCTGAATATCCTTCCATAATGTGCAACTTAACATACTTATCGAAATTAAAATCGCTTGTAATAAAATGTTGCGCAAGCTCTATTAATGTTACATTGTTGTGTCGGACATAATATCTGTGGCCATTGAATCTTTTATTTATTTTTTTCCGTTGTGCAACCCACATAAATTTGGTGCATTGGACGGCGTTTATTAAATGAGAATCAGTATAATGACCACCTTCTGAAGAAATCGTGATTTTCTCTTTGAATTTGTGATAGAATTGACTCATTTTGTTGTACAAAGAACAGAGTTTTCCTCTTCATTGAATATTTTCCAGAGTACAACGATCCGAAAAACCAATAGAGTTTTGATTGTGAACGCTTACATTTGTTAAAATTTACCTGATGTTTTTGTTTCCTCTTAAAGAAAAGATAACTAGGTTGGAAAAATATCTTTAAAACGGGGATATTTTTGCACAATGTATTCATAGCAGTCGTCTGGTATTTTTGAAATTCCAGCAAAATTTCGGTGTCAGTTGGTTTTGCTGGAATTTTCAAAAATACTACTCTGTCCCCCAGTGTTTCAGTTATGCTACAAGCGTGCCTCAAAGTAAGAAAAGGTTGAAAGATACTGATGTCGACAAAGGGCACGAGTAGAAATCAGAGGTCATCGTAGAAAATATCAATTCTAAGTAAAATACTTTACGATTCTGTGATCCAAATTGCTAACACTATCTCGGCGACAATCAACAACCACCTCAGCTGTAAATAAGCAAATGCATTAATAATAATAATAACAACAACAACAATTAATAATAATAATAATAATAATAATAATAACAACAACAATAACAACAACAACAATTAATAATAATAATAATCTGTAACAATTTTATGGGACTTTACAATACACACAGACAAAACAATTAAATCTAATCGCCCAGATATCGTGATCAAAGAGTACAAAAACAAAATGTGCTTTCTTACGTGACAGTTCCTGCAGATTGTATGTATCTTTAAAGTTCTTCAAAAACTATTAAAATACAAGGATCTTAAAGTGGAAATTTAAAAAATGTGGTACATGTGGATATCGATAATTCCAGTTGTAGTTGGAGCCCTTCGTTTGATTTGAAAACGTCTCGATAGACTTATTCAAAGCGTTCCTGGTAGCCCATGCCTTAATAAAATAGAAAAAATGTACTCACAAGCACAGCTCACACCAAGCGAAGGGCTTTATCTATGTAAAAATATGCGTGGTCAGGTTGTGTTTTTTTTTTTACAAAAAACGTTCAGTGGAAAATGTCATGATGCCATTTCTGACCTTAAGTCTCTGGTTGAGACCCAGAAGGAAACGAGTATACAACAGAAATCAAAGGAAATAATAATAATAATAATAATAATAATAATAATAATAATAATAATAATCATTATATATAACACAACACATGTATTTTGTGAATTTTCTTCTAATATTTTTGAAATGGTTATCCCCCTTACCCTGGAGACGCCAGGTAGCTGTGATTTTGGTATGACAATGATAGACGGCTCCAAAATGTTTACGAAGTCGAGTGTTGTTTTCAGACCGGCTCAGCAAAAGAACAGAGTGGAACAATAATAGTTGAGAAAATATAATTAAAGAATCTCATTTGAAAACCTTCGAATAAGAATCAGGACTAAACAAAATATACCGCCATGGGTAAAGGATGTGCGGATGGTGTAATGGATAGCGGTTCAGAATGAGAAATCGGAAAGTCGAGTTCGAATTTTAGTCAGGTTCTTTGCATTCCCTTACGTGCAATTACCCATGAGAAAGGTATGAATCTATCTCCTCCCCCAGCTATAGATTAAGTAGTAGTACTTGTACCTGGAAAAACTATTACTATTCTTGAAAAATTGTTATTGCAATATATACTCGCAGAAAAAATGTTATTCTTACAATCTTTCAGCATTAATCTTCGATGAGCTGATAAACCCTAAAAAGAAAATCAGTAAAAGCCATAGCTAAACTGTTGTCCTTATCTTTGTTGCCATATTCACGGCATTTCGGTCGTCGTATGCTCCGGCCTTCTTCAGGTGACTAGAATTTCGAATCGAACCCTTTATTTCGTCCACCGGGGTAGATTATCTTAGTTCTACGTGCCATTCCGGATATCTCCCTTTAACTCAACTCTCCCAGTTTTTGTTCATCTCTGCTGAGTTCAGATACTGAATTCACAAGTCTTTGGGTCAAGTCACTGGATTACTTCAGCCAACGCTTTTATATACTGGGCCATATATTTGAGGACATATATGACTAAACTAGTATTCATGTAAAATCATCCTGGATATAAAATGGGGATCAGTTTTCTATTGGCATTCAATAAAAAACCCGACCCCCTACAATTACTACATATTAATATAGTAACTTGAAAATGTATTTAAAAACTCACATGTACAAGGCTTCTAATGATAGTTACAACTAAACAAAATATAATTTTCATGTAGTTTTTGACGACATGGGTAAAGTAATAATACTTTAATTCACCAGGGACTATTCAATTGATTCTGTTTTGACTATATGGGCAAATGACACCTGCACAGACTAGAATGTGTCCTAGAGAATCAAACATAAAATTCTCCAGAGTTTTGAGATTCAAGCAGATTGCCAAATGCAGACCAGTACAGACTTACGGCCACATCACGTTGAAACACCGGTTCCCGTACAATCACCGAAGTCAAGCATTGCCAGTACGTAGATGGGCGTTCACTTGGGGATATCAGGTGCTGTAAACTTCGATGTTGTGCAAGTGATGTAATAGATAATGGCTTAGAATTTTAAATCGGGGAACCAGTTGGGTTCGTTATATTCACTTACGCGCAAATACCATTGAGAAAGGTATGAATCCACCTTTTCTTCTCCAGCTATGGGTTAATTAGTATGACTTGCATCACTAAAACAATTATTATATCCAAAGAAAAAATAGAATTGCGTACAAAGTATTTAGATGTTGGCATTAAATAACCCTTAGAGGTGTCGATATGCCACTAAACAACCAACCAAACTAGAACACCGGATCGTAGATTTCGATGTTCCCATACACCGCTGAATAAATCTGAAAGAAAGTGAAAAAATGGATAAGTATCTCGACATTGCAAGTAGTTGAAGGAACATAAAGTTTAAAGTCTTGTCAATTGTTATCAGAGTTACTTAGAACAGTCACAAAGATTCTAGGAAAATATTAAAGGAAATCATTATTCCCTATCATTACTGAAAACATTTACAGAATACTGCGGAGAATGCTGGGGTATTGAAGAGATTTGCAATCACTTAATCTTCAGGTGTGAACAACAGATGTAAACTGCAGGTGTGAACACTCAATTAGTGAAGTTTAATAACACTGAGTAAATAGTTAAAGTTGGTGATACGTGATCTCCAATGATGATTACTAGATACTCTTTCGGTCATATAAATAATACTCCTAGATTATCGTTCGGTTAACACTTCTCCCTTGTCTATTGAACAGGAGTTGTTTTCTGTTTGATTGAATTTCTAGTTCCTTCTAAATTCTAATTCAACTCTGTACTTCTGACGTCTCTGCCTAAAAGTCTGACTCTTATTTACTATTTTTGTCCTCAGCAGTAGATAGATTGGTCTATTGTTCGATTCACACTCCTTCCCAGTATTTTGAACAGGAGTAGACGTTTATCTGTTGTTTCCTGTTTAGGATTGAGTTCTCGGTTCCTTCTAAAGCCTTTTCCTTCTCTTTCACTTCTAGTGGCTCTTTGCATCTTTATGGCATTATCGCCTTGCTTGGGATGGTGCTTCTTTCTCTGTAACTCTCTACTTCAAATAGCTCTTGGGCCTTGTACAGGATGAAGTCATTGTAAAAAAAAATTGTAATGATGAATGTATCATCTTAACTATTAATCATATGTGGCAGTTAAGAATAAATTTGGATGACACTAACATACTTTAGATTTTGCACAGCAGTAGCAGCGTACACAGTGAATTCAAGAGAACATGCTGTTCTTCTCCATAACAACGCAAGGACGCATACAGCAAAATTAACACAGGAAGTAGACATTTGGGAATTGGTTGATTTGTTTTAATCCACCAGTCATATTCACCTAACCTTAAACTAAATGATTACCTTTTTCGATCACTACAAAGTGATTTGATGGGGAAAACTTTCTCTAATCAGAGCCAGATTCAAATTTTTCATATCAAAACCTGCGAAGTTTTCCTCAAAAGGTATCAAAGAGCTGCCTGATAAGTGGCAACGAGTCATTAATGTTAATGAAAATATTAAGTTTCCTTATTCGGCATTCATCAACGGAGCGGTTAGTACTGCTGACAGTTGAAATTTATAAAATCTTTCTCTTAAAACAATTTTTCAGGAACATGGGTTTCTCAATCTCAGTAGCAATTATCGCTCTTTCCAGTATTGATGGGAGGATTTCCTTCCAAACTTTTTCTTTGAAATAGTATGGAACGCAAGCCTCTTGATAATGTCATTATCTTCTCTTCGAGTTACATGTGATAAACATTTTAGTTGTTGCCGTTGTTGGAAGTCCTCAAGTGATGTTGTTTCTGTTATCGGGTACAGCTCTTAGTGATTCTGTAGTGCCAGTCCATGAAGTTCGAATAAGTGTGGTCTTCGCCAAGACCTACAGGCTTTACTCGCTCAAAGCCATTTTTAACCATTGATTTGAGAAGCGATTATATACAACTGACAGTTTGGATATTTCTAAATGGGTTTGGCATCATGTATGACATGCAGATGAAAGTCTCGATCTTATCTTAGAATATGAATCGAGTTTCCAGATTTAATGTTTTGGTTTTACGGTATTGGGCAAAACTTGTGGTGTTAGGCGAAACTAACTCTGGCGCAGGCTATTCTATGTTCGCTTTCCTTATTTTGGTGAATGTATAGTTGAATAAAATATAATTGTATTCTGTTTTTTGAAGAATAATTTTGTTAAACAAAAACGGGAAATATTTGTGATTCAATCTAATAATAATTTGATCTATTGAAGAGACTTGTTGTCACCTAATCTCCAATGTAAGCCATTAGTTACGATTGGCAGGAACACTCTATGAGCAAATAATTAGGTAACCTTTGTCGACAGTATGACACTCGTAATAATGTTGGCATTTAAGTTTTACAATTTAAAAACCCAGAATATTTTTGAAACTATAACAGCCGACGCCTATAAAAATCTGCTCTCTCTCTCTCTCTCTCTCTCTTTTTAACTCTTTCTCTCTCTCTATGTATATATATATATACACACGCACGCACACACACACGCACAGACACACACACACACACACATATATATATATATATATATATATATATATATATATATATATATATATATATATATATCGTTCGTTAATGATTAATTCCCCTAGGGAGTCTAGCGAACAAGAAATGTGCTGTTATAGTGCGGCGGAGTTAGCCTTCTGCACAATGAGTCTGATCGGGGGTGAGTGATGGGACAGTAGGGAAAAGAAGAGGACAACTTCACACGCTTGGATTTGAACTCAACCTTATTGTGTTCAAAAAACGGTGTCAGAGATTGCACTTAATGCGATCAGTGTATGAACAGCGTATGAGTCTTTGCAATCTAAAATAGACAATGCGTGTACATTTGGCCCCGAGCAACACAGGGTGATGTAAACGAGATACGCGGTGCTCCAGATAAATGAGAACAAATTATGAGGGGGGGGGAAGAAAACAGAGAGTATATTTTAAAAAATAATTGTATACATGTTCAACATTTCAAATGTGGCAGGTATTTCTCCACACTCTGTACATATATAAACGCGCGCGCACACAGATACACACACGCACAAAGAGTTACCTCTAAAGATTCGCTAAAAAATGAACATACATGATGGAAAAATACTCCAAACTTAATAGAAACAAAGTTCTATCGTCAAAAATCTTTGTTATTATAAAGAGGAAAGATCAAAGGATTTTCTGATAATCAAATTATATATCTTTTATCCGTTTTAGAACGTTCGAAATTTTGGTTAAAATTTTTGTTTTTCTTGCGTAAACGGAGGATCATAATTAGTACGCGAAATTTTAGCGTCTATTTTGCGGTGAAAAACACAGTGATTTGGAAATTCTTGCAAAAATCAAATAATTGTCGAATTTTAATGAAACTTTCATGACTTATTGACAAATGAATGAACTTATTTTAGAAATGCTTCTTTAAATAATCTTGGTAAAAAGATTTACTTTTAGATCTGTTTTTCTTTCTCTCCCCCCTCTCTCTCTCTTTCTCTCTCTCTCTCTCTCTATCTCTCTCTCTCTCTCACACACACACACATACACGCATTTTTAATTTTATAAAAATTCGAGAAATTCATTTTTGTGCTGCTTAATGTTTATATTAGTTCTAAGCACAAGTCCTCGGAGAATTTAAATCATCAATCTTTTTGTAGAACAGAACCCTCAATTTACGAAAATCTGATCTGAATCGTAAAATAAAAATGTAATAATATTAAGACATTATATAATTAGAAAAGATTTTAATTACTTTTATGAATAAGATATATTATGGACACTGTTGCCTTAAGAAAAAATATTTTTCGATGAATAATGAATTTTTACAAAAACTGTTTCATTAAAAAAAAATTAATTAGAATAATTTATAAAGTTTTAAATATTTCAGAATTCTGTAATAATTTGTCTCAGTTAGGTGATATGTTTAAGTAAAAACTATATTTACTAATGATAAAAACTTCAGCATTCCATAATATTTTTAAGAAAATTTGAATTATGAGTGTGTGTGTATAAACGTGCACATATTTTTTGTCCATACACGACAATATCAGAAAATAAGTGCACTAACTATAGTAAGTTTAAAATTTATTAGTAATTTCTTAACATTTTCTCATCAAACATCTTCGTACTTAAAACTATAAGTACCAAAGATTCAATAAAATATTAGATTACTTAGAATATTTTCGAAATGTTAAAGATTCCTAGGTAGTTAAAAAACTATTTTAAAAAGGCATTCGTGTTGTATTCGTCAAGTAATTTTTACAGTTATGTGCCTTTACTTAAAAATGTCAAACTTTAAGCTATCAATAAATCTGTCAACTCTCATAAAAAACCTTCGTGTTAAAAGAAAATGCTTTTTTGTGATATTTTAACTAAAAGTAATATTTGTTTTAATTTAGATTATTTACTCTTTAAATCAGTTAATCTTCTTTCAATAAAATTTCAGAAAAGCAATTTTGAAAGATTTTTTAGTAAAGAGAATTATGTTGTGTTGACAGATTTGTCAATATAGCCGATTTTAGCGATTTTAAAATAATCATTCCAACCAATTTCAATTCGGTTTGAAATACAGCAATATATTTTGGTTATTGGGAATATTAAATTTAATCTATTGGAATTAAAACTAAAATAAAAACTTCAAGGAAGATATTTCCTTTTTAAAACGCATTTAAACCTTAGATATTCTCTTCTTTGGCCGTAATTACACACAAAAGCGATAGGCTCATAAAAGAGGAGATCAATGATCAAGCACATCCTGAAGGAGAGATAGCGCATAGAGAGAAGTAATGGTGGACGTTAATGATTAAAAAAGCACATCGATTATTTTTCTGGGAGAACAAGAAAAATGATTTTCATTCACTTCAGGAATGCTGAAGACACTTCGATGTTAAACACAGAAATTAGGAAATTTCCCGTTTAAGTACAATATGGGGATTATATCAAGGAAACACTCTATTTTTCAAGGCATAATTTGCGACTGTTGATGGCTTGAAAGCTGAGGTTTCAAGACCGGCATCCTTCAAAGAAAGATCGGTTATTTCTACTGTATTTGTATTTGTACTGTTTAGTTGGGGAAAAAGAATTTGACCTCATTGTCATGGCCCCATTGACCTATAACTGAACAATTTATCTAAAGTGCTGCTTTACGATTTGATCTTTATTTTTTCTTCATTTCCTACTCAAACCTCGCCACTACTTCTTCCCCAAGCGGTCAACACTTATCGGAGGTCACTTTCGACTTTGGCCCCAATGGCGTCAAGATTTGTTTGAAGCCCTCGAGGGAAATGATTTCCTTCGTTTTTTCCTTTTTTCTTTTGTCCACCGTGAACTGGAATTATGTCTGTCGGAGGGTAGGATAGGGACTATATATTAAGGTCAACACGATTCTAGTATTTTCACAGGCCTAATGGCGATAATAATCGACCAAACAAGAAAAAAGATTCGTACAATAGTCCCTCGGAAATTTCGTTGACTGAATTTAAAGAGACAGGGAAATAAGCCCATTAATTTTTAGATGGCATCACGAACTGAACGGTGTAAAATGTCTACTTAAAAACTGGCAAGAATAGAAAAGAAAAATACTTAAGGAAAAAAAAAACAGTTGGAAAGAAAGATGGAGGACAATTGCGGGATTTGATATATCTTTAATTTCAATTTTTTATTATTATTTTTAATGCCTTGTCCTTTTAGGATGTAGACGATCATGGCTCTCAAAACATCATCATCATCATCATCATCATCATCATCATTATTATTATCATTCTTCTTCTTCTTCTATGTATTTTTATAAGCCAGTTTGGCAGGTTTCTAGGTGTTTCATTCTGCACCTCTTGCCTTCATTATGTCCTGTGAGTGTCAAATTCTCCAAGCCTTCTTTCATTTTTATGTGTCCTAGAAATTTCAGTTGACTTTTTTCTTTCTAAGTATAAGTGTTCTTTTTGCTTTAATTTTCATTTTTCAGCCATAAAATCTCAACGTTCTTCTGTAGAATTGCATCTCCGTGATTGCAATGAGTTACTTTTAAAAAATACCTTAGTTACTTTTACGTTTCAGTGAATCCCAGATAATTCCCGATACGAGTAGAAAGAAGAAAATCAACGCTGGGCAGGAAAGAGAAAAATGTTATATAAATAAGCAGGAAGCGGATTGATTGACTGATTTGTTTTTTTACGTCTTATCAACCCTTTATGAGTTTTTAAAGGAGAAACATATTTTGTATTGTAAAACGTATTTTTTGTGCTAGTGAATATAGCCATAGCAATGATTTTTTAAAGAATAACAATGATTTTCCAAATACATATTCTAATATTAATTAATATTTTTGCTGTAAATTCTCAAGAACAAAAGAATGAATAAATTCACTTTTATATATTTTAAGTTTATTCCAATTCTAATTATCGCTTTTTAAAACAATAAACATTTTCGAAAAGTGAAGGTGCTTAAAAAAGCGTAGCTATGTATAAAGAAAAAAAAAACCTTTGACACTACGTCTTATTACAGTCTTCTTTATTCATATTTGCCAAATATTTCTACAATTCTGTTTTTAAATCTTTAAAAGTACCTATTAGCGAATAATTTTCGAAAAACTGCAATAAAGTCTTATAATTATTTCATTTTTTTCGGTTTTAAAATTGATTTTTTGTCTCTCACGTTATGGTTTTATTGTAGAGCTCTGGGTAGGAGTTGTCCAGACTCAAGACTGAGTAAGATGGAAATGTATTATTCCAGTGTCTTATTTTAAAAAGAGTCAAATTGAGTGTATATATGTATGTACGTGCGCTTCTGTATGCATTAAATGTCACATGCACATGTAAGTCACTCACGCGCAGCACATACATATCGCATATACATTATATAAACGCATGCAAAGTCACACGCAGACAATGTGTGACGGACAGACAATCACCTATTCTTTTATAGCATTTGTGCTTACGTTCTAAATTACGAAGATGCGCACTGAGACTTCTTATAACACTACTTTATTTATTTATATCTTTTAGTTTTAATAATCTTTTTTTTTTATTTCTGGGAGGTGCCCTTGAGATCATGCCACAGTCTGACATCACTAATGTATTTTAGCCAGTCTCTAATTGTTTCGGAAAAAAAAATTTTAAGTCTTGGATCACGCTTGAATGAGACACTCCTTATTATAAATGGCGATACAAGCACAAGTAAAATTACTGAAGAGCATTTATAAATAGTTCTATATATTTCACACTTCAGCAATTTTTTTTAGATTTTTGTACTTTCTTTAGCTTTATCTATCAGGTGTATACACCGTTAACTTTTCTTTTGGCAGGTCACGACCTGTCATATGAGGGGATCGTTTCCCATTGTTTCCTCCTCCTCCCCCTCCTCCTCATTATTATTATTATTACTTCTATTTTTAAAATCCTGCAAGGTGTGGTGAGGTTTTTTTTCTCACTTGTTAAGCGAATTTATTATCTGACGAGAAAATGGCGTCTTCCACCGTCGACGGACGATTAGCAAACTTAATCTCACAGAAAAAATTGAAAGTTTAGTGAATTTCATCGTCACTTGGGGAATCATGCTGAGGTCTTTTCCCAGACTAATGAGTTTAATCAATATTTAGGACGCCTCAACTTCAGTGATGGTTAATGAGCTTGTGCAAATTGCTCACTAGAATTCTTGTAGGGAATTTGAAGTTCAGTGTATGACCCGAGACTTGAGATTTTGTGCGAGATTGACCCAAGTTTGATAAATACAGTGTAACCCGGATATAAGAGACCCTGATATAACCTTCTTTTTCTATGTTCGAGACAATACGCCAACGTTGGAGAGACATAAATGAAAATAGATTTGCCATCTCTCCCACAAGTAAAATCTAAGTTATTTAAACAAATGCTTCCCCCACTCTTTCTCTTTCTCTCTCACACACATATCATTTCTCTCTCTCTCTCTCTCTCTCTCTCTCTATATATATATATATATATATATATATATATATATATATATATATATCCTACTTGAGAGCGGATCTGTTTCTTTAATAAGATTTCTCTAATATTCAGGCTCATAGACGCAAATAAATAAATATCCTGTTTAATAAATAAACGGAGCGTCTATTCCAATATGTGTATCTACTAAAAATAAAGTTAAAACGATGTATTATTATTATTATTATTATTATTATTATTATTATTATAAGAGATTAGAACAAAAACATGTTGAAATCGCTACACAATAGCCTTCGTGTTTTGGCATCATGTTGCGCCTCTTCAGGCGATGGTAAAAGACTGGCGATTGAATGATTTTTAAGAACATTTCAGAAGCAAACTGTTATCTCTTTTTTCGAAATATAAAGGCGGGGTGAAGAAACACAAAGTTAGAATTAAAAATAGACTTGTGGGATTGCCTTGATCAATCAGAAAGTAGAAAATGAAGCTCAGAGGTTGGAAGTGGGGGAGTTATTTTTTTCATGATATGATAAACCGGAACTTAGACAAGTCATTATTGACATTTGCGGAAAATATGCTAGCAACACATGTATCGTGATTGTAGACAAATATGACATGTTCATTTTTTCAAAGGATGCTGAGGAGAGGAGTAGGACGTATAGTTAATTTCAACAGAATTTCTTTTTAAAAATTTCAGTTTCAGGAAGCTTCTTAAAGGAACCTGTAGATAAAATCAAAAATGTGGAATATTTATATATGATATTAATAATGCTAAATGGACAGCAATACTAAATTCGAAAAGGCAAAATAAGGTAATTACTCATAAAGGGTTGACCGTTATTTACTTATTAATATGACCAATGAAATCTACTTCCATACCTGATGATGTCTGTAGGAACAGACGAAAGCTTGTAAAAAATTAAAAAGACCTTATGCAACTGGAATTTATAAACGGGGATCATATTCATATACAGGTTCGGGGTTGATGTATCTTATTTATATTGTTTGCGACGATGTATTCTCGCCATTTAAATCATTAACCTCTATATTTGTTTTTTGTATGAATGATTCATGAATTTATAAATTATAATTGCACCTTTTAATTGAAATTAATATATATATATATATATATATATATATATATATATATATATATATATATATATATAGATAGATAGATAGATGGTGGTTGCCATTTCGAGCACGGCCATTACTATATATCTTTTTGGAGAATATCTACTGATGTGAAGCACGTATGTGGCTTTTTAGCCGAGCAAGGGACCTACATACTCTAGTAGAAACAGGTTACTTAACAGCGGGTGTTATGTTATCATGTAATTTAAGATGTCGTATGAAACCGCCTGTGGACTCGCAGGTCTTATCGCAAATATCACATTTCAGTTGCTGGAGGTCTACGGCTTTATAGTCAATTTCCACATTCCGTCGGTATGCTCTCAAGTGACTCTTTAGACCAGCCATTGACAAACACTCTACTACAATCTGTACACGTCACATCGAGCTGCCTGCGGGTGTCTTCAGCAAGTTCCTTTACGCACGTCTCTTTTAAGCCTTGCGTGGCCCCTCTTCCTCTCCTCAAAGACACCTTTGACTTCGAACAGTCTCATTCCAATTAGATTAGATGCTCATTCTTCCCAGTGCTCACAAGGAATGTTGCACTTCTTCAGCGCATCCTTGATGCACTCCTTAAAGTGCATCTTAGGTTTGGCGGCATTTCTCTTCCCTGTCCGCAGCTCACCATAAAACAGTTGCTTTGGAATATGGCTGTCATCCATTCTGACGAGGTGGCCTGCCCTCCGGAGTTGATGGTTTAGTATCAAGGACTCAATATTATCACAGCCGCTCCTCTCTAGCCCGCCTACATCACTAACAAACATTTGCCTAGTGCTGTAAGTACACATGCACGATAGACCATTAGATTTGAACTCACTAAAATTCCGTGTTGAGACCACTGACGTTTATTCAGTTTTCCAAATGCGTCTTTAGTTTTTTGTATGAGGTTTGAAATTTCTACATCAAGATCACAGAACATGCTCAACGTGTTCCCAAGATACACAAACGCGCAAACAGCCTTCAACTTTTCGCCATAGACAAAGATGCTTGGTCCACGATAATGGTTCCTTGGAGCTGGCTGGTACACATATCTATTGGCTTTTTTTAAACTAATAGTCAATCCCAGTGCAGTGCATGCATTAAAAAAAGCATCCATGAGGTACTGCATATCTTTTTCCGAGTGAGCCACAAGATCGCAGTCATCAGCATATAGCAAATCCCTGATCAATGAAAATGAACCTTTGACTTTGTATCAAACCTGATGTTAAACAGCCTTCCAGTTGAACGATAGCAAATATAAATACTAAGGTTGCAGTTCTTAAAGGCCTGTTCAAAAACGATAGAGAAATACAGGGCAATTAGGGTTGGAGTCGGAATGTCGCCCTGCTTAACTGCATTTTCAACTGTCACAAGCTCAGAGAGCTTTCCACAATTATTAACCCATGCCCTTCATATCATCATGAAACAAGCGAAGAATCGAAACAAACTTTTCGTGACATCCAAGCTTCCTTAAAATATTCCACGAAGCCTTTCTGTTTACGGTGTCAAATGCCTTTGTCAAATCAACAAATACCTGGTAGAGATACATATTCTGCTCGACACATTTTTCTTGCAGTTGTCTGGTTGTGAAGATCATATCTACCGTGCCACGTCCAGAACCTAAAGCCCGACTGTGACTCCGGAAGAGCTTCATTAGCAATGCGGTGCAACAAGCGATCCAGCAGAACTCTATAATGAGAATCTTGCCGACAACAGACAACTGTGATATGCCACGATAATTAATATATAATAATAATGGACAAAAATTATCTCTTAGGGCCCTTACCAAAATGGTCGCCCCAACCGTTTTCATAGTAATTAATTTTGCGAATGAACATGCTTATAAAGATGCATAAATTTCAAGATTGGTTATTCTTAAATTTTCGCTTGAGGATGAAACAGGGCTTGATATTTTAACTCAATTTAATTTTAATAATTATATTGAGGTTTTTGGCTCTCGTTTTTGAAACATGAGAACTCTTATGTAGCGAAGAAATCATATTTTTTTTTAAATAATTATAATATATATATATATGTATGTATGTATGTAATTGAGTATTTAGGCAGGAATTCCTCTTTTATACAAATTTAATTAAAAATGACTGACAAGATACTGCGTTTACTTTCCTTGTTGGCTGAATTAAACTTTTATAAAGGAAAGTAACTGCAGTTGCTTGTCAGTTGTTTTTAATGAAACTTGTATAAAAGAAGGATTGTTGCCCAAATACACAATTATTAAATAACCTGGCAGCCAACAAGGAAAGTAACTGTCATTCAGTGTAGAGGGTTACTGAGTAAGGTTGTTGCATAAATGTAAGAGGATGAAATAAATGCAGATTATGAGAGTGCATACGACAGAGAGTGATTAAACTCTAGACTTGAAGAGAGATAACGCTTGTAGGGATCAGGGAAGCATTCTCCCAGGAGTCTATTCCATAATGTAGCAGCTCGTTGAAAGAATCTGTTTGAGTGGAACTGCCTGTTGGATGATTCGAACCTGTGTACGGGGAATGGCGTGGCTTCGCTCTAAATGTCTAAACTGGTGGAACTAACGAATGTAGCTCGTTTGGGCATTTGCCAAGGAAATGGTGCTAGAATTGCGATAGGCTTGCGGCGTTTCGTCTGTGGGGAAGGGGTTCTAGATTTGAAAATAATTAATCAACCACACGGCCGAGTAAACGCTTTTGAACTTTGTAAAGACTAGGCAGTGAAGATTAGACAGCTAAAGACCAGATATGTCAGCAATGTAGAAAAATTGAGGTACTTTTTGGAGTGGCACAAGAAACCGATCATTTTTTCAAGTATCTTTAACGGTGGATCTATCTATCTATCTATCTATCTATCTATCTATCTCTCTCGCTCTCTCTCTCTCTCTCTCTCTCTCTCTCTCTATATATATATATATATATATATATATATATATATATATATATATATATATATATACACGCGTTCCACTTGTGATCTGGAATGAACTTGAATCCAAATAAAGGTTCAAAGCAAGGAACCCCTTTGAGAGTACAGCCATTCATCATGACTGGAGAAAATTCAGGCTGGAATGAAAAACCGCATAGAAGATTTTGGAAAATGAGTAATACTAAATAATGACTATGAAAAATAAACATTCTTTCATTTCTTCATCTCCACCTGACTTAACACCCTCAGACATTCTTTGCTTTAGTGAAAGATGCACTGAAAGGAAAACGTTATGATGGTGATGTAAGAAACTGACTACATCAGCATCCATGTGAGCTTTACGAAGCTGAAATACATGCGTAGGTGGAACACTGCCACTGAAAGGGGCGGTGACTGTGTTGAGAAGTTGGGATGCGAACCTGTGATGTATAGCTATATCTTGATGTACGATATGTTTGATTGTGTCCCTTAATTGTTATATTCAGTCAGTCACTTATGTGTCATGCGTGATACACGCTTAGGCGATCATGTATCTTTCGATACATGATTGACGAGACAGATTTTTTCACGCAGTAGGTATTTTTTCTGCGGTATACCAGTTTCTATCCAAGGCTATAGCTGTGGGGAGAAGAAGGGTAATCATACCTTTCCCAAGTGAATGTAATGGATTTAACTGGAATTCGAACTCGGCTCTCCGATTCCTCAATCAGAGCCGTTATCCATTACTCGACTATGCCTCCTTTCTTATATTAGATTTTTGCTAATATTCGTGCCCGATTGAAAAATTAAAAACATTGAAAATCGCGCACGACCTTTTGCAATGATCAAATATAATAAAATTTAATAAAACAAATTGCATTACTTTTTCATTCACCCTCATAATACCAAATACATGTTCAAATATATTTCTTTTTCCACTATTAACGACGCCATACGGTAGGAAACCTTATTTATCAGCCCACTTTCAAAATGATTCCATATCACTGCAAATAAATGGGAAAGCTTATCAATAAGTCAGTAGCTTTTTAGAGTTATTACTGGAATTTTGTTTTAAAATTTTCCGTTTAAAATTCAGTATATATGATTAATAGAAAAGTGTTGAATTAAATCGATTGATAAAGAAGAAGATTTTGTTGAAAATAAATGTTTATCTCATCATTAAGCTACGGCCGTATTGATGTACCGGTGTATAGTTTTAACTTTCGCTTGTCTCTCTAGTTGGGTAGAGAAACCAAAATGAAAGGACTTGATATTAATATCAGAGTTGTATATGAGCTTTGAAAACAGTAAATACGTATAGTATGGAAAGGTTCTGGTCATCAATGCTAAATGAAATAACATTCATAGACATTAGACGAACAACCATTGTATACACGTTGAGCAAGAACATTAAAGGAACTATCAATGGAAATGCATCATTCCCTATAAAAAAATTCTTTAAGATTTTGAAAGACCTACAAGACTTTCATAAGGTAATAGTAATACAATGTAGAGTGGTTTCAAATGGACTGATAAAAGATATTTACAAAGTTGAAGAAGATGAGAAAAAGCACACTGATTTATAGTATACCTTCTCTCATGATGATGATTAAATAGAGAACAAATAGGAAACTTATTTTTATAAATGTTTTTCTTTTTATTTAGCTTCATCAGAAATTTTCGGAAGAGAAGTAATATATTTTTAAATTCTAGTTAGTTAGTTTCCATTGGTTGCGACGACATCACGTGTATGCCTTATAGCGTTAATGTTTATGTATGCATCAATATTTTCAATCCTGTTTTGTTTTTATTCGTTGTGTAGAGGTAATATGAATAACTAATGGCGTCTGTGTTTATGCTTGATTCTTGAAATGTTAAAGTAATTTAAGTATATATTAAAAATTGGGTTTTGTTAGGAATCGGAGAGCTGAGTTTGAATTCCAGCCGACTCCATTATATTCACTCACGTGCTAATACCCTTGAGAAAGGTATGAATCTTCTTCTTCTTCCCCCAGCTATTGGTAAGTAGCAGGACAGACCGCGTTCTATAGCCTTGGATAGCAACTGGTTTACTGCTGCAATAAATGGCAACCTACTGCGGGAAAATCTGCCTCATCAGTCATGTATCGAAAGATACATGATCGCCTAAGCGTGTATCACGCATGGCACATAACTGAACGACTAGTGGATTTTAATTGTAATCAATATGAAGAATGTTGAAAGTGAACGTCACATCATCTACAAAATTTTGGATCTTATATTTTATTATTATTTTTATAGCTTTGGGTGAGTGAAGCTTGTGGGTCTTAGCGAATACTTTTTCGAATTTTGTGTACTGACGCTAAAGAATCACAATCAAAGAACTGTACCAGATAACGGAAACAACATCATTTGAGGTCATTCAACAGCAGCAACAACGAAAATAGATAGCACATGTAAGGCGAAGAGAAAATAATGACATAATCAAGATGTCGACGTTCCACGCTACGTTAAACAAAAGGTTAGGAAGGAAACCCCCAACAATACTGGAAAGAGCGATAATAGCTACTGGACTTCAAAAAACTTGAAAAATTGTTTTACTAGGACGATTTTACAACAAAATTCAACCGGCAGCAGTACTGACTGCTTGGTCAGAAATGTCGAGTAAAATTGAATCTTCGTGCTCGCAAAAAAAAAACAAAAAACAAAAACAAACAAAAACAACACCCCCACCAAAAAAAACAAAGAAGAAATCGAAGAGAAAACGGATGGTTTTTCCATTGACACCGCTATTATTTTAACTACTTTCACTCCTCGTCAATGTTTATTGTTTTAAAAAGTGACGATTAGAATTTCAATAAAACTTAAACATATGAAAGTCAGTCATATAATTTTCTTTGTTCTTGAGAATTGGCAACGAAAATAATAAAGAATATTTATTACATTGTTTATTTACACTATTTATTTTATTATATTGTTTATTGGAAACATCGGATAATTGCCAATTGATTCGAACTTTATAAAATTGTAAATAATAAATATTCCCTTACAGTTGCTTCACATATTTTAATAATTAGTAAATGTTTATGGATTTATGAATAAAAAATTATTTTCATATTTATTTCATTATAAACTGGTAAATGATAAATATTGCATTGCATTAGTTTTAATTCTATTAGTTTTTAGAATGTTGTAAATTATTCTTTTAAGCAAACGGCTAATTAATATTACCATTACCATTTATTCATTGTTCTGAAGATAACTATTGAAATTTCAGTCATATAAATTAAAAAGATTTTTCAAGACTAACGACATAAACACTGGATGTTTTTCGGAGTCACTTTCATCTGTAATATTGTAATAATAAAACAAATTTAAGATGAATACGTTCTTTTTTTTACGTAAACGTGTATATTATCACGTTTTGTTTTGTTTTTTCTTGTTGAGGTCTGTTTTTATATTTGTTGAATCCTTCCATCTTTCCTTTTGTCTCAGAACACTACGATAATGATCCCCTTTCCTACATCATCGCCTTTTGTCGCCCCAACCCTGAGGGCAGATTTTTTCTTGTTAAATCCTTTACGCGTCTAATCTTTACTCTGATCGCCGCTGTGGCTTCACTGTCTGGTCATGTCTCGTTTACCAGAATGCAACAAAATTCTTTTTTTTCTAATAAACCACACCCGAAAACTTAGTTTCAGAACGAGTTCGACTCGACTGAAAAAATTTTTTAAGTATAGTATTTTATTGTGACTTGTAATTTTAATTTTATTTTATTTATTTATTTTTTTATTGGTAAAAGTGGAACGTCTCTCTAGAACGTCCGAGATTTTAAACTATAAATAACTATGGTTTCATTCTTTTATTTTTAATGATAACAATCTCTGTTCATCAGACGAGAAAAAAAGAAACAAAATGAATGATTGCGGTTGAGATAAATATTGCAGCAGAAATAATTGGCCAAATTTCTTTTCTTTTAGAACAATAGATTTTTCTGAGAATTTTCCAGACAGCTGAGATTGACCCAGACTCGAAAAGTCTGTAACAAAATAATAGCAAACCTTGTCTTTCTGTTATTTCTCCCAAACCCTATCCCGCCATCGATTTACTCAAGCTGACTATGCATTCCGTCTCTTTTGCCTTCAATCTGTCCTGTAAGTATTAGGTTTTCCAAGTCCTCTTTCCTCATTATGTGCTCTAGAAACCTCAACTATCTTTTCATCGTTGCTCACATGTTTGGTCCACGGTATCCTCAGCATCCTTCTGTAGAGCCGCATTTCAGTTGTTTCAAGTCTTCTTTTCATCATTGAGGAGATCGTCCAGTACTCATTGTTATACAGGAGGACAGATATCACGTAACAGTTTTATACTCTTTTCCTTGTTTCTAGCGAAGTCTTTCTATTTCTTAGCACTCTGCTTAGCTTTTGGAAGTCATTGACAATGCTGTTTGTAATAAGTTTAGTCCTATCTCCAATCCGAGAAAGCATCCCTTGCGTCCACAATACTCTCCCTACACTACAGGAATATACATCCAAACATTAAATATATCCCTTTAACATTTAATAATGCCATAAGAAGCTGGCAACGCCGCTACAATATAATAGTAGTTGTATTTTTCCCCTGCAACAATCGCAACTTGTAATATCACCAGTGCAAGGAATATAAATATAGTTATCATTCTTGTGGTAATGTCTTTGTTATGATAATTCACAAAATCGTAAAGGGAAAGCCAGCACTATGAAAAATCAAAATTCAACTATAATAAATGGTAAAGTACATTTAAAGATTCACATGTATGTAAAGAAAAAACTGACGAACTTTTAAACTTGTAATAAAGCTTTCAACGCAATTTCACCACTGCCCATAAATGAAGTTCGGCCATTACTTTTTTTATTGTAGAGAAGTTCGAGGAGAAGACAACTATGGTTTCTTTTATCACACTGTGAAAAGATAATAGTAGACATAGACATTACAGAATGTGACGTTATTTATTCATTGGTAAACTAGTTTTAATATGTGATTTTACTGAATATAAAATGGCGTATTGTTTTCCAATTGTTAATAATAAACTAATTTCCCAAAATTATTAAATACTAATAATTGGAATAAAAGCAATTAATGACTTACATGTTAAAGTTTCTAATGATAGCGTCGGTGAAAGTATATTCATTATTTTTACGATATAAGTAAATTAAATAAATATAATTGTCACAACTATATTACGAAATAGGTTGTTCTTGATTTATATGTGACTGTAGAGGTAACTATATGTGAGACTTACGGTTACATCACGTTGAATGATGAAACACCGGTTCCTGTACGATCACCGAAGTTAAGCAACGTCGAGCCTGGATGAGTGACCGCTTGGAATATCACGTGTTGTAAGATTGGATGTGCGGGTGATGTAAAGGGCTTACGGCTACATCATGTTGAAACACCAGTTCCCGTGCGATCACCGAAGTTAAGCAACGTCAAGCCTGGTCGGTACCTAGATGGGCGATCGCTTGGGAATAGCACGGGCTGTAACCGTGAATGTGCGGGTGGTGTAATGGACAATGGCTTGGAATTGTTAATCGGAGAACCGAGTTCTAATTCTATTTGTGTTCGTTATATTCATTTACGCGCAAATCCCCTTGGGAAAGGTATGAACCCACCTCTTCTCCCTCCAGCTATGGATTAAATAGTAAGACTGGTATGACTAAGTCATTACAATCTCAAAATGAAATGAATGCGTGGGTGCGTGTTGAAAGGTTTTAACATCAGAATTCTTTTGGAGCCTCTTCTTGGTCGGCCCAGCTGTGAAATGTCCAGCAACTCCCTTTTTAGATAAAGAAAAATTTGAGAAAATAAAAATAGAAATATAGTCAAATGCAACTGCAAAATTAATTAAATTGTGCCTTTATCTTAAATGAAGCCCAATGAGGTAGTACACCTGTCTTATGTAAGCTTAACTTTATGTACACCATGTCTGCATACGGACAGAGAACGAGTTCAGTGATTATACAAAAATAAAAAGAAAAGTATGATAAGGATAGGTTTTCTCACCGAATTTATTTAACCTATTCAACGAGACGATCCTAAGGGAACTAGATGTCCTAATAGGATTTAAGATCGGTGGACATCATTTTTTAAAATCATTTAATCCCAAGCAAGGCAATAAAACCACTAAGACACAAGGGGTTACTGAGTATGAAAGAATATAAGAAAAAGAGAAACATGATTAAGGAGACAGAACAATAAAAAAAAAAAAAAAACAGCAATTAAGAAGACAAAAGATTAAGATTGACATTGCATTTAAATTATTGAGGATCAAAGAAAGAAGCCGGAAGACAGTTCCACAAGTGAGGAACTTTATGTTAAATCTAACCATTTCAACTGTAAAACGATGATACCTTGCCGCCAATCTAGTACTGCGTTTAAATTCATAAAGTCGAAGTACCAAAGAGGAAATCTCATCAGAACAGTTAACATGAAAATATTTATACACAAGCTACGTTACGGCGGTGTGAAAGAGATTGACGCTGAGATGCCAGGTCAGGACAGACAACATTGCAGATTGTTCTTTGGGTTTCATCAAGAATCTCTAAATGCATAGTGGAAGCAGTAGACCAGATGTGGTGGCAATATTCAATGCATTGGACGAATGGTAGACATATAAATATGTAAGATAGATTTTGGCGAGAAAAATCGTCTAGCATGACACATCATACCAACTTCCATAATCTTCACAATCTATCATCCCCAGATGATACTGTTAATAGCACATTCAGATAGAAACTAAAATACCTCTTAGATAAGGTAATAAAGAAAAGCAAGAAGAAAGGACTAACTATAAAATATAAAAGGGGCAGAATGAATGTTTTTGCAAAAAGACAACCTAAAATTCAACTATTTGGGTAGTGTAGTAATAGATAATGGAAAATATGACGCGGAAATCTGAACACGTAAAGGAATAGAGAAAGATGTCTTTCAAAATATAAGCAAAGTATTTACAGGATAGGAAAATGATGTTAGAAACAAAGAAAAGAATGCTGAACTACTATGCAATATCTAATCTCCTATATGGCAATGAATGCTGGACAATCTCTTGACGGGTGAAAGAGGAACCCGAAGCAATAGCGATTAAGGAAAATAGGAATTACAAAGAAACCTTCGGTCAATAAGGGACATAAATTTCTGGGACACACCACAAGAATATCCAAGAGACACACAGGACATGTTATCGGCGAGAGGAGTAGGAGGAAACGGTGAGTGACCTTCTTAACGAGATTGTGTAAATAGATGGCAGATTAAGGACAAAAGGGGAAGGTAAAAAGTCAAATGTTACTTAAAGAACAGAAGCTAAGAAGTTATGAAGAGTTATGATCGATCTTATCCTGAAGGAGCATGGTCAAGGCGACTTTTTTTATTATTATAGTATGAGAGAGCAACACGTCAATAAAAGGTACAAATATACGAAGCTCAGTATACCCACAAAACACCTAAGGGCATACCAGCCACATGCATCACAGCCAAATATGCGTGATACGTTTCGTATGGTGATAGTTTATTTTATATATAGAAGCAGTGAATAAACTTGCAGATGAAGCCCAGTTAGGAATACTTTCAGGTCGAGTAAACCAGTTTGCTCAGAAGGTCTCCGATTGAGGGCGTTTCCAAGTATCTAGATGTGACGCCCTGTTCAACCTGTTGCCTCATCCTTCAAACTTTAAAAAAATCCCTCTAAACCTCAACACCTACTACTGCTGCAACTACTACTACTAGTAGTAGTTTTTCTTCTTCTTCTTCTTCTTCTTCTTCTTCTTATTATTATTATTATTATTATTATTATTATTATTATTATTATTCGCGAAGTAGCCAGTAAGATATCTTCCAAATATATCCTTCCACTCTCTTTTGGCAAATTTATTTAATAAATGTACAGACCACACATAATAATGTGGACATTGTCACTTAAGTTACATTTTATCTTTCCTTTGAAGAGTTTTCTTTAATGCTTTAGATTAGCGTTTCTTAGTACTGAGCCTGCATTTATTGATTCAAACAAAACTGAAAAATCGATAAGGATGAAAAAATGAACAGTCCTTTTTAACCATGTCGAAATTTGAGAACGCAAAGTATTTGCTGATAAAAACTAAAAAGGAAAAAAGTAGATGCCAATTTCGAAACGAGTATCATTTTTCAGTTCAGCACTTTTAAAATATATTTAAGAATTGATATAATTTGCTGTTGGAATGACGATATGATAGTATTCATGCACAGTGATGTTTATTTATAATTCTATACGATAAAATGACTATGAAATATCCATACAAAGTATATCAAGGACAATATATGAAAATCAGTTAGATGTTTAATTTTTTTTTATTGCCAACCTTTCGTTCAATAATCTATCTATCTATCTATCTATCTATCTATCTATCTCTCTCTCTCTCTCTCTCTCTATATATATATATATATATATATATATATATCATCTCTCAATTACGCTTCTGTATTCGGGCAGAGTGCCACTCAGTGGCGGCTCCGTCAGGGGACAGAGGAGCAACTGGAAAAATAACACTGTGTGATGCCCAGCCCTAGGGAAGAGATTCCCGATGTTGCACCCTCTTATGGCACTAGAGAGAGGAATCGGTGCTCGCACTTGGCGAATTTTTGTCCTTGGCCTGAGTGTACGCGCTCGGGTTCCCCACATTAAACTCGACCCTGTGTCACATTCTGAATCTATGATACACCCCGCCACACTACTACATCTGAATTGTCATAAGGTAATATTAATATAAAATACAAATTTTATTGTAACCTAATTATGTACAATAGTAAATCATATGCAATATAGACGAATAATTCAACTAGAAAATTGAAAATAAATATAATGTGTCTAAATAAAAATCAGAGAGACGTCATAATAGATTATTCCAATGTGAAAAGAAGATACGAGGCACACAATAGAAACTCGAAATGGGATGCAGTAAAAGACTTTATAGTGACAAACGATATCATCCCAAAGGAGACAAGACGAAGAAGAAAAAAAAACAAATGGATGACTAATGAGATTCTCGACATGATGGAAAGAAGACGGAAAACTCTGCCAACATTCGGAACGGAGTAGAGAAGATTACACAATGAAATAGGGACTAAATGCAGGCAAGCTAAAGAAGAGTGGCTAAACGAAAAATGTGCAGAAATAGAAAGATTGAGTACTACCAACAAAAGAGATATACACAAATAAATAAAGCAACTGACAGGACAGAAGACATGCTCGTCATCAGGTTGCTTAAAATCAAAGGATGGAACGCTCATATTAGAGAAGGAAAAAATTCTTCAACACTGAAACGAGTATATTGGAGAACAGAAGGAGAACTGCTAGCAATACACAGAGCCATCTGAAAACCGAAGTAAAAGTAGCACTGGCCAAATTGAAAAGAAATAAGGCAGCTGGGGGGAAACGCAATTGTAACGGAAATGTCAACAGCCTGAGATGACTTTGGTATAGATAAGATCAACGAAATAACAAATGAAATCTACAACAGCGGGGATATAACCGGAAGACCTCAGCAGATCTATCTTCATAGTTATGCCTAAGAAACCAGGCGCAAACGAATGCGAACTCCACTGAACAATAAGCCTAATGGGCCACGTGACAAAATACATCATCCATATTCGGATGAATAGAGCACGCAGCAGAATCAAGCCAGAGATATAACAAGAACAGTGCAGGTTCGTTAAAGACACTGGAACAAGAAACGCGATATTTATGCTCAGAATGTTATCAGAAAGAGCGATACAAATGCAGAAGGACGTGCATCTATGTTTCATAGACTATACAAAGACCTTCGACAGAGTACGCCACAAGGATCTGGTGGAACTGCTCAGCAACCTTTATATATTCGGAAGGGATATCAGAATAATCAAGAACCTATACTGGCATCAAACAGCATGCATTCGCATAGAGAACGAGTTTAGCGAATATACAAAAATAGAAAGGGGCAACCTATACAGCGAGGCAATTTTGAGAGAATTGGCAACCCTACCGGGATTTAGCATTGGCAGCCACAATCTTAACAACATAAGATGCACAGATGACACAGTGCTGATAGCAGACACGGAAAAGAAATTACAAAATCTCCTACAGAAGGTAACGATGGGGAGTGTGAAGAAGGGACTAAGCATAAACTACAAGAAAACAGAATACATGGTCATCAGTAAAAGGATGAGCCCGAAATGCGATTTGCAGGTCAGGAACATTAGACTCAAGTAGACGCGGAAATTTAAATATTTGGAAAGCGTTCTGACAGAGGGCAATAAATGCGACACTGAAATCTGTAGATGACCAAGGCTGCATTCCAAAAGCTGAGCAGAGTATTGCGAGACAGGAGGATTTCTTTGGTAAAGAAGAAAAGAATCCTGAGCTCTGTCTATATTTCTGAGATGAGGTATTATGTACCTATTGTCCTCATTTTTGTCGCCATATTTTCGTTTCGGCCGATTTTTTTTTTTTTTTTTTGCAGGCACCGTTTCGGCAGTTTTTTTTTTCCATGTGGTTGGAATGTCGAACTGAACATTTTATTTCGCTCATTGGGGTAGACTGTTCTAGTTCCACGTGCCCTGTTTTAATGAATGTCAGTTATCATTAATCTCCTGTTCATTCCCCTCTCCAAGTTCTCCACTACCTTAACCGGGTATTGAACTCACGCTCTTTGGGTCCTGTCACTGGATCTAACTAACGCTATTTATCCAATGTGCCATGTGTTCTTGAGAACATCTGTTTATGAATTTCTGGGTATTATAAACCTAATGTCATCAGCAACATTTTTTACCTTTTTTTTTTACATTTTTTTAAAAAGTGAAAACAATTCTTTTAAAAAGTCATTATTCATCGATATTTTTCTTAAGACAATAGTGTTCATACTATATCTTATTCATATAAACAATTGAAACTTTTCTAATTAAATAATATCTTAGTTTTATAGTATTTTTATTTTGGAGTCAGTTGTAAATTTGTTGTTGTTGTTTTCCTTTCCTAATCCACTTTCGGCTCTTGGTGTCGGGTTGAGTCAGTGATGGAAATTACTGTCAGTCTTCTATGATCTCTGCGCCCTTCTGACTGGTGATTGACTTGAAATTCTCTATTTATTGTTGACTTTTTTTCACACTTGCTCGTTATCTTTTTTTTATTTTAGCAAATCGCCCCCTTCATTGGTCAGAAAATTAATTTCACACCTTATTGCGAAATCTGTTTTTAGTCGTTTTGATCCGATTTTTCTGGTGCGCAAATCTACTTTGTGTTTTTAGTCATTTGTTGGAATGATATAGGATTTGTATCCTATAAAAGCATTAACGATTGTTTGATTTCCTGTTTTAAGCTTTCTTCTACCTTTGATAACAACGGCAATACATATTTTGTGCAATGAGTTGGCAAGACTATATTTACATAGTGGTTTTTAGAGGTGATTTCTGTCATCTTGAATTTTCTGTGGTCCACTTGGCCTGAAGTGTATCGGATTACAAAGGTCAAACTGTAATTGTGTACCTCAGTGTGGTGTCACGGTTAGTGAGGTTGACTATAAGTACTGAGTTCGATCCTCACTGAGTATCCATACTTGTGATCACGTGTTAAACTAAGCTTAGTACAAGAACATTAATTTTAACCTTAAAACATCCAAGATTGCTCAGACAGAAAAATAACCAATGCAGTTGCATAATTACTTAACAGATCTCGACATCTATCAGAGAAATAAAATTTAAATTTTTATTATTACATTTTTCCAAAATTTTAACACATCAGCAGATACCTATTAATGTCAACAGCCGAGTATAAATAGTTATTAATTTAAAAAAAATAGTAATTAGTGCATAACATTATCCATAACTACATGTACAAGAATGTTGTTTTATATAAAAGTTAAAAAATAAACCTAAATACATAAAAAATACGTATATTGTCAAAAATTCCTTTTTCTACAATATAGCTATTTCTGCTGTTATAATGCTTATTATTTAAACAATAATAATACTGAATAATTTTTTTAAACATTACCTCCATAGAAACACGATACATAAGGGTTAAAATGCACTTTTAAAAATGAAAAAACTTTCTTGAAACTTTTATTTTAGTTTTAATTTCAAGCTAATAGAGTAAATTTAATGTTTCCAATGAACAAAATACTTTTTCTCTATTTAAAAAATACTTTAAATTGACTGGAAGGATTTTTCGATTTAAAATTGGTAAAATAGCTGATTTTAGCGCCATTTTTATCATCATGTAATTCTCTTTATTGAAATATCTTTCAAAAATAAAATATACTTTTCTGAAACTTTATTTGAGGAATATTACCTGATTTAAAGTTTAATTAATTTGATTTGAAACGTATATTACTTACATTAAGTTTAAAATATAGCAAAAATACATTTTTAACATGGCGGTAGCTGTTTATTTAAGATGTTGACAGGTTAGCAGCTTGACTGACAGACGAAAGTTTATCTAATTTGGTTCTATTATTGAGGAATATAACGTAAGCGCCTTTTTCATATAATTTTTAACTACCCAACAAGTTTCGAAATTTAGGAAAATATTTCCGTAATATAATATTTTATTGAATTTTAGGTACTTTGGCTTTAAATTTACTGTAATTATCGCTCTTTTTTCTATTGATGTCGTGTATGGACTTCCGTATTTACAAAAATTGGCACGTTTATACGCATACAAACAAATCTAATTTCTTTTTAAAATATTGATTGTCGCTAAATTGTAATATGCTTTTCCATTTATGATTAATAAATATATATTTTCCTTAATAACAATATTATCTAACCTCTGCAAAGCAAGACAGAATTTTGAAAGATTTAAAACTCCATGAATTATTCTCATTAAAAATTTTTAAAAAGTGAAAACAATTCTTTTAAAAATGCATTATTCATCGATATTTTTCTTAAGACAATAGTGTTCATACTATATCTTATTCATATAAACAATTGAAAGCTTTTCTAATTAAATAATATCTTAGTTTTATTGTATTTTTATTTTACGATTCAGATCAGATTTTCGGTAACTGGGGTTCTGTTTTGCAAAAAGAAATTGATGATTGAAATTCTCCAAGGAGTTCTGCTTTTAACTAATGTAAACATTACGAACTATAAAATTAAATTTCTCGAAATTTCGTAAAATTAAATAAATTTGGGGCGGGGGTAACGAATTTAAAAAAAATAATTCTAAAAGAAGCATTTAAAAAAAAAACTTCAATTATTTGTGACTGAGTCTTGAAAGTTTCATTAAAATCCGACAATTATTTGATTTTTGCGAGAATTTCCAAATCAATATGTTTTTCACCACAAAAAGACTAAAATTTCATACAGTAATCTCCCCACTCCACTAACGCTAAAAAAACAAGATGTTTAACCAAAATTTGAAAGGTTCTAAAAAGGATGAAAAATATATAATTCAATAATAAAAATATCCTGTTCTTTCCTTTTAATAATAACAAACATTTTGACGGTAAAACTTTGTTTTTATTAACTTTGGGGCATTTTTCCCTCATGGTATGCCCCCTTTTTAACAAGTCAGCGGAGGCACGTAAAATTTCAGTCGAATTAGGCGAAATGCTGCAACAAAATATTACATTGGTAAGAAAGTCCAGCCACACATATTTTTGATATGATAACTTTGAAGGTACTTCTTCAATACTAACGTTAAAATAATCATTAATTTTTACATTCTAATACTTTTTTTATACTGTATGAATTTAAAAAAGGTTATTTAGCATGTTGACTGCCGGGGGTCAATTACGAAATCTGACTTCAAATACCATCTTAGGCAATAAAACATTTTTAGTTGATTTATAGCTTCAACTGAAGTCTTAACATTGTTTCCTGTGAAAACAAAAGGGTACTACTACGAATAAATTTGCTGTTGGTGCCAGCAGAAGAAAATGGATCAGAAAATACTAAGCACGAGATAACTCGTGGTCAGCGTAATAATAAAAACTGCTAACCAGAATTTTTTTTAACGAACCCAACTGGAATTGGAACTCATCTCTCCGAATAACAATTCCGAGTCGTTATCCAGTACACCACCCGCATGTCCAAGCTGACATCACCTGGTATTCCCAAACGGTACTGACCATACTTAAGGTTACTTAACTTCGGTGATCGTACGTGAACCGGTGTTTCAACGTGATGTAGCCGTACGCCTACGGTTAATAACTGAGCCGTACCAAACAAGAGCTAGACGAGATATCCCTAGATATGGTTAGAACGAGAACACTATCCTCATAGATTGAATAAAGGATTCAATTCGAAATTCCCTGTAGTTTTACCAGGATCGTTAAGAATCTGATGGCCGGAGGGCACAATGGTCGAAACTTTGTGATGATAACAACAAAGATGCAGACAATAATCTGCATGTAAATAATGTAAATAAGGATTTATTTATCTATTCTGTTATTTCAACAACGTCCTCGCCGATTTAACCTGTCTGTTTCTTTTTTTTTTTTTTGTTCTTTTCTTTCTATTCATGTATTTATTTGTTGAACAATAAAAGTGGGACATGAAACGAAACTCTGTTTAAGAATTCTCACAATGGTGATTCTTTTTCAAATACCATACAAAGATTTCCAGCCGGAGGGAGACATACACAATAATGGAACCTCATGAAACACCTGGGAAAGTCAACAGTTGACAAAGGTTATATGACCGTCACATGAATGTATGGCTGTTTGGGTCGACGTTATTTTATTTGCTCGATGACCCAGACGACATTTGGATAGGATTTTTGTTTTTTTAATTTCTCACTGTTTAATGCCAAACATGGGAAAGAATGATGGCTTGAATTGCATCCATAAAAGAAAATACACACAAAATAGTTTTTTTGTTTTTTTTAATTTAGAAATGTGGAAAATAATAAAAAAGTTGTGACAAGAATAACCAAGATTTGTATACTAGTCTGATTAAATGAGAATATAATAATGATAATTAAACGGTTATCGGCGCAGAAAGTGAAATAGCTGATCCAAGTTCAAACTGCGGCCTAGTCTATTGCATTCACTTTTGCACTAACGCCATTTTATCCCTCTAGCTATGGAGGGAAAACCATGTAGAGTATCCTTGGATGATCAGTCTTGAAGAACGACTCCGAATTCAAAATCGTCGAGAAGTTAACGGAGAAACCACTCCTCTACCTTTCTCGAGAATAATCATAACAATGCACAGAAAATTATATAGAGATCTTTGGAAAGACATGATCCTGAAGAGACGTAGCATTAAAAAATGGTGATAATTAACCATCTAAAAATTCCGACATAAATAAAATAGTTACTTCGAATCATAAAAAATACTTCAATTTGTATTTTTTTTTTAATGTAACGAGCTATTTTATATCTCATTATTTCTCAAATAAGGAATGTTAATACTTTGTAAGAATCAGGATCAATTTTTTTAATCATTTCAGCCCAAGAAAGGCAACAAAGCCACTAAATTGTAAGGGATTATTTAGTATGGAAGAACATGAAAAACAAACTTTATTAAGGAGAGAGATCGATAAAATAACAAGAACTAAGAATACGGAAGATAACGATTGACATTTTATTAAAATTTTTGAAGATTCAAAGTTGACTGGAAAACAAGAGGTCGGGAGAGAATTCCATAAGTGAGAAGTGCTAGCGAAGTAACTGCAAACATAGAGCTTACGCTTACATCTAGCAATTTCAGTTGTAAAATGACGAGACCTAGCTGCCAATCTAGTACTGCGCTTAAATATGTAAAGTCGAGGTACCAAAGAGAAAAACTCATCAGAACAGTTACCATGACAATATTTATAAAAGAGATGCACAGGGTAGCTACATTACGGTATACTGAACAACTGTATTCTCTGTTACTGTATTGTTAATCCATGTCTCTCATGTGATTAAGCAAAAGTTATTGAGTCAAGCTACAGATTTCTATTTTCAGTCGAACCACTGAACAACAAAATTCCTAGTCAACGTCTATCCCTGTGGTGCAAGCTTTCGCTCAGCCCTACAGAATCCTTTCGCCCATTGATTCCTGACCCTACCTGAATAGCCTCCAAACAGGTGAGGACCGATAAGCTACGTTACGGCGGTGGGAAAATGATTGAAGCCGAGATACTAGGTGAGGGCTAATAATATTTTAGATTGTTCCTTGAATTTTATCAAGAATGTCTAAATACGAAACAGAATTATTAAGCTACATGTTGTTTGGATGCTTCATGTGGCAAAACCCGCAGATTATTCATTAATTTAAATGAATTTGATTCTCATTTCCTGTGTTACAGTTTCTTCTTGTGCAAGTTTAAGCTTAGTATCCAATTATTTTGTTTTGTCACTTTTATTATACGCATGAAATTTAATATATTATGATCAGATTTTTTTTTTATTAGATTCACATTAATGACTATGCAATAAAATAGTTTTTGTAAAAAAAATACACAAATGTTAACGAGATATCATACTGATAATATTTCTCAACTTTTTTTGTATTCTTGAAAAATATAAACCATTTTTTAGAACATGCGAACAACTTCCACTCAGGTGTTAAGTTTATAGTGCTTGTAACCAGAAGCCTAATAATAGAAACATTGTTTAAGTGATTTTTTTTTAATACGGTGGGTGCCCCTTCAGAACGTTGGTGATCATGGCTCTCTACAGGTTCCTTTTGAATTGATATCACTTCTCTTGGGAAGGATCATGGAAGTGTTTCTTGTTTCCTTCTCCAAGGTTTTGAATGTAATCTCGTAAACTGGCTGTCACCAGAGCTCAATCTACCCTGCAGAAGTGATCAGGTTTATGGCCATATCACGCTGAAACACCGGTACAATCACCAAAGTTAGGCAACGTCGAGCTTGGTCATTACCTAGTTGGGAGACCACTTGGGAGTATCAATAAGCTTCGATGAACCAGTATGATCTTGCAAACAAACCACTGCTATAATTATATTAGGTACCTCCAGTAATTCAGTATAAATTTTCGATACTGAAGGTTTAAAATGAATTTTTTAAAATGAAAAAGTATTCTTGAAAATTTAATTTTAGCTTTAATTGAAATTTAAAGGATTAAATTTACTATTTCCAGTCAGTAAAATATCCTGGTATATTTTAACTAAATATTATATAGATCGGAATCTCAACTGTTTGGCCGATTTAAGAAAATTTTCTTAAGAGCGGCCATTTTCTTAATTTTAAGAAATTTGTAAACCATAGATAATTATCGATTTTAAAAATCCTCCAAAAATAAAATATATATTTCTGCCGCATTATTTGAGTAAAATTAGCAAATTTAAAGTTAAATTAATCTGATTTGAAATAAACATTATTTACTTATAGCATAAAAAATTATTGTACAAGCATTTCTTAACGATGTGTGATGTTTTTCTGAGCCGATGATTGATGTATTGACAATTTATGAAGTGATGACAGACAGTAAGGATGATCCCAGAATTGACATAAATTTGCGAAATCTAAGTGAACTCATTAGTTTTTTGTTTTTTTGTTGTGGGCAATTATCTAGTAATTTTTACAAATGAACATATTTTCACCAATTATCTAATAATTTATTGACTTTTATTTACCTTACGAAGATGCTTTATGAAAAAATAAAAAAAAATAAAATACTATAAAATTTTCTTTCAATGATAATATTATACCAAGACTTTAATTTTTAATTAGAGAGGAAAAAATAATTCCCAAGAGGAAAAAATAATTCAACATTCCCCCATTTCTAAGCGTATGATCTTCTGTAGTGAAAATGGATGAGAATCCTTCAACAAAGTCTTACCTTGAAACATTTTAGCAGTTCGACTCGCCTTATTGACCCATGCAACCCACTGGTCAGAAAAGGTTGGCCATGGTTGGTCTAGAACAAGGGTCGGCAACCTACGGCCCGCGGGCCGGATCCGGCCCGTGAAGGCATTTTGACCGGCCCGCGAGCCTGATTACCAATGACTCTATTTTAAACATGAGAGACGACCTTCAAATGAAATTTGTTACATGTCATTTTCCATAGAATGTCTACACATCTCAGTGCACTAAAAATATTAGACTATCTGCCAGTTATGTTTCATGAGACTTATTTTACCAAGTTGCGTTGCCTACGTTTAATGTCAAATAATGGATACATATTTGTTATGACCCTTGGCTACATTAAAAGATAACAGAAGCGAAAGGAACGATAAAGTGAAAGAGGCCAGGGAGGGACTGACATGCAAGGTAGCAGAAATCTAAAGACAGTTAAACATACGCGCATTATACATACATGCCTCATGAATGTGTGGATGATACCGCATGTGTACGTACGTAAGTGTATATGTTTGCAACTATTTGTACTCGTATGTATGGGTATATGTGCTTCGTTTTTGTTTGGTGTGTGTGTGTGTGTGTGTGTGTGTGTGTGTGTGTGTGTGTGTGTGTGTGGAACAATTTTCAATAACAGTTTCAAACCTACACGTCATAATTTCATCCATTTCACTTCGGTTGATTTTTTTCACTTTGAAGTATTTTGACGTTCCTTGAGGAAAAGTAATTTTTGTTAGGTGTTTTTTTAATTTTAGATTTTCTTTTGTCTTTCTGATTTCTCAATGTTTATTTTCATTATGGTTTTAAATATTTATCTTGATAGGGGTCTGCATATGTAATTTTCCTTAATTTCTCATTAATGGCCTTCGTCCGGCCTGCGACCCGTCATTATAACACGATCCGGCCCGCGGGGTCGAACGAGTTGCCGACCCCTGGTCTAGAACAACATACCTATTCTTTTATTGCTCACCCTCCTTAATAATGTTTTTCTGTTTCTCATATTCCTTCACACTCAGTAACTCCTTACGTCTTATCGCCTGCTGATATCCTAAATGTCATTACGCACAGAATCAGTGGACAATAATTACATTACGAAAACTATCGTCTTAGATATATTGAAGGCTTAAGGGATTGCCAGACAAACTATCAAGATTTGAAATCACAGAAAGAGTTATTTCAGTTATCAATTCTTTCCTAACAGGTAGGTCCATGAAGGTCTGTGTTAATAGCCAGTCCTCCGAAGTCCATGAGCAGGCCTCCTCACAATGCTCGCTTCTCTTTTCGCTTTATATATATATTTTGATCTACCTTTAGTATACTCCGATCGTTTGTCAATATCTATGCACTGATATATAGGTGCACCTCCAAACATCTAGATGACCAAAGCATAGTAGCTGGTCTTTCCTTTGACCTAGCTTTAACAGTTCAATAAGGGAGAAACTGGTTGGTCACATTTAATCTATCTATATATAAAATTCTGTGATTTCTGTTAGTCCGTAATGCCCTATAAAATAGCCATACATTGACCGATTGAGACCAGATTTGGGGGAGAAGTACAAACAGGTAAGAGGGTACAAAGTACAGTTTGTTTAACTAGGGTGTGTAGCTTAGTACAATGAATTTTTATCTTTTTTATAATGGGGTGGAGCTTTGGAGTTAAAATGAACAATTGATTTACTCACGTCAAGAAGATGAATGAAGAATGATAATACACGTAATTTTTACAAAACAAGATAGGGAATTTACGAATTTACATGCTTGAAGTAGTGCCAGTAGTTCGTTTCAAGACAATAAATCAGACACTTTTAAAGTCCGAAGTTATAACGAATTATCATGTTTATAAAACAAATTCAATGATCTGACACAAAATAATATTTAATTTTTTTAAACAAAGGTAAAAGAATTCATTGCTTACAAAAGGGATATACGGTTGCGTACTTTCAAAAGTAGACGAAGAGAGATAGTTTGAAATATTTAGTTTTCTTGGATCGTTGAGAGAAAATTCACGTGCTTGGTTAAAGATCGATAATATAATTGGCGAGAACACTGGCGAAACCTTTCACATGACTTCCGGCAATTTTCTCTTATTAATTTAATTTTTCTCATCATTTTATATCAAAAGGAATTTGCCATAGGCCCGCTGTTTTTTTTCTTTCTTCTTGGCTCAACGGCTAATTTCTGTGAAGACAAGGTTTTCATTGGTTCAAAAGTAATTTCATATAGGCTCACGAATTTATTTCTGTATTTTTCTCAACTTGCCAGCCAATCTCTGTGAAAACAAGGTTTTCATTCTCACAAGGAAAATTTCATATAAGCTCGCAAATTCCTTTCCGTTTTTTCCTCAGTCCTTCGAATTTGAAGGGAGTGGTTAAAGGGTTAACTTATGATTTCACACTCACTGCATCTGCTTTTTATCTACGAGGAAACTGTCCAGCATTTATTATTATATGGAAGAATTGATATTACATAGCAGTTCAGCACTCTTTTCTCTGTTTCTAACGAAATTTTCCTGTTTCTTAATACTTTGAGATTTTGGAAGGCATCTTTAGCTATTCCAATGAGTTTTCGGATTTCGGTGTGACATTTTCCTTCATCTGTTATAACATTTAGCAGATAGTTAAATTTCTACACTTGCTTGATTTTGACATCTACAAATTGTAGCTAAGCATCTCGGGCTGTTCTTCTCGCTGACGAGACCCTCAACGTTTGTATGCTATAAACCCCATCTGAAACTGAAATCTTCGCAAAACCAAGCCATGATAATTGATATCAGTCAAATGTCTGACTATAAAATACCCATCATCCTTGACTTATGTCCTTTGCGAAAACAAAAACAGAAAAGAAATTGCTTTTTTTTTCTTCCCATCCATGATTTGTTTATTATTATTTGCTCTCTATTCAGTTCCCTTGTGAGTCGTTTTAGTTCTTACATTCAACAACTGCCTTACCTTTGCCCTATATCCTGTCAAGCTGAACCTTCTTTAACTGATAAGAGACGAACACGATAACTTCACTAGTATTATCGCTGATCTGTTTAATTAGCTCTTCAACACACATCTAAAATTTCTCTTATAAATTTTTAACATGTAACAACAGTACAGGTTAACTTCGTTGGTATAAGACGCAATGTTTTTTCCTGCTAGGAAAAGGAAGTTTTTTCAGCCGTATAAAACAATCGTTATAGCCATATCAATAAAGAATATATATATATATATATATATATATATATATATATATATACACACACACATTGCTGCGCAAAAGTAAGTGAACCCCTAAGATAATATTTTTTTTAAATTGTCTCTTTTCTCCAGATAATCAACAAATCTTAATTAAAACTATATGTTCATTAAGAAAAGCCTTTATTAAACGAGTTGCATTACAATCACTTTCAAAAATATTTATCAAGGTGGAATAAAAATACTAAATAAAAATTAAGATGTGTAAAAGTAAAAGTAAATAAACACTTACATTCTGTATTTTTGCTTTACCTTGTTGATAGTGAAAATAATTTTTTTGTGTACGTATAAAAATCAAAATGACACCTATCATTTTTGCGGGTAACCTGTGTATACTGTAGTCAACCAATAACTCATCGTATATGCAAAAGGCTGCAGTTAGATACTCTCTCTCTCTCTATATATATATATCTATCTATCTATATATATATATATATATATATATATATATATATATATATATATATATATATATATATATATATATATATATATATATATATATATATATATATTGAATATACGCTCTTTAGCGCTAGAGGGCGTCGTCAGATGTTCTGAATTGGGTAGTTTCGGGTCTTTCAAACATTGTACTCCCCTAACCATCAGAGCTGATGCGCCCCACATCTAAATTAACAGCCTGCAGACACTGACTTATATTAGGCAAACCATTCCCCCCCCCCCCCCGCTGTCACGCATTTGATTAGAAGTTGACCAATAGCCAATCGCAATGGTGTGAGCTCTATTTAAGCTATTTACGGGGGATTTTTACTTTTTCTTTTTTATGTGGATACTCGTCAGATGTGTTTTCCGGTTTTTTTTTTTTCTTGTTTACTTTTTTACAAGTTTCATCTCCCCAACTGATAATTATTGTTAGTAAAGAAAAAAAAAAAAAAAACTAAAACAATAACATAAGAAATAAAAAAAGACGCAATCGTAATTAATTAGAAATTTACAATTGTTTTTACGATTAAAATAAATAAATTACGACTTATGCAGCGTGTTAAAACGAAATATAAATAAATGTCGTTTAAAACAAGTTGAACGAGTAAACTTAAAAAAATTCGATTAAATCTGTCGATTAACGTGGTAAAATTAATGAGTGAGATCAACAAATAAAATAAAATTTACGATTTTGATCGTTACGCGAAAAAATAAATAAATAAAAAGGCGGAAAGAGGGGTGAACAATGTTGCTAAGTAAGTCGTTTAACAAGAATTAGTCAAAAATAATTATTAATTCGCATATAGTCCCATAGTTGTTGAGAGAAAATGAAAAATAGATATGGAAGTCAAAAAACTTTTATTAAGCAATAAAGAACGACAGTGGGGGGAAAAACTATCGAAAAAAAAATGACCCCTTTTTAACTTTACAATGCTGTGCCTTTATTCTAGATGCTAAAATATGGAAATCACAGTTAATATCCAATATACCCCTACCAACATTTGAGCAACAACTAAGAAATAAGGAAAAAAAAAAGATAAAAAATAAAACAATGATAATGACTAAAGATAAAATAGATTAG
The DNA here is from genome assembly GCA_963932145.1 of Acanthosepion lycidas. Taxonomy (NCBI): domain Eukaryota; kingdom Metazoa; phylum Mollusca; class Cephalopoda; order Sepiida; family Sepiidae; genus Acanthosepion; species Acanthosepion lycidas. The sequence goes on along the minus strand of OZ010585.1, from coordinate 81,312,899 downwards.
TTAGATAAACAAGTTAAAATTAGGAGATGTACAAAAAAAAAAAAAGAAAAAAAAGCACCTAAAAAACTAGAACTATTTTCTGACTATACATATTTACAAACCAAATACAGCGTTTATAATTAGTTATATAAGCTGTGACATATCTTTATATACTATTTACATTACAATAATATACAATTAAAGATTTATAAAACTACACTGCGTAAAATAATTTTAAAAAAATACAAAAAAAACGTTCTTTCCATCTATCTCGAACTTGGACGTTTTTTCCCTGATTGCTTGTCCATGCACTGGCTCGTTTTAGCCATAACCATTTTTAGCTGTTTTTTTTTTTTTTCTGTCTCAGTAATTGTTTGGATAGCCTTTCGTCTTTTTGTTCCCACAATCCCAATATCTGTTAGGGGCGCTGACTAGTGATTTTGCTACAAAACTCCTTCTCGCTGAGAAACTATGGTCGCACGTCAAAAACGTAGGTACGCATATATGTACTAATTGATACATATCTTTGCTCTCTATAACTGCATTGAGCACTATTACATTTACACCTCATGCATAAACTTAACGATTATTTATTTGATTGCCTGCGTATGCACACCAGTGTACGCGTATACGTCTGCTTATATTTGGCCCTTTCATTTATCTACTCTACAACGATATATATATATATATATATATATATATATATATATATATATATATATATATATATATATTTACGGGGTGTACAAAAAAAATTGACATAATTTCGTAGAGCAATAATTCTGTCAATTTTTGTTGGAATTATCTCAAATTTTCACAGAATTTTAACAGATCACAGAATTTTAACAGATCAAGATTTTATATTTAATGTTTTGTTTTTGTTCTGCTTTCAGGTTGAGCCATGCCGTTTACTCTGAAAGAGAAGCCATTTTGCATCTTGGAATATGCTCGTACACAGTCACCCAAGACTGTGCAGCGTGCCTTCAATGCAAAATTTGGAAAAACTTCACCAACTTGCAAACAAATTTGAACTTGGCACCAAAAATTTAAAGAGGAAGGCCTGCTTATGCAGGGCTAAAGGATCTGGTAGACCATCATCAACATCAGCCATGTTTGGCAAGAGCTTAACTACCGACTTGACGTGTGCGGTGCACATATTGAACACTTATGAAATTAGTTCCATAATAAAATTATGATGCTCAACATCTAAACTGTTCAATTTCATTGAGCTAGACTTAGTAGTTTTCAAAATAATTGCTTTTAAAATTATGTCAAAGTTTTTGGGACACCCTATATATATATATATGTCTATATCTCTGAGATGAGGTATTATGTACACTATTTACATTATTCGAACTATTGTCCTCATCTTTGTTGCCATATTTATCACAACATTTCGGCCGTTGTATGCCCCGGCCTTCTTCAGGTGGTTGGAATGTCGAACTGAAGCTTTTATTTCGCTCGCTAGGGTAGACTGTCTAATGGATGTCAGTTATCAGTTATCTCCTGTTAATTTTCCTCTCCAGGTTCTCCACCCCCTTAACTAGGTATTGAACTCACACTCTTTGGGTCCTGTCACTGGATCTAACTAACGCCTTTATCCATTTTCACTAGTGCTCATATTGCAATTTTTGCTGTTATCATTGTATCTTTTTTACCAGTGCTCATATTGCAATTTTCTTTTTTATTATCGCTTTTCTCTGGTACCCCTTATTTCTGGTTCCCATATTGTATTCATTTCTATGCTTGGTTGGCTCAAGAGATTTTTGTGGCCTAGCATATGTACTGATTCCTTAAGTTTACGAATTTTTCAACGAAAAATTTGTAGATCTTGAAGATTGAGAGCTGCTGTTTTTAGAGCTCTCATGAAATAAAAATTATTACTTATAGGATTTTAAGTGTTTGATATTCCTTAATTAATAATAATAATAATAATAATATATATATATATATATATATATATATATATATATATATATATATATATATATATATATATATATATACTTTAATGTAATAAGGTTCCTCACTTAGCAGATATGACGGTAAACTACATCCGCGTCCTGAGTATGACGGTAAACTACATCCGCGTCCTGGGTATGGCGATAAACTGCATCCAACAGCAAGGTCTCAGATAATGTTTTCAGAAAAATAATGTTGCCAGCTATACGTTTTTGAAACAATAATGTTGCCAGCTATACGTTTTTGAAACAATAATGTTGCCAGCTATACGTTTTTGAAACAATAATGTTGCAGCTCTAAGTTTTTGAAACATTAATGTTGCCAGCTCTACGTTTTTGAAACAATAATGTTGCCAGCTATACGTTTTTGAAACAATAATGTTGCCAGCTATACGTTTTTTTTTTTGTTTTTGTTTTTTTTTAAACAATAATGTTGCCAGCTATACGTTTTTTATTCTATACAAAATAGGCATTTAAAATTCATATAAACTGGATTTGGCATTAAATAACCCACAGTGGTTGATATGCCATAAAACCCAAACAAACAAACATCACTTAGCAGAGTTTCAGCTTGTCTATTTTTAGAATTTCCAGAAAGTGTTCTTTTTGGCAAAAATTTTGAAAGCCTAACGATATATTTTTTTTTACTTCTGTTTTTTGTTGCAAAATATAATTGAAAAAAAATTAAAGACGATAAACTAAAAATGAAAGGCAAATTCTATTTACCTTTGAAGCATGAAACGGCTGGCGAGAAGAAATTCCCACTTGATGGAAACTTCAATAGAAAACCATAAATGGGAAATCGAATGTAAAACAATAGAAACCTTCGCTTGTTTTTCTTCTTTTTTTCAATTGATCTTAGTTTATTAATATCTATCTATCTATCTCAGTCTGCTCATATCTAATTTTGTTCATTAGCTGTCTCCCTATTTCAATCTGTTCATATCTATCTATCTATCTATCTGTCTCTCTCTCTCTTTACCTATCTATATATATATATATATATATATATATATATATATATATATATGTATGTGTGTATATATATATATATATATATATATATTTGTTCACATTTGACATACAAACATATATATATGCGTGTGTGCCAAATGTGATATATATATATATATATATATATATATATATATATATATATATGGATGACGTTATATATATATATATATATATAAATGTGATATATATATATATATAAATGTGATACATATATATAAATGTGGTATATATATATATATAAATGTGGTATATATATATATATATATATATATATATATATATATATGATATATATATATATATATAAATATGATATATATATATAAATGTGATATATATATATAAATGTGATACATATATATATGTGAAATATATATATATATATATATTATTGTAATCATACGAACTAATTCATTCAATACAATTGTTCCCTCCTCCACTGGCATACTCAATAAACACGACTAAGTTGTTAAACGAGAGAATTAAAGGACATGACTTTCCCAAGGCCGTCTTTCAACTGAATTCTGTTTAAAAACCTACCTATTTATTTCTTTATTGAAAATCTCACAACCTTGGAAAAAACTTACGGGAATTTACGCCGATTTACCAGAATTCAATGTTTGTTAAATTAGACTTGTATTTATTTTCATCTGAACTGTGCGATAAAAATGCAGCTATGAATTCAAACATTAAATACTTATCAAAGTTAATAATAATAGTTGATAATGCTTCATTTAATAAAAAATAAAACAAAAATGAATTTTGACATACACATAGTACTACTCTAAAAACAAATATGTCCCTGATAGAGGTTGTGGAATAAACTGATGATTTTAATCTTAGATTTGGTCTTCTGCAATTCCGTGAAGTTCTCGTAAACTTAGTGTTTAAATCAATGACTTGAACTAGGCTTCTCTGTGGCAAAAACACGTAAGTTCTAATCTCATCAAGAGTTTATCCTTTATTTCCGATCCACTCTGCTGGAGATTAACGGACTTGTAGAGGGTGCAAAGAAGTCCCTCAAACAAATAATAAAAAGAAAATACACTACAAATAAAGTAAAATAAACTTTTTTTTATTTTCGTAAAAAAAAATATATAAGAATTATTTTTTTGTACACAATGGAATTGTCCGTAAAGCTGTGATGTCAGCTTGCCGCTGTACTCCCTCTGGTCTGATGAGAGTTTCTATCTTCCTTATATCTGAATGATGAGGCTCCGGGGAGATTAAGAAATGGGTTTCTTATGTCGAGCCCTGATTGGTCAATAAATCATATTTTTGATCACGTGGTGTGCTTTCCACTACGTCCGCACTTTTGGGTGCGCCGTCCTTGTTTTTGACCCCACAGGGTATGGTAAGAAGAGAGTTCCCCCGCAATTGTATTTTTTTGGATACACGTGGTGTGAATTAATTTTTATTGTGTGTGTGTGGAAAATAAAATAAGAAACAGCACAGACTCAGTAATATTACGATAAAAAGCAACTAAAAGTTCATGAGAATAAGTAACCGTCTAAATAAATAATAATGGTTAGCAAAGCTTCGTTTAATAAAAAGAAAAATATACTGTTTTCTTTGCAATTTCATTCTACAATGACAAAAGCAAGAAGAGCCGAAGCAATTTCTGTTATTCAGTCGAGAGGTCAAAACAAAAAAGATCATGGCGTTATGTCGGTCATTTTGTCATTTTCAACAATGAAATACAGCTAAATTCTGGACTTTACTGGGTTTGCAGGTGGCAATGTGAACATGATAGTTTTAGTTTTACAGAAAACTGTACCGTTTCTCGTTTGCTGTTTATTTCGCTAGATTTTATAAGGAAACATTTAAAACTTAGTGAAATATTCGCACCTAGCAATCACTAGTTCGTGTATTTAATATACGACTACTGCACTACGTTGAACATTTGATTATTACAGATCATTGAGCCTCGAAAAAATGATACATTAAACAAATTCGTATTATTTGCATGCTGTTTCATGTCATGGCTTAAATATATTAAACAACCACGTCAAAATTATCATTCCCTCTAATAAATACATATATAGAGAGACCGAGCAAATGCCGATGGTAAGAAAATAATAATCATGCAATTCTGCTTGTTCTTGCCTTCCTTAGTTAGCGCGAACGTTACTCTCTGTTTGGTTACGAGACGGTAGAAAAGATATCAAAGGTGTTGTTTGCTTTTAGGTAGATACCTAAAATGATTCGCTAAAAATGAGCAGACATGATGAAAAAATGTTCCAAACTTAATAAAAATAAAGTTTTATTGTCAAAATCTTTGTTATTATTAAAAAGAAAGACCAAAGGATTTTTAATTATTAAATTATAGTTTTTTAATCCTTTTTAGAACCCTCGAAATTTTGGTTTAAAATTTTGTTTTTCTTGTGTCAACAGGGGACCATAAATTAGTATGGGAATTTTGAGCATGTTTTGTGGTGAAAAATACATAGATTTGGAAATTTTTGCAAAAATCAAATAATTGTTAAATTTTAATGAAACTTTCAAAACTTACTTACAAATGAATGAAATTATTTTAGAAATATATATATTTTTTAAGAAAATCTTGATAAAAATACATTTTTTTTTATATTTGTTAATCCACCTTTATTTAATTTTATGAAATTTCGAGAAATTCTTTTTCGAAGCGCTTAATGTTTATATTAGTTATAAGAACAAGTCCTCGGAGAATTTAAATCATAAAACTTTTTTGCCAAATCAGATAAAATCAGCTAATCTCCCTCAAATAAAGTTTCAGAAAAGTATATTTTATTTTTGAAAGTTTTTTTTTAATAAAGACAATTACGTTGTGTTAACAGATTTGAAGCTTATAGCGTTTTTACTGATAACAAAAAAAAAAATAATTCCAATCAATTTAACTTCTGTTTAAAATACAGCAAAGTATTTTGCTTATTGGAAATATTAAATTTAATCTAGTAACTTGAAATTAGAACTAAACTAAAAGTTTTTTAAAAAAATCTTTCATTTTTAAAAATTCATTTTACGCCTTAGGTATCGCTTTTCTTTGGCAGTAACGTAGGCATCGCTTACATGACACTTGAGATTTGGGCTTTTCTAATTCATGCCCACTAAATTTAACATTACTCCACTTCTCCACCAATTAGCTTTATTTGTATTTAACACGAACAAATTAGATATTTCTGACGGTGAGGGAACTTGTCGCATATGTGATGTATCTGGAATCATAATCAGTGACATTTCCTGTGGTCGCTGGAAGTTTCCTGATTTTCGACAATTAGACACCCTCGTCGATGTGTCTCAGCTAAGTTTGAACAAGCCACGACCCCTTTCTCCTAATTCATAGTCACCTTGAAGAGGCTAAGGCACAAAGAGCTAATGGGCGTAATGTCGGGTGGCTGGCTTGGCCTCAATAGCAGTACAACACCCTCTCTCGGTACGATAAATATCCATATATTGATAGTGTACTATCTATCTGCCTCCTTAGGTAAGGCATGCGTCATGCCACATGAAAGAAATATAATAAATAAAGCCCCACTTGTTTTAATAAGATCAAAGGGGTAAAGAAGTTATAATGCTCAAAACAAGCCCGTCTTGCTTTGGCTTTCTTTCATCTGCATCACTTCCTTTCACTTGCTTTTCTTTTTTTTATTCTCCAGCTTTTTTACTTACCCTCTAAATTTTCTCCTTCAGAACTTCTTTCCCTCCTTCTCATCTTCCTTTCTCTTGCCTTTCCTAATTTTTTTATCTTATGGGAATGAACTGATAACCAGTTGATGCCGATATTGTGCGTGTTTGTATACGTATTAGTTTGTGTGTGTGAGAGAGAGAGAGACTTCTCACAGAGGACACATGTATTACACTGATACTAGGCGGAAGTTCCAAGAAGCGATATTTTGGTCTAATGTAGAGTGCACAGATATTACAATGATCTTAGGTAGAAATGCAGATCCGAGCATAAGTAATCCCATAATTTCTGACGGGTACTATGCTAGTGATGTACAAATACCGGATTTTGTTTGATGTTTCGAAAAAAAAACTTCTTAGCGACTTGGTATTCAATCTGGTATCGGCAAATCATCACCCCACCAACTCTATCATACGGGGTCTCCCACTTTACTACATCTCAATTTTTATAAGGTAGTATTGATATAAAATACAAATTTTATTGTAACCTTATTATGTACAGTAATGGATTATATGCAATATAGACGAAAAATTCAGCTAAAAGAAAAAAGAAAAATTGAAAATAAATAAAATGTATCTAAATATAAATTAGAGACATGTCATAATAGATCATTCCATCTCAAGTTGATGATGAAAATTGCCACACATCGAATTATTTGAGATTTTTATTGTTAAAAAGTTGAATAATCGTAACACATTCAACATTATGGATAAAAAAAAGAAAATAGTGAATTTTATATAATGCTTTTTTCGAAACTTAGCATGAGCAAAACAAATTAATGGATTTGGACGGGGAAAAGACAGAATGACGTCAAAATTTTTTTCATCCTTTAATAGTCAGTTATACTTAGTTTAATTTGTAACGTATATAAATGTAGATTGGAAAAAATAACAAATGTTAATAAGATATCGAGTGTGACAAAGCACTTCCCAGGGCCCCGAATCAATTTTGGTCGGTGTGTTCGGGGTAATATGCGCTGGCATAGGTAAATGTGTATACAATGACATCTTTTATATTTGCAATAATTAATTTTGGTAGGGTTTCACCGTATTAAATGCATTAATTAATACACTTTATAAAAAAAGACATAAAATCAAAGCTATGATAATACAAAAACTTATGGATCAAGGATTCAGTGTATATATATTTCTTTATACTGACATTGTGGATATCAGCTTTTATATGGTTACAGACTTTTTTTAAATTGTTGTTTGTGCTTTGTGATCGAACCTGCTAATATAAACATCAGCCCACCGATATTTTCATTCTGATCTATTGTGTGCATAAAACGTATTCTGTATAACAGTAGTAGTAGTAGTAGTAGTAACAGTAACAGTTGCCCTTCGAATCCGAAGAAAACATACGTTAGGCATTTCTGAGAATCCTGCTGCAATTCAACTCCGATGGCGCAGAGTCTGGGACAGTGTAGGTTCTGAAAGATGGATTCCAGTGTTGCTTTGTGGTGAAAGTATTGAACATAAACAAGAAAATGAAATTGCTTAAATGTGCATTATTTACATTATTCGAACTGTTATCCTCATCTTCATTTCCATATTCAAAACATTTCGGCCGTTGTACGCTCCAGCCTTCTTCAGGTGTTTGGAATTTCGAATCGACACCGAACCCTTTATTTCGTCCACCGGGGTAGATTGTTCTTGTTCCACGTGCCATGCCACTTCCGGATGCCCCAGTTATTTCCCTTTAACTCAACTTCCCAAGTTTGGAATTCAAACGCAAAGTTTATCTTGAAAGACGTTGCTTATTGCTCATAAACTTAGCTGATAGAGCAAAAGACTCAATATTTCTATCTTGGTCTTCATCGAATTGTCTGTTGCGTTCTGCCCATCTACCCCCAGACATGTTACACCTGGCTTTTTTTGCCTCGTTGAAATATGACAGAACACAAGTCGAGAGAATACGCCCCTTTGGATGAAAAAGACCGGACGTGACACTTGGAGAGTGAAAAAATGGGTCCCCAAACTGGAGGATAAGACACAGGAGGAATGCTGGGTAAATATTTCCTTCAAGCTTGTGCTATATGTGCGTTGGCATGTGTTAAAACGCTTTCCATATAAGCACACACACGCGCTCGCGCACACTCACGCACGCGCACATGTGCATATGAGAAAAATTTCTATATCAAAACAATGTTAGATAATCGAATGACATAACGAAAAATAATTAATCAACTTTTACATTTATATTTCCCCCCCACCCCGCTATATAGACATAATTTCTTCAATAAAACTATTTTAGTCTGATGAAGTCCTTTTAAAGGACGAAACGCGTTAAATAGAATTTTATCCAATTTTGTCATTCAATTACTTAATATATATATATATATATATATATATATATATATATATATATATATATATATATATATATATATATATATATATATATATGCTGTTTTAATGTTAATATAATGTCAACGTCGGACGTTTCGGTCTCATGTTGAATTGATAATGTTAATTATATTTTATGAATATGTCCTGAAGATGGTTTATTAGACCGAAACGTCCGACGTTGACATTATATGAACATTAAAACAGCATAATTGCATATAAGGATTTTTGTTTGTTTTTTCCGTATATTTTTCTTCATATCTGGGCGTGTTTCTAAAAATAAATACGCTAAAAATCCACCTGCTCCCTGCCGTGCGCCGACGGCTTAGTGGTAGAATCTCCGGCTGATACCAATTTCTGTCGGGTTTCGATCCGATCTAGAGGCAACCGGATGTCTAGCCACACAGATGAGCTGCGAAACAGTCTGTCTGTGGATGACGTTATGTGTGTGTGATTTTTTTTATCTAAATTTTTATTGCTTTAAACGATATTTTTAGTGAATACCCTTGTCTGAAATAAACGGCCCCCTTTTTTAAACAGTGTTAATTACGTCTATCGACCAGCGCACTCGAGAAAATTTAATAAGGAAATGTCAATTTGTCGAATTTTTATGAAACATTCAGTTTTTATTCACAAATGAATGGAATTATTTTTTTAAATGTTTCGTTTTCAAAAAATCTTGGTCAAAATATTATTTTTTTACATTCGTTACACAAACACTTTATTCTATTTATTTTATTCTATTTATTTTAGGAAATTTTAAGAACTTTTTTGTGGTATTTAATGTTTATATTGGTCATAAGACAATTTAAATCAATATTGTTTTGTCAAACAGGACTCCCAGTTACTGAAAACCAGCTCTACAACGTAAATTAAAATATGCAATAAAACGAAGATACTATTAATTAATTAGAAAATTAGACAATATTAATTAATTAAAAATGCTTTTAAATGCTTTTAGGAATAAAATATATTATGGACACTTGTCTTAAAATGATTTTATAATGAATAATGAACTTTTACAAAAATTGTTTTAATTTTTTAAAAATGTTAATTAGAATAATTTATAAATTTTCAAATCTTTTAAAATTCTGTAGTAATTTGTAGCGGTCAAATGATATTGTTATTAAGTAAAAACTATATTTATTAATCATAAATCGAAAAGATTACTACAATTCAGCGCCATTACCCAGTAAATTTAAAACGAATTTTTAATTATTTTGTGTGTGTATAACGCGCCAATTTCTGTAAATAAAGATTTCAACACACGACATTGTCAGAAAATAAGAGCGGTAACTAAAATAAATTTAAAATTTATTGGTAATTTTCTAACATTTCATCCAAAAGCGCCCTCGTACGAAAAACAAAAAACAAAATACCTAAATTTCAATAAAATATTACAATGTTTGAAATATTTTAAATTTTTAAGATTACTGTCGAGTTGAAAAAAATATTTAAAATGCGTTCCATTTGTCAAGTAATTTTACTACAAGTACTTTCCCCTTACATTAACTCTTACTTACATCGGGTTATGGATAAATGTGTCAATACCTCATAAAAACGCTAACCACCGTGATAAAAATGTTTTTCTACAGTATTTTAAACTAAATGTAAGTAATCTTTGGTTTAATTCAGATTAATTAAACTTTAAATCAGTTAATCTTACTCAAATTAAGTTTCAGAAAAGCATATTTTATTTTTTAATACCGAGAATTATGCCGTGTTGACAGATTTGTCAATATGGTCGATTTTAGTTATTTTAGCAATAAAAACTCTTTCCAATTTAAATTTAAATTCTGTTTGAAATACAGCAAAGTATTTTGCTTAGTAGAAATATTAAATTTAATCTATTAGGTTTTTTAAACCTTAGGTTCCTCTTTCTTGGAAGGCACCTATTATATATATATATGTGTGTGTGTGTATGTATATATATATAGAGAGAGAGACAGAGAAAGAGAAAAATCAAAGAAAATAATAAAGCAGACATTCAACTTTCGTCAGATCTTTTATCTTATCTGTTTCGTATTAAATAATACCAAAGATAAAACCGAGTTAATTGCTTTATAAAATAGGCTGGTGTAATTGCTTTATAATTGCTTGATTTTGATTCCGATATAACAGCACAACAGGCGGCAAAAGTTAACCAACATCTGTCCAGATTTCTTCTTGAAAGTTCTTTTAACCAAGAAGGAAGAACAAGAAGTTTTCAGGGTTTACAGACACTTCCTTAAAACAAAAAAAATAACTGATTGCAGTAATGCCTTGAGATACGAGCGTACTAACATACGAGTTTTTTGGGGGTTTTTTTTTAGATACGAGCTGAATTTTGAGATACAAACGAGTTTCAGCTAAACATTGTCTAGTTGGTGCAGCGAGCGCCAAGCTTCAAAAGTATTTCCACTTGCAGTACACATGTTCACCTCGCTCTTGAAGGATCTCTGTTGTGTTGTCCCTTTTGTGGTTATTTTGCAAAATTCCTTTAGTTACACCATGGGTTCAAAGAAAGTAAGTGTAAAGAGTAGGGATGAAAAGCGTAAACATATGATTTCGCTTGGGGTAAAGCGGGAAATTAAAAAACAAAAAACATGGAGGAAGACGTACGTGTAATGCATTTAGCGAGACAGTATGGGCGTTCTACATCGACGATAAATATAAAATTATAAAATTGATAAAATTCGAAAAATTAGTTCCAATAATGGATAAAATGTAAATGCTTTAAAAAAAGATAAAATTGTATGATAAAGTTAATCTTTGGTATGGTAGACGAGGTTAGCTGTTGCTAGGCTAGGTTAGCCGTTGCTAGTCTAGCTGTTGTTTGAGGAATTGGGAGTTGTGGTTCAAATGCTGACAGCTCTCTGCTTTTTAAATCAACTTTCAACCCCGGAAAGAAAAGCCAACATTTCCTATACAGTGATGATAAACTATTTCAATTCTTTGAATTCACAAAAATTTAAATATACAAATGATTCGAAAGGTATCAATTTAGAACCTTGCTTAACAGTGTAGTCGTGCGATAAAAGCACGCCGAATCTGACATTGGCTTATCCTGCAAAGGACACTCAAAACACTTAATAAAGAAAATGTGCCCTTCTGCAGGATTTGAATCTAAGTTTTTTGAGTGCGTAGGTCAGTAGACAAATGATTATACGCAAAAATAAAAAGATTAAAAAATGTGCATTTAGAAGAGAATGTTTACAGCAGGGTATCTAAAAAAAAGGTAAGCACGGTGGAGTAATAGCGGAGAGACGAGTTCAAATTCCAGTCGGATCCATTACAATCACCTAAGTGCTAATGCCCATGAGAAAGGGTACGAATCGTCTTCTTCACCCTCAGCTATTGGTAAATAGCAGAACAGATTAGATTCTATATTCTTGCGTGGCAACTGGCCTAGGATAAAGAAAAACTCTGAATTCAAAACTGGCCTAGAGAGATTTGGGCTCCGTCAGAATATCTTCCTCAAGAAACACTACTTCTACTGTGGTTGCAAAACACATGCTGACTCTACGGGTCACGGGATAATATATATATATATATATATATATATATATATATATATATATATATTAGGGAATATACATAATACTCAACGTCAGTAGCGCAACTCGGAGTTTCATGCAGTTTCTGCAATCTTTAGGTGCAAATACTTGTGCCTGATGATTTCAGAAACTACATGATATTCTGAGTCGTGCTATCGACGTTGGGTATTATGCTTATTCACTAATATATACATATAGCTCTGTCTCATAACATTGAGCACTAAGAAATATATTTATACGTACGTAATATATATATATATATATATATATATATTGATGTATGTTTCATTAAATAATATAGAAAAGTGTTGTCTATTTATTTTATGTAAATTCTTTTCACATCGTCTGATAAGCTTAATAACATTATGATTAAACGAAGAAAGAACATCACAATATTGATACATATTTTTTTTTAATCCTATCTAACCTTTCGGCTTACATAAGCCTTTATCAAAGACGATAATTACATTACAATATATTAAGCAAAACTCGGACAAAATAATGATGATAGTCTGTTTCTGTTCACATGGAAGATTTCTAAGCAACGACAAACTCGTGCATACAAGACGCTGGAAGCGAAAATCGCACCGCAGCTCATGACGCCACAGATGACCATGTGAGAGTAAAAACGAGATGTATTAGGTATGGGAAGCCGTTGGTATAAACCAATGACTTCTGTTACCAATTATAGGCATTTAAGAATATTTGTGGAGATTTCATAGTTTATTTTGTTCAGGTTAGGTTTCAACTGTTTTATGTATATAGCTTCAAGAATTTTTAGTTTTTGTTTATTGTTTTCCTGTTTAAGTATTAATTGTTTTTAACAAGGATTTTCCGGAATTGTGTATGCAGCCAGGCATGTTGTTTTAAATGCATAAAAGTGTATAAGTTATCATTCAAATACACACACATAATATATATATATATATATATATATATATATATATATATATATATATATATATACATAGTTTATGAAAAACTAGGTCATCCGTATGGGTAAACCTTAGGAGGATAAAATCCAGAGATTTCAATGTAAATCCAGAGCAAATAATTTAAATAAAAACAGACCACTTTAAGGTTCCATGTAATAAATTATTTCACCACAGCCCTTTTAAAAGGACTGCGGATCATCAGACTTTACTTCCAAACAAAAAATGAAAAGAAAATTTATTTTGACGAGCCGTATTAAACATATGTAAATTAACAAAGTGATGAAGTGAGGGGGGAGAGAGAAGACATGAGTGAGTTAGCAGATATTGACACATTTAAACGGTTAACCTAACGGAAGTTATATATTGATATCGAAGGGGTAGAGAAGAAAAAACCCATAGAGAGAAAAAGAGAGAAGGAAATTAAGAGAGAAGAGGAGAGAAGATGTCACTAATTTTCTTTGTAAAAAAAAGGCTAGAAACAGACGCTGTTATTTTGCTTTACTTTGAAAGTGTTATTTTAGGGGTTCATAAAGATTATAATGTTTGATATAAATTTGAATGTCTACAAATAATTTAATTTGATGTTTGTTAGTGATTTAAATTTTTTTTTAATTTTGGGGATTTTCTATGAAATAGTCGATTAGAAAAATATTCATAGAAAGTACAAAGAAGGCTTTGAAAATTTAATACTCACAGGACAGATTGAAGGTAAGAGGGACAAAGGAAAATAACGCATAATCTACCTGGCGGACTTAACTGAATGGGTGACGGAGCGGGTTTGGGAGAGATAGCAAAAAGACAATATTTATTAAGAGCTACAAATGAGAGAAAATTGTGGTGAGCCATGATCGCCAACGTCCTGAAGGGGCACAACACGTAGAAGGCATTTTTTCTCTTCTGCTGCCTCCATTTTTCTCTCTTCCTCTCTTTTCATTTCAGTAAGCCATTATCTACATCTCTCTCTCTTTCTCTTTCTCTTTCTCTTTCTCATTCTCCACCGCCCCTTTTCATTCCAGTAAGACATTTTCTCCCCTCCATATTTTTTCCTTTCTGTCTGTCATTTTTATCGCCCTTTTAATTCCGTAAGCCATTCCCCCTCTCTCTATTTCATTCACATCTTTCTCTTTTCATTTCAGTAGGCTATTTTCTTTTTTCTATTTTTTCGCTTCTTTCCCCTCTTCATTTTCATTTTAGTAAACCATTTTCTACCTTCCCTCTATGTCGTTCATATCTCTCTCTCTCTCTCCCTTTCTCCCTTTTCACTTCAGTAATCCATTTTCTTCTCTATATTTTGTTCGCATCATCTTTTATCCTCTCTCCCCCTCCCTTTTAATTTCAGTAAGCCATTTTCTTTTCTTCTATCTTCATCCTTTTTACTTCAATTAGAATTATTGTTTCACAAATATATCGCATAACATAGAGAGAGATAAGTCAGAAGTTACAAGTTATAAACAAATAAACCCCATCAAATAAGTAGTGAACGGACACGGAACACAGGGAAAATGTCACTCATGATGGCTACTTTGAATAGGGGGAATATATGTTTTTGCCACTCAAAGAATTCCTGTTTGTATTGCTTGTACAAATGAAACGAATGAAACCAAAGAAATTGTGGTGAGGAAACAGGTTGAACAAGGAAACTGTTGAAAGTTTGGTTTTAGAGTGCTGAAAATTTTTGTTGCATTTTGAAAGCAAAGAAAGGAAACTTCCTTTAAGCTTGAGATCATATCTCCACAGCTGGTGGCCATATCGTCTTCATTCCGCATTTTTCTCTTTTCTAACCTAGTGGCCCAAGCAAGTAGATCTTTAGTCGTTAGTTACAAAACTTATCCAGTTGTCTCTAAATTATAATAAGAACTTTTAAAGGTAGAGGTTGCGTGATTGGAAAAAAATAAATTATATCCTTTAGTAGAAGGTAAAAATGTTCGTGTTATTCTGATTTTTTTTTTTTTTTTGCGTGTTGTATCGTGCTGAGTAATAACTTAAGAATATTTGATTAATATTTTATTGATCAAATTAGATACATTTTTATTTTCTAATTTTTCTTGCATAGTTCTTTTAATACAGAGCAACGATTCCGATTCGTTTCTTTTTTCATTGATGAATATGTAAAATTCAGTTCTCTAGAAGCGGGAAATTACGCTGGTTTGGAAATTAAAAGTAATCTAGTATCTTTATGATAAATAACAGTTTAGCAGACTTATTTTTTAGAGGAAGTGTATCTATGATCGGACTTACTGGGGTTGACCTTGAGATCAGATGAAAGACAAAACAAAGAAGTCAATTTTGATTAACTGGGAATGATAGGTATACAGAAAGTGTTTTCAGTGGGTTGTTTCTGAACTGCCGAGCAATGTAGACATAGTTTCTCTCGTATCTGAAATGACTCCCCAGTGAAGAGACAGCAAACCCACTGGATAGTTAGAAAATGTATACATCGACGTTAAGAAAATAGTTAAGTTAAAATTCCCCATGTTGAAGTTCTTTTATCTCTGGACTGAATAGAACTAGCCATCACCGGACGCGAAAGAAAAATGCAATTTTATTATCGAATTGAAACCGTCGCCCAAGACCTCCAACATGAGTGGGTCTATACAAAATATGAGTTAATTGACGCCGATGACCAAGATCACCCCACCAGGGGGCAATGTAACATTTACATTTTAATTCTTCCGTAAAAGGAATCGAACTCTTAGTAAGCCTCTATTATGTTTTTATAACATATAACAAATATTAAAGTGTCCCAAATAGTTATTACTGATATATATATATATATATATATATATATATATATATATATATATATATATATATAATTATTTATTTAAAAATATGATTCCAACACGCTACATAAGAGGTCTCATGTTTCAAAACAAGAGCCGAAAACTTCAATATAATTATTTGAATTAAATTGACTTAAAGTAAGCTCTGTTCCATCTTCAAGCGAAATTTTTTTCTTTTTTTTGGCTCCAAAAAAAAAAAAAATTTCGCTTGAAGATGGAACAGAGCTTAGTTTAAGTCAATTTAATTCAAATAATTATATTGAAGTTTTCGGTTCTTGTTTTGAAACATGAGACCTCTTATGTAGCGTGTTGGAATCATATTTTTAAATAAATAATTATATTTATGCTCTACTTTTGTATCGAGCACTATTTTTTAAAAATAATAACAAAAATACTAAAGAACTTTGGATTATTTACCTAACCAGTTCTTTCCTATTTTCTATATATTTTCACGCACACACACACACACACACACACACACACACACACACACACACACACACACATATATATATATATATATATATATATATACTACATTTACAAGGCTCGACGGCCACACAATATAGAGGGTTAAAGTTGAAATGTTAATGTTGAATGAAAGGTGAGATATGAGTGGAAGATGAGTTAGAAAGAAATGAATATTATGAGGATAAGGAAAATATATTACGATTGAGCTGTGACTTGAAGAGCTTAAGATTGTAGTGTTCTGGTATGCACCCATGCGGGAGTTTGTTCCACAAAGTGGCAGTCCTTGGAAGAAAATATGTGTAGCTTCCTTATTACATTTGGAACACGGGGAAAATAAGGGTGATTCGATTCCGTGGAAGTAAATGCCTGGAAAGTGGAACTAAGGAATGGAACTCATCTGAGAATTTGCCATGAAAATAACTATAATGAAGCGACACTCTTGGAATGTTGCGTCTGTGGAAAAGAGGTTACATAGTGGAAATGACAAAAAAAAAAAAATACTCCATAAAGGATTTTGAACTCTTTCAAGGCGGGAAAGTTAAGCCTGAACAGCTCCATCCCAGATATGGCAGCAGTACACCATTTTTGGTCTAATCAGACCCTTGTAAAGATAAAACATGTTCGAAAGAGTGCCGTATTTTCTAGAGCAGTAGAATGAGCCAACCATTTTTCCATCATCTTTAGTAATGAATCATATGAGTTCCATTTGAGGGGGTGAGTGAACTTCAGAACCAATACATGTTCAAAGCATGGAACCTCATTAAGAGTTAAACCGTTCCTTATCACTGCAAAAACAGGCCATAAGTTTTCAGAGCATAGTAAAATCATTTACCTTTCGTCAGAAATCAAAACCCGTGACACTATGATTTGTCAAGCCTGGAAGGTGATGATTTGGCAACTCCAGCCCAGATATGGCAGCAGTACTCCATTTTTGGTCTGATCTGACTCTTGTAAAGAAAAAGCATGACAGAAGGAGTCAGGTACTTCCTGGAGCGATAAAGTGAGGCGACCACCTTCTTAAAGAGATAAAGAAAAAAAAAAAAAGATGTCCAGATTATTACCGTGACTTTTTTACCGGAAAGTTACATACACAAGAGTCGACCATGCGATTCTTTTTCTGTGATTGCTTTTTACCATATTAAAGAACGGGATCTTTATAACTTTTCATTTATCCGCACTGTGTTTTACTTATTCAGGTTTACATAATCACTTCTCTACTTCCCCAAACACTAAAGTACATGCTGCGAAACGGCAGTGTAAGTGTCCGTCCTTTCTGTACGATTCTTTGCATTTCCTGTAGAAATCGTCAACCCATGTCACTATGTGTGGCATGCCAAGCTACTTTGTTACCCAGCGCGTTAATACAGATGTTGTCGCTTCATCATCAGCAGCATTATAAGAGCCCAAACAAAGCTTTTTTTATGATTCTTTCCACCAACGCTATATTGCTTTATTGCGCATGCGTGGGAAACTCAGTTAAACATATCAAATTCAGTCAGTCAGAAAAAAAGAGGTGCTCAAAATCTTTTTAATTTATTGACTTGATTCTTGAAGGCGACACAGGCTTTATACACATACAGCCACATTTAGAAAACTGTTTCTGTCATTGATTATTTTTTCAATGTATTTTTCTGACATAATTTAAAATTATGATTCTTTTTAAAACCGTTTCTTCGAGTATTAGAAAAACTGAAATTCAAAATAATGATTCATTTTAATATTATCAAGATTATTAACCAAACTGTATACCTTAGGTCTCATCTTCCTTCATAGTAACTATAGTTTTAGATACACGACACGTTCTTTGTGTGTTAAATTCTTTAAATTTGATAAACGTCCAGTTGCTCTACATTGAATAGATTCTAACAGCTTAATATTCTTCATCGATTCCACTCCACAAAATTGGTCTACAGTACAGTAAAGAGTGGAATATAAAAATTAGTCTAAATAATAAAAAAAAACGATACCAAGAACAGAATTCCTTACAATGTTAGCGATATAAATATCAAATTTAACAAATCAATTACAGTCTTTTCTCGCACTTCTCGCTTGTGGAACTCACTTCCGGCTCCTTGCTTTCCACCCAACTTTGATCTTCAAAAACTGGAATGCAATGTCAATCGTTATCTTGATTACTTTTCTATTGTTCTCACTCCTTAATGTTTCTTTTTTCCTCATTCATTTACACTCAATAACCTCTTCTGCCATAGTGGCTTTGATCCGAGGGCTGAAATTGGTTGGAGTAAAGAAACGAATTAGATACTAGATATGAAAATGTCTCAAGTGAGTCATTTACTGTAGCATTCGAATGTACAGTGTACGAGGTGTGAAATGAGAGCGTGAAAAAGGGGTCTGCTTAACCCAGCTGACTGTTGGCTATCGGTTTGGGCTTGTCGCGTTGATAGTGGAATCCGTTCTCTTTTTGTGTTCACAGGAAGTACTTTGCACAGGCTAATGGTTGGACGGACAGTCAGCCGTGTTTTTGGGTAGCGTGAGTGCGTGAAGTCCCACTCTCTCTCCACTCTCTTTGCTCTCTGTCCCGCTCGGCTTCTCTTATAGCTTATATAAGGAAACGCACGCATGTAGTTGTAGAATTCAGTGGCAAGCGAGAGCTGCGTCGATATTGGCTAGCACTCTTGTATATTTGTGTTTGTTTTAAAATTTGTCTAGAGTAGAGTGCGGCGCATGTGTGACTTAGCTAAACTTAAATTGGTGTGTAGTTAGAGATATATATTTTCTAATAATTGTATAAATTTGGTTTTAATTTGTTATCTCTAACTATGCGTAAATTGTGTTTTACTCCTACAGCTTTACTAACTTGCATGGGTTGAAATGATTAACAAAAAAAATAAATAAATAAAAAAACAACGTTAGAAAGGATATGGGGAAACAAGCTTACATTTGCCATCATTGTCAGTCATTAAGTAGTTCAATCATACATTGTTATTATTTTACACTATTTACATAGTGACTATTGTTTTCATCTTTGTTCAACATTGTACCAACCAGCCTTCATCAGATTTAAGTCTAGTCGGGTAACACACAAGAAATTAAGAACTGAACCCTTTATTTAATCTAAGGGTATACTTAGTGGATAAGCGTTGGTTTGTGGATGTGGTGACACAGATGTTGTGTGTTCAATCCCTAGGACTGGCAGTGTGTACTTGGACTCAGTGGAAACAGAGCGAGCAGTAACTGAGTAGTACAAAAAAATAAGAACTAGATAAAACATCTCTAGACATAGGCAGTGAAACGAGAACAGTCTACCCGCGTAAATTAAATAAAGGACTTCAGTTATTCTAAAAGTGGAAAAATAAATACATTACTTAAAATAAAAAAATTCGAAAACACAAATACTGACTGGTGCATGCGCAACACGAACTACGAGACAGAAATTTGTCAACAAGGTGATGAGCGAACATTGAGAGACGTATGTCAAAGCTGACATAACAGAGAGAAGCCACTCGACTGCCACGTGTTAGCCATTGCAATGCATTGTTATCAGGATAACTGACATCTTGCCACCTGGTCTCTCTGTCTCTCTCTCTCTCTCTCTCTATATATATATATATCTTTCTCTCTCTCTCTCTCTCTCTCTCTCATTTCCTCTCCCTATTTCTGTTACTCCCACATCATTTACAGAGTCAAAACAAAAGAAAGATAGGGTGACTATAAAAGAAAAGGAGACAGTGAAATATTGAGTGAAATAGAAATAGGGCAGATATCAATATAAGGCCCAAGAGTCACTCAATGTAGAGGACCACTGAAATAGGTTGTTGTAAGGGCCTAAGAGTACGAAAGTAAGAAGTGCATATTATGAGGATATGTAGGATAGATAAGGTTTGACCCTAGACTTAGTAAGATTGCAGTGACCGGCGAATTATCTTCCCGGGCGTCTCTGCCACGAAGTAATAACCGTAACCAATCTCAGATTCAAGAGTTACAGCAGTTTTTATCTTGACTTCAAATAATAAAGAGGTTTGGAAAAGGTGCCATCGAATTAAAACGATACAAATTTACATAGGAAAATAAGTAATCACCTAATCTGCAGCATTGTTCAATTAATCGTGGTATTTCAAAAACAATTTCTTCGATAACTGAATTTCATTCATTCAAAATTAACAAGTTAAAACTCTATAAATAAATTATTATTGTAACTACTCCATGGTTTAGACGTTTTGTTTTTCGAATGTTGATTTTCCAAGCAGGTAGATTCTGCATACTCAGAAAACTCCCTGCTTTCCCGTGGCTTGAGTAGAAATCATTTTGTTCTTTCCAGTGAATCATTTTCCATAATGTTTTCTCTTGTTTATATTTTGTTCTCTGCCTTGAATTGGTTGATAAATTACTTGCATTTTAACTCAAATGATATTAAATAATAGGTTAATAGAAAATTTCCAAGCAACATATTTTGGTTGATGTTAGAGAGATCTTAGAAGCGTTATTGAAATCTACTCAACTGTAACAAGTCGTTTGTAATCTTTAAGAAAATTATCAAAAGCCCGGCAGATCGTTTCCTCACGAATTTAGACAAAAAAAAATCAATATTTAAACACTTCCTTTCTTTTTATTTTTTGTCATTTTTTGGACCGGGTTGTCACTGGAGATGAAAAATCGACTTGTTTAAATACTTATCCTTTTCCCCTTCCTCCATAAATACAGTATTTTTGGACAGTTTAGTGGGGATAAAATTAGACTTGTTTAATTTTTTTTTCCCTCTTTACTCACGACAAAATTATCACTGGCAATTTAAAATGGAATTGTTTAGCGCGTGCCTTTTTTCTCGTGTTAGATACAAGAAATCTGTTTTGGGAAAAGATAGTGTTTACTGCAGATGAAAAAATGACTTAAAAAAAAAAAAACAATTCTCCTTTTCCTCTTGCTCGATACTAGAAAAACGTTTTTAAAACGAGATTGTAACTGCCGATGTAAAATAGGGCTTGTTTAAACTTGTCTTTCACACTTTCTCACCCCTCTCTCTCTCTTTCTGTCTCTGTCTTTCTCTCTGTCTTTCTCTCTCAATGTCAATTAAAAATGAACTCGTTTAAACTTGTTTTATGAAAAACAAACTTATGTTAATCTCAAACCAAGAACATCATGACTAATTCGAGGACAGCAGTCTTAACCTAAATAAAATCTGCTGCTGTTTTTCACACGATTCTTTAACAATTCTTAATAAAGAAATTGCTATTGGGCAACATTGCAATGTTCAATTAATTCGTTTGATTGAA
Source organism: Acanthosepion lycidas (assembly GCA_963932145.1). NCBI lineage: Eukaryota > Metazoa > Mollusca > Cephalopoda > Sepiida > Sepiidae > Acanthosepion > Acanthosepion lycidas. The sequence goes on along the minus strand of OZ010585.1, from coordinate 81,290,974 downwards.
GAATTTGAACGGAAAAAAATTCTTCTTTCTGAATAAGAACCAGCATTTTATTGCAATGCTCACTGCAAACAATCATGAGGCTGGGATTGGAAGTCCTTCTGCATGTGCAGCATTTACTGGACACCTGTTTCTTTCAGGCTATCGTTATTTTCACTCCATGCTACACTTCCGGTTTAATAAAAGGTTCCAACAAGTTAACATTCTCAAACATTTCCATGAAGAATTTCTCAATCTGAAATCAGAATTACTCTTTTATGATGAAATAGCCAACTTATCTGTAAAGTGTTAATTATAATTATATGAATGATAAACCTATTAAGATGTAAACGAATAATAATAATAATAATCTGTAACAATTTTATGAGAATTTACAATACACACAGACAGAACAATCAAATCTAATCGCCCAGATATCTTGATCAAAGAGCACAAAAACAGACTATACTTTCTTATTGATATGGCAGATCTTGCAAATTTTAATGTATATTTAAAGATATTCAAAAAACTATTAAAATACAAGAATCTTGAAGTGGAAATCTCAAAAATGGGGTACACGAGGACATCAATAATTTCAGTTGTAGTTGGAGTCCTGGGGCTGATTAGAAAAGGTTCCGATAAACTCATTGAGGGATATATGGAAGCCCATGCCTTAAAGAAATACAAAAAAATGGTACTCACAAGTACAGCTCACACATTACAAACAGCTTTATCTACATATGTGGGTGATCTTAGGGGGTTTTTGTTGTTTTGTTTTTTTTGTTTTTTTTTTTTTTGCTTTTGTTTTTTTTGCTTTTGTTTTTTACAAAATTGATCAGTGGAAAATGTCATTAAGCTATTTCTGACCTTAGGCCTCTGGTTGGGACACGGAAGAAAATGTGTATAGAATAAAAACCAAAAGAAATAATAATAATAATAATAATAATAATAATAATAATAATAATAATAATTAACATTTTCCTTGAATTAATGAATAGTTCAGATGTTCGTACTCCCATGAACCTCATGAGGGTGGATAAAAACCATGTTAGAAGAGTTAGCCAAGAGGTAAATATGATATTCTTCAGTTTGTACCGACAAATGATACCACCGAGAAAAGGAAACCTGGTCTGGCTGAAGAGAGGATTGAAAATAAAGAGGAAGTAGCAGCCGTAGTTGAAGATTTGAACAGAGAGGAAGACATTGTACTGCTAAGAAAACATGTGAATAAGATGGAACAGAAATATATTAAGTAGAGGGAGCCAGATAAGCTGGAACGGAAATACAAAATCCGTTCAAATGCCTTTAGAACATTTATGGTGCAGTTGAAACAGGGAATCAAGTCGAAAAGACAGAAGGCCCGGATGTAAAGAGAACTTCATTCCAGGAAAAAAACATTTAGTACGAAAACAAAATGAGACAATTCTTCGGGAGTCTTGAAGATGAAACCGGTGAAAAAGTGGCTCCTGACCCTTGAGAAGCTCGGGATTTATTGAACAGAATTCGGGACAAAAGATTGTCACCTACAATAGGAACATTCTGAATTAATTGAAACTGTTAAGAGTAAACTGCTGATCAAACCCAAGCAGGATACGTGTTGAAGATATGTCCGCACAAAGAGAGAAAAAAATGCCAAATTAGAAATCACCCGGCCCTGATAAGTTAGAGGGATTTGGACTATTCTTTGCTTCCGTCATTTTCTAACCTTCCAAGGACCCGCCATTCCATCCACATTGTAGCAAACCACCCACATTCCCTCCCTGTTCCAATAATGAGAAGTAAACTACTGCTCTGTGGAACCTACTCCCAAGAGGATGTCTCCCCTACTACTACAATCTTAACCTCTTCAAGTCTTGGTTAAACCGTTATCTTCCCTTGCTATCCACATAAATTGTTTCTTACTGTAATCCTCTACCACGTGTAGCCCCCGGGCCTTGTACAGGGTGAATACAACTGTAAAAAAACAGAGATGTTCTGCTTTAAACGACAGAATAGCATGAACATGGATGAATGCGTATATAGTGGTTCTATTTCTGATTTGATGGTAACCGATAAAACGTTACTTAAATGAAAGACAAAAGTAGGGCAATGTGGTTGGGATTGTAGCATTGTAAAGCCACCAAATCTATCCAATCTATATATGGCGTGATTGATTTCCATTTATTATTGCTCTCAAGAATAATATGAATTGTTGGAAGATTCGTTTCTATTCAAATAATGAATATGCTGGTGGAATGATGATAAAGAAATGTATTTTTTCTAAGTGACTCAGCCTCACCTTTGTTATTTGCTATTGCATTGATACCCGTTTGGGGTTCGGTCCTCAGGGTCTTAGGTCGACGTTTTAACCATAAGGCTAACTTTGCGCTGGTCAATACTAACGCTGGTCCAAGCTTGTTTTTGGTCGCTTGCCGCTTCGATCCACACCAACTCGGTCCACGTTGTGTTCTTGATCTCAGAGCAGTGGAAGATCGAATGTCGTAGTAATCGCAGTTCTGGTTCAAGCTGTGGCGAGTGCTATATTAAGGAAGAAATATCTTCACAACGAAAAATAAAAACAAAAGATTCATTGGGTTAATTTTCAGTTGGTTTATATAGTTCTTGGTACAACAAAAATTAACGTTTCACGCATCAATCTCTATAGTGACACTGAACCTCGTCTAAAGTTTTTGGTTCAAAGTTCTTGAGAATCAGGCAATTTGGTGTCAGCTGACCTGAACCCAGAGGCACTCGGTGCTGGATTCGCAGTCCAAGCCCTCGAGCTCTCAAAGTTATCTGTTTATATGCACTTCGGCCCCAAACTAGCGTGAGACCAAAGGGTACTTGGGATTCGTTGATTCTTCAATTTCCTCATTAATGACAATAAGAATTTTTGTTCCCTATTTCGGCTTTCTTCATCAACTTCCCAAATTTTAAGAATTATCCATCTTCTCGGGAGAAGTTACAGGGATTGCTTCTCCCCTAAACTCCAACCTCTTTCACTTCACATCTCGCACCACCACCCCAGATCGTGCCAAATTCTCCCTCTTTCTCCTTCCTTCTCAGCATTCCACCTCAACCTACTTCCCAGAGCAGGCATAACTGTCTTTGTGACAAATCTAGTTTTTAAATCGTGTAGTAGGGCGTAGTTTATTCTAGTCATTAATTTTAATTCTCTTGTTTCGTCAAGGAAGAGATAAAATTATTTCTCCGTTCCTGGACTTATTTATGTCCAGCAAAAACATAAACCAGATCGCCTACTCGGCAACGACAGGATCAGTTTTCATAACTTCGACCCTCAAAAGGTGTTCGTTCCTTGTTTACATTTTCCAATTCGCTTTCGGCAACGAAAATATAAGCTCAGTCTGTTTCTCTATTCCTTAATGATATTTGTTTACCTGAATTCTTAAGAAAGATCTAAAATTGTTTCTTCATTCCTGGACTGATCTCAGTTTATCGAAAATATAAATCAGATCACCTGCTAATCACGACAGGATCGATTTTCGTAACTTCGACCCTCACAACGGGTTCGTTCTTTGTTTAAATTTTCCAATTCGTTTTCGTCAACAAAAATTTAAGAACTGTCTGCCTATCCTCTCGCCCATGATATGTGTTTTCTTAATTCCCCAAGGAAGAGATAAAAATATTTCTCAAAATCCGTTTTTGCTCTCATTCCAGACTCTCGATAGATAAAAAAATAAACTTTAGGAGAGAAGAAATCCAGAGGGTTCCAGAGGAGGAGCCAAATGAAAGTGGATACAAGTACCTAGGAATTCTCGAACTTGATGACATATTTACATCATTCCATATATTATAGCGTCTCATATTTGACTTTGAATTTTTATACTTAAGATTCGAAGAGATTCAAGATGGTGTTAATTCTGCTTTGTTGTTGTTGTTGTTATTATTAGTAGCATTATTACAATAGTTGTTCGTAAGTTAAATATTTAGTTCTTTGTAGGATCTTTGTTTATTTTATAAACATTACTTCTATGTATAATCTTTTTGCTATTATTATTGCAAAGTATTTTTGACTTTCCTAAAAGTATCTCACTGATGATGGTCGGCGTAAGATGTTCTTTTATTGTGGTGTTAGTCATTAGTTATAGAGCTACTATAGGATAAGTAGATTGCAAGTCGACGTGATATATTTGTAATTGTATAAACAATGAAAAGATTTTATATGTTTGTGCTAGTAGCAGTAGTAAAGTATATTTGTAGTAGTAATATAAATTACTACTATTACATATATATAATATTAGTAGTAATAATATTGAGATACAATCTCCTAATAGGCATGAAAATTCATTTACACCATTAGTTTTACCCAGATTGGATTTTAGAGACTCTGTATTATTGGTGACAATCTGATTGGACGTTTTTATTTTATTTTTATAATAAACAGTTAACCGTACACATTTATTTTTATCATTTGGTGACGTATTATTTTTTTTATAACTTGTTTATTGTTATTATGCACATCTATTTAGGCATAAATAATTCATTAAAAAAGGATTCATTAGATTTAACAGATAAGGTTTTAGTGAATTCTTTCCGTCAGTGTGTGCGTTGCTACAAAACTGGATTAAATTTAGGAAAATGCAATGTTTTTAGTTCTAGTATTTTCAACCATCGATGGTCATTATCAAAAACGGCTAATAATAATAATAATAATAATAATATGTATGTTATTTTATATGCGCAGCACTTATTGGAAAGTGCTCAATATCAGTGATAGAGCTAACATATTCAGTTGTATGGATATTAGTTTGTGTCCCTGGGTTTCACGCTTTTGCGATCATAATCGCAGCAGCGTGAAACCTAGGGTAACAAACTCATATCCATATAACTAAGTGTATATATATATATATATATATATATATATATATATATATATATGTGTGTGTGTGTGTGCGTGTGTGTGTATAGATAGATAGATAGATAGATAGATAGATAGATAGATAGATAGATACCAGGTGTAACAGCATAACTGTCCATCCCACAAAATGTTTAATATCTAAAAAAACACTAAACTAATTGAGTTTCTTGTTTCCAAGTTTTCAGATAAGACGTTTAGCCATCTTGACACTATTTGTTGTAAGAATCACTGAAAAACGCTTTGAGTTAATCAGCTAGAAAGAGAGCAGTTTAAATTTTTGTGTCAGCCCCACTGTCTTTGCAAATGAACAATAGTGAGAGGAATAAGATCATACAGGCTTTCAAGTATGGTAGCAACTTTCATACTCTTGCTTCCATCTTTAAAGTCCATTAAGAATCATCAAGAGAACGGTGAATAAATTTTAAAAAAGAACAGTAAAGAGGAAACTGGATCAGGAGGTCACAACAGGAGGAGGGATCATTATCTCAAGATAAAGAGATCAATAAGAAAAGATCCAACTCAATTCATAAGACGGTTGGCACATGAGAGTGGAGTTTCACCTATGACAGTCCAAAAAGCAGTGAAAAAACTTGAAAATGAAAATGTACGTGAAACGTATATGGCACATTCTTACTTCAAGACAGAAGGTTAGCAGGTTAGAGACGGCGAGTATCATTTTGAATAAGTTGGAAAATGATCCTGGAATAATATATGTGTAATTAAACTTTCTTTCAATGTTTCAAAAATGTACAATTTTGCTTTTACGCGATTTGGACAACTTTGCAGTTACACCCTCTGTGTGTGTGTGTGTGTGTGTGTGTGTGTGTGTATTTACAATCGGTTTAAGTAATGATTATAAATAAATTTCGGAGAGCAGAGTTCGAATTCCATTTGGGTCCCTTACTTTCGATTACGCGCAAATAACCTTGGTAATGGTA
>OZ010585.1:81240202-81280202 GCA_963932145.1 Acanthosepion lycidas | reverse complement strand
AAATACGGCGTTTAAATAAGTGTTTTTTATCATCAGGTTGCGGAAGCAGTAAATAAAAGATTATTGAGTTGTTCCTAATATGAGAGACCCTCCAAAAACATTCATTCACTTCTAAAAAAAAAAAAAAAAAAAAATAGACAGACAAAACAAAACAACGACGACAACTAACAAATTTAATATTTTAACAAAATATTTTTACAGTGTCGTTACATATTAATTGGTGACTGAATATGAGGTTTTCTCCGAGTGCTGAATGGACACGCCCGAAAGTGAGAGAGTAATGTGCTTCTGTTACACTTATGTATGTATATATTTATATGCGATTAAAAGAGAGTTGAGAGGTTTATTATATTATTTACATTATTCGGGCTATTGTCCTCATTTTTATCGCCATATTTATTACAACGTTTCGGCCATTGTACGCTCCGGCCTTCTTCAGGTGGTTGGAATGTCGAACTGAACCCTTTATTTCGCTCACTGGGGTAGACATTTCTAGTTTCACGTGCCATGTCAAATGGATGCCAGTTATCAGTTATCTCCTGTTAATTCCCCTCTCCAAGTTCTCCACCAGGTATTGAACTCAAACTCTTTGGGTCCTGTCACTGGATCTAACTAATGACTTTATCCATTGTGCCATGTGTCCTCAAGGCGTTAGTTAGATCCAGTGACAGAACCCAAAGAGTGTGTGTTCAATACTATTAGAATAATATCAAGATTGTATGTACTTATAAGTACATAGAACCTTGATATTAAAAATAAGAGTAAAAAGTAAATTTCAAAATACGTTATTTCAGAAGTCGCTTGAAAATGAATCGGGGATAAAAATTTTAAATTTAATTCTATAATTAGATGTAAGGTTTAGTTTCTGTTTTTGAAACATGGTAATTCCTGTGTAGCGATGGAACCATATATTTAAATTAGTATATATATATATATATATATATATATATATATATATATATATATATATATATACAAAAAAATTTATTAAATACATCTGATAAAAATATAGTTTTAAAGTATGCTATATTTGTGGGTAAAAGTGCTCAATATCAGAGATAGAGCGTATGTAAATCTAAAAGTGGATATTAAGGTTAACACCAAGCGGCGACAGTCTGTTTCATGCTTCAACGCAAGCTTCAGTGAAAAGTTCTCGACCAACCCACTTCCCAAAATCTGACCAATAGACCAAACTTCTGAATCCCTTTTTGGTTGGCTCGAGAACTTTTCAGTAAGACCTACTACATATATATATGTGTGTGTGTGTATGTGTGTGATGTTATGGAACTTTATGGAATAGCTACAAGGACAAATAAATAACTTACGGAGAGAAAAAATGTTACAGCTTTTGGAAATATTCTCCTCAAGATCAAGCGAAGGACACACATACAATGCGACACTTGCTGTTGTCAGTAATATATGTGTAGTCAGGTTCTTGTTGAAATAATAGATTTAATTTTCACGACTAATTCATTAAAAAACAACAATTTTATTTCCAAACTTTGCTGAGAGTAACGTACACAACAAAAGAAATCTATCTTTACGTTAGTTTTTTTCGTTAAATAGGATATTCGTATCTTAAAAAATGACAGTTCCTAACGGAATGCAATATACAACGGACTATTGTGACATTACATACAAAACAAACAAAACTCTGTATTGTCATGATGACACTGAATATTGAAATAAAAACTATTCAATAGAAACATCTTATTTGAATGAACTCTTTCTTCGATGCGTAAATTTTAACCGATGTAATTCATTCTTTTTTAGAAGTTATGAGTGTGTGCCTAATACAAAATATTTTGGTTGACTCGCCAGAAATACATGGAATTGTGTAAATATTATCCATACACGGTCGTGAAACCTCGGTCTTTCTGAAAATATCACCGTGTTCTATCAAAATTCACATTCTCTTCTCGTTTGTGCTTTTTCCTCCTGTCACGGAAGGAGCTCAAAATAAACCCTTTTTACGTGAGATGTAGACATTCCGAATGCCACCAAGCAACAGAAAAAATAGATTTAAAATGGTTGTTCCCGTATAAATAGATTTAAGCCCAACTATCTTTGAATTTAGAGTTGCCCTGCTCCTAGGCTAGCAGCAATCCAATATTTTTCTTGCATCTCTGCGATTTAACCTATAGCTGGGAGAGAAGAGATGGATATAACTTTTCTACAGGGAGCCCGACACTATTTTTCAGACACTTTATTTTTTCAAGTTTTAGGTAGCACAGGCAGTCTGTACTGTTTTAGTGTAATGGCAATAACATTTAAAAACTGTTACAATACTATAAATGGAAAAGCAGAATTCAAATTAGAAGTATTTTTATTTTTTTACAAATTTTCACATTACACAGGCGACAGTATTTTTCGGACATTGCAGAAACAATGCTAATAGTTTATGGCAGCACCCTTTTTTTCAATGACTTCTATCAGTCTATCTTCATAATGTTCGTACATATTGATAATAACGTCTCTTCGTGTTTCTAGCAGTCTATTTTTAGCATCTTGTATGCGCTGCCACAGTTCAGCCTCTCTGGTTATTTCTGGCCTGTCGTAAACAAGCTCTGCAAGCATTTACCATATGTTTTCAATTAAATTTAAGTCTGGACTTCTTGCAGGCCATTCCAAAGTAGTTATATTTGCTTCACAAATACAATTTTTCACTGATTTGGCCACATGGATGCTGCAGTTATCTGGCTGCAAAATAAAATTACTTCCCATTTCTTTTTCTATGAGTGGTAGGGCTCTCTTTTCCAAAAGTTCTCTGTGGCTCAAGCTATTTTGACGTCCTTTTAACCACTCGAGCCACAAGTTTCCATTCGGAAATACCATACCCCAAACCATGACTCCTCCTCCTCCCATCTCTCTCTTGTTGAGAATAACAGGTTCACCTTTTCTCGACCATGTACACCACCCGTCAGGTCCATCGAACTTAAAACGTTTTTCATCAGTAAATATCACTTTCTTGAAGTCGACATGGTTTGTTATCCATCTTTTGGCGCTTCCCAGCCTTGCCTCCTTGTGTTTTCTTGTTAGTGTAATTCTTTTTTTGATTTTAGCATACTTAAGTCCAATTTCGTGTAGCTTTCTTTGTACAGTTCGAACACTGACGTCAAGTTCACACTTCTCCTTTACTTTCTTCGCTGTCACCTTTTCTTCAGATGATAACAACCTCATAACACTCCTCTTCATTCTTCTTTCTGTTCTCTTGGAAATTGTTTTTTCCGTTCTCTCTTCTTTTTCCGCTCATAGTCTGTACTTGGCATGTATTCAACTGTTGACTTCGGTAGATTCATGTCAGTGGCGATCTTTCGGGTGCTGAGCCCGTCTTCTCTCTTCTTTTGGACCAAACTGATGACTTCTTTTGAATGCATTCTTCTTCACAATTTTAATACGTTTTCGCAGTGAATGGTAAAGATACTCAAATGTAATGGTCAGGGTACAATTTACCTGCAGAAAATTTGCATATTGTAGACGTTTGACGACTAAATCATTAAAAAACCCGGAATTTGAGTCATGTCCGAAAAATAGTGTCGCCTAAGTTGAAGTAAAAATAAAGAAAACATGAAACCAAAGACAAACCCATCAATCAATGTTCATACCATTAATGGACAGTTACTGCTGAACTACCTACTCATCAACACAAAAGCTCTCAGCAGCAAAAAACACCTTTAAGCACACTTTTCAAAGTGTCCCAAAAATAGTGTCGACCCCCTGTAAGGACGTTTCTGCGAAAGTAAATACAACAGCCTCGGTATAAAGTCTCTATGGGTCAATATCTTCGTTCTATAGTATTATTATTTTTCGAAAAATATCTTTCCTTGTAAAAACAAAAATTCAATGAGCAATTGCCGTAAAGAAAGTGACATGGTAATTGCGTGTTCAATCCTTGATCCAGGCAGTTTGGCGAGCAGTATTCATCTGAACTAAGATGAGATAGCCTTAGATATGGTCAATGAAATGAGAACAATCTACACCCGGTTAACTTCGAAAATTCCATAAAGGTTACCCGGATTGATAAACATCTAATGAAGAGCGGAGAGCACAACGGCAGAAATGCTGTGATAATAACAACAAAGATGAGGATTTTGGTCTGCATATGAATATGGCAAATCATGATAAATCCTTATGCAGAATATTCAGATAGAAATTATCAAATATATTATTTTATGATGTACACACACGCGCGTGCACACACGCACGCACGCACACACACGCACGCACGCACACACACACACACACACACACACACACACACACACACACACACATATATATATATATATATATATATATATAATCTTTAAAACGGGGGGGGGTCATAATTCACTCTGCACTAACCTTACATTGACATCCAAAAACGCTGAAATGTTCACTTATGTGCTAATACCCTTAGGAAAGTTATAAATCCATCTCTTCTCCTTTCCAGCTATGGATAAAATAGTAGGACAGACTGGGTTCTATAGCTTTGGGTGGTAATCCGACTAGAAGAAAGAAACTCTGAATTCAAACCACCTTTGTAGGTCGTGCCTCTTTAGGCTAGAAGGTAACTTCATAAAAAAATCCACCTCTGAATAGAGGAACGGCGTAACCTCAACATTCCCGTATGCCATTGCTTTGAATGTCACCAGAAACTACAGTTGTGAGATAGAGGGGAGTGGTGACCACAGCGGCGGCGCAATGTGCGCTAACCGAATAAAATGAAATGAATGATTAAACTTGACTTAGTTAAACAAATATCTAGGGTCAGCGTGTATCGTCCGTTCTTTAACCTTTAACCAAACCAACAGGACATACTGTGAATTTTAACAGTTATAGTTTGTTCATTTAGTATTATATTTCATAGGGTTAAAATCTAATTTTATATAACACGCCAAGTAACTTAAACAATGATTTATTTTTCAATCCAACAATATTTCTTATTACTATAAACGTTATTGGGGATATGTATCTGAGTAGATTTATTTACAAACTGAAATTAAATCATCAAAAAAGTCTTCGCCATAGGAAAAGAACCTGCATTTCCTTTTTTTCTGGGGAGCCAGCGTCCCGTACTGTTTCGGTCACAGAGATTCTTACATCTACATTTCTTTAAAAATAATTTAAACACACACACACACACACACACACACACACACAGATTCAATCTAGACAATACCGTAAGCGGCTTTACATGTGTTAAGCGTCCTGCAAACGGCGCCACCAATACAGTCAAAACATGAATTAAATTTATTGCTTCTAAACAATAAATTCCTTGCCAGGAAAACAAATACTTCAAAGTTTTCATGATTTTCTAAAATGTAAGTCCTGTTCTTGAAAGTTACTAATGATGGTCGAAAATATACACTCAGGGATTTTTTTACACATGGAAACTAAACGGTGTTTCTTTTTTGTGTTTTGTTTTTATTTATTTATTTATTTTGTTTATTGTTTTGCAATGTTATGTCCCTGGTCTCTCCCAAAATTATGTTTCTTTATTATCTATGAATTACCATGATTTCTTGGAAAAGACGATCGAATCGTTTCGATTATCTTGGACAAAAATCAGAGAAAATTAGATTTCTCAAATTGTTAAAATAAACCCTTTCTGTGGTTTTCAATATGACTTACTTAAATGAAAAAATGCTAATAAAATACATATTTTTTCATATACATAGAGATTTAAATTCAAATAAAAATTCATTCTTATTTCAGTTGAAAAAATGTATTCTTTTTAGTCTTTCTCCATTTAAAAATGTCCTGATAAGCGCAATATCATTTGGAGTTCTTTTCATGTTTATTCGATGAACGAATTTCTGAAATGTAGAAATACGCACAAAGTCTAAAATGAAAAACGAAAAATATCGCAGCTTTTGTCACTTTCACCTTTGTTTCTTTTTGTTTTGTTGTTGTTTTAATCAATTTCAATGCACTTGCTGTTTACTTATGACTGCAAAATCGAGTCAGCGTTTGAAGTGCAGAGTTAAAACTTACCATGGAAAGTTGATACACGGCATCCTTCTCAAATTGGCATTCCACATATTTGTAGATTGAGTAAACGCGAAAGGAAAGAAAATCACAACGAAAAAAGGCGTGAAAAAAGGTTGAGGGTAAAACTGGAAAAAAAAAGAAGTTAAACGACAAAAGAGAAAAAAAAGGAGAAGAAACAAATATGAAAATAAAAAATAAAAAAAAACAGAAGGAGAGGAAAAATGAGAGAAATAAAGAGGAGATAGAAGGGTGATAGAGATGTTGAAGAAGACGTCTACAGTAAGGAAGGCTGATTTCTTTAGACGAAAACCGAGAACAGTTACAAGCTTAAATGTACGTATTATTACATAAAATACAATCACGCGATAAATCTTATTATAATCTTTTATTATACAATTAATATAAGTCATTACTGAATTATATCATTATTTTCTTTTCTATATTAATATACCACTCTTTCTTCTCCCCATCTCATTATATCACTGTGTTTATATATTTCGGGTGCTACTCGAAATTTCGAGTAATCTAACCATGAATGTGAGTCCTGCTGCCTAGCATATATTGTTTAACTTTGCAATATTTGTGGGGTAAGAGTGGTTAATATCGGAGATAGAGCCTTTGGGGATACAAAACTATATCGATTGTGTATGTAAATCTATAGGTTTTATGTAAACGTAATGCTGAGATTCATGAAAAAATATTTGGAATTAACTCATTACCAACACAGCTTTACCGTAACAGGGCAATGATTCTGATGAAGTCATAATAATGCATGAAACGTCGTTTAGTAAATTGAAGTATTGAGGGAGTTAAGAATTCTAAGTGAAGAAGTAAAAATACTAAGCGGAAAAAAGTATGCAAGATTTTTTGACCAGATCTAGACCTGATGGAAGGAGGTTCGGTTTATAAATATTAACCAGAACCAAAAAATGATTATGAGGAAGACATCGGTAGGATTTGAACCCAAAGTTAGTAAGATTTAGTAATTTCAGTACAACTGAATTCTCCTTACCCCAATTTCTCGTCCCATTAACCTTGTAACCACAGATTTCTTAATCTGTGGTTAAAAGGTTAATGTGTTTGCCAAAATTCTGCAAAGTCCTTCCGAGTTTGGGAACTATTCATTTAACGGGCCATCCTCCCAAATTACATTGATTCTTACAAAAATGTCAGAGCCCAGAATCTTGTCGAAGGTACTCTTGATAGAGCCATCTGACTTCCTAATAAGACGGTCTTTGTCGAAAGATAAGATCCATCATTGTCACTCCCCCGCGCAAGAGTTTATATAAGAGTGAGTCAACTGTCGCTAATTCAGTTGGCACAATCGCTTGGACAGTTCGCGTCTCAGAGTTTTCGTTGTGTCCATTAAGTACTTCCTTTCTCTCCACAAACTGAAGAAATTTCCAACAGAAAGATAAACGTCTACTCTTGCTATTAATTACTCTCATTGCCTCAAGAACCTTAGCAGAGATCAACCAGAGTGATTGCAACCTTTGACATGATTGGTTTCCAAACATTTTTTCTCTTGGTCGTATTTTCGGAATGAAAATTCGCTTGCGCTTCACTAAATTTAATGAGATAAAAAGTACATTTAAAAAAAAAAACAGAGAGAAAGAGGGATAAAGGGAGATAACCGCGGATTCGAAGTCAGAACATTATCATTGATAACTCTCTTCTCCAATTTGCGGATCCAGGTTATTATATTCTTAATACATGATATAATTTAAAAAATATCACAATGATAAAATCAGTCAATAATTAATTATAAATAACTCTTTATAATGGGACTCATGAATGCAATTACAAGTAATCCGTAATAATATTTTATATTTTGAAATCATATTTATTTTTGGCATATGATTTTTTTTAAATTGTTTTTAAATCTTTCATTCGGCCTCACCTGCTATTCTCTTCTACTGCACCTAAGAGACATGCAGCACTGTTTTGGAAACACAGCCTTATGTTATTAAACTGTTGATAGTCTTCTTTTTTTTTTTTTTTTACAGTAGCGTTTATTCTTTCACCCCATAATCTTTTTCTGTCTTTTGAGAAAATCTCAAGAAAATCACGTCACGCACCTGGTAATCAACAAAAGGTGAAAATCTTGAACTGATGAAAACACGCAAAACGTTACACCTCAATTGATTCCTTGTTGTGTTATATTTGGCACCACGATAACCGAAAGTGTACATTACGGATTCGATAACCGTAAATTGTAAATGGCGAAAATGATTCTAAACAACACGTTTGCATGCAATGAATAGTTTGCTAAACTGAAAATTGATGATAATTGTTCATATTTCTCGTTATAATGTCTAAATGAGTGCAAATCTGTCGAGAAAGAAATACTCTGGCATTAAATCTGTCGAGAAAGAAATACTCTGACATAAACAGAAACACTGTTTTCCAATCATAGACGAAAACAGATCTACAAAATTGAAGGCGAAATGCTGTTGATGTTGCATAGTAAAATATTCTGGCTTAGAAATTGGCAAGAGAAACTAATATTTGACAGAACACTTTTACAACAAGCATAACTCGCCATCACAATTCTGAACTGAGAGTTGGTTGGTTGGTTGATTTTGTTTAGCGGCATATTAACTACTCTATGGGTTATTTAATACCGAAATCTAAATATTTTGAAAACAATTTTATGGCTTCAATTAAATATATTTTGAGCGCAATTGTATGCCTTCAACTAAAAATAAAGTGTATTGTTGGTCATTTTTACTATAAATTGTATTGTTAGTAATTTGTACTATAAATAGGTATTGTTAGTAATATTTTATATAAGAATGTCTTCCTGGTATTTTTACTATACGTTCATAGTATTTTCTTTCTGTTTGAAGTTCACTATTTGCCCATAGCTGGGACTCTAACAGGTGGTACCACCCCAAGTCAAGGTGAACCTGAGAACGACAGCAATTATGAGGTGGTTCCCTGCTTTTCAAAACCTGCCGATCTCCTGATCAGAAGCCTTGCTACCCGGATGTAGTTTATCATTATACGTAGAACTACTGAACTGAGAGAAAAAGACTAACAACAAAAATAAAAATAAAAATTAGTTTGTGGTTTCATATTCTACTGCCGAGCTATGATGAGGAGTGTCGCAATTGTAAGCAAAGTGGAGAAAAAGCATCATTTTAGCAATGTAGGCACCATCAGTTTTCAAATATTCTAAAATGTTTATAAGAGATACTTGATTTTTTTAAAAAGCAATTTAGGATTTGGACCAGTACTTATTTTGCTTAATTTTCTCGCAAGAATTTGTTCTGTTTGTTTAACAGTATATCAACTCCTTTATTGTTTATTTAATGTCGAAATTTAAATTTCTTGGGTGTTTTGAAATAATAAAAATGTGATATATGTTATTCTACTTTCACAATTGAGTAAATGGTAGATGATACTGCGCTTTTGTACATATTCATGTTTGTGTGGACATAATTATTAGAGACGGTGATATGTATTTTTTATGTTGTAGTTTTGTTAAAGTTCTATTTTGGAATACAGTTTGATTTCTTTAAGAAATTGTAGGATATTACATGGATTAATATCATGAAAGTGTTCTTTCATATTGGTTGTTTGGTTGATTTTGTTTAGCGGCATATCAGCCTCTGTGAGTTATTTAATGTCGAAATCTAAATATTTTGAACATGCCTTCAGCTACTGATAAAATGTATTGCTGGTAATTTTATTATAAATACGTATTGCTGGTCACTTTACTATAAAATTGTATTTTTATACATAGTGTTTTGTTTGGGAGTTTCCTATTTGCCCATAGCTGGGACCCTAACAGGTACTACCAACCCGGGTCAGGGTGGACCTGGTAACAATAACAATTAAGAGGTGATTTAATGTTCTCCAAACCCCCAATCTCCCGACTGTATGCAATGAATAGTTTGCTAAACTCAAAATTGATGTTGATTTTGTTGTTTACGTTTCTCGTTATAATGTCTAAATGAGTACAAATTTGTCGAGAAAGAAATACAGAACAGAAACTAAGTTTTCCAATCATAATAGAAAATAGTCTTGCTACCGGGCGTAGTTTATCGTCATACCTAAGATTAGCAAGAATTAATAATCAACTACTTAATTTTTTTTTTCATTTTTGCTTTGGTCTAATAAATAAAAAAGAAAGATATTTCAATGGCACTAAACTCTTAAAATTGGTAGAATTCCTGAATACAGCATCTAATAAAGTATTTAGTGACTGTCTTTGCTTTTTTTTTTTTGCTTTTTTTTTTTTTAAATGTTTTGAGTAAAATTGATTGTAATGAGTTACTTATTTTAAAAAAAAATCCTATAGATTGAAAATGCTGAAACTGAAAATTTGGAGTGTGTCTTTCCCTTTGACCCCAATTTCCTATCACTTATGGGTGCTGCCTTTTTACGCAATTTGCATAAGAATAACAATATTTTGTAGAACTATAAAACTAATACTGCCAATAACAGAACCTGTTTTAAGAGACCAAAACCGAATTTTAAATGTGGAATCAAGAAATTTATAAAAAATATGAAAACATTTTCTGAACAATAGAACACCATCCGAAAGCGCCAAGAATTTACGGATTACCAAAATTACATAAATCAGGTATTCCGATAAGAAATATATCATGAATAGGAAGTGTCTCGCATAAACTAGCCAGCAAACTAGCAAAAATTTTAACCCCACTACTCGGTATAATTAGGTCTTCACACATAAAAAAAACTCAGATATTATTAATAGATTAAAAAGCATAGATATTAAAGACTTATATATTGCCAGTTTAGATATAAAATCTTTATATACAAATGTTTCTGTAAACAAATGTCTAAATTTACTTAAAACACACTTAATGAAATCAAAAATAAAATTACTTCTCCCCAGACATAAGATCATCAAAGTGTGCCAATTAATTACTAATCAACGCTTTTTCATCTTCGACAACATTTATAAACAAAAATTTGGTTTACCAATGGGTTCCCCTCTTGGCTGTATTTTAGCTTGTCTTTCAGTAATATTTTACCACAAAATTATTCTTATTTTAGATACGTAGTTGGTACTCTAATAATAAATGACTCTTTTTGACAAGGGATTCAATTCAAACTTAGCATTTCGATGTTAGGAAAGTTACAAAATGAGAAATCTGCGTGATGTTGCACTATTAGTCGGAGTTGAGTCAGTGATCGATTTGTTTACATATATTTATTTCATTGACTCACAACACAAAATTTGATACAATTTAAAAAAAAATATACCTAAAGTACACTAGTCATCAAGAAAGTACTTATGTCTCTATTTAATCGCAATGGGGAAGTGGTATCTGAAGTCCGGATCTCGTGGCTGCTTTTTTTTCAATTAACCAAGAGTATAAATTCTTCCTTTTTATCAATTAGAACAACGTTAACAAGAAAACTCCAGGTGAATATCAGAGGAAATGTATGTACGTAAATTATGTAACATTTTTAAAAAGTTCAAGATTGATTTGTGGCAATAATTTTTTCATACGAAGAAATTACATCTTCGATTATTTTCTTTTATTGTGTAATGATCATTTTTCATCTATTTCTGTCGATGCATTGGTTACGAATAATTCAGAGATTATTGATTTATATCGAACATTGTTCGAGAACTCAAATCTCTTCTTTGTTCAGGCGCCCAAATCTCTTCTACAATGTTCGATATGCTAATGGCAAGTCTCAGAGTTATAGACAGTACAATTATTGATTTACTGTACATGATTAATCATGTATTTCATCTAACCTTCAGGATTATATGAATTCAAAAGAGACAGAATGCCAAATATATGCCGAACGTCGATAGTATCTGTATAATGAAACAGATGTGTGTCAAAATAAAAAAAAAGAGAAAAGTTGCACATGACGTAATGCATCTGGAAGACAAGATGGAGCATAAGAGAAATTGAAGACACGGAATGGGGATTATTGTCAACGTTTTCTGCAGAGGTCGTGCAAACGGAGAAAACATTTTAAATGGCTACCAATACATTAAAGACTAAATAGAGAGAAAAATAACGAAAATGGTTGACTCATTTGTTAATTCAGCTCTATTACTATTTTTTTGTGTGTGTGTGTGTTTTTCTTTTGGTTTTTCGGTTTTTAAGATGCGGATAAGATAGTTAAATTGAAAAATGACACTATTCACGTGTATAAATATACTAGTGTACCAGAGCCTTCAAAATGACGGCAATTGTTAGAAAGCTTTAAAAGCAATGAAACAAAAGTCTTGAAACAATGTAATCAATAAAGCGAATATAAAGAATTCGCAACCAAAACAGAGACCAATAAATCGTTTAATTAATCCGTCCCTTTATATTTTTTAGACGTTCAATGCTATCTAAGATTCGCCGACTACTCCTGGTATTATATATATCTTCTAATGTTAAAAATTTGATGTATTCAATATATCAGTAAAATGGAAATATCTCTCGGAAGAAAAGGATTAGTAACAGAACGACAAAGATGGCAACGACAAAGCATATTTCAAGACCTAATCGAAGCAAGACGATCACTTAACAGACTATTAGTAGTGGAGTGCCTTACATAAAAGGCTTGAACAAATAAGATTGCAATCTTAGAAACGCAGGAGTAAAAGAACTGATTAATTAAAAGATTCATTTTGCTCGGGTTCTACTTTTCTGTAAATGCAGAAATATTTGTATAGACTATTAAAATGACTAAGGGAAGTAATCACTCATTAGTTTACTAACGAGTTGATTTATCTCCTTTCCCATCACAGATGGGACAGGAAATATAAAAATACATAGAACGGAAATATATATATATAAATACACATTGATAATTATTATATGGTGTGTGTGGGGGGCAACAATCCTTATTTTATACATGTTTCATTCAATGTGACGGACAAGGAAAATCACACACACACATACACACACATATATATATATATTCAGTTTCTCTAGGGTTTTTAAAGGGACTCTTTTATGAGGACTAAGCACCACTAACGGTTTCTTCTCTCTCATTGTCCCCATAAAAGAAAACAACTTTTTTTCTTTTTGTTTAATCAAGTGTCATCCGTGATACACACTTGGGTGATCATGTCTCTTTCGAGTCATGACTGACTTGGCAGAAGATTTTCCCGCAGTAAGCTGCCATTTCTTTTGCTGTAGACTAGTCGTCAATGAAGGCTATAGGACCCAGCCTGTCTTACTATTCAATCCATAATTGGTGGAAAATAGATGGATTCATGCCTCTCCCAAGAGTAATTGAGCATAAGTGAATGAAAGGAACTCGACTGGAATTCGAACTCGGTTCTCCGATTTCTCATTTGAAGTCATCATCCATTACACCGTACATCTATAAGAACACTACAGATGCGGAATAAAAAACAAAACAAAAAAACTTATCAGATTTTCCTCGTTCATCACGTTAAATGAACTATATATTATATAATATATAATTATATATAAAGAGAAGAAAGTGGGCAGGCTTAACCATAGAGATAAATAGAAATAAAAATGGTGTCATTTGGTAATGGCTGAATGTTTTGAGTGGGTCGCCATAGAAAGTACTTTTCATGTCTGGCCGCCCACAAGAAGAAAATTACTCATTTTTTTCACTGAATGGAAAGAAACAGCCGTTAAAAAGGATGCTATATGTCAACAAGCCTCTTCAGAGTGAAAGACACAGAGAGAGACACAGAGAGAGAGAAAGAGATAAAGACAGAGAGGGGAAGTTGGGAGTATAGAGAGAAAAAGAAAAATAAATAATTGAAATAGTAAAAGACTCTAAGTCTTTTACTATTTCAATTATTTATTTTATTTATAATGGGTAATAAAAATGGTGGATGGAAAACGAAAAAATAGTGTTTCGAGAAAAACTTGGAAACAAGTACATACAAGAAAAAGAAGAGAGAAAAATCATGCGGGAAAATGAAAGAAAAAAAGGGAAGATAGAAATGGAAAGAGAGAGAGATAACGAAAAATCAGATAAAGCTTTAAGGACAGATACTACACTTTGATCAAGACTGTGAAGCGATTGTATTTTCTTGTCGCCCCACACTGGTAGGATGTGGCACAAGGTCAATTTAATGTGGGCAGCCCGAGGCCAAGAAGAGATGGTGAATCGAAAAAATCGTCATTTTTCAGACGCACGGTATCGAACGACGGCAATCAAGTAGGGCAATCGCCAAAAATCCAGTTACCATAAATAAAATAGCATCGTCTGCTGAATTATTTTAAAATTATTATTAAGAGAAATGTTCGTAAGACGGCGATTTGGCTAGTGATACCTAGTAGGTACCTTCACGAGATCTCTAAAAAAAGAGCATAGCATGATGAAAAAGACGCCAAACTTGACGAAAACAAAATTTTAGCGTCTAAATATTTATGTTATTATTAAGAGGAAATAATAAAGTATTTTTAATTATTTTTTTAAAATGTTCCTACTTTTTAGAACATTCTAAATTTTGATTGAAAAACCTTGTTTCTCTGCGTATCCAGCGGAACTACTAAGTAATATGTAGTTTGTTTTTTTTTGTTTTTTTTCTGTATGACACATATTAATTTTGAAAATCTTGCAAAAATAAAAATAATTGTCGGATTTTAATGAAACTTTCAGAAACTATTCACAAATGATGGAATTTATTTTCTTTTTTAAAGTCATAGCAATTTTTTTTCACATGTATCCCCCCCCACTCCCCATAACTAATTGTACGAAAACTCTATAATTTCAATTTTGGGCAGATTAGTGATTATATCAGTTAAAAGCACAAGGCTTGAGGAAAACAAATCTTTTTTTTATTTTTTTAGTTGGACCGCCTCTACCTGAAAATCATCTCTGAATTGTAACATACAAAACTCAATAAAACAAAAAAAATATTATTTAATTTCAAAAGCTTAATTGCTTTTATTTATTTTAATGAATATGGACAATATTGTTTGAAAGCGAAAAGATATTTTGATGAAAAATGAATTTTTAAAACAATTATTTGTTATTTCTGAAATATTTTATTATTTTTACATTAAATGTTGTTAATTCTTCTAAAAGTAGGAAAAACTTTGTACAATAATAACGAATGTTTTTATTAAGTAGATATACATTTACAAATTATAATTTCCAAAGCTTTTTACAAACTAACGAACACCGGTATAAAAAAAATATATAATTTGTGTTAATAATACGACTGCAAATCAAACCTACGGAAGGCCAGAAGTGTCATGCGTGCAATAAAATAAAATAAAATAAAATAAAAAAAAGTCACGTGAATTGAGTTTCTGTCTAGTATTTAACTTAAATACTGAATTTTTAATACAATTATTTGTTATTTCTTTAATTATAATAGATTTTTACATTTACGTTGTTAAAATATTATAAAATTAGTTAAAAGCCACATTCAATCCGTAAATGTCCTTTTGAGATAAATTTATTTTTGCGAAAAACGTGTGGAGAAGTTAATTTGATTTTTCAATTTCAACTGAGAAAGGTACCTACAAGTAACAGTATCATCTTATGAAATTTAAATTTGTATTTTATGTACACTTCTGATTGATTATCTGTCAATTTTGCTGACTAAAAAAACAAGATTTTTAACGAAAATTTTGGACGTGCTAGGAACGATTAAAAAATGTAAAAAAATATCCCCAAAACACTTTGATCTTTCCTCTTAATAATAACATAAACATTTAGACGATAACATTTTGTTTTCGTAAAGTTTGACGTCTTTTTCATCATGCTATGCTCTTTTTTAGCGATCCTACATTAATGACTAATAAATATAATTTTGACTTATAACAATATCATCTAACTGCTACAAATTAAGGCAAAATTTTTTAATTATTATAATTAAAATTTTTTAAAAATATAAAAAAACAATTCTTGTAAAAATTTATTATTCATCGATTTTTTTTTCTTTTTAGAATAGTGTCCATAATATATCTTATTCATAAAAGCAATTAAAGGCGATTCTAATTAAATAACGTCTTAGTCTTAATGCGTTTTTTTATTTTAGGATTCAAAGCAAAATTTCTCTAACTGTGGTTCTGTTTGACAAAAAAAAAAAAAAAAATATGATGATTTAAATTTGCCAAGGACTTGTGCTTATAACTAATATAAACTTTAAGCTGTACAAATTTTTCCAAATTTCACAAAATTAAATAAATGTTTTAACAAGGGAAAAATGTATTTTTACCAAGATTTTCTAAAAAAAAAAAAGAAAAATTTTAAAAATAATTTAAAATATTTAGTAATAAGTCCTGAAAGTTTTATTAAAATCCGACATTTGTCTGATTTTTCAAAAATTTCACCGCAGAAAAACACTAAAATTTCCCATACCAATTTATTGTCATCTGTTGAAAATATATATATATATATATATATATATATATATATATATATATATATAGATATAGATATAGATATATATATAAAATAACCTAAATTTCGAAGTTTCTAAAATGGATTAAAAATATAATTAGATAATTAAAAATATAATTAGATAATCAAAAATCCTTTGGTCTTTCCTCTTACTAATAACAAAGATTTTGTTATTAAGTTTGCGGCATTTTTTCATCAGTATAGTAAATTTTTTTTAATATTTATATCTATATAATTTACATTTCAATTCTGCGTTCATTTTATACATATAATTAAATAAATAACATAAGCTTTAATTTTTTCATTATTTTTGTCTAGATTGATCAAATATATTTTATAGGAAAACATTCGGTCCCATGAAAAATGTTATATCACGCTGAAAAGTTTAAAATTGGAAGTCGCTAAAATTTAAAAGAAAGGATGATGTATTATTCTCATTTAAAATATAAACTAAACATAATTTATAAATTGTTAACAAAATAAATTAACCCTTTTTTTAAACAATATGACAGAAAAAAATAATTTCACATCTGTTTTTTGCATTGCGCATTTACTAGAAATTATTTTTTATTTTTCCAAAATTAAATTTGTTTTGATTTAAAATAAAGAAATAAATAAACTTTTTGTGAGCGTGACTAAGAACAGATGCGGGGTTAGCATCACTTTTCGATGGGATAGGTTACGCCTAGTTGTAAAAAATTATTTATTTATTTATTTAGAGGGGGGTTAAATAAGTTATTCTATTATATATTTTTTTTAGATTATTTTTCTAAGTAATATCTAATAATTTCAGTTTTTAGAATAATGTCAGCACATATGTTACCACATTCCTCTTAATATTACCTACCACATTCCCAATGTTTGTATAATTACCAAAGAAGTTGTATCTTTAAAGAAAGCACAAGTCTCGCCGTAATGTGCGATAATGAATTAGAGCTTTCAGTTTGTATGCGTGATTATGCCTCAGCGCAAGAGAATACAGAAAGAAGGAAAAAATGAAGGCAGAGAGAAGAAAGGTTTGAAAACGTAGTAGAAGTAGATAGAGTAAGAAAACAAGGGAGAAAGGATTCTAGTGACCTGTAGAAAGAAACTATGGGTAAACAACGATGATGAAAAAGTGATGATAGATGAAGAAAGATAAAAAGAGAAAGGAAGTTGCAATGGTGATTGTTAAAGGATAAAGAAACAAGTTTGCCATCCAAAACATTTTAGTGACTTTGTTAGAAAAAAAACAGACGTTTGCTGGCAAAAACAAAATCGAAAGAATCAGGCTAAAAGAAGAACACTTATACAAACACTAGTACTTGTTATAAGTGTGTTGTATGTTTAAAAAGTGTATTTGTTGCTAAACTCAGCAACTTTTCACACAAGGCCATAAAACTAGAGCACTTCATAATGAAGTATGACTTTACGAAATGCTAACCAATTCACGCATGTCCTTCCACTGAAAGCGGGGTGGGTGAAACAAATAGGCCATTTGTCACCTTTTTGAATAAACAAGTAATTTGGACATATTTGCTGATACTTCTAGTCATTTATACTTATACCCCACAAAGGCGCCTCATCGTAAGGTAATAGTTTCAGACGCAAGTCTGATTAACCATTACGAGCGACTTATACCATACAAAATACATCAAATAAACGCATGGTTTTTCCTCTTTTAAAATCAACCAAAGAATTAATTGATTTACTAAGCGTAGCTTTGTAGCAGACCTCTGGAGGAGGTGGGATATGAAAGGGCGGCCCGAGCGCCCCGTATCGCAAGGTGATGAGGTCACAAGAGGCCCGGTAACGTTTTTCGTATTAAAGACGTTAAATCTGACAAGGTGAAACAAAATGGAAAACAGAACGAGGATGTGTATGATTAATGCTAAGTTTATTAAATAAAGGTAGTACAGTGGGGTATATTGGTTTGCCAATCATAGTAATGATGGTCAGACTGGTCGTGACGACGGTTTCAGTTGAGATGAAGACCTTCCGGTCGACGGTTGGAGTCGAGGTGCAGATGTTCCGGTCGTGTCGACGATTGGAGTCAAAATGAAGATATTCCGGTCGTGTCGACGGTTGGAGTTGAGATGCAGACATTCCGATCGTGTCGTCGTTTGGAGTTGAGATGCAGACGTTCAGGTCGTGTCGACAGTTGGAGTTGAGATGTAGAAGTTCCGGTCGTGTCGACGGTTGGAGTCGAGGTGCAGACGTTCCGGTCGTGTCGAAGGTTGGAGTGGAGATGTAGACGTTCCGGTCGTGTCATCGGTTCGAGTTGAGATGCAGACGTTCCGGTCGTGTCGACGTTTCGAGTAAAGGTGCAGATGTTCTGGTCGTATCGGAGGTTGGAGTTGAGATGCAGACATTCCGGTCGTGCCGACGGTTGGAGTTGAGATGCAGACGTTCAGGTCGTGTCGACGGTTGGAGTTGAGATGCAGACGTTCAGGTCGTGTCGACGGTTGGAGTTGTGATGTAGACGTTCCGGTCGTGTCGACGGTTGGAGTCAAGGTGCAGAGGTTCCGGTCGCATCGAAGGTTAGAGTTCAGATGCAGACGTTCCGGTCATGTCGACGGTTCCGTTCGAGGTGCAGACAATTACGGTCGTGTCGAAGGTTGGAGTTGAGATGTAGAGTTTCCGGTCGTGTCGACGTTTGGAGTTGAGAGGCAGACGTTTCGGTCGTGTAGACGGTTGGAATGAAGGTGCAGACGTTCCGGTCGTGTCGACGGTTGGAGTAGTGATGTAGACGTTTCGGTCGTGTCGACCGTTGGAGTCGAGGTATAAATGTTCTGGTCGTGTCGACGGTTCGAGTCAAGGTACAGATGTTCTGGTCGTGGCAAAGATTGGAGTTGAGATGCAGACATTCCGGTCGTGTCGACGTTTGGAGTTGAAAGGTAGCCGTTCCGGTCGTGTCGACGGTTTGAGTGAAGGTGTAGAGGTTCCGGTCGTGTCGAAGGTTGGAGTTGTGATATAGACGTTCCGGTCATGTCGACGGTTGGAGTCAAGGTGCAGGCGTTCCGGTCGTGTCGAAGGTTGGAGTTTAGATGTAGACGTTCCAGTTATGTCGACGGTTGTTGTCGAAGTGCAGACGTTCCGGTCGTGTCGACGGTTGGAGTTGAGATGCAGACGTTCCCGTCGTGTCGACGGTTGGAGTCAAGGTGCAGACGTTCCGCTTGTGTCGATGGTTGGAGTTGAGATGTAGAGGTTCCGGTCGTGTCAACGGTTACAGTTGAGATGCAGACGTTCCGTTCGTGTCGACGGTTGGAGTCGATGTGCAGACGTGTCGAAGGTTTGAGTAGTGATGTAGACCTTCAGGTCATGTCGACGGTTGGAGTCGAGGGGGAGAAGTTCCGGTCGTGTCGTCGTTTGGAGTTGAGATGCAGACGTTCAGGTCGTGTCGACTGTTGGAGTTGAGATGTAGAGGTTCCGGTCGTGTCGACGGTTGGAGTGGAGGTATAAATGTTCCGCTCGTGTCAAGGTGCAGATGTTCTGGTCGTTGCGACGGTTGGAGTTGAGATGCAGACATTCCGTTCGTGTCGACGTTTGGAGTTGAGAGGGAGACCTTTCGGTCGTTTAGACGGTTCGATGGAAGGTGCAGACGTTCCGGTCGTGTCGAAGGTTGGAGTCAAGATGCAGACGTTCCGGTTGTATCGATGGTTGGAGTTGAGATGCAGACCTTCTGGTCGTGTCGTCGGTTGGAGCTGAGATGCAGACGTTCCGGTCGTGTCCATGGTTGGAGTTGACAGGCAGATGTTCCGGTCGTGTCGACGTTTGGGGTTGAGATGCAGACGTTCCGATCGCATCTAAGATTGGAGTTGAGATGCAGACGTTCCGGTCATGTCGACGGTTCGAGTCGAGGTGCAGACAATTACGGTCGTGTCGAAGGTTGCATTTGAGATGTAGACGTTCCGGAAGTGTCGACGGTTGGAGTCGAGGTGCAGACGTTCCGGTTGGAGTTGTAATGTAGAGTTTGCGGTCGTGTCGACGTTTGGATTTGAGAGGCAGACGCTTCGGTTGTGTAGACGGTTGGAATGAAGGTGCAGATGTTCCGGTCGTGTCGACAGTTGGAGTCAAGGTGCAGGCGTTCCGGTCGTGTTGAAGGTTGGAGTTGAGATGTAGATGTTCCAGTTAATTCGATGGTTGGAGTCGAAGTGCAGACGTTTCGGTCGTGTAGACGGTTGGAGTGAAGGTACAGACGTTCCGGTCGTGTCGAAGGTTGGAGTTGAGATGCAGACGTTCCGGTCGTGTCTACGTTTAGAGTAGTGATGTAGACGTTTCGGTCGTGTCGACGGTTGGATTCGAGGTATAAATGTTCCGGTCGTGTCGACGGTTCGATTCAAGGTGCAGATGTTCTGGTCATGGCAAAGGTTGGAGTTGAGATGCAGACATTCCGGGCATGTCGACGTTTGGAGTTGAGAGGCAGACGTTCCGGGCGTGTCGACGGTTTGAGTGAAAATGCAGAGGTTTCGGTCGTGTCGAAGGTTGGAGTAGAGATGCAGACGTTCCGGTCGTTTCGACGGTTGGAGTTGTCATGTAGACGTTCCGGTCGTGTCGACGGTTGGAGTCAAGGTGCAGACGTTCCGGTCGCGTCGACGGTTGGAGTTGAGATACAGACGTTCCGGTCATGTCGAAGGTTTGAGTTGTGATGTAGAGTTTCCGGTCGTGTCGACAGTTGGAGTCGAGATGCAGAAGTTCCGGTCGTGTCGACGGTTGGAGTCAAGGTGCAGACGTTCCTGTCGCATCGAATGTTGGAGATTGAGATGCAGACGTTCCGGTCATGTCGACGTTTCGAGTCGAGGTGCAGACAATTACGGTCGTGTCGAAGGTTGGAGTTGAGATGTAGACGTTCCGGACGTGTCGACGGTTGGAGTCGAGGTGCAGACGTTCCGGTCATGTCGAAGGTTGGAGTTGTGATGTAGAGTTTCCGGTCGTATCGACGTTTGGAGTTGAGAGGCAGACGTTTCGGTCGTGTCGACGGTTGGAGTCGAGGTGCAGGCGTTCCGGTCGTGTCGAAGGTTGGAGTTGGGATGTAGACGTTCCAGTTGTGTCGACGGTTGGAGTCGAAGTGCAGACGTTCCGGTCGTGTCGACGGTTGGAGTTGAGAGGCAGACGTTTCGGTCGTGTAGACGGTTGGAGTGAAGGTGCAGACGTTCCGGTCGTGTCGAAGGTTGGAGTTGAGATGCAGACGTTCAGGTCGTGTCTACGGTTCGAGTCGAGGTATAAATGTTCCGGTCGTGTCGAAGGTTCGAGTCAAAGTGCAGATGTTCTGGTCGTGGCAAAGGTTGGAGTTGAGATGCAGACATTCCGGTCGTGTCGACGGTTGGAGTCAAGGTGCAGACGTTCCGGTCGCATCGACGGTTGGAGTTGAGATACAGACGTTCCGGTCGTGTCGACGGTTTGAGTGAAAGTGCAGACGTTCCGGTCGCGTCGACAGTTGGGGTTGAGATGCAGACGTTCCGGTCGTGTCGACGATTGGAGTCGAGGTATAAATGTTCCGTTTGTGTCGACGGTTGGAGTCAAGGTGCAGACGTTCCGGTTGGGTCGACGGTTGGAGTCGAGGTGCAGACGCTCCGGTCGTGTCGACGGTTGGAGTCGAGGTATAAATGATCCGGTCGTGTCGTCGGTTCGTGTCATGGTGCAGATATTCTGGTCGTGTCGACGGTTTCAGTTGAGATGCAGACGTTTCGGTCGTGACATCGGTTGGGGTCGATATGCAGACCTTCCGGTCGTGTCGACAGTTGGAGTCGAGGTTCAGACATTCCGGTCGTGTCAACCGTTGAAGTCGAGGCGCAGTCATTCCGGTCGTCTCGACGGTTGGCGTCGAGATGTAGATGTTCCGGTCGTGTCGACGGTTGGAGTTGAGATGTAGACAATCAGGTCGTGTCGACGCTTGGAGTCAAGGTGCAGACGTTCCAGTTGTGTCGACGGTTGGAGTCGAGGTGTAGACGTTCCGGTCGTGTCGACGGTTGGAGTTGAGATACAGACGTTCCGGTCATGTCGAAGGTTTGAGTTGTGATGTAGAGTTTCCGGTCGTGTCGACAGTTGGAGTCGAGATGCAGAAGTTCCGGTCGTGTCGACGGTTGGAGTCAAGGTGCAGACGTTCCTGTCGCATCGAATGTTGGAGATTGAGATGCAGACGTTCCGGTCATGTCGACGTTTCGAGTCGAGGTGCAGACAATTACGGTCGTGTCGAAGGTTGGAGTTGAGATGTAGACGTTCCGGACGTGTCGACGGTTGGAGTCGAGGTGCAGACGTTCCGGTCATGTCGAAGGTTGGAGTTGTGATGTAGAGTTTCCGGTCGTATCGACGTTTGGAGTTGAGAGGCAGACGTTTCGGTCGTGTCGACGGTTGGAGTCGAGGTGCAGGCGTTCCGGTCGTGTCGAAGGTTGGAGTTGGGATGTAGACGTTCCAGTTGTGTCGACGGTTGGAGTCGAAGTGCAGACGTTCCGGTCGTGTCGACGGTTGGAGTTGAGAGGCAGACGTTTCGGTCGTGTAGACGGTTGGAGTGAAGGTGCAGACGTTCCGGTCGTGTCGAAGGTTGGAGTTGAGATGCAGACGTTCAGGTCGTGTCTACGGTTCGAGTCGAGGTATAAATGTTCCGGTCGTGTCGAAGGTTCGAGTCAAAGTGCAGATGTTCTGGTCGTGGCAAAGGTTGGAGTTGAGATGCAGACATTCCGGTCGTGTCGACGGTTGGAGTCAAGGTGCAGACGTTCCGGTCGCATCGACGGTTGGAGTTGAGATACAGACGTTCCGGTCGTGTCGACGGTTTGAGTGAAAGTGCAGACGTTCCGGTCGCGTCGACAGTTGGGGTTGAGATGCAGACGTTCCGGTCGTGTCGACGATTGGAGTCGAGGTATAAATGTTCCGTTTGTGTCGACGGTTGGAGTCAAGGTGCAGACGTTCCGGTTGGGTCGACGGTTGGAGTCGAGGTGCAGACGCTCCGGTCGTGTCGACGGTTGGAGTCGAGGTATAAATGATCCGGTCGTGTCGTCGGTTCGTGTCATGGTGCAGATATTCTGGTCGTGTCGACGGTTTCAGTTGAGATGCAGACGTTTCGGTCGTGACATCGGTTGGGGTCGATATGCAGACCTTCCGGTCGTGTCGACGGTTGGAGTCGAGGTTCAGACATTCCGGTCGTGTCAACCGTTGAAGTCGAGGCGCAGTCATTCCGGTCGTCTCGACGGTTGGCGTCGAGATGTAGATGTTCCGGTCGTGTCGACGGTTGGAGTTGAGATGTAGACAATCAGGTCGTGTCGACGCTTGGAGTCAAGGTGCAGACGTTCCAGTTGTGTCGACGGTTGGAGTCGAGGTGTAGACGTTCCGGTCGTGTCGACGGTTGGAATGAGATGTAGACACTCAGGTCGTGTCGACGGTTGGAGTCAAGGTGCAGACGTCCCGGTCGTGTCGACGGTTGCATTTGAGATGTAGACGTTCCGGTCATGTCGACGGTTCGAGTTGAGATGCTGACGTTCCTGTTGTGTGAAGGGTTGGAGCTGCGATGTAGACGTTCCGGTCATGTCGACGGTTGGAGTCGAGGTGCAGTCATTCCGTTCGTGTCGACGGTTGGAGTTGAGATGTAGACGTTCTGGTTGTGTCGACGATTGGAGTTGAGATGTAGACGTTCTGGTCGTGTCGACGATTGGAGTCGAGGTATAAATATTCCGGTCGTGTCGACGGTTCGATTTAAGCTACAGATGTTCTGGTCTGGGCGAAGGTTGGAGTTGAGATGCAGATATTCCGGTCATGTCGACGTTTGGAGTTGAGAGGCAGACGTTCCGGTCGTGTCGACAGTTGGAGTCAAGGTGCAGACGTTCCTGTCGTTTCGATGCTTGGAGTTGAGATGCAGACGTTCCAGTAGTGTCGACGGTTGGAGTTGAGGTGCAGACATTCCAGTCGTGTCGACGGTTGGTGTCAAGGTGCAGACGTTCCGGTCATGTCGACGGTTGGAGTTGAGATGTAGACGTTCCGGTCGTGTCTTCGGTTGGAGTCGAGATGCAGACGTTCCGGTCGTGTCGACGGTTGGAATCGAGATGCTGACGTTCCGGTCGTGTCGACGGTTGGACGTTGTAGTGCAGGCATCGCTGGTCGAGGTTCGTGTCCCGTAGTAATTTCAACAGATAGTATACGGGAAAGTTGGTTGATCGTCGCAGATGATCGCTGCTGGTCGTAGCAGGTGGTCGCTGCTGGCTGGCTCCTCTGGTTTCCAACTGGACGAGTTGAGAAGGGACGAGGAGCTGCCGTTCCGATGTTGTTGGTCTTATGGAATATCCGGTGCTGGCGTTGCGTGTCTGCTGGTTGAGTCCGATATCGAAACCTCCCGTAATAATTACAAACGATGTGTGGCCTGCCAGTAGGGACGGAATGCCGAGACTCGAACATGGGCAAGGAGCCAGAAGTAAAGAGGCGCAGTAAAGAGAGAAAGAATGGTAGATCCAGTTGGCAGACAAAAAAAAACTAAAAAAAATGGAAGCGTAACTTGATACGCAGCCCGGGGTAGACGTCCTGGCCACGAAGGCCAGAACCCTGTGTACTGACCGTTCAGGTGCCGACGCTATTTAGCAACTGCCCCACGCAGTCACATGTGGCACAAGGCCGAATTTAATGTGGGGTTACCGAGCCGGAGGCTCGGCCAAAAAATCCTCGTAGACCCCGCATAAACAGGATCGGGTCTGTCTACCTCCCCGGACGAAACTCTGCCCTTCGGCATAGCCTCGTCCGGGTTCCTCTCTGCCCGAAGGCAGAGAGTTCGACTAGCGCAGCTGGGAAAGATTTGCCTTGTCCTCTTCCTTTTTCGTCAGGGATGACGTCAAGAATGAAGCCAGTCAGCGAGCCCACAATACCAAAGACTTATTAAAAGCCGACATTGTAAACGTGAAGGCTAACCACTTAATCCGGGCATACAATAGTTCCAAGGATTAACATTGAGGCTTGTCCTCGAGATTACGAAGGGGCGATTTTGGTAATTTTTCTGTTTCTCTAAGTTGAATATATGTGCAAAATTTTTTAAAAAATTTCTGTTGAATATTGTTTTTCTTTATATTGTAATTTATTTTCAATTACCTGTAGTTACATGTTTATACGAGAAATGTCGTCCGTTTATTTCCACAGAAACTCTATAGGACTCTCATTTCACGCCCGGGCATAACGCTCACACATTAAAAAATAGTCCAATTAATTTTGTACTAAAAGGGGAATAAAACAGGACTGTATCCAGGGTGGAGTGATTATCCCTGAGAAAATCATCTGCGTCCGCCTTCGCTGTGAAAATGATGAAAACTAATTTTAGTGTGTACATTATTACTACTCCCTACACCGCCTGGACCACCTCACTCAAACACTGGTGACAGGCCTGATTATGGATATGTGTGTTAGAGAGTTCTTTGATTCAAACGTTACGTGAACGGAGATTTTTCAACCAATCAAATTTAAGAAAGTGAAAATTGACAGCAGTATTATTTGCGATAAACCATAAATTTTATTCTTACTCACTTTGACACCAAATTTAAGTTGCACGTGTCTTTGAATATTCTCTTCTCTCATTTTTATACAGATTTTCTCGACTCTATACACATTTCATCACCTAGGAAATGAAATCACTAATTGGTGAACATTGGTCTCCTTAAGCCGAGCAAGCAGGCGGAGGACAATTTACATCCTGTTTATACATACGCGCACTTATACATTTTGGACGGTTGGTGGGCACAGTCTGAACAATATCAGATACGTAAATGACACACTGTACTGATGGTAAACACAGAAGGAAAACTACAGGACCTCCTGGGCAATGTAGTAAAGGAAAGCTAGAAGGAACTATCATCTGTAAGAAGTCATGATGTAAGGTTGTCAGTAAGAGAAAAAAAAAAACAAACATATTGGCGATGTCAACAAGTCTAGAAGGTTAGTTATCTGGGAAGTGTTTTAGCAAAGGATGGAAAATGCGATACCGAAATCCGATTGCACATTGGATTAACGGAAGATGCATTTTGAAAACTAAGCAATGTACTAAGAAATAGGAAAATTTTCTTAGAACCAAAAAAAAAAGAATGCTGAACTGTTATGTAATATCAATCCTACTACATCGAAGAGAGTGCTGGACAGTCTCATCACAGATGAATGGAAGCAACAAAAAATTGATTCTACAGAAGGATAATGAGAATTC
This sequence comes from Acanthosepion lycidas, assembly GCA_963932145.1. Lineage (NCBI taxonomy): Eukaryota > Metazoa > Mollusca > Cephalopoda > Sepiida > Sepiidae > Acanthosepion > Acanthosepion lycidas. Next base: position 81,253,750 of record OZ010585.1, on the reverse strand, counting down.
CAAGGACGAAGTACATAAGCAATGAATATGCCATAAGAAAAATGAAAAGAAAAAGGATAATTATATTCAAAAAGCAGAAATAGACACATAATGAGGAAGGAGGGCTTGGAGAATAAGATACTAGCAGAATGGAGGCAGTGGGTAAACTGTCCGTAGAGTGCTATGGTCACCTTCGCCCTGAAGGGAAACAGTACATAGTAGAATATATTAATGATTGCCAACGCGGGTTGTAACGTCTCCTTGGATGCACTGTGAATTCTCAAAGGAGCGTTAAAGTATTTAGGAGCATTATGAGTGGGTGCGCTATAATTTCAACAGGGTAGTAGATGATTTAAGTGTTTGAACTATGATTGAGCTAAGATACAAAATTTTATGTACACGTTTGTTTATCTTTTTGCCTATATATTTTTATTTTAAAACTTATTTTAAGCTAACTCCCGCGAAGAACTCTTGATTGGGACTTCATCGCAATAGATAGGGAGGAGTAGATGCTATAGGCAACAATAAACTAATGAACTCAAAATTGATCGCTGCATTTTATTGTTGCATTAATTAAAGCTTGCCTTTTGAAAGTTCAACGATAATTCTTCTGCTGCCAATTAATTTAAAGACAATTTTATGTGCGTAGGTCCTTACAAACAATTATTTTTATTTCATGGGTGACTTTCACTGCATTTTGCAATTAATTTCGATTATTCCCAAATAAGTTATAAAAATTGTTATCGTACAAAATATCGTCGCAAAAATTCGCCGAAAACAATCGCAGTAAAGAAAACTTGGCAATTCAAAATTCCTGGATTGCTGATCCGGATCTGGCTCGGAATGTTTTTAATTTGCTTACGGAGTCGGCCTGATTCCAAAATGGTGTGATATGTTGGGCTACGGCCTCTAGGAATAAAGTTGAAAAAGTGACACAGTAGCACACTGACTTTCGCATGTATTATATAGACATTTAAAAATAGTTGCAATACGTGTATTTGTATCGAGAAAAATCTGAAATATAAAACCTGTCAGCTTCTCTAGTTTAACCCAGTGACTTCCGCTTGACTGTTCCTGCCATAGTTTACTTCCTGTAATTGACACTGTTATAATGCAACGAAACGTAAACAATTGTACAATTCAGTAAACCAAAGGTATTAGATAAATATCCTGTATATTTAAGATTATCATGGTTTTGGACAGTTTGCTATAAGATTTTCGAAACAAATTTCTGCCAACGTTAAGAATTTTGTTTTTTTAATAATTTCATTCCAAGCGATAATGTCTCTATGACGCAAGGGTTTACTAAGAGTCAAAGAAAACCAGAAAACTGGTGAAGAGAAAGGACAATAAAAGAACAGTTTCAGGAAGCCAGAAGATATCGATTGACGTTGCATTTAAATTTTTGAAGATCGTAGGTGGCAGAGAAGAAAGAAACTGGAAGAATTTCACAGGCGAGAGGTGTGAGAAAAGAAACTATTAAAATAGAACTTGCAGTTACATTTAGCTAATTCAACAGTAAAACGATGAGATCTATTTGCTAATCCAGTAGTACGTTTAAATTCATGCAGTCGATGTAGCAAAGAGGAAAGCTCATTAGAACAATTGTCATGAAAATATTTATAGTAAAAAACAGACTGAAGCCACGTCAAGGCGATGGGAAAGTGACTGAAATCTCGAGGTGACAGGTCAGGACTGATTACGTTACAGACCCGTCTTTTAATTGTGTTGAGAATATTGATATATACAGCAGGAGCACAAGACCAGATATGTCAGCTATATTCAATCCATGAACGAATGGTACATTTATAAGTGTGCAAAATGGATTCTGGCGAGAAAAATTATCTGGTACAACAGAGTGAACCAACTTTCCTTGCAGCAATCCTAGCAATTGATTCGATATATTCACTCCACTTCATGCCAAGGGAAAACATGAGATCAAGAAATCAGTCGTGATGATGGAAGGCAAAGAAGGTTCGTTATGGTAATTAAATGATAGTTATTAGAGAAGAGAATTTTCCAATACGTGCCAGTATTCGAAGAGGCTGACTTGAAAATTTGCATAAGTGTTTTCGATGAATCTAGGTCTACAATCTCAAGTTATCTTGTTAAAAATTGGCAATGCGCATCGACCTCCCTTGAGGCAATGTTTCCTATGTTGAACTGAAAGTTCTTGAGACAAATTTTATTAAATCGGGACAATATAAAAGGAATGTTTGTTGGGATCAGTATGATCTGTTTATAGCATAAGCACACGTGTGTCAATATTTTATTGAAATATGTGTATTTCTTATTTTCATTTCCACTGTACCTTTGTTTTTGTCGTTATGCACAGTATTTTATTGCTTTGATCGAGATCTGAACGAAAACCAGTCAGAATATAGAATAGGTTCTCGGAAAGAAATCGAAGTAATGGTAATGGTAATATCGGACGTTTCCTTATAAGGAAATATTCGGTATTCATCGACCGAGCAGCCAGTGTTACTTTCGGTTGAAATTTATAAAATATTCTATTAAAACAATTTTCAGGAAAATAGGATTCCTAAGTCCAGTAACTGTTATCACTCTTTTCAATATTGATGGGTGTTCCTTCCACTCTTTTTGTTTGCAATTAGTGTGTGACGTCAATATTTTAATTATGTCATTAGTCTGTCGTTATAGATGTTATCAATTTTAGCTGTTGCTGTTGTTGAAAATCTTCAAGTGATGTGGTCTCTGTATATGCTACTATTCTTTGTGATTCTGTAGCGCCAGAAAATCACTGATATCACATGTAGCATTACCATAAATACTCAATTTCCATCACTCAAAAATGTTTGTGATCCTGTATACCAGTAATATCAAGCAAAAGAAGCGTAACACTTGAGTTTCAAATAGACGGGGTAGTTGGACTAAGAGAGATGGCAAGATTTTTTTTTTAATATAATTTTTAATAATTTTCAGTAATGAAACACTTCATTCCTAGAATAAAAGTTGGGTAGAAAGTTCCTGGATATTTTATTCAGACCAGCAACAACCGTGAAAATTTCACGTTATTTCTATTTTAATTTTCTGATCAATCTTAATTAAACTGATGATGATTGAATAATTGCGAGTTCGACGACTATAAAATATCCGTGGAAAATAAGAACTTTAACAAAATATTACAATAACAATTATAAATATGAATGCAGATCATTATCTAAAGAAGTAAGAGGGTACAAATGAAAAGATTGAAAACTGACAAGGTTTTCCATTTCACTGAAGCAAACGTTAATCATATGAAAAGAGAGTATCATCGCCTTCTCTGCATTCCCTTTCTTTCTTTCTTTCTTCAAACTAAACAGGGCCTTTGATATATTTTTCCTTCTGTTTTGTGGACAGGGGATAGGCAAGGTATTGTAAGTCTCTCTCCCTCACAAACAAACAGAAATAGCCCAGTGTTTGTTTAAGGTAATGGTAATGCATAACGCACGCACTAACGAGCATAATTATAATATGATGCGGTTGGAATAACGGTGCCTAGAGTGAATCTTTAAATAAATAATGATAATTGTCACGTCCCGTCTATTTGAAACTTAATCAGTCGTCTGGATGTGTGGATGTGCATTTCTGTGTTCACTGGATAACATAAGAATTACTAGCAATTCTTTACGAAACTTGGCGAATAGATTCATAGATTTACTGTTTAGAAATGTTGAAGTGTTAAGAATCTTTCTACAGGAGGAGACTGAAAATTCCACGGACGAAGTGAGTAAGCATCAAGGAAGTCTTAAAGAAAATGGCAGCAGAAAGAACACGCAGAATCAGGAAAGGTAGCTGAAATTTCTTGAATACATAATGAGGAAAGAGAGATTGGAAAACTTAACCTTCACAGGGCGTATTGAGGACAAGAGAGATGAGGGAAATACTGCGAACCAATTACGTGACGAGCTTGTGTGAATGATGGTGGACGGGTAGCGAGAGCCTTAGAGAAAAACTGAGAAGAGCCGCAAGAGCCATGATTGTCTATGTCTTAAAGGGACGCGACACATAGAAGATAGTTCGTTTCAGGGTTCAGTGATTTCTTGTTGATCGATTGTTCACAATAATAATGTTTTTGCTTTGATTTTTTAAATAATGCTAATATATTTAGATATAGCAGAACTTTTAGATTTTTATACTTTCTGATTATGCTATTTTTATATTTTATTTTATTTTATTTTTAACTGTTATTTCATTTTAAAGGTGCCGGAGATGTTAAAAATTTTCAAACTGCCTAAAGTAGTCACAGATTTATAGAAGAAAGAGTAGCTTGTGGTATAAAACACATGTAATATAACACTTCTTCACACACAACTAAATATGTCTTGTCGACTACCAAATGATACGTAATTAGTTATGGATCACTTATTTGATCGTTTAGCCAATTCATTCGATTAACTCGTTAACTTTCATTAAGTGTATTTGTAAATATTTAACCTGACATAGGTAATTATAATTAGACAAGCACGTCATAAGCTTTAGGCCTCATTCAAGATTGAAAGCCGAGTAATGACTTACTAAATCCTCGTCTTAAGAATATTTCTCTTAATAATAATTTTAAAATAATGATGTTATTTTATTTATGTTAACTGGATCCTTGGCGATTACCTTATACAGTTTCCGTCGTTCGATTCTGAGCGTCCGAAAATGTTACGTTTATCAAGGTCGCCCTCGCATCTCGACCTTTTGGCTAAGAACAAAGTGTACTATCTGTTTTTATCAGCTTAATCAGGTTCTTTCTTTCTCTCTCTCCCCACTTGTATCTTGATTTCTTTTCTTTTTTTTTCTTTCCTTCATTTTCTCACTGAAACCAAGTAGTGTATTTTCCTTCTTTCAACCCGATAAAAACGGAATAGTCCAGTATAAGATTTATAAGATATTGGCAGGGCGTAACGGGTGTGCGAACTAACGAAAGAAGGGACAAACACAATAATAATTCTAATAATAATAATAATAATAATAATAATAATAATAATAACCTTAATGCTACATCAGACATGGTTCTCATAGCTTCTCACCTGCTGGTGTGGGGGTTAATATGTTCATGTTTTGTCTTGGTGGATTAAGATGCGCTACAATAAATATCCTATTAAATACCACTCATTAGCTTGCCACTAGCCTGGCTGTAACCAGTTGGGCAAGCCCCTTAGAGGCCGACGGACTGTGCATCTCTGTTCATGAGGTGTCATGGGGGATCATCATAGCCGAGTGACGGAGACTTGGGAGTCACAATCTATATTTTTAGAAACACTCTCGTTCGAAAAGCGGCTGGCTTGACCAACCAGAAGGTATTTCTAACTAGACTCACCTGTAAAATTATGCGCTGCTTTTATGAAAATCTGCTGTCACCATATCACACACATTTAGCTGTAATGCATGTACCCGGTATACATTTTATCAGGCTGAGTGCCATGATGGCTATATTAGGCTTTATGCTCAGCATCACTCAATAGTAGTAGTAGTAGTAGTTCCTTAGGAACCGTCTCTGAGAATGTATATCGCCTTTGCACTGCTGAGAAAGAGAGAGAGAGAGAGAGAGAGAGAGTTATGGCATTCCTTGTTGTTTGAGGCTATGTGGAGTATTAACCGTCCATTAGTAATGTGGAGCGTTGTCACAGCATTAGTACAGTGGGGTTATGTAATTTAAGGTTGTGTGTGTGTGTGAATTGTGGGTGCATGCGTGTTCATATATAAACAATTAATGTAAAAGCAACAAAAACTTGGATTTCGACAACGAATCGTTTATTCTTTTTTCTATAGTATCTGTAGGGAAACAAAGTTCAGCATGTCTCTTGGGTATGTCCATTTTCTTTTTCTGGTCCCGAAGTTAGGGTAAGTAAAGATAAGAATGGTTAAAACGGTCGAGCTTAAGTCAGCCTTGCACTCAGAACGACCAAAGTAAAGTTTGTACTTACTTCATCGGTAGTTAGGTTCTGAAAAACACACGCGGACGCTATGCGTTGGAAAGTGGAAAGAGATTTACTATTTCTGGTTCAGAAGAAAATTAGGGTAAGTCATGATAAGAAAGATTATATTGGTCGAGCTCAGGTCAGCTTTACGAGGACTTGGAACGACCAAAGTACAGTTTGTGCTTACTTCATCCGTCAGTCGACTGGGAAAAGGACGTCTTCATATGCGCCTGATACATCTTGAAATAAGAGGAAGAAAAAATGAAAGAAGCAGAAAATATTTGTCTTTTCATAGAAGAGCTCTACCTTATGGACGTTTCGTGGAGGCAAATGAGGTAATAACATTTCCGGTTCCTTTATTACTATTATTTCTCTTATTTGTTTTTTTATCCGTTATTAATATTTTATTGATTGATTTTATTTCGTTTTCTCACCGGGTTTTCAAACACCCCATTTAAAATATAGTTATATCATTTAGTTCTTAATTTTCTTGTTATGTCTTTAATGTCCTATATTAAAAATGAATTTGTAAATTTTAAAAAATCCAGCTTCTTTTTTTTTTTTACAGTAAGGTTCACTCGAGGTAGATGATTACGTTAGAAGGAGGGGAAGGTAATGGCTAACCCGGTTCCACAGCGTAGTGGTTCGCTGGAAGAAGCTGTTCGAGTGGAACTATCTTCCCGCTGATGGAATACGAAGGGAATATGGGTGAGGTTTGCTACAATCTAAGTGGGACATTGACGTGAAGGTTATGTCTGGCGGAACCAAGAAATGTAGTTCGCCTGAGCACTTTCCGTGAAATAGCGATAGAGCAGAGATAGGCTTACCACATCCCGCCTGCAAGAAAGAGGTTGGAGGGTGGAAAATAATTCATCACCCACAAGGACTCGGAGACTCTTTTGGACTATAGAAATGATCTGTACAGCACCCACCCAAATATGACAACAGTAGTCCATTCTTGGCCTAATCTGGCTCTTGTAAAGGTAGAGGATAGCATGTGGAGTCTCTCAAGACACGCTGTAATAACCCCAAATAGCTTTCATTTTATTTTCAGTTTACAATGATTTTATCTGAATTCCCTGTCATTATTTACACTATTTATATTCAGACTATTATTTTCATCTTTGTTTTTGTTATCACGTTTAACGTTTCGGCTGTTGTGCCCTTCGACCTACCTCAGGTGGATATCGATCTGGGTAACCTGCAGAGAAATCTCAACTGAACCCTTTATTTAATCTCCGGGTTGGTGTGGGATAGACTGTTCTCATTTAACTGCTCATGTCTAGGGATACCGTCTAGTTCTTATTTTTTATTTAGTATTGTTCAGTAATTGCTCGCTCCAGGGATTGCACTGACAACCTCTACCAGTGATAAAAACAACAAAGATAAGGACAATAGTTCAAATATAAGGTTAATATGATCTTTGCATATGTTTTACCGCTATTATTACCGGCAATCTTTACTTTACGGTATGCGCTTATCATCATCATCATCATCATCATCATCATCAGTCCCATGGCCGGATGTGGCTGTTGGGTTGCTGTGTAACTGATTACCTGATCAGTTCTCAAACCACAATTGATGCTTTTCAACGATTTGGTCACGGATATATGGCTGTTGATTTTATCGGTGGAATCCTCTGCTTTGGCCGTTCACTTCAATCACCTCCGCCTAGTGATGCCGTGTCATCACAGCACGGGTTGCATACATAACTATGAGGTCCGTTATACCTAACTGTTCTACAAGACGGGTTTTGTTTCCAATCCTTCAGTGTGTCTAGCCACCCTCCTCACAAGAAAAGCCTGGTCAGCGACGACCAGACTATGTGGTAGGTAGTATTGGGTCACATGATACCAGTAGCACTTGTAAAGTAACATGACTTGAGCTTGTAATTCACATAAATATTATGACTAAAACTGGAGACTTCTTGTAGTGACTTGATAGAGATATTCAGAATGTTACTTGACTATGGACATTTGATTGGCCACTTGCTAAATATTAAGGACGATATTTTGTGATGCGTTCATACATCCCCCATTATACTAATGGGTGGTGGGCAAGCAAGTCCAATAGCCTAATGAGAACGTTTTTGTTTAGTTATGGAAAACCCTTAAATTAAAGAGGGCTAAGAAAAATCTGTTTCTGAAAGTGTTACGATTAAACAGAGGGTTCATATAATGGCAAAACATATATTTCTTTTATAAAAAACGATAATATAAAAATTCTATGAGAAAAAATCTTAGAATTAGTTAAAAATTAATATATAGAATATTTTAATAAAAAAGTTATTATTGAATTGTATTAAAAATGAATTAAGAAAATTAGACTGTTACTAACTGTAAAGAAACCACCAAAGTGAAACCAAACGGTAGAGAGGGAAAGAGAGAAAGAGAGAGGAGGAAGGATAATTAATATAGAATTTTTTTTTTTCGCTTAACTAATGCTCTATCTATATCTTCGATATCGAGCACTCCATCACAAAGCCTGCTTGCCTTAAATGCCTCCTTATCAGCAAACCACTGAAAAACCAACAATTTTGGCTACAAAAACAATATATATATGTATATGTATATATATATATATATATATATATATATATATATATATAATAAATATACATTTTTTTTTAAATTGACCGTTAGTTTTCAATCAACACCTGACGTCGTGCATGAAACTCAGGATTGTGCTACCGGTGAAGAAAAATTTATATTTATTAATATAATTTATAGTTCTGTTTTATACATCGAGCACTATTTTATTAGCATCAGTGATCAATGTACAATATTTTATATATATATATACATATATATATATATATATATATATATATATATATATATATATAAGCGCTTATTTATTTTAAATAATGTAGTGTTCATTAAATTTAAAAAATAAAAAATAAAGCGTTATGAAATCAATTGACAAAAATCGCCTGATGATACCGAAAGGCTGAAACCAAGGTAGAGGAATCGGCTGATCTCCTAATTTTATATATATATATATATATATGTATATATATATATATATATATACAGAGAGAGAGAGAGAATAAATATATGTAAAAGTTTTATCACTTAGCTGACTGATGTTGCCTACAGCATCCCGACTCCAGAGTTTATGGACGAAAATTGATGTGTACAGGTTTAAAAAAAAGCCCCAAACTAATGTTACAAAAAAAAAACAAGATGAACTGGGACAGTTTAAAATTCCAATAGCAAAAAATTACATATATAAAAAAGAAGTACATTCAGACAAGGTCTCCGCACCATCAGAACAACCCATAACAGATATAAACTAATCCGTCAAAAGCGTCATTAACTTGATTCATTACATGTAGAGAGGCAGGTCCAATTTTGGCCGTTAGGGCGCAGGTGAATGAAACAATGATCATGGATCTATTTTAATATTGAATACATCCGAATACGATATGCGGGGGGCTTTTCGCATCCCTACCCATTAACTTTATCAGTACTCTATAACTTTTCCGACTTAGCTTAAGCCATTCTCTACACTGTCAAACTAAATATTTCTACTATTAGGGAAGACAACTTAGTTATTAAACAGAAAAGTTTACAATTTTTTTTTTTTTACTCTAAAATCTGTTTTAACCGCTTTATCACTAAATGTATATAATGTTCACATAAAAAATAGCGTTGTTTGTAATTCTAAATTAATGTTAGTTTTACTCACAGGAGCAAAAAGAAGTCATTCATACATATAATACTATATATCGTCTTTCTTAAAGTTAGAACTTAAAAAAAATATAGCGATCATGACATTTTGTTTTGAATTGCAGACAAGAGCAAACATTTTGACAATCCCCTTTAAGTGCATTAATGAGAAACGTGCCGAAGTCTTTTAACAAATACTGTAATCAAGCCTAAAGATTAAAAAGTCACCTGACTAAACAAACCAATTGACTCTGGATGTTTTAATATGCTATCATCGAGGCACCAATATTCCATTTTGATTGGATATTCTACCATCAAGGTTTTATGCCTTAATAAATGTTTGCTTTCAGACCAATGATATTCTAACTGTACTGAGAAGCGAGGACGAAGATGCTTTATCACTGGACCATAAAACTTCATGTAAATGAACCATGAAGAAATTGATGAGAAAGTGTTATTTATTCGATGTATCTTAGTTTGACACAAGGCCACGATTAATTATCTACAACGCCTACAAAACAAAACGCCTCTCTATTAATCGTCTGAGAGATCCCTTTCTGCTATCCATCAGTATGGCTGATGCTAACCTCCAGGAGAGTAACTCGTTGCGCTTTCTCGGGCAAGTGGAAAGACAAGATTGCATTAGTTGCTTGGTTAGCTACTAAGAAAGTTGGTTCACTGTGTCGTGCAAGCCAAATTTTCTCTCCGGAATCACTTTTATATATTTATAAGCGTACCATTTGTCCATGCTTAGAATATTGCTGCCACATATGGTCCGGTGCTCCTGCTATATTTAGAGATTCTTGATAAAATCCAAAGAAGAATCAGCAATATTATTGGTTCTGACCTGCCATCTCGATTTCAGTCATTTTTCCACCGCCATAAAGTTGCTTCCTTGAAGGGCTGTACTAAATTTTCGGCAAGGTATCATCAGTCGTACAGCTGAAATGCCTCGATGTAACCGTAAGTTTTATGCTAAGAGTTTCTTTTCTCGCTTGTGGAACTCTCTTCCGGTTCCAAGCTTTCCAGCCAACTTTGATCTTCAAAAATTTAAATGCAATATCAATCGTTATCTGCTGTCTTCCTGATTAAGCGTCTGTTCTTATCACTTCTTAATATTTTTTTTTTTTTGTTCTTATCACTTCTTAATGAATTTTTTTTTCTAATTTTTTTCGCGTCCAGTAACCCCTTGTGTCTTAGTGGTTTTATTCCCTTGGTTGGGGTAAATTCGATTAAAAAAATGTAAGCTTGTTGACCTTTACATTACAATGAAACGCACTTGATGAATAAGTGTGAATTAATTTAAGACTTAAGATTAAAATGTATCTGTGGCACTAATTGTCCATTTCGCATGAAATAAATAGTAACAATAATGTTTTATGAAATGTTCGTTGAGAATGACAAAGACAAAAATAACAATTTATCATATAATGTTCAAAGTTTGTAAGTGTGTCCACTCACAAAGCTATTCTCTGCCCTTAAAATGATAACACCCTGAACATTTAGGTAACGACATGGGGAGTAAAAGGAAATTAGCAATGTATAAAGGATAGTAAGTAAGGCTGATATTTTTAATAGTATACTAGACAACTCATAAATCCGTCTTTTAAAAGCAGTTCATAATACAAAATGATGTGGTAACAATATTATCAATTTTATTATTAATTATACAATTTGCATTTAAAGTCTGTAAATGAGGGCTTATTGTTCCACTGGGCTTCATAGTTAATAACACATCACGTGAAAATTTGGAGTAAAAGCTTAAAATAGGTGTAGTCTTCTATATAATATGTATATTTTTTATTGTACAACCGAAGAGGACATCGAAGAATTAAGTACGGTGTCCAGGAAATTTGAACGGCACACCCAAACTGAATGTAGTACAGACTTTTAATTTTGTCAGAAATGTATGGACGTCTCGTGAGATAATAAAAACTAAATGTTAAGATATTTTTTTTTTCTTTCTTTATTTGTTTATTTTTTTTTTTAATAGGTATCGCTCCAAGCAAGGCAGTACAGCCACTAGAACGCAAGGGGTAACAGGGTGTGGAGGAATTAGAAACAAAAACATTAGTAATGAAGAGAAAGAAAAGAGCAATCAGGAGGACAGTAGATAGCGATTGACATTGCATTTAAATTTCCGCAGATTAAAGTTGACTGAGAATCATGAGGCCGAGAGGGAGTTCCACGAGCAAGAAGTGCGGGATAAGAAACTGTTAGCATAAAAGTTACGGCTACATCTAGCTAGCTCAATAGTACACTAATGAAATCTCGCCGACAGTCTAGTATTGCGCTTAAATTCATACAATCTAGGTACCATAGCGAAGAGCTTATCCGAACAATTACCATGAAAGTACTTACAAAACACACACACACACACACACACCGGCAGAGGCAACCTTACCGCGGTAGGAAAGTGACTGAAGCCAAGTCGCCAGAATAATAATAATATTGCTGATTCTTCTTTGGATCTTATCGAGGAGCTCCAGAAAAATAGCAAGGGCACAGGGCCATATATAGTAGACATATTCTAAGCATGGGCGAATGGTAAACTTACAGATATACAAGATAGATTCCGGAGGGAAAAATTGTCTCGCTCGACACAATAAACCGACTTTCTTAGCAGGTGATCTAGCAATGGATTCAGTGTAGTCTTTCCATTTTCATGTCAGCTGAGAACGTTAGCCGGAGAAGGCGCAATGGGTCACTTTCTTGGAGGATAGCATCAGCCATGCTGATGGAAGGCAGCGATGGGTTTCTCAAATGATTAATGGAGAGCAGTTACGTATTAGGTGTTAAAATTGACAAAACATCTTTTCCTCCAGTTAACGACGATGTTTTGTACATCGGCTGCCATTTTGACCTTGTCTGATTGATTAGCCTATCGAGGCAGGAGTAAATGGTAGTGTCATCAGCATAGATGCCAAGTTGAGGACTGATGTCATCAGAAAGGTCGTTAATGAACATTAAAAACAGCGTAGAACCAAGGATGGAACCCTGGGGGACACCCGCGTTAGTATAGAAGGATATAGACGAGTGGTATTTATGACTTACTAGTTTTAACCCGTTAAAATTTCACGATTTTCTTATTTGAAAATTCTGATGAATCTTAATTCTTTAGTCAATGATTAACTAAGAAGCTCATGGCGACTTCTACGGCATCAGAAATATCCGTAGAAATTCCCCTATCGCATCGTTAAATATGTGGGGCGGAACAACTTTAACAGAATATTGCAATAACAATCATTATGAATGCTGGGGCACTTCGACATGATGTAATGGTTAGCATGCTCGTCTTGCTAGATTAATTATAACTGAGTAATGAGTTCTATCCTCACTTGGTGCTCAAAACATTTAGCCTTGTGCCACATCTAGGTTACGCTTAAAAAAGCACCATAAATTATGAATGCTGGCAGTTATTTTAAGAAGTAAATGGGGTACAAGTGAAAAAGTTTAAAAACTTTTCCATTTCCCTGAAAGAGAAGGTGTACACTTTCAATATTCTCTTGTTTCTTTCATTTTCTCACTGAAATCAAGTAGCATATTTGATATGTCATTTGTCTTCTCTCGCGATCAAAACGGAATAATCCATTATTTGTGAGGCAATGGCCGGGGTGACTCTGAATTTTCTCCTGTTTCGAGAAGTACCGCTTTTGTTGCGAGGTATGTACGTTTTTCAGTAAACATTTAATGAATGCCTCTTGGGACGTTTGTCCTGCAAACGATATTTGGCAGACTCATGTGAGTCCCGGCAAAAATAAGAAAAAAACATGGAATTTAAACAAATGATAATTAAATGCATGAATTAACACAAAGAAATTACATTAATGCGTGAACAATTGAAAGTAAAGGAAAATATATTGAAAACTTACCTATTAGGTTGGTGCAAAAACAATGACGTAATAATGTCGTTTTTTGACGTATTTTTTAACGTCAAAAAACGACATTATTACGTCATTATTTTTGCACCAACCTAATATTAAGAA
>OZ010585.1:81092342-81240002 GCA_963932145.1 Acanthosepion lycidas | reverse complement strand
CTTAACTGTGCCTCTTACGCAGGTTTAGCGAAGCCAAGTTGGGTATCCCACACTCCTGTCATGAAGAACGATTGTACTTTCATTAAGTCTCCCTGCCTTGAACAACTATTCAGATCCAGATTCACCCCAGACCTCAAAGATGCTCATAGTTAAAGATGCTGGCAAAATTGTTGGTTACTTATACCACTCCAGAACCTGACTCCTCCTAAAATGCTTTATTTTTACAAGAGCCGATCAACCCAAAATAGGTTAATGCTGCCATATCTTACATGCAAAGCTGATGCTATCCGCAGGATATTTTTTTAAATCCAAAACGATAGCTACTGTAGGCCATAACTTTACCATCGACGGTTACTTCTGCGTAAACTGATTCCATTAATAAAATGACATTATTATCATTATTCCTAACAAAATACCGGCGACATACATCGGTACCAGCTATTCCATCTTACTTAAATATATTCAACAGACCCCCCCATTAAACAGCTGAAAACTACAAAAGAAAGTGACATAACTGGAAAGTAAATAATGATAATGCTAAAATACTAACATGGGAAACATAACAGATAAATATGTCCGTCATATGATATGACCAAAGAAGAATCAGTGGTGAACAGTTGGGTCAACATTGTGATTTCTTGTTCTATGTTCAGCTGTACTGGTTTCTTGCTTTTTATATACAGTAATGTTTTCTGTTACAGCTAAGATGCTTTTGTAATGTTTTACAGTGCGTTGATAGCGTGTTTTAAACAATTACATGCGGAGAGCGTATATTTTTCTTTAATAAGATTTCTGGAATATTCAGATCGCTAAACGAAAATCAATAAATATACTGTTTAATAAATAAATGAAGCGTCTATTCAAAGATGAATATCTACTAAAATAACGTTTAAAGTGATAAAAATCTGTCGGATTGATAAATAAAATTCCATTACCTTAAAAATTACTCGTGAATATACATATATGTGCGTGTTATTATGCACATATATAAATATGTATACGATGTACATTTACCCTGAGTGCATTTCTGCATGAATATGTCGGCCGAAAGTATGGGGCACCCATTGAAGATCGAACTCATTATTTAGTTGTAGCGAGAAAAACTTGCTAATCATTACACCACACCTAGGGCGCCCTTATTTACGTCTGAATGTGATAGTGAACGTGTTAATGTGTAGATAAATATTAGAAAGAAGTTTTCCTATGTACATCTTTGTATATCTGTGTAAATGTGGATATATATATATATATATATATATATATATATATATATATATATATATATATATATATATATATATATATATATATATATTAGGTTGGTGCAAAAATAATTTCGTTTTCTAACATATGTTACTATGTGAGAAAACGAAATTATTTTTGCACCAACCTAATATATATATATATATATGTGTGTGTGTGTGTGTGTATTTGTAATGATATTTATGTGTACATTTGTATATCATATAAACTACATGTTAAATGTGTATTTTTTATTTAAATTATATATTTATATATCTATCTATCTATCTATATATATATATATATATATATATATATATATATATATATATATATAGGGTGCGATGGATAAATTGTCGTCTAAAATACGTAAAAATGAAAACAACACCGCCATCTCATTTTAACGGATATATTTACCAAAATTAGACAAAAATAGCTTGTAAGACCAAAGAGTAAATTTATTCAATAAAATCTCCATTAGCTTCAACCATGGCCTCCAGACGACTTTGAAATCTCCTGCAACTCTTCTGGACTGTCCCCTTGTTTAAGATAGTGAATGCTGCTATAATCCTTGCCTTCAGTTTATCTTTGGTGTTAAAGGAGTTTTGTTGGTCTCTCGCTCAACTGTGCCCCACACATCATAATAAAGGGGGTTGTAGTCTGGTGGGTTAGATGGTCAGATGTACGGTTGATGTGGTCACAGAAATTATCTGACAGCCATGACTGGGTTCTCCTGCTTCTGTGGCATGGTGCAATGTCCTGTTGCCAGAAATAGAGTCTTCCAGCAGCCACCCTCTTGACCCAGAGCAGCACTACCTCCTCGAGGTACTTGATGTAGGCCTCCGTGTTGAGTTTGAGGCCCTGTGGGAAGATGAATGGAGGTATGACGTCGCCATCTTTAGAGATCACTCCAAACACCTTCGGAATCACCATTAGACTCATCCAACTCTTTACGAATCCATTGCACTGTCTTCAGATTGACACCCAAACACTCCGAAATGTTCGTATTGGAGCTTCCGGTGCAAATACCAAGCAATACAGCATGCCGTTTCCAAATTTCTGGTGGCGTGAACTGTGCCATAGTGCTCTTTTTCTCAATGACGTTGCCCAACTGACCCTACTATATTGTGCAGTCAATAAAATCAAAAATAAAGCGCATGCACGAAATTAAGAATATAAAATGGCAACAATTTACCAATCGCACACTGTATATGTATAGGTAAAATATATATATTAATTATTATAATTTTACATTATTACCCCCTCCTACGTAAATAAATGAACTACCACGCTACCATTACACTACGGAATAAATAGCAATATTTAAATTATGCAACCCTCAGCTTTAAATCAGCACCTGACGACTGCATTGTACATGAAACTCAAAGTTGTGATACCGGTGAGGAAGAAATATATATATATATATATATATATATATATATATATATATATATATATACACACACACACACAAAGTAATTATACAAAGAATTAATTAGCAATGTTAATGTGATTAGTGGCGAAAGCACTTCGATAACAAGACATAATGAGACATTAATTTACTATCAATTCCTTGAATAACACGATCCTTTTATTTGAGTTGTTATCAGATGGAATTGATGAGACTGAGCCGAGTACTTTCGACAATTTCAAATTGTCATCTTTGGTCGTAATATTTCCATTTAGAGGTAAACACCGAGACGAAATAAATGTAGTGTAGACCGAAAGATGCTTTTAAAAATATACCATTTATTGACAGTTTAGAGTTGCGGTATCGCACGTTCCAAAATAATATAACTGCCAAAAAATAACATATTTTTGAAAACATTACTTCTTTATGATATAATATATATACTGCACACTCTAATATATATATATATATATATATATAACTTTATATGTATTATATATAAACAAATGACTGTTGTTTCACAGTAACTGAAAAGTTTCATGAGAATTGCACTTTTAAGCATATTACATGAGCTTATCTTTTATAAAAGTGAATTCTTTAAATCGAGTAATGAACGACACAGCTGTTTCCCTCATTCAATTATAAGTCAGTTTTATTCACATAATCAGAAAATACTTATTGTAGATTCTACAGAAAAAATTAAAAAAAGACAATATATAATTCCAGTCCGTGAAAAACTTTCAACACACAATGAGTATAATAGAAAATTGTTATTTTTAATAAGTACGCAACGAAGTCTTTCTGAAGGGTCTCACGGAATACTACAATATGAAACACACGTATGTTGATTGATAATTACGATCTCCTACTGCAAGGTGTCGTCAATAGAAGAGATAAAATTATGTTTAATCATGCATTATGTCTGGATATATGAATTTTTCTTACACATTAACATATCAAGGATTATTTGAGTAACACTCATTGCATAAGAAATGCAGATAAAATAATTCATTTAATTCATCATTGTTTGTTCGTTTAAATTATTAATAGTCTATATGTCAAATGGAAGTAAAAACAGAAATTGATGCTATTTTAAAATAACACTAAAAAGTAACGAAGGCTCTCTTTACGTGTGTAAAGAAAATCTATACGAATATTGGAGGCTTCTGTGTATGCATTCGTGTCCTGATGATGTGCAAATGACCAATATTTTTTGATACCTTGTAATACTCGCCACTTTTTAATTAAAGTCATCGATACAATTTCGTTGTTCCAGATGCCGGAATCCACACTCAGATTATCGAACATTTGTGGTATGGCACGACACCATCTTGAGACTTACCAGACCGAGTTCATGTGGAGAAAGATAGAGTAAACCCATTCGATGCCATCATGCAGGCTATTGCCACCTGAATAATACGATTAATGTTTGTTATTTGGAGAAATAAATATCATTTAAGTAATGAATACAGTTATACCTCACCCTACGTCGTTAATTGGCTCCAGACTTGGGTTGAAAAACGACTTAAGTCGAAAAAGGACATAAGTCGAAATAACCACACTACAATCCGCAAATAATCACTTACAGTATTTATGATATGTACGTACAATATTCTGAATAAAATAATTTATCAGCGATATAGCCTTAGGCTTAGCATTAGCAATGAAAGGAAGGTCTGTCAGTTTTTCCAATATAACCCAGCATTGTCAATGTTAAAATTCTGTTCAGGAAGAAACCCGTTTTCTTCGATGATCTTAGCCAATGCTTTCGGAAGATCAGCTGCTGCTTGTATGTCAGCTGATGCACTTTCACCTTGCTTCTTAATAGAGTGATAACCTCTTCGTTTTTTAAATCTCATAAACCAGCCTTGACTCGCTTTAAACTCTACATCTTTCTCATCTGGGTATTTTTGTTCAGGTCTTCAAACAATACTTGAATGATTTCTTGAATGATTTCTTGACTAATAGCAGTACGCTGATGATTCAACCTATCAATCCAAAGAGAAAGAAGTTGTTCCATCTCTTCAAAGATTTTTCCCCTTGTCTTATTCATAACAGTATTCTTCATCCCTGGAGCATTGGATTTGATATGTGCAAAAATCTTATCCTTATTGTGAACAATCATCGATACAGTTGTCCGACTCATTCCAAAAGATCGAGCAACTGATATAACCGTTTTACCTTTTTCATAGTAAGTCCAGCATTATAACATGACGCTTAGCACTTGCACTAGGAATTTTCTTAGGGGCCATTGGGGCAAAATGTAAAGTCACAAATGAATGAGAATGAGAGAGTAGGCGATAAGCAGACGTATAGCGTGCGTATGCCTAAACTAAACTGGATTTCACTTTCGCGGAAATCACAAGTGGGGCTGACAACGACGCCAAACAGTAGATGTTGGAACTACCGTGGAAAACGCCAATATTGAGCTCTTAAAGACCGTAAATAAGACGAAATTACAGAGTCACAGATGTTTTCATATTTCGTTCTCTAGGATTTATGATGATTATATTAACATTTACTGTAATTGTACGTATTTTAATATTAATATATACTATTATTCTTATTTATTGTACAGTAACATGATTTTATGTGCTTTTAACGATTTTCTAGTGATATTATGACTTCAATATTTGTGGCGAACAGACGTAAAGTCGAATAAAATGACTTAAACTTGATTTCTATTTTTCCACTAGCAGCATGGCCCGGCGTTGACCGTGCTTGATTCAGAAATCGTACGACTCATACAGCAATCACTATCACTTGACTTAAAATATTTTTGCCCTTCCTTGCCTTTAAAGGAGTGCCCTTTGCCGTGCTGATGTTGCTACATGCCTTACTTGCCTATCTCACACTGCGAATTTTTTCTAAGCTCTATACTAAACATTAAATCTGTTACGAAAAAAAAACTAAACAAAATGAACACAAAACGATCAGCTTTAAAAAAGGACTCGTAACTGGAAAAACCGAATGAAAAAAGAATGTTAATAACAAATACTTTTTTCACATCCAACCCAGTTCTGCGGAATCAGAATCAACGTTGAGTTTAAGCAAGCGAATGAGCCAATTGGAGTAAAGTTCCATGCAGATTTAAATTTTTACCCCTTGTAACTAATGCAGCTATAGATTTATTTGCATGCTAGCATGCTAGTTAATTTCGTGTCAGTCAGCTGTTGGCTCTCACGTTGGCCAATAGAATTTTCCTGCCTATTCGTGGCAGCCAGCTATTGTCTCTCACTCTGGCCAGTACAAAATGGCCGCAAACTACATGAAAACTGCAATAGAAGCATGAAAAAATCGATTATTTCCACTATCGATTGGAGTTGGGAAGTGCAAAGTCGGTCTTGGCCTTACCGCTAACTTGGAGCATGTGCATGTAAATTTTGGTGCAAATCCGTCGAACATTGCGGCCGTGTATTCGTTACACACACACACATCCTGCCTTTTTTGACAAACGACGTATAATCGAGAACGACTTAACTCGAAACGACGTAACCCAGGATATATCTGTTGTATATTTATACACATCTGTATTTGTGAATAAGTTGGAAAATTAATTTTAAAAGTCGCGACAGACAAGTACATTTTTTTACATGAAAACTCAAAAATTCAATGGGCACTTCGACATGGTATAATGGTTAGCAAGCTTGTTTCGCTAGATCAATTGCGGCTGCATAGTGAGTTCGATACTCACTGGGTGCCTCATGCTTTCGGTCTTCTGCCACATCAAAGCTACGCTTTAGAAAATCATTTTTGGTCACCTATACGTGGTGTAACGTTAGCAAGCTTGTCTCGCTAGATCAATTACGACTGAATAGTGAGTTCGATCCACACTGGGTGTCCCATACGTTCAGCCTTGTGCTACATCTAAGTTACGCTTTAGAAAATCATAGGAACCTCGACGTGTGGTGTATTGGTTAGGGAGCGATAGCTTAGCGACGTTTTGTCTGTGAGAAAGGGGTTTCTGGGTAAAAAAAAAGCTTTTTGAATTCTATCACGACAAGCAAGTGTGGAGTGGGCACAGCTCCGGCCAAAGTATGGCAGCAATACTCCATTTTTGGTCTGACCAGGATTTTGTAAAGATAGAGCATAACAGGTGGGGGGAGTGGGGCAGATACTTGCTGGAGTGTTACAATGAACCGATCATTTTGCCAGCATCTTGAGCAATAGGTTGGGTATTTGAGTTTCACTTCAGGTCTTCTGATTATCTGACAAATAGTAAGATGGTCAAATCCGACCTCCGAGTTTACCAAAGGTCATTAGAGGTAGAATTCATTTTTGTCCATTATTATCAGTATTACGCTCAACTAATTACATTATGTGAAGGTTATCTTTGTTTTACATCGACAGCCCGGATTGTTTGTTCTTATTTACTTATTTGTTTATTTATTTATTTGTGTGTGTGTGTGTGGGGGGGGGGTCTACCCGGAACATTCAATCACCCTTTTTATCAAATATTCAGTAAATGCTATCTCACGCCTTATTTTAGGCTGCGACCAATTTAGGACAAAGTGTTTTATTTGAATATTTAGTAAAAGAAGTGGTTGGAATAAGGATGTCTCGAGTGGATTTTTATCTAAAAAAACAAAACAAAAAAAATCAGTTGTGCTGGCCTATTTGAAACTATTTAAAAAGAAAAATATAATCGGGTCCGTTGTTTTGATCTGCAAGATTTGAAGAGGTTAATTTTGAAATAAAATGGTGTTTTTCAGCCAAATGAAAGAATTTAAAGGACTAAACACTTGTTTTTTTCCAGATTTGTTTGTAAAATGTTGGGCAATCCTGGAAAAATATTTCCAGACAAAAGAAATCAGGAACAAGCTTGATTTCTTCAACTGATTTGAACTTTTAAAAAAGGGAAGAAAATTGACTTCATACTACATTGATTAATTAATTCAATTTTTTACGGTTTCTCAACCCTTTAAAGGTTATCTAAAGCAAATCTGCGGCCAGCACAAAGGATATTAATTTGGTCATTTAACAGCCAAAATGGCAGTTTTTATCATTTAGAAATTACTGTATTTAAGAAAATAAATCACATGTTGATTTATTTTAATAGAATACCCTTTACTGCATAAATTTATTTTAAATAATTTTAGTATTATCGACAGACTTTAAGTTAGTACTAAGCTATTATTTTAAAAATCGTGGTAAATATTCGATATTCTTGGTGACTGAGAAAAATAGCGCGGGAAAAAATTCTCTCTAGTAGCCATGCCACTAGATATCAGACCATGAAAACAATATGGCAGCTCATTAACAGTTGTAAACAGAAACGTTTTGCTTTTAAAGGTGAAATGTCATCCAAAAAAGTTTTAGGGGCGTTATCAAAATCGCTTTATCTCCTTGTACTGTTATCTGTAGTTTAAAGGTACCAGTAATTTTTCAGATTATGCATCATCAATTTTGAAAATTAGTTTTTTTCCTACTACATCAACTCTAAACTGTCTAGTGCTCCTCCAACTAAGAGAATAAGGAAATTGAACGAAGAAGGGTGAGTGTTTCAAGAAAAGTGGGAATTACGGTATTTTTGCACTTTTGTGAAAAGATACATTGTTTAATTTGCAACAACGCCAAAAAGAGTACAGTGTGAAAAGCCATTATGAAACGAACCATCTATCTTACGATAAATATGAACGCCCAATGCGCATTTCAAAACCCAAGGAATTGAAGGCTAACTTGATACAGCAAAAGATTTTCTTTTTTACAAAAATTCAGAAACAGAATGTCGCTTCCGTTACTGTAAGTTGTGAACTCAGTCGAATGATATGCATGGGTGGGAAATCTTACAGTGAAGGAGATTTCATAAATCAATGCCTTGTAAAAATAACTGAAATTGTATGTTCAGTGAAAGAACACTTATTCAAAAGCATTTCCTTAACCAGGAACATTGTTGCTGAATGGATTGATGAAATTTCAGATTATTTTAAACAACAGTTGAAGGCTGTATCATCAAGGTTTGAAACTTTTTCTATTGCTATTGATGAGACCGTTGACATCACTAGAATAGCACAGCTTGCAATCTTCATCAGAGCCTGTTACAGTGAATTTAATATTTATGAAGAACTGATTGAACTGGTCCCCATGCATGACACTACAACAAGCGAGGACATCTTTGAGAAAGTTGATTAGGTTATGAGTATAGTTTTGATTTGAATAAACTTGCATGCTTATTTACTGACAGTGCTGTGAATACGATCGGCAAACATAATGCTATTGCTACCAAGTTACAAAGAAAACTAGAAAACTTGCATCCAGATTCATCATTTGCACATTTTTACAGTATTATTCATCAGCAAAATTTGTGTTCAAAGATTTTAAAATTCGGCCATGCGCTTAGCTAAGTCACAAAGACAGTGAACTATATCAGAGGTCATGTTCTCAATCAGTTCAGTCAGTTTTTGGAAGATATAGATAATCAGTTTACTGATGTTCCATTCTACACAAAAGTCCGCTGGTTTTCATGTCACAAAGTGCCGAAAAGATTCTATTTGTTGAGACAAGATATAATTATGTTTTTGGAGATGAAAAATCAAAACACAGATGAAATAAAAGATGAAAGTTCGCTCCAAGATCTGGCTTTTGCTGTGGATATTTCTGTACAGTTAACTGGTCTTAATTTAAAAGTATGAGGTAATAACAAACTTATCACACAGTTATATGATGACATTAAGTGCTTCATTACTAAACTAAGCTTATGGAAGTCACAGTTGTCAAAAGAAAATTTAGTTCATTTTCCTACGTGCAAAGAGCTGAAAAGCACTGCCAATAATCGAGACTGCTTTGCTAAGAATGACAATCACCTGGGATTGTTGTCAAAGGAATTTCAGAAAAGATTTAGTGATTTCTCATCTTTTGAACATCAGTTTGCATTATTCACCATTCACTTTTGATGTTGCCAAGAAAGAAGAAAACTTTCAGATGGAAATATTAGAAATGCAGTCGGATAGTATCTTGAAATAGGAACACCTGTATTCTTTTCATACCTTGCTGAAATGTTTAAAAACTTCAGAATGTTTGCCACAAAAATTATGGCAATGTTTGGTTTTACTTATGTGTGTGTGAATAGATATTTTCCTTCGTGAAATCAACAAAAAACTTCTCAAAGAACAAGGCTAACTGATCAACATTTGCTATCTCTGATCAAAATCGGAACTAGACAGACATTTCAGCTAGACAGTAAATATTGTCAGCAAAAAGAGATATCAAACTTCAGAACAAAAACTAAAACTGCCTGAATAGTGACAAATAAATGTTCAGTTTTGAACTGTTGTAATTTTCGTACAATGCATTTGTTGCTGTTGCAAACTGCAAGTATATGTTGTTGTTTAAAATGTTTTATTAAAATAATTACTTTGCAGAGTTGAATACTGATAAACCATTTGTATGCATATTGTGTGTTTCTAAATTTAAGTAACAAAAATATTCTGCAATAAATTTTATTAAGTGACTCCAATTAGTTATAATGTACACAATTGGTTGTTGTGTGTGGCCTTCATGACAACACATATGTGACCATGTGCCTCTCAGGGGACTCTCAGTTTGACATGCCTGATCTAAAGCCATAAATATTGTTTTTAGTTTTTAAGATTTTTTTTTTTTTTTTTTTTTTTGGCGATAATGATTTCTCATCTTTTGAATTTTTTCATTATCGCCAAATTAGTAATTTCTCATCTTTTGAATTTAGTGATGTAAGTCCAGTAGGACTTACGTCACTAAATCATTTAACATTTAGTTGGGGGCGAGATCGGGAGAAGTGGATTCATATCTTTCCCAAGGGTATTTGCGCGTAGGTGAATATAACGAACCCAAATGGAATTCGAACTCGGCTCCCTGATTAACAATTCCGAGCCATTATCCGTTACACCACCCGCACATCTAAGCTTTCAGCACGTGGTATTCCCAAACGGTTAACCATCTAGATACTGAACAGGTTCGACGTTGCTTAACTTCGGTGATCATCCTGGAACCGGTGTATAAATGTAATGTAGCCGTAATCCTCTCATGCCACAGAAATTAACAGTGGCTCCTTCGTGAAACATCTGTATAACTGAATACATTTACGAACACTTTTGAGACTGTCCAAAACCCAAATAACTTCTGTGTGTGTTGCCTGGTGTTCCTCCTTACAGGCTCCAACTAAAACGAAGGACGTCCACT
The DNA here is from genome assembly GCA_963932145.1 of Acanthosepion lycidas. Classification (NCBI taxonomy): domain Eukaryota; kingdom Metazoa; phylum Mollusca; class Cephalopoda; order Sepiida; family Sepiidae; genus Acanthosepion; species Acanthosepion lycidas. The sequence continues at coordinate 81,229,189 of OZ010585.1, read as the reverse complement.
ATGATTTCAACAGACTTATCTTTTAAATTTAAGCGACTTCAATCCCCATTGAGTCATAATAATGTCATGACCATCAGAAAGGTACGTCCAACCGTTCAACATCACTAATCTGAAACTGACTTCTCCATTTCCCCATTGTTCAATTCTCTATGTTGGTTGTTCTAGCGTTGACCCGAATTAAACTTTTTCATAATTAGCACCAAATAGGAGAAACACTGATATTCTGTACCCAAAGGCTCTATCAAGGTAAGTGGTTACGTTGTTTGCTTTTCGCAGATGTGCCACCGAGATCGTAGAAATGGCAAACATTCTTTAGAGCGATCATAGGTTCTTGAGGAGTACGCACATTTCAAAGCCAGTCGAGTTGGTTGAAAATGATGAGCTCTCAAGGCGACCGATCACCAACAAAATGCCAGAAAATATGCATTGCTTAAAAATCTATCACAGCTCTATCATATGATTGGAATCATTTATGGAGATCGTCGGAATTTATCTCGTCATGTGACATAAAAATCGTCATTGTCTGTTACAATTCAAGTAGTAATTTCTTAGTAGCGCACAATTTCCACATCATATGGTCGAATATTTCTGCTTTATTACTTTTATTTAAGTTTTCCAAGCGACGTTTACCTGAAAATGAAAAACCCGATAACAGGTTAGGTTTTAGTTTGCTTAACACTACAGTAGTACCATACAAGAGCCAGATCAGATCTCAAATGGAGTACTGTTACTTACTAGCTGGACAGATGCTGACCAGACTTCACTCTCTAGTCTCGATAGGGTAGGGCTAAAAACACCTTCAGCAAAATCTAAGGTGAACTAACATAATTTTTCTTAAACAGTAAAAATAAAATAAAAATAATTCGTGTGTGATTTATGCAAAATAAAACTAAAACAACTTCAACAAAATTTAAGATGAACTTCTTAAAGAGTAAAAAAAGAATATTGATAAAAAAAATAATAATGTTAAAGGTACGCTCTCTAACTAAAATAAAGCATTCCTGAACTAGGAAGAGCAAAAAAATAGATGCGCGTTTTTTGAGTGTGTGGAGGTGTATTGGCACCAGCAATAAAACTAAAATAGTTACACAGTAGAGATGGGATGCGATTTTCTTACTAAAATAAAAAAGGAAAAAAAAACATCCAGGAAAACGTGAAATGAACGAGACAAGTAAAGCAGGGCAAGAATAAGATACGGAGATTTTTTCGGAGAAGCTAGAGAAGAAAAACACACAAAAAAAATTACAGAAATTGAACTTAAAAAAATAGTCAGAGAACTAAAAAAAAATGTCAGGGAAGTACAGTTGACAGATAAGAGAAATAAGAAAAGAAGGTCTCAAAGGGGTGGAAAGTAAAAAGATAATATTGGATGTGATAGTGGCAGGAGCGAGCGAAAGAGAAATGTGGCTGGGAAGTGGAGGCAAAAGCGAACCAGTCACAATTTGCATAGACATGCCGTCCTCCTTGTGGGTGAGTGTGTGCGACAGCGCATGCGCGGGCCAATTAGCTGGGTTAGGGAATTTTATGTGAGCTGAAAAGTTGGCCATCCATCCCGACTTAAAAATTTTAACGGCAACCCTATTTCTGGCAAGCATAAGAAAGTACAACGAAAGGCAGACTGTTTCAGGTCTACCGCACAAAACAAGGACCTTTTGCTTACTAACTGGAATTATTTACACAAATCACCAGAAAAAGAAGAGAGAAAAAAAGCGCGATCGGGGGGGGATAGCTACTACTAAGTTACTTTACTACCATTGGTATTATTAGTAGTAATAGTGGTAGTAAGAAAAGAAACGTGCTTGATTTTAAACAGGCATATGGGGAAAGAAAAGCATCTTATTTTACTTATTTATTTCTAACAATTAAAACTCTAAGAAAAAGTGTAAATAAATAAATTACTATGGTTGTTTGTAGCAGCAGCCCCTGTAGTCGGTACAGCTACGCTATTTTCTTTGGTTTTTGTAAACAAACAACTGAATTTTGAAACACCTCCAAACGTTTCAAGTTAGTAATCTGTATTTACTTCTACCACTACTAAGTGCCCAACATATGCACATATCACTTGTAGTGTTACTACTACTAAGTTACTACTACCACTTATTAGTAAACATCCTACGCGTTTAACTTTAAAATATCAGTCACCAACTTGACGTACCATTCTTGAGTTTCTTTAAAAAAGTTTTGCAACAAGTTTCTGTGGAGATGTTAGTGGTTTCGTCTCTTCCTGGATAAAAAAAAAAGACGGTGGATAAACTTAATCTGACGACTTCTTTACAGTTTTTTTCTAAGGCTTATTTTATTTTACAAAGTTGGAAATTTATGTTTTTGGAATGTAATTATTAACAATGCCCAAACACTCCCCGGACGATGCCGCCTTCCGTCGGTTGGTACAATTAATTAATGAATGGAATCATGATCATTATGATATTTTTGCACTCAGTCAACCGAATGAGGTAAGTTATTTATTTTTAAAAAGTTAAGAGCGTACTTGTTGAATTTCAAAACATTATCTTTAAAAATGATAAATTAATTAAAAATAAAATGTAAAACTTTGAAACTAAAAGGTAAACCAGATCAAAACTTTTTTTCTGGATTTAACTTTAACAACTAGTCATTTATCATTTATTCAATTGCTTAACGTATTTTTTTTTAATAATTTTTTTAAAAATAGTATTAAGCATTCTATTCAAAATAAATTCTTTATTTTTCCTTTCACAACTTTATTTTAAAATTGTTTCTTAACTGATTTTCCTAGTTCATGATTTTTTCCCCATTTTGGTCACTCATTTTTAATCTTGAAATGACTCCTCCTCCGCCTATGTTTGCAAAACTATTTTCAAAATTAAAATTCGCATAACTCTTAAAAGTAATTTTGTTAAATATTCTATAAGAAAAATAAAATTGTATCCAAGATGGCTACCTGCGTCAATTGTCTAAAGTTGTGCGTCCTGCAAATTCACCTCCAATTTTTTTTTTTTTTCGTAATTTGATCAAAACTACAAGAACAAGTAAATGTACTTTAACTTTAATTTAAAGTAACCAGTTCACTCTGATCGTCATAAAATTGAGTTTTAACCTAAACGTTTTCAACAAGTTTATTTTACAACTTAACTACACCTGCCCAGCAATGGCCGATTGACGACTGGTGGCCAGGTAATTAGCGACCATGACACACCTGACAAAGAAAATCCTTTAACATTTGCAAATAAGAATACAATGAAAAAAAGATAGGAAGAAATTTTAGTAAACTTTCTAAATTTTATTGAAAGTATCAGTCAAGTTTTTTTTTTTTTTTTTTTTTTAAAGCTATTTGAAAGATTTTTTTTTATCAGAAAAAAAAAAAAAAACTTTTTTTTAAAACTTAATCGTATTTCAACGGGAAAAAAATGACCTTAAACAGTATGAACTTTTAAAGACAGTCTGAGTAACATACTTAAAAAAATGAAAAAAAAAATAATGTGCGTGTTTGTCCAGCTCAACAAAAGTCTTCAATTATTTTACCTGGCCCTGGTACACCTGGTGTACTCTGGGAATATTTTAATATCCGTTTTGTTTCAGTTAATTGTTTGTTTTTAAATTCATAAAACTTGTCTGACAGAAAATAATAAACGTAGGTTATTTAAGTGTGAATTTTTTTTAAATTTTAAAAAGGTGGCTAACGTTGGTTACTGTGATGTTCGCATTTCGTTACTTGATTGGTCGGCATTTAGTGTTCACTGTGTGCATGAGAAGCCTACAAATGTTGACTGACCCACTCTACTGCTTCTCTCCTCCCTCTTTCTTTTTAAGCTACAGGTAAAAAAAAAAAAAAAAAAAAGGAAGAGACTAATAATGTCACCACTCGTATACCTGTAGCGCAACTGCTGCTGTCAGAACCGTCCAAGTGTTAGATGTGTAGATGGCCTCATTTCGTTTTCCTATTATTATTTCAATACTTACCTCTGTTTTTCTTTTCTTTTTTTATATACATTTTTGTTTGCTGTTTTTCAAACGTAACCGTTCTTTGCTGATAAGCTGTCGCTATTACAAGGAAAACATTCCTTTTAGTTTCGTCATAAAATTTAGAAATCTAAGAGACTCTCATTGCCCGTTTAGAAATTTATTTTTCAATACTTAATTAATATTGAATTAAAAAAAAAAACTTTAAAACTTTTTTTTGTTTTTACTCTCTCTGGTCAGTGATGAATTATTCAAGAAAGTTAAATTGCTTCCAGTCTTCGCTCCCTTTTTATTGCTCACCTGAGAAATAATTTTAAAAATATGTATGTGACCGTTTGATTGATGAATTGTGCGTTTTCGAGATGATTAATAATATCCTCTCCTTTTTTCTTTTTTTTTTTTTTTTTGTTAACCTGTCATTGTCTTGTACACACCTTTTAAGATTTAAATCAGGAAATGCTACTTTCGGCTTTTTCTCTTTTTTTTTTTTTTTTTTTAACTGATTTCTCTCTATTCTACTTGATGCCTAGTCTTCAATCTTGATCATTATTTTCATAAACCATAAAGGATTTTTTTTTTTTTTTTTTTTTTTTTTTTTTTTTTATTGTGTGTGTGTGGTTGAATAGTTGAATGAATGCCCAGCACTATTTTTATTTTAAAAGTAAATTGAATTGAACAACGGTAATAATAGAACTTGTTTTACTGTTTCTTGACATTTTGAGTTGCATATTTTATTTTTTTGACACAACTTAATGATAGAAGAAAGAATGAACCTTAGAATATCAAATTCTTACCTTACAATATACTTGATTCCTCGATAGTCAATATTGGCTAATTAAACAAAATAAAAACAACGATGTACAATACAATCACCTTAAAAATTTATCGTCATAAAAGTCAAAGAAAAATTATCGTGGCATTTTGAATATACTGTGTTGAAAGTTTTTTTTTATGGTCACTTTTTTTAGTTTTAGGTTTTTACTGTGGATTTTTTTTTTTTTTTTTCAATCGTACTTTTTCCAATTTAACGATGTTTGAAGATATTGTAATCTCAACCTTATGAGCTTAGAGAAGAATAAAAAATATAAATGTTGCTTAGACAACAATTGGAATTTAAGGCAATAGTGCACAAAAATGGTAATTGTAGCAAATTTTACTTTGACTATATTAACGTTAAAAAGAATATCTTTGAAAAAACAGTCAAAACAAATAGTTAACGAAAGGGATAATTAGGAATTGATAAGTTTTTAATTTTAATGTCTTGTGATAGCCAAGAAGAGCAAGATGTGGAGCACATGAAATAACTGCTCACAATGAAAAGAATTTTTTGTACTTTTATGCAAATATCTTTGAAAGAACTAATGAATTAATGATTCTGTTGACATAAAAGGCCAATTCCTTTTTTCTGTTTATTCTTCTTAGGTTTTGCACTTTCATGATATGACATTTTAGAAATGAAAGCAATCTTTCTTACAAATCAAAATATAATTCTCAACTTGCGGTTTGCTAACCATTATTATTGTTCAATCAAAATTTCTCAACGTGTTGACGTTCCAAAAGAGTGTGAATTATCAATAATTGTTTCAATCTTTCAGCTGCTGCATCCAGATAAATGGCATGTTGTCACTTGACCTGTTATCTAGTCAGTAACAAAAACAAAACAAAAAAATTGTCATTTTTAGTTTTTAGAACATCAACCATAGTGTTCAGATGATGAAATTATAACTTTTCGTATTAATTTTTTTCTCTCCACAAATGAATTTCCCTTGCACCAAAATGAACAAAGAATTTGGAGGAAAAATTAATGCTTCCAGGATTTTGTTATCATATTCGATTCTCATAAACTTAATGATATTTGATATGGCACTTCATTTTTACTACATTTCTCTATAAAATGAACCCAAGCTTCAACTGGGTAACAGTGGGGAAAATTATGTAACTGAGTGAAATTGTTGTAAATCATAAAAAATTCATAAATCAACACGTTTTCGGTTTTTATGGATCAGAAAATTCCTGTAATCAAGTGTGTAATTTAGTTTTATCAAAGTAAAAAAAAAATGATATAATTATAAATAATTCTTTCGTACTTGCAAAAAAAATATGTAGTAATAATGTAATGTTTATTTTGTTAGGACAAAAAAATAATTATACAAATCATTGAAATTACAGATTTTTCTGACTCACAAATTGTCATTTTTTTTCTACGACTAAGAAAACACCTTAAATTTTAAAATATTCATATTGTCTTAGCATTTGGTGATTTAAGTAGATTCTTCCTTTTTAAATGTGTCAGTTTTTATTATGCAAAAAACATAAAATTATTTATAAATAAAGATATAACATATATTTGATTCCATAAACCGTTTGATCATGGGATTAAATGTGATAGTTTAAATGGGAATCATTTATTCGGTTTTGAAACAAGAATAAATTATTTTTAAATTCTACACGTCATATGGACATTGTCATTTTTTGTTCATTGAGTTGAGTTTAATTTTCTGCTGTTTCAACTTGTAGCAGTTTTTATTGTTTTTTTGTTTCTTCTTTGCTTTAATTTGGTTGGTATCTTTGAAAACTTTTTAGCAAGGTGCACAAAGGTCTGCTTTGCAGAATGTGAAGGTGCATTATTTTGCATGACGATATTTTTTGTTTAGCTTAAACGTTTCTTGACTGACCTGCACCACTGAAAAATGTCTAAAACTTCCAATAATTCTCTGCTTTTATCTTGATATTGTCCTCAATTTTGAAGGGACCTTAACACCCAAAATTTATTTCACTTTCATCTGTCTTCTAAATTGTGCGTGTGTGTTGTTGTATTTTTACTTTTATTTTTTTATGAATGTCCCAACCTCAAGCCCAGCTCAATATTCTCATCACTAAAAAAAAAAAAAAAAAACCTGTTGAGAAATTAGTTTTTTTCTCCCAACATTTACTTACAAGTTACTCTTTTTTTAATATGTAGTTTTACCTCTGGTAGTTGTTTTCTTTAGAAAATGTTTTGTTTATCGTTTATTTGCAATATCAGTTTCATTCAAATATTTTCTTTATTTCTGTTCAACTTTTTGCAGTTTTTATGTTCCTTAGTTCCTATATCACTCAATATTTTCTCTTTTAAGGTCGTAAATCACGACAATGTTTATATACCTGAAAGTGAAATAATAATAATTAAATAAAAGATAAGTAACTATATATTTTATTTATTTTTTAATCATTTCACCCCAGTGCAAGCCAGGAGTACCACTAGAGGGGGTTGCACAGAGTGAAAGTGAGAGAAAGAACAGACTGAGTAGGGGGATTGAAGAAATGATAAAAGTTGAACAGAGTTCAACAAATCGACATAAGAAGATGGTGGTTGATGTTGCATTTAAACTTTTGAAGATTGTAGTTATCAGGGAAGCAATTAAGTCGAAGGGAGGTCCACTGTTGGGAAGTTGCAAGCAAAGAATCTGTTAGAGTAGAAGTGGCAGTTGCATAACTATTCCAACAGTAAATGGATGAGACCTAGATGCCAATCTAGTATCACGCTTCTTTAATGTAGTCATTCATCTGTGTGAAAGTGACTGAAGTCAAGATGCCAAGTCATGATCGATTGCATTACAGATCCTTTGGATTTTGTCAAAAACTTAAAGATGAACAGCAGGGACAACAGATCAGATATGGCAACAGTATTCAATGCACAGATGAATTGTAGATTTGTAAATGTGCAAGATGGCCTCTGACAGGAAAAAACCTTACAATATGAGGAACAACTATAGTTGCATAATGCAATCTCACATTAACAAGTCATTTTTTTTTTTTTTTTTTTTTTTTTTAAAGGATTTTTCATCTGACATATCTTTATAAACATTTTATTTATATGGGGACATGTTTGAGTTGCTATCTTTGTTTTTATTAAACAGGGAAAGTAATAAGAACCTACCGAGATTGAGAAGTTTGACTAAAGAAAAATTGTGCCTCCAACAGGAATAATAAACACAGGAATGGTAACTGACATGTGTACACACTAAAAATAATGTTTACATAGTTATAATTTAAAGAAATAATCTATTGTAAATATTTCACATAAATCAAGTGGAAATTCATTGCATATTTGGAATGTTACCAAAAATGGTGAAAAATTTAACAGTTTATATGACAACAAAAATATCTAAAAACTTAAAAACAGTATTGACAAACGTATTTTGATCTATAAAAGATTATAAGTTTACTTTTATCATAGTGTTGGTACATTTGAAATGATTTTAAAGCATGATTAAAAACCAACATTTTTGTCAGGGATTAGGCTGTAATTATTGTCTACATCAAATGTTTTATTTAACCTTGTGCAAGTCGTATATTACTGCAGATTTTTTTTTTTTTCAATCAGTAAATGAAAATTTGTCACTGCTGTACAAAAGATGCTAAGGAAAAAAATAGGTTGGTTAAAAAGATTTTAATTTATTCTGTTTATTGTAAAAAAATTTATATACAGGGTGCTATGGAAAAATTATTTAAATGATGCAAAAATGAAAATAACATTGACATCCCATTTTAACAGATATATTTACCAAAATTACACAAAAATATCTTGAAATACGAAAGAGTAAATTTATTCAATATCGCCATTGGGTTCAACTACAGCTGCTAGACAACTTTGGAATCTCCTGCAATTCTTCTGGATGATCTCCTTGTTTAAGCTAGTGAATGCTGACATAATCCTAGCCTTCAGTTCCTCTTTGGTGTTACAAGGAATTTTGTTGGTCCCTCACTCAACTGTGCCCCACACACAATAATTGAGGGGGTTGCAGTCTGGAGAATTAGGTGGCCAGATGTAAGGGGTGATGTGGTTGCTTAAATTGTCTGGGTTCACCTGCTTCTGTGGCATGGTGCAAAGTCCTGTTCCAGTAGCCACCCTCTTGACCCAGGACATCACTATCTTCTCAAGGCATTTGATGTAGGCCTCTTTGTCCAGTGAGACCTTGTGGGAAGATGAATGGAGGCATAATGTTCCAGCACAAATGCTAAGCAGTACAGCATACCGTTTCCAAATTTCTGGCAGTGTGACTTGCATCATGATGCTCTTTTTCTCACAGACAGCATCCAACTGACCCTACTATACTGTGCAGTTGGTAAAATAAAAAACGTCCATGCACAAAATTAAAAATATAAAATATCAACAATTTACCCATTGCACTCTGTACAATGTGCATTTGTATATTTGCTTTTGCCTAACTTTTTGCTGTGCTAAAGTTATCTTCCTTGCAATAGTGGTATTTATCTTATAACAACATTGGACTGTTACAGGATGTTTACTAAACTGGAAAGTGAAAATACTCGAAGATAGTACAAAAATAATTTTTAAAAAGATATTTAAACATGCACTTGGACACCTAAAAATAGTAAAGACTTAACAAAATATGTTATGATTTCTGATGGCATGGGTTAACTAGCAATAAAAGTGGGGGCTTTTTTTTTTTTTTCCTCTCCATTAGTGGTTAAGCAACAAGAGTATGTGATGCTGAAAAGTTCTCTGCCAAGTCTGCATTTCAAAACATGATGAAATTTTAATGGGCATCTTTTATGAGGTCAAGAACTTTTCAGCTGGGTCTCTTCGTGTAATTCAGGACATTTCAGCTGAGAACATAAATGAGTTCATTTATTAATACACTTTTGTTGTTTGTTAAAATCAATTGTTTTCTAATTCCTTTACAATAAATTCCTTTGCTTATTATAAGTGAAAATCTGTCATTTAAAGGCTTTCCACACCACAACTTCCAAATGTTAAGAATGTTTTAATTCTACTTTGAAATCAGTTAAATTAGCACTCCCCAACCTTTGCACCATGGATAAACATCCTGCAAGAAAATTTTCTCGTGGACCGAGGGGTGTTGGTTACTCACATAACAACACTCTGATAGTCAATAAAATGGAAAAAAGTTTTAATTTTTTTCTGTACAGCCTGGTACTGATCTGTGGCTCAGTGCTTAGGAACCACCAAGTTAGATGGTTAAGCTCTTTATTATAATAAGTTAAATGGTTAGGGAAGTTAATTTACTTAAAGCAGTTTTAATTATCTGAAATGAAATTGAATCTCAATTGAGAACAAATTTAGCTTAATTTGGAAAAGTTAACTTGTAAATAAAATTTTTACCAATGTGTGTCTGATTCTCCATAGGAATGTAGAGTGAAATATGATCACCGGTCATTCTTTTAAAAAATAACTGGGGATATATTTTTCTTTGTCTTTACTTTTTCAGTGGATCCTTTTATTTAAAGATAGTTTCATATTCCAGATGTGAAATATACCTGATTGCAGTGAGACCAGATTTTGTTTCTTGTTTTGAATTTCTTCTTTGTGCCAAAATGTCTTAATTTGTTGATTGTTTGACTGTAACAAACAAGATCTTTGTTTAATTGACACCTGGACTATTGTGGAGATCAAAATTACCTGCTATCAATGCAAACACCTGATTTTTTTTTTTTTCAATTAAGAAAACTCTGATTTCAGTTATCATATCAAATAGGATATTTTTCCAGGAGCATTTTATATTTGGCCATTTGAATGTAATGAAAATATGATTGATTCCTTTTTTATAAAGATTCAGAATTATCAAAAAAGATTAAAAAAATGTTTATTAATTAGTAAGAACAAGTATTATAATGATGCCAACTTCTCTCCATGGTGCAATATTTAATGTTTGGGTAGAGTAATAGCTATTGATAGGAGGCATGGTGGAATAATGGATAGCAGCTCTGATTGCGGAATCAGAGAGCTGTGTTCAAATTCCAGTCTAATCCATTACATTCACTTGTGTGTTAATACCCTTGGGAAAGGTATGAATCCTCTTCTCCTCTCCATCTATGGGTAAATAGCAGGACAGACCAGGTTCTATAGCCTTGAATGATAACTGGTCTACCACAGAAAGAAATGGCAACCTACTATTGGCGGTGGTGTTCTGCTTCATTAGTCATGTATCAAAAGATACATGATTGCCTAAGTGTGTATCATGCATGGCATATAACTGACTGACTGAATGGCTATTGATATAGTGGAAATGGAAAGTTATGCTCAAATTCCAGTTTAGTCTGTTCCCTTCACTTTTACACTTATACCCTTGAGAAAGGCATGAATCCATCTCTTTACCTTCCCCCAAGTTATAGATTAAATAGTAGCAAAGACTGCCTATGACTTGAATGGCACCCAGTGTAGGAGAATGACAATTCTGAAGTCAAAACTGTGGACAAGGAAGCAGGAAACCACATCCCTATCTTTCCCAGAAAGTCATGGTAATTCATAGATAATAAAGAAAAGAAAAAGGAGTCTGTTGAGAACGATTGTTAATCATCCTGGAGGGAGGGAGATGATATTTTAAAATGGGAAGATGAAGACAGATGAATGTAACAGGCTTTTTTTCTTTTTTCTTTTAATTAAAGATTAAATTTATTGTACCTCTTCTTTATGTTACTGCTTAATGTAAGCATTTATTTAAAAGACTATTTCACTTTTCTTGGGTCTTGTTTTATTTATTCATTTGTTTTAAGATTTCTGTTTTTATTTCAAATAAAGAACAGGTCCAATTAAGTGAAAAGGAAAACCTGGCTTCTATGAAAGATTTAAGTTTTTGAGAATGGAGGAAAATCTTAATTTCATTGACAAAACATTAAAATTGAAATTAAATCTGAAAACAACTCTTTTTTTTTTTTTTTTTTTTGTTGTTGTTAAAAAATGACAACCTGTAGTTAAAATATCCAACTGAATTAAAAAATTGTAGTAAAAACTAAACTGTTTTATTTTGTTTGTAAATATTTCACAGAATTCATACTACTGCACCAGACAAAATAATTCTTACTGTCTCTCCCTTTTCAAAAGGAAGAGACAGAAGGGTAGGATTTACTGGGTAAATCTTTTTGTTTAAATAAAAATAAGTAAATAAATTCCATACTTTCATTGATGAAAGAAAATCTAAATAATTTATGCTTAAAAGTAAAACTATAATATAATTAAAACAAAATTCCTTTGCTGGTAGCTTTTTTTTTTTTTTTTTTTTTTAATAATAAAAAAAAAAACTCTTTACTAATTGGGAGTGGGGTAGGAAAAGAAGAGTATGGTCTTGAAATATGATTTTCATAGCTTGAATTTTAGCTGAAATTTCTTCAGCACCAGTGTCATGGTTGCCTGAAGTAATAGAAAAAGAAGGGGAGGAAAAGAAAAAAAACAGTTAAAGATTTTTTTCCTTTTAAACTCTGCAATTATTGATTTTCTCTTTATTGAAGTTTGAAAAAGAAAAAACACAACACATCTTTGTGATGCCTCTGCTCCCTCCCCTTTTATTTTTGACTCTGCAAACTTGGCTTCTTTCTTGCGACAGACTCAAGGTGGTTATTGATTCACCCCACACTCGTACCCTCATTTCCTTGTCTTGTGAAGGAGTGTAAGGTGGATCCTAACTATATAAACTAATAAGCCCCCTTAAAAGTAGGGCAGCATAAGGCTAAGAGTATAGGTTGCCGGTAACCAAGAAGCAGCAGCTAGCGGGGTCAGCTGTGTGACATAGCAGCCCCACCCTCGATCCATAAATGACTTAACAATGACAAGACTACAGTTTTTTTTCCTCCTTTTTATTTATTTTTTTTTTTTTTTTAATTATTTAGGTTAATATTCAAAGGATTTTTTGTTCTTAAAATATTTAACGCATTTTGTTAAAAGTTTTTCTCTGTACTTGAGGAGGGAAAAAGATTTTAAGAAATAAAACTGTTATTGCTGGCTTTTTTTATTACCTTGATAGTATTTTTTTTGTAAATAAATTAATGTCTGCTTGAACATGTTATTCATTAGATATCATAATTAATCATATTCAATGGAATACTCGGATTAGATTTTTTGCCAGTAATTCCCGAAGAATTTCTGTTTTTCAAAAACACATTATTCAACTGGTCTTTTTTTTGTTTTGCCAATTACAGAAAATACTTTTTCTTTTTATATATATTTTATTTTTTTCCAAATAAAACAAAATAAGTTAATGAAATTAAATTTGAAACTAAATTTAGAACTGGGATAAGCAGTGCATATAGAATGGATAGAAATGGGCTTAAACTTTAATTTAAAAATTCTCTTCTGAGTTTATCAGCAAAAAAAAAAAAAAAAAATCTTTCCATTGTTAAAGTTAAAGTATAAACAGAAGAAATTGACTAGTCAAAATTATGGTTTTAACATGAAACATTTGTGACATTATTTTATGTATTTGATGTACAAGAGTAATTTCTGTTGACAAAGATTTTACAGAACAAATGTTTTTACAAAAAATTATGAAAATTATCTGATTATCATAATCAGATGGTATACCTTAAGGCTCCATTTTTTTTTTTTTTTTTTTTTTTTTCTCTGTGATGATTAATCATTTCCATGTTGCATCTAAGAATAAAAAATAGATATTAGAACAAAAAAAAGCAAAATATTTCTTTTGAAATGTCCTCAATTTTTTTTTACTCACGAAGCTTCTGTGATAATGTTCTTTTAAATGTCGTACTATGCTTTTTTTGAACATTAAAAAAAGCAAAAATGCCAATTTAGTGCCTCGAGAAGATGCTCTGAGAATTTAATTGTCTGAGTGAGTTTAAGATTTGTTTATTATTAAACAGATTTAATGGTGATAATCTATGAGGTGGGTGCTCTGAAAGTAATGCCTCCAATTTATTTCCATGGAAACTACAACTGACAGAAGGATAAAACACTAACAGTGTAACACCATTGGATAGAACAAGTTTTTAGCTACCATTTTTCATAACTGCTCATGTCCACTGTTTAAGTGTCAATTTTCTGCATAGAAGGATTCAAGATACTTCTGTTTCATATGCATTCTCATGTCAACATTTTTTTTTACAAGACTGCCACTCGGTTGTTATTAACGGGCCCAAAATAAAAATGGTGATTTTAGATTAGAAGGTTCATAGTACTCTATTATTGCCTTACTGTGCATTTTGATTTGATGAACCACCAATATATAATGGAAAGTAGTTGTAGAAGTTCTGTTATATGAATTTTATTTTATCTTCTGATTTAAGAAGATACTCAAAGAAATCTGTAAAGTAGCTATCTATATTGAAAAAAAATCCTTTGAGATGTTAATAAAATTAAATTTTAACAACATAATTGTAAGAGGAAAAACATTTGAACAAAAATGTTAAAAACATTGGTAAATTTGGTTTTTAAGTTAACGCACAAACGTCCGGGAGAAAAATCTCTTAAAAATAAAATTTTCCCAAATCGTCATATTTCCGTGTTAGTGTACTGTAGTTTTACTTAAAACAAAAAATTACAATGTAAAGAAAGGAAAAAGCTAGAAAGGATTTTTTTTTTTTTTTTTTTTTTTTTTTTTTTTTTTGGTTAAAAAATAACAGTAAAAAAAACAGTGTAATTTTTTTTGGATAAGTTCTGTTTGCGCATATTTTTTTTTTTAATTTGGCATTTTCATATTTGGCTGCTAGTTTCTCGTTTCTGGCATATTTTTTAATTATTTTCGAAATTAACTGTCTCTTCACAAAGTTAGCGCATTTTTTTAATTTGTCATTATTTTCATATATTTGAAAGTTAAACTTTTTTACACCTTGCTCTCTTTACAAACTTTGTTTTATTTTCAATTTAAAAAAAATAAAAAATGCTTTACTATACTATAGTATACTACTTAGTAAGTAGTACTTACTTTGTTCTTTTTGTTATTTTTTAATTTGTCAATATTTTCAATTTCATATATTTGAAAGTTGGTTTATTTTTAAAAAAAAAAAATCCTTTCTAGCCTTTTCTTTACATTGTAATTTTTGTTTAATTTTAAAGTAAAACTACACTTATCCAAAAAAAATTACATTTCTTTACGGTAGTGCGTATTGATTTTGGAAACGAACTTAAAGGAAGTAAAATTTAATAGAGACCAAACAAAATATAAGCTTGTGCCATCAGATGTACTCCGCACTGAATTGGTGAACATTATGGCAGTAATGGGTGAGGGGGATGGAACGACCAACAAGAAGTCAGATTTTTTTCTTGTCGATAACTTCAAAAACGGTAGGTTTCTTCATAATTTAATTAATTAATTGTTAGTTCGAGTACATTTTTTACACGGAATTGTGACGATTTGGGAAAATTTTAAGAGATATTTAGCGTGCGGGCGTTAAAAAGCAAATTTACCAAAATATTTAAATTGACTAGTTTTTAGGAAACAAATGTGAAATCTATTTGTTTACAAAAGAAAGGAAGAAGAAAAAAAGGAAATACGACATTATGTCTGAAATCTATTTGTTTCAGTTTTTAAAAAAAAAAACAAAAAAAAAAACCTTTTTTTGTATTAAAAATTAAGTTAACAAAATAGCGAGTAAAAATAAAAAAAATAGTTACCAGTTTCATCTTAATCTTTATGAAGTCGGATTTTTTTGTAATTGTTTTAGTTTTCTCTTTTTTATATAAATAAATTTGTTTTTTATCTCTAGGGAATGCACCTAAATTAAATATTAAAAATAATTAATATATAGTTCTTAATTTCACTTTTAAAATGTGTATATTTCCAGATATGCGAGTCCCTAGTGTAAAATTGTTTTTTTTTTACAAAATAAAATTGTTTCTATCTGGTGAATACACCTAAAATTAGATATTAAAAAATAAAGCGAGTTTTAATCTCAGTTTTAAAATGTGTATATTTTCAAAACTGCAAATCATTTTTTTCAAACCCAAAGTAAAAATTATTCTTTTTTTTTAACCACTTGACTAGTCAGTGTCATCAAACAATAATAGTTTCAATAATTTGTAAGTTCATTTAACACACTTTCATTACTATCAGACTATCAGTTGCTCTTTTATTTTTTTTTTTTTGCTTACTTTACAATTTTTGAAGGAATTCACTTCTTTGGGGTCAGAAAAGAAATGAACATCTCTTGGCTTATAGTTTAAGGTGTCTTCTAATTCAGTGTACAATTTCAAGAATATTGATTTTTGCAAAATAAAGTAATGTGTGTGTAAAATTTAGTCTCAAAAAATAAAATAAAAATTTCACATTTTCGGCTGTTCAAAGCAAAATACCATTTTAACTTGCTTTAAAAATAATTCAATGAATAAAAGCAAATACAAATTACATATTTACAAAGATTATTTACTTTCCAGCGATATGAATGTTTTTTTAAGATTGGACCATAAATACACGAGATATTGTGAGTTGAATGGACTAAGTTGCAAATTTATCAAACAAAAGTTATACAAGAAAATGAATGGCTTCCTTAGAAAGCAAAAACTGACCTTATCTTTGTTGCCATATTTATCACAGTGTTTCGACTGTTGTACAATCCAGCCTTTTTCAGGTGATTGGAATTTCAAACTGAACTCTTTATTCCAACACTGGGGTAGACTGTTCTAGTTCCACGTGCCATGTCTAATGGATGTCAGTTATCTCCTGTTAATTCCCCTCTCCAAGTTCTCCACCACCTCAACCAGGTATTGAATTCGCACTCTTTGGATCTTGTCACTGGATCTAAATAATGCATTTGAACACCTGAGTTAACCTTGCCTAGTCAGCACCTCTCTTCTACTGTGTATTTATTGGGAACACACCACTTTGAACATTATTTTTAGTGGATATCCATATTTGAGTAGATACTTTATTTATTGCTTACTGACCTGAATATTAAAGAAATCTTTAGAGGGTGCATCTTTTTCTTTCATTAAGAAAAAAGAGCATGATGAAAAAAATGCCCCAAACTTGATATAAACTAGGTTTTATTGTCAAAATCTTTATTGAGGAAAGACCAAAGTATTTTTGAATTATTTGTTTGTTTTTTACTGCTTTTTAGAACATTTGAAATTTTGGTTAAAAAATTTTTTTTCCTTGCATCAGTGGATGGGACTATAAATTCTCATGGCAAATTTTTTTGTGGTGAAAGACATTGATTTGGAAATTCTTGCAGAAATCAAATAATTGTTGGATTGTAATGAAATTTTTAGGACTTATCCACAAATGAAGAAAATTACTTCAGAAAATTTTGGTAAAATATTTTTTATGTGTGTTACACTCCACCCTCTTAAATTTATGAAAACTCAAGAAATTCAATGAGATAAGTTTTGGTGACTATATTAGTTAAAAGCAGAATTAAAATCAATTTAAGATTTTTTTTGCAAAATTGAACCTCATCTCATTTCATCAAAAATCTGCTCTGAATCATAAAATAAAAAAAGCAATAAAACTAATACATTATTCAATTAGAAAAGCTTTTAATTTCTTTTATGAATAAAATATATTAAGGACACTATTGCTTTAAGAAAATATTTTTTCAGTGAATAATGAATTTTTACAAGAATTTTTTTTTTTTTTTTTTTTAAATAGAATAATTTATAAAGTTTTAAATTTTAAAATTCAATTTCAGTGGTGTAACGGGGAATATTTCTATTAAGTAAAACTATATTTACTAATCATAAATCAAAAAGCTTATTACAATCCCAGTATTTAAAAAAGAATTTTGAATTGTTTTTATATGTGTATAAACTTTTATTTTTTTTTTTATTTTTATTTTTTTTTTTTTTTTTTTTTTTTTAGATACAGGTATTCATACATGACATTATCAGAAAATAAGTGCTGTTGTAAATTTAAAGCCAAAATATCTAAAATACAATAAAACAGATTACAGAGAATATTTTCCTACCTTTTTTAAGGTTACTGAGTATATAAAAGGTGCTCACATATTCAATTAATTTTTTTTTTTTTTTTTTTTTTTATGGGTAAAGCCTCTATAGAACAAGATAAATATCAATTTGTCAATACATATCAACAGCTTAAATAAAAACTAAAATAAAAATTTCTCCATTTTAAACCTTAGGTATTGCAAATTTGTGAACACACACATACACACACAAGTGAGACTTATTGCAAAACGGTGTGATTTTGAAATTTTACATTTGAACTTTAAGAACCGTCTACAAAAATCATGTACCTACCCAATTTCTGAAGTAGAAAAAGTGTGCAAGTATTTTTGCACAATTTTCCAGCCATTTAATATTGATGCAAAAGTTGTTGTTTTTTTTTTTTTTTTTTTTTTTTTGGGGGGGGGGGGGTTACCTCTTACTCGTATAAATTGATCAAAGAATTATACAATCATGAAAGTATTTTTCTCCAAGTTTTCTATGATCTTTTGCCACTTTTTAGATAAGTTACATATTCAGCATAACAATTCTGATTTGATTAGTTTAATAAGCATTGTATAAAGTATGACAAGTGTGGAGAATATCACATGGGGGTATGACTCTCCTTTTTTGCATCCATAATTGTTTGCTGCACTGCATTTGCTCTAAGAGGATAGGCATTAACTTCTTTGCCTACAAAAGATTTTTCTCAACCAATGAATTCATAAATGCTGCATGCACAATATATCATCCTGCATCCTGGACAGTATGTCCCAGTTCCATCAAACGTGTGATAAAGAATTTCCATAAAATCCTACCAAATTTCTTGAAGAATTTTTTTCCTCAGATTAAACAGATGTTGAAAGCTGTTCTAGATGTAACCAAGATTTTCTTTTTTGATTTCTTACAACTAAGCTATTTTTCTTCTTGCTCGTAACTATCATGTCTGAAAATAATCACATTACTCTGTTGAATAAGTAGGACATTTAAATACTGACCAATATTCCTTTTTTTATAAATTTATGTAGAACATAATTCTTCTAGACTCTGAATTTTTCCTTTGTAAATGGATTGTTGACTGGTTCACAAACAAAATACTGCTGAGTAAATTTTAATATTTTTCTCCTCCTAAAATTGTGAAAAAGATTGTTCCAGGAACTAACTTAGTTAGTTCCTGGAACAATCTTTTTCACAATTTTTCACAAATTAACTTTTTTTTTTTTTTTTTTTTTTTTTATGAAAATATTTAACTCATTTAAGATATTAATCAATCTTGCTAGAGAATCAACCTACAGAAGTTTGAGTCATTACTGTCTAGGTACTTATCTATTGTAAATCAAATTTGGCTTCATGAAGTCAAATGACTGTGTACTATTTTGCTTCTATACAAGTTTTGTTAAGCAGAAATATTTGCATGTTACTTCAGATACTGAAGAACCAAATAAAATTAAGACTATGACAGAGAGAAGAGGGTAAAAAGCTGTTATTCATTCTGATTAAATCCACATTTAAAGTATTGATGCCTATATCTGAATGCAAATAATCATTTCTTTAATGAAATTGAAATTTTTCTTTTTTACTATCTGGTAATGATTTAATCTATTGGGTTTTTGGAAATGTTGCATTCAAATTTAACAAAAGTTAAATTAAGGATATAATTTTTCATTATTTACAATAACAAAAAGTCCAATCTGAAATGAATTCTTTTCTTTAGACTATAGTATGTTTTGACTGTTACAAGCTCTTAGGATCTCAAATTTTTGTCACAAATAAGTGAAGATATATACAAAACTGCCCTGATTTGACCAACAGAAAATGTACTATTATTCTTCTTCAGAATAAGAATAATACAAGTTGACATTCAGTAAAATAAACACAGAAGATTAAATCATTAGGTACACCACTATACCTCAGTATTTCTATTAACAAGTCTTAAAACCTTGAAACATTCTTTTATTCAGCTCATTTGAATACTTTCCTCTTAATGTGGAAAACTTAAGTTTGGAAAAGAAGATTGATTTAACATTATCTGAATTCTTTTTTGTCATTATTAATACTGATTACGTTTCGTTTCATTTTTTTTTTTTTTTTTTTTTTATGTTTGTTATATTTGAACAAGTTTTTATGCTGTGTACAAAAATATAATGAAACTGTCTAAAAAATATAATCTGTTTTTGCCCAGAGATTGGTAATGATAGTGTTTATTTATTACTTGGATGGTAAAATCCAGTTCTCTACAAAACCTACTAATCTAGAAGCTGACATTTTCTACCACTTTGATTGCTTATAGCTAGTTTTTGGTTTGAACTGTTTGTTACTCTTTATTGAAAATTCCTTGTTACCTAACCAATGGGAGAATCATTTCTCTTCTTTTGAAAAAGTTGTTTCTTTATAACATTTTCACATTAAATTTTCAGGTTGTGGCCTTTTTCAAGATATCATTTTATTCATCAGAACTTTTTACAAACCAGAGCTTGGTTTCAGTGTTGCTTTTTAATATATGTTCAGGCTGACTCTTTGCATGTATGTCTCACATTATCAATTTTTACAAAACTGATGAGGAGATTCACCAAAGTTAATGTGCTCAATATTTCATATGTCTAAATTTTAGTTGACAAAATGGCATGCTTAAAATGAAGTAACAGTTTTATGAATTTTACAAGATTTTCCAAGATTACTGAAACTCCAAGAAATGTAATCAAACATTACATGATGCATATATAGTGATACAGAAGGCAATTATCTCCCTTTGGTGGAGATGGGTCATGTGATGTCACTTCATACAGCGACAAGAGTGGCCAGTGACATAGTTTGTTTACAGCCAAACCAAGTGTTTGCTTTTTTTAGTTCAGGCCAAGTGGCTTGGGCTGTGGCTACCCCCCCACACTTTGGCAGCTTACAACACATGATGCTTGGTGTTTCCCTTTGGGAATACATCTTCCTCAGATATAGATAGAAATTTCAGTTTGCACCTGCGTCATAAACCCAGCCTGTTTGAATCTGAAGTCCTAAATATGACTTCTCCAGAAACTGAAGAATCTCCATATTATACGTAAGGCCATTCCTTTAGTTTTTCCTTACACTCTGCAGATATATAGTGTTCTCCATATATATATATATATATATATAAGATAAACTTCTGAGAACAAAACATTTTTCATTCCTTTTCTTTTCAGCCATTGTTCCATCTGTGAAATACAGTCTTATTATATGTGGATATAATAATATCCATAAAGTGAATAAACCTTTCTACCATAGCTCTCTCATTACACTTACAAAGATTTTTGGGAACAGTCTCATTGTAAAGACAACATTAATGTGAAATGCATGCACCCCATTCTGAAAATAATTTTAGAACACTTTCATCCAGTGATTTCTGTCATCTGTTGCATTTCTTCATAACAGACTGCATCAGCTTCCAGGACTGCATTCCAAAGTTCATGCATTATTGGCTGTTTTTCTTTGTGTGCACAAAAAATGTGTTACTTGTAGCAGTTTTGAAAATTGCCTTCACTAAACATTAAGAAAGGTTCATTAAATAAGTTCTTTGTCAACGACTGTTCATTCTAATTTCCTCTTTATTAGTCTTTAGATTTAAGTTTCTTGATAATGAGTTGTTGTCTTGAGCATATGAAATATAAACCATAAGAAAAGAGGCAGAGAGTTTATTGCGGTTACTTCCATTTGAATATCCTAATTAGTAACTATTTTCATTTGAGTTTTATTTTTAATTGCTTGTTTAATACTTAAATGCTAGATGAGTCTTTATTAGCATAAGAAATTTCCCTCTCTAACTGAATGCAACACAAAATGAATTTGGCTGTGTATTCATTAATTTAGTACTTAAAATATCCCTTTTCTTTTTGGCTAATTTTTAGCTGTACTGAAAGAATTTAATTCACATAGCCACTGATATAGCTTAGACTTTTTAAAATTTTTATTTATAGTTTAAAAAATACTATATATAAATTTTACAAGGTGTAAGAAAAAGAATATTTTCTTTAACTCAATAATCTGATTATCTTACACTTGTGACTTAATATATATGTTGAAAGTCTAAATGCAGAAGTTAAAATCTTTATTAGTTTTATCTATGCCTTTATATTTTGTCTTGAAGCATTTTGTTCTTGATGAGGAAGTGTCAAAAACTCTTGACATTTTTTTTTTTTTTTTTTTTTTTTGATCAGTAAGCATTATCAGAAAAATGGTTTTATTTTACTCAAATCTACATTAGCAAGAGGATTTTATCAGATTCTCATCCAAATTTAAATTATATAAGAAGCACACCAGGTAATTAAGAGCAAATTAAAACACAAAGCAAAACACTATTTAATTCTAAAACAAAAAAATCTGTATCCACATTCAATTTAGAAAAATGATATTCAATTAACCTGTCGTCCAGAACATCCTCAGATTGTACAGCTGAGTCAGATGATTCTCATTCATGTTAGCTATCTTGTTCACAATGGCTTTTAAATTTTTAACCATCATGTCTAACACTCCCTGTTGGCAGTGGTATTATCACTGAGACCCTGCAGAATAGTGACCTGTCCCTCACTGCTTATACCCTCTGGAATCATCACATAATGTAAACTCTACAGAACCACCAGTATTTCCTCTGACCACTTCCAAGAAGCTGCCTCACTCTGTGTTTGGCATCTTGTACCACAAAGTATGGTGTGCTTTGCATTTCCTGTGTCAGATTGGAAGCTGCCATGTTAATGCTCTTGATATGTCTTTAAAAGAAAATTTACTACATGCTGCATGATATTAAATTTGATTGTCTTAAAGGCATGTTCTCAAATACCTGGCGCACTAATATATAAAATCTAAGTGTTTTGAATCTTTTTTTAAATAAATGAGTAGCTAGTGTCATTTGATAGTGATTGGCTAATCATTTTAGGATGCATTAACAATGTAGATTCATTATTTACACTCTTTACATACTGACTATTGTCCTCATCTTTGTTATCAATAGTATGCCAGTAAATAGTATAAATAATAACTCCTCATCCCAGAAATTCAGATAGAATTTAGATTCAGTCTGTGAATATGCCAAAAATTCCAACGTATAACAAAATCCAGTGTTATGTTACTTTTGCTGCAGATCTCAGCTGCTTGATATTTGCTGCTATATACACACACAGGGGTTGCGATGGGTAAATTGTCGCCATCTTATATTTTTAATTTTGCACATGTGCATTGTTTGTTTTTGATTTTGTCAACTGCACAGTATAGTTGGGTCAGTTGTGAACTGTCTGTAAGAGCACCATTATGCAATACACTCTGCCAGAAATTTGGAAATGGCATGCTGTACTGCTCTAATACAAACATTTCAAACTAATCTGAGGACAGTGCAGAGGATTCAGAAAATTTGGATGAGTCTAATGGTGTTTACAATGGTACCACAGCTTAAAAAACTCACTCTAATCATTCTAATAAGAGAACTCCCAAATTTGTTGGTGAGGCGCTTAGACTCGACATGGAGGCCTTCATCAAGTGCCTTGAGGAGGTAGTGCTGCTCCGAGTCAAGAGGGTGGCTGCTGGAAGACTATATCTGGCATCAGGAATCTGCACCATGCTACACAAGCAAGAGAACTAGGTCATAGCTGTCAGACAATTTCTGTGACCCCATCATCTCCTTACATCTGGCCACCTAACTCCCCGGACTGCAACCTTTTGATTATTATGCATTTGGCATAGTTGAGTAAGAGACCAACAAAACTCCTTGTAACACCAAAGATGAATTGAAGGCAAGAATTATGGCAGCATTCAGCAACTTAAATAAGATGACCATACCAAAGAGTTGCAGATTTCAGTCATCTGGAGGCCATGGTTGAAGCCAATTGCAATTTTTATTGAATAAATTTACTCTTTAGTATTCCAGGATATTTTTTGTGTAATTTTGGTGTGTGTGTATATATATATATATACACATACACACACACATTTTCAGGATCTCTGTACATAGTATTAGTTGACAAATAGCTTTTCAGTTAAAGTGAATGTATAAAGTTGTACTATTGGAAGTCAAACATAAAAATTCCTATTTCAATGCTATGCTAATCTCAAATCTGTGTGTGGTTCTGTGAATTTTTCTCTTGTCTAAAGTTTTACCTTGATATTTTTTATTAATGAATACATCTTATAAAACATGCTTTAAAACCAAAATTTAATTTCCAAAGATTCTTTCTCTTCAAATGAGTTGAAGAGCTTGTTACTGAAAGTAATAAAATATTAAACTCATCTTTATGTATATTTGTGTTTTTATATATTTTCTCAAGTTTTTTTAGTTTCCTTTTTCTCAATAAATTGAACTTTGTACAAAACAAAATACAAATGAGGAATAGGCTAGATAATCTGTTACATTAATCTTCTAAGTGAGAATAATCTGCTTATAAAATCATGAATTTCTGATATGGAAAGGAAATTTCTATCCTATGTCAATTCACTAGTTTAACTTGCACCTTTTAATTGCCGGACTTGCCACACCTGTCAGGTAGTTGGAAACCGAATCAAAGTCCCCATCGCACCCCTACGTCTCGTCCCTGTCTTCAAGGAACCCTTTTGTTGCATTATCATTGACTCTGTTGGCTTGTTACCCAAAACTAAGTTGAGCAATCAATATCTGCTAACGATCATGTGCGCCTTTAACTCCTCCCAATTTACAGTGAAAAATGTAACATTCACAATGGACACAGGCAGGATGTAAGGGATATTAATTTATTGGTTTGGCAGATATTCATCATTTGTGTTGTCATCTTATCTCACAAGACTTGTATATTATATAATATCTGTAGAAGTGAATAAAAAGTAACTCTTTAATTTCATATAATGTATAAAACAATATCATAGGAAGTTTTAAAATAATCTGAAACTGATTTTAATTTTTTTTTTTTTTTTTTTTTTTTTTTTTTTTTTTTCCACTCTTAAATAGCAGTCATCTTCCATGTTGATAAATAAGTAAATAAATGAACTGTCTTTTTGTCACCTCCTTGCAAGCCTACATATTAAAACAACTTAGCTTGCATAAGCATCTCAAGAGGTCTTGTTGATATAATGAAACTTATAGAGGGAAACTAAATATGATTATTTCTGAAATTTTTTTTCCCTCCATCGTTGGAGGGAATTTCATTTCCCATTTATTCCTCTCAGAATTCATTTTATTTTTTTTTTTTTTTTTTTTCCCCAATTACAAGTCGATAAGTTTGATTTAATATTGATCAATTTTCTGTTTAACTAACCCAAGAAATGATATTGTCTTTGCACACACCTGATGGACGAGTTAATTGTTATCTCTGGTTAGGACTTTACATTATATTCTTGCTTTGGATTGAACAAGTAATTAACATTGAACACACCTGCATTGTTAATTTTTGTTATTTGCCAGAAGTTCTTTTCTGCTTTTCTCTACCTGTTTGATCCTTTTACTTTTTTCTTTTTTGATTGGTTTACATTCCGTTTGTACAAATTTCTACCTCAACAGAGACTCTAGGTCTGTGTATAAATTGCTAATAGAAATGCTACAGAAGTAAATTCTATACTCCTACCCTTTTCTGATTAACTTCCTGGAAAAGTTAACAAACCAAAATTCTTTGTTGCTGAATATAAGTGGTAGGAGATGGTTGCAGAGATGAGTTGACATGAAAATAAAATTCACATGTATGAAAATGTATTTTCCTAGTTGCCCTTACATGTTTTCTGTCCTCTTCCTGACCATCTGGAAGAAAATAGCAATTGTTTTCTTTCTCTTGATGCTGTTATATACTCTACAGGATCTAAACACTATTAGAATTTTGTAAAAACGACTTTTGAATTCTATGAAAAGATGTATCGAGCCTTGAGTTTGTCTCATTCCAATCACTTAGCTAAGATTTTAAACACGAAAATGAAATGTTTCAAATTATTCTTAGTGGAATTTTTTTTTTATTTATTTATATCAGGCATATTAAAACAAAAATAAAACTCTGAAAAACATGCTTGTAGATAATCAATATTTGCTTAAGAAATGTTGCTTTTGATATTTCAATGTTGATTTACATCAGTGCTGCTTAAACTTTTTTCATCACAAGATTTTTCGTGACCCCAGATATTAACCAACTACAGTGAAAATACATATGTTGTCACTGCACTGGTTGCAACGGCACTGCACATGCATTTTATTACTGCAGCGCTTGCATTGGCACATTGCATTAAATATTGTGCATTTGTGAAATAATATAGAAACCGAAATTCAAGTGTTTGAATTTAATTTTCGTGACCCCAGCATTTTGCTTTGTGACTCCATTCAGGGTTGCCCCACCTTGTTTAAGAAGTGCTGATTTACATCATCCTCAGGGCAAAGCTTTTTTAAACATCTACAAGTGTTTGTGAAACATTTCTAGAAATGTACAAACTGAATACAAGGATTTTTTTTTTTTTTTTTTTTTTTTTTTTTTTTTTATTCTGAGATTTGTTGAAAAGGAACAATTGAGTTTCCCCTTCATTATTCTAATATGAAGTGAGATTTTCATAAAGCCAAATAATTAAGTATTTAATTATTTAATTTTCTATTAGCTTCCTTACATAGTAATTTTTTTACAAATGTCAGGAATAATTACTGCAATCATTTATTTTCAAATAGAAATGATATTAGTCAATTAGATAATTAATAGATAATTATTAACAGTTACTGCTATTTAACTACTAAACAATAAGACGTGCATATTTATTAGTATCATAATGCTATTGGTGATAGTTTGTAACTTCTGTTATAGAAAGATATGACTAATATGAAATGATTAGTCTTTCTCTTTGATAAATGACACATCTATTAAGCATTGGAACACAATTAAATTTGCTCAACCCCAGCTGACTCATGACCTTGTCTGGGATTAAATGAATTTATTTTTAGCTTAAGCCAAAAAAACAAAAAAAAACAATTAAATTTCTTTTTTCATAGAAATTGATAGTGGAGCTATTCAATTATAATTGCAAATTAGGATCTTAACTTTTTAAAAAAATTTATTAAAAACAAAATTGAAAATATTGTAGTATAGTTTCAAAACACTGAAAAATTTATTTTTAAGGAAATATTAGGTCATTTTTTTTTTTTTTTATTTATTTTTTTTTCCGTTTTATTTTGATAAATAATGTATCCCAAATTTCTGACTATTTCAATATAAATGTTCATTAAACAAACTCAACTGCAAAGACACAAGTTATTTATCAAAATGTGGCTTTTCCTCTAGATTTAATAGAGCCAAATATTTGTTTCCAAAAATTAGGTATAAAGTAAAAGTTTACTTTTATTTTTTGCTTAAATTTAAGTTTTTTTTTTTTTATTATTCTTGGAATGAATTTTACAAATAAAAAATATTACTTTGTCTTGGATAAACAGTTTTTGATCAACCTAATCTGTAATGATTTAATTTTTCACTGTGTATGTCTGTGTTTTAATATTTTGTTGTATGGAGTGTAGTGCGAAGCTGTATAGGAAGAGGGATTGTCATGTGAAGTTCAAATTCCAACCACATTAGTTACATTCACTTTTGCACAAATACCCTTGAGAAAGATATCAATCTATTTCAATTGGGCCCAGTCTGCTAGAGAGGCCTGATTTGCCTGTCAATCAGTCTGAAAGGATAACTCTAAATCAAAAAAAAAAAAAAATAATCTGGCCATTAACTCCACCATAATAAAAGCCTACTTTCTATGAAAACATACACTAGCATGGTGTATTTCCCCCCTCACGGCATATAGCATGGTGTATTTCCCCCCTCACGGCATATAGCATGGTGTATTTCCCCCCTCACGGCATATAGCATGGTGTATTTCCCCCCTCACGGCATATAGCATGGTGTATTTCCCCCCTCACGGCATATAGCATGGTGTATTTCCCCCCTCACGGCATATAGCATGGTGTATTTCCCCCCTCACGGCATATAGCATGGTGTATTTCCCCCCTCACGGCATATAGCATGGTGTATTTCCCCCCTCACGGCATATAGCATGGTGTATTTCCCCCCTCACGGCATATAGCATGGTGTATTTCCCCCCTCACGGCATATAGCATGGTGTATTTCCCCCCTCACGGCATATAGCATGGTGTATTTCCCCCCTCACGGCATATAGCATGGTGTATTTCCCCCCTCACGGCATATAGCATGGTGTATTTCCCCCCTCACGGCATATAGCATGGTGTATTTCCCCCCTCACGGCATATAGCATGGTGTATTTCCCCCCTCACGGCATATAGCATGGTGTATTTCTCTCTCCCTCTCCTTTCTCTCTCTCGATCAATTATTCTTTACTTAAACATAACCAGATATATTTTTGCGGTTTTTCCATTTAGAATGTGTGTCATTCCAAAATTAGTGAATAACTTGATGAGAACAAAAAAATGATTTTCTGTATTTATTGTAGCTTTTCTTTTGCCTTTAATCCTATTGCTTCACATTTTTTCGAAACCATTACTAGAACCTCTACAATTCTAACAGTATGTCTTTTCTGAACTTAAACAGCAGCTGTAAATTTGGGTAAGGTATGCAATAAGCATTAACTTTAAATAAAATGATTTCAGATTGATTCACAACTCTTCTGAGGGAGTGCTGAAAAGATCTTGGCCTGAGCAACAAGTGATTCTAATTAAAAAAAAAAAAATTGCTATTTGAAAGTGGTTTCAGCCAATATCTTTTCAGCAACCATTAATATGTGCATATTGTATTGATTTTTTTTTTTTTTTTTTTTTTTTTTTTTTTTTTAAATTTTGCTACTAGTCAAATGAAATCATTTTTGCTTTCTTGTAATATAGTCATCTACTTCATAAGTTTTACAATTCTGTATTCTGGTGCTTAAGTGGATGTATTGCAAAAATCTGATCTACCTTTGTTTTGGCAGTCAGCTATTGCATGCTAATATCAAGTTTTCACTGGGTTATATAAACCAACAGCAAATATATGATTCTTAAAAACAAACAAAAATTGAATTTCCATTTTGTGTGCAACTTTTAGTGTCTTATCTTTGGTTAATTTTCCCTTCTATAAAGGTTTCAGGTTATTAGGAATTTTTAGGAACTGAAGGAGAATGTAATTCTTGCAATCTACACTTATTTTAGGGATGTCATTCAATCTTTATACATTCAAATGCTTTGTTTTGTTTCTTTGTATTACTCTTGACATATTTTGCAAACTTTTTTTTTTCTTTTTTTTTTTTTTTTTGCTGTTCCTATATTTCTGTTTCCCTTAAGGTTTTTTTTTTTTTTTTTTTTTTTTTTTTTTTTATTGCATTTCTGTGAATGATTTTGGATTCTATTTGTTTTAAGTTCTTTCTCTCCATGTGTTGATGGTCCTTCTTGTAGAAAGACTTGAACCACTTCATTTCAAAAATACTTTTATAGCCAATAATTGCCATTACTTAAATGTGCTAAGTGGGTATTTTTCCTATTCTTCTTGTATTGGCAACTTTATTTTGAATATTCCAGTATGTTAGTAAATGAGTGAATAGTTGCTTTCATTTGTATCTGATCCAACTGAGGTAAAGTTAAAATGACTGTCACTATAGTTAGTTGCATTGCAGCAACATAGGTCATGAGGGTAGGTAGACAATGATATGATGAGACAAGTTAATGTTTGGAGGCTGTTTAGACTTTTTTCCCACATTTGACGCTTGCTGAAACTCTGACTATATTGGGGAAATATCTTGTGGGTGACCTATAGATGTGCCTAAAATTTCACTGTATAATTCAGATTAATAAGTTAACAAAAAGGACAATTCTTTGTTAAATCATTTTTAATGTCTTTTACTGAAAGTTTGAAATAATTTCAATGTTATTGATAAGTCATTGGCATAATTATATCCTCATGTGAGTGATCTTTTGTTTTGTTTTTCTCTCAACCTTATTCAATTCAATATTGTGAAGTTTTGATGGAAGCTGAAAGTGATACTATTTTCTTTCTTACTGAGAATATTTGTTAAAGGGTATTATTTTTATTTTCATCAGAAGATAACTCATTTTTTTAGAGAAATCTAAAAACTTTTACAAAAAGTGGAGAACTTTATCATAGAATATTTCTTGGAATTTGTTGGTTGATTTTGTTTAGCAGCATGTCAACCTCTATGGGTTATATTTAATACCAAAATCTAAATATTCTTAACACAATTTTATGACTTCAATTAAATATATTTTGAAAGTAATTGTATGCCTTCTACTACAGATAAAATGTATTGTCATTTTGCTATAAAATATATTGTTGGTAATTCTAAATTTGTATTGCTGGTCATTTTATTGTAAATACGTATTGTTGGTAATTTGCTTTATATAAAAATGTATTTTTATAGTGATTTTTTTTTTTTTTTTTTTTTTTTGTTGGGGGCGGGTCATTATTTGCCCATAGCTGGGACAGGTGCTACTACCGTGGGTCAGGGTAGACCAGGGGATAACAGCAATTTAGAGGTGGTTCCATACTCCTCAAAACCTCCCAATCTCCTTGCTGCCAGATGTAATTTGTCATACCCAGGACTATTTTGAATTTGTGTTACTAAGTTTTCTTTTATTGGCAAATCATTTCCAAATGCCATCAATGTTCATGCAATTGAAAATCTACATTGACATTATTTCAAAAAGATCTTCATTGTCTACCAAGAATTTGTTTTAATATTTATATATTGCTTGGTGCCCAATCTTTACAAGTGTTACATTGGACCAAAAATGGAGTATTACTGCCATATCTGATCTGGAACTGCCCAGTCTTCACTTTTCAGTATTGAAAGTTCCTTCCCCAGAGTTGAAGCTTTGCTAGTATCTTGCTACATTATCACTAATTCCATGTCAAATATTCAGACAAGCTACATTTCTTAGTTTCACCTGTCTAGGCCTTCACAGTTAGGACCAGTCATGATACATATATAGGTTGACTTCTCTCCATTCCTTTCATATTCTGTTGGACAGCTTCTTCACAGGAACTGTCACTTTGTGGAACACTCCCGAGAGAATGTTTCCCTGATCACTACTATCTTAACCTCTTCAAGTCTAAAGTGAACTGTTAGCTATCCTGCATATCCTCACAATCTGCACTTATTTCTCTACAACAAACTCCTTTGGTAACCATTTACTTTAAGTGGCTCTTGAGCCTTTATTAGGTGAGCAATATTATTAAAAATCATTTCTGTCTGGCTAGGATATAAGACTTTCATAAAGATTGTGGGTTTACTGTTTTTGGCTATTCCTGTATTTAAACCCAAGTTCAGGCAGCTAAAAAATATTTTTAAGAAGAGATGCCACACCCACATGATTGATATGTATGCTTTTCAATTTGGGAAATTATATTTTGTTTTCCTTGAGTAACAAGAGAATCTGAATTTTTTTTCTTTATTTTTTTTAAACTTTTGAGTTTATGCAAATACTGATTGAAATCCTCAAAATATATTAATATTTCTAATACTTAGAATTCAAACATGGTCAATTGCCCTTTGGACCATAAGCTTTAAGGCAATTACACTTTAAAGGAATTGTATTTGTTGGTATAGATTTCATCAGAAATGTTTGGCAGTTAAACTTAAGATATGAACAATGCCTTAAACACTGGGGTGCAGGGCGTTAACCTGATCTGTATTACCCTTTCCCCCAAGAAGAAACCTTGATATCAGAAATATTCTTTTGTACTATCCCAATTCTCCCCCAATAGCCTTTCGTTAATACTTGTCTGATAGTGAAATTCAGTACAAAAGATTCAATACAAACATCTCATTCACTTGTCCTTCATTGATTTTTGACCCATTTCAATTAGAATGTTTTGAAAATAACCCAAATTATCTTTCTTATCTCAACTGTTGTTTCTATTTTCTTCGATGTTTCACTGGTCCACAATTACTCCTGCTTGATTAGATGTTGTTCAAAGCAAATTGGATCTCTCCTGCTATGATAAAGAACAATAGCAGTACTTAACCATTTGATTGTTTCCTTCTCTCTATATATTCTTTTAATTAGAAGCAATTCTAGAAAATTTTGTTTACTAAGCTTTTTGGTTCTTCATACAACCTGAACCTTGTTAATTTGATGAAAGAATCTTACTTGTTGGTTCCATTAAAACAAAATGAGAACATGGTGGAATAGAAAAATGCAGACATTCCAATTTTGTTTGCAGATTTGTAAACATTGACAAAAAGATTTGTTTGCTAAAATATTACCCAATTCTAGATGACCCAAAACTGACAGCTGATCTCTCCTTTGACCTAGCTCTAAAAACTCAGTGGTGGTGGTGGTGTGGGGGGAATTGGCTGGTCATCTTCAATGTCACAAAAAAACAAATTAATGACATTCTATTATCACCAAGCAGACTCTGAATTTTTGTCCATCACCATGAATGTGTGTTCTCTTTGAGGTTGCCTTAAGCACCTTTTGGGATTTGAGCTCACCACAGACTTCAGTGGAACTTGTACATACTTGGAAAATGGTCAGTTCCCTATGTCACTCTAGTAAGTACCTGACTCCTGCTGCTGCTGCTATCCTTTACCATTACAAGAGCCAGATCAGGCTACAAACGGAGTACTGCTGTCATATATACAGGCAGGAGCTCTGCCCAATCTTCACTTTCAAGTCTTGATTGTCCAAAAGCATCTCTACAGCCTTGTGGGTAATAAATTATTTTCCACCCTATGACTCCTTTCCCAAAGACAAAACATTACAACATCACTATTCTATTGCTCTTGTTATTTCCATGGAAACCTCACGACTTACTCTATTGCTATTTCCATGAAAAGTGTTCAAACTACATTCCTTAGTTCCACCTGTTCTAACCATCATGGCTTAGACCTGCCATGCCACATACACATTGTAGCAAACCACCCTCATTTCCTTCATCTTCCATTGGTAACATGCAAGTTCCACTCTAACAGTCTCCTCTCATGAACCACTGCTTTATGGATTTGACTCCCAAGAGGATGCTTCCCCAATCACTACAATCTTACAATCTTATTCTGTTCAAGTCTAAGGTTAAGTTATCTTCTCTCACATATCCTCATAAACTGTAACACTCTACCTTGAGTAGCTCTTGGGCTTTGTGTAAGGTAAACGTCCTTACACAATACTAGCATACCTTTTTAATATCTATATATGTACTGCAGTGGTTTATATGTTCATCTCGTAAACTTTTAATAATTTGATCTTCATGTAGGCTGTCCAAAAATACAAATTTATATAAAATGTTTCTAAAATGTGTATTTTAAGAGATGTGCAAGTGGTGTGAAAAAGATTAAAGAAAGAAGGCTATGATGGAATATATAGCAAACTTACAACTCATGTTAGGTAAACCATTTTGATTACTATCTCACCACTGTAAAGCATTATCCACCTTTATAACTATGCTCACATTTACTGTTTGGTTTCTGTAATTGTTTAGTCAGTATTGATAAGTGATAATGGGTGCAATTTTTTTCTACATGGATGAATTCAGTAATAATGCCTTTCATGTCAGATACTATTTTACCATAGTGCTCAAGAAAAAAAGCAAAACAAAAAAAAAAAGCATGGGTTATTGGTAGAAATCTACACTTATACTGCCAACATAATAAAATAGGAGACATTATTTTTGAAAAGACTAAGATTTTTTAATTTTAGATAATCTTCCTGAATTAATATTTTTTGATATCTTTCATTTTCATTTGTAACATAACTTGCCAATATATTAAAGATGTAAAAGTTTATATTCTTTGTTAAAATGTAATTTAAATAATGACTGGCCACTCATCTCTGATTATGCCTATCAGCTTAGGTTATCTAGCCAATTGCAGATGCCTGCTCAGGCATATTTTGTTTAATACCCACAGATCCCACCTGTGTTTTTATACTGTAACTATGCTGAGTGGGCCTTAGTTAAAGTCTTCAGGAGTATGCTCACCATATAGCATAATGAACAGTTTTAATGAGGCCAGTATGCTCAAACCCTGACCATGCTAGCACAACCAAATCCTAAATAATTTCACTCACAAGACTTGTCATCCCAATTACATAAAGTTATTGCCTTCCTGGTCAACCATGGTGAGAATCAAACCTGACCCTTGTGATTGGAAAGCAAACATTTTAACCACTTGACCACAATCCTATAATTTAAATAGAATCATTGTAAAGTAAATTTCAAGGTTCTTCAGGTAAAAAAAATTACTTTCTTTTTCTCTTTTTTTTTTTTATATTTCATGACAAAAATATGTTAAGATCACAAATTTATATTTTCTAAACAAATGTTAATTCCTATTCAGTTTTGCTGCATTCTCTTATATAGTCCTTTCTCTCTGAAAATTTAGTTCAGCTTCAGAATTCATTTATGAAGAAATATCTAAATTGATGTTTTTATTTTGTATAACTGCTAGAGGGGAACCATTTTAAAGACTATTTTTATTCTTAGATTTTCTCATGATTTTGACCTATTTGAAATGTTATGTGCTCTAAACATGTCTACTCAGCCATTGCAGCCTTGTGTGTGTGATCTCCCTACCAAATAATTGATGTTGTTACTATTTTTATTAAGCAGATCTATTACCTGTTATTCTACTTGCATGGAGTGAACATTTCCTATAACCTTACATTTCATAAACACCTACTGGGGAAACTGGTCTGATTTGATAAGGAATCAGATTGAAAAAAGTCCTCTCCTAAATCTCAAATGATTAAATTTACTTCAATGTGCCATGTCCTTTAAGGTTGTTGGTGATCATGGCTCCCTACAATTTCCTGTCCTTTGTAGTACTTAATAAATGTTGTTTTTTTTTATATCTCTCCTAAATCCTGTTCTGCCATCCATTTACTCAAGCTTGCTAGGTAGGGTGCGGATTGTTTTTCTCTGTCCCTCTTGACTTCATTCTCCCCTGTGGGTTTCAAATTTTCCAATTTTTCTTTTCTCATTATGTATCCTAGAAATTTCAACTTTCTCTTAAGTGTCCTTTTTGTTTCCGTTTTCTCTAAAACTTGGTCCATGATATTCTCAGCATTTTTCTACAGATGCATATTTCAAGTCTCTTTATTACCTTTCAATAAAGTCAGGAAGTAGTCATGATTTTGATAGTATAGAATCATTTAATAAAGTTGTCAACAGTTGGTACCTGATGGCAACATGCAGTTTGGTAAATTAAAAACACTTATCATAAACTGAAATAAGATAATCAGTGTACAAGGTTGTATCAGAAAAATTCCTCAATTGTATGTGCAGTGATTGTATTTTTCAAAGAAAATGTATGCTCAGCTAATATTCACTGGTGGCAAGCCTACCAAGTCAACCTGAATCTTAATGGCAGACTTGTGTTCAATTATAACATATCTTTTTGTGACATTGTTGAAATCGCTCTGCAATCTTGGATTGCCAACAAAATTGAGCATTGTGCCTGCTTCCAAATTTATGCAAAACATTGTAAATTAGATACTCTGATTTTAGATACTCTAAAAACAAAAAAATATAGGGCTTTTGACAAATATTCTTTAGGTCAACTGCAAGTTTGTTTTGTTTTTTTTAAGTGGCACATGCATTTCACTGTCTGTTCAAATTGACTGTTCAGAATGACTAATTCTTAGCAAAATGCCAGAAAATGTGGAAATGATTTCTTCCATAATGACTTGTTGAATGAGCCATCAATTATCATGTAATTAGAATCTGTGA
Organism: Acanthosepion lycidas; assembly: GCA_963932145.1. Taxonomy (NCBI): domain Eukaryota; kingdom Metazoa; phylum Mollusca; class Cephalopoda; order Sepiida; family Sepiidae; genus Acanthosepion; species Acanthosepion lycidas. The sequence continues at coordinate 81,193,993 of OZ010585.1, read as the reverse complement.
TGAGTTTTCCCAGGAGATCTTAATCCAGGAATTTTGTGATACCATCTCGTAATTGAACCATTTCAATTTTGACTAATAAGGAGGAATGTTTCTTTGTTTTTGTTTGTTTTGTTTTTTTTTTCCCATGGTTATATGAAGTTTAAATATGTATTGGAAATAATTTTTACTTATTAATACAAAAACTAATATAACCTAAGTGCCTTGACTGCATGAATTTAAGTGTGTTACTAGATTGGCAACTAGGTCTCATTGTTTTACTGTTCGATGTAATTCTATTTGTTGCTGACTTAAACTTAAGATAAAAATAAATAAGATGACTTAATGATCAGGTATTTTTATCTGGTGTTCACTTCTTTGATTATAGACTCCATGTTATTATTGATAGGTACTTATTAACTGTTAAGACATTTGAAAAGAGGTCGCTTGCACTTTTAGTGAAAGTAATATTTTGAGAAAATGCTTCAATAAATAACCACAATAAAAAAAATTGTGAAATGAGTTTCAGTATTAGGAAAATATGAATTTATTATAGAAAAAAAATTTCAGTTGTTCAACAATTTTTTAAGTGGCTAGATGTGTTTCTACAGAAGGATACTGAAAATACCATGAACTGAACATATTAACAACAAAAAAGTTTTAGAGAAAATCGAAACAAAAAGGACACTTATACATAACATCAGAAAGGGGGGAAATTGAAATAAAGAGGGCTTGGAAAATTTGATACTCACAATGCTAATTGAAGACAAGAGTGGCAGAAGAAAACAATGCAAAACCTACTTAGTAAGCATGAGTAAATAGATAGCAGAGCAGGATTTAAAAAAACAAAAACAAAATTTAAGAACTACAAAAGACATGAAATAATGAAGCACCATGATCACTTACACCATGAAGGCATATGGAACATCTTTTTCTATATATAGATTGTGATTGACTACTTTTTCAAGTTACTTATCCTCTTTTTTTATTCTCCTGCCATCATAAGGTAACAGTGTAGCTTCATACACTTGTTCATTTTGGTAGTAGTAGGAATCTATTTATCTTGCAAGATTAAAGTAGCATCCTGTTTGGTCAAAATCCAGTCCTTTGGTGGTGAGACTGAATTGATCTCTCCAGGGTGAGGGGATATAGTCCATGTGCTGCTCGGACCACATGGACCCCCACTCACCAACCTATCGGCCATATCAACAAGTTCGAAAAGAATATAGTGCATTACTTTAGGGGCCCAACATGGCTGCAGAAGTTGCCAGCTGCAGAGCTCCACTCCAGATTTTCTGTCTGGATTTACTTGCCTTATCTGTGTTTGAATTTGGCTGCAAGGCAGCAGAGATTTAAAATCAGGGTTTTCCTTCCCCTAGATGGATTACCTTCTCAGGCCGATAATCTCGATCTTCCCAAAGCAACTGGTCATGAAGTGCCAGAAGTCTACCTTTGCCTCTGTTCTTGCTTGAAACTGGTCTTAATTGTCAGAGCCTATATGAGATCTATGCAATCGAAAACATTTTATAGAGTGGAAGCTTGTCCCCTCTACTACTTCTGGTTATGACAAACTTTGGAACATATATAATGTACATATGTAAACATTACATACATTATGTGTTTTTAGAAGTTCCCACCCAAATGAGTATGTATGCATGTTATATTAGGTTGGTGCAAAAATAATGACTTAATAATGTCGTTTTTTTTTAGGTATTTTTTAAAGTCAAAAAACGACATTATTACGTCATTATTTTTGCACCAACCTAATATAACAAAATCACTAGAAAGCGAGAAAAATTACAAAAATGTCATACATAAATACAAATATCTGAAAGTTTGATAACTGAAAAAAAAATAGGATAAAATACTATGCCATGTTCTTATTAATATAAAAATAGAAAAAAAAAAAACAAATAAAATCTGGATGTAAGCCTAAAATACTTGGAGATTATGAAGTCATTATTTGTAACATAAAATAATCTATACTACGTTTTTGGCAGCACAAATGCCTAAATGATTTGAAAAAGAAAATAAATGAGAGGAGAAAAGTCAAAGTTGATAAATTTAACTTTTAGAACTTTAGGTAAGTAAAATAAAAATAAGACCAATGATCTTCCAGATATTTGTACATAAACAAATACTAACAGAGAAACAAAATGGTCACTGGAAAAATTTGAAAGAAATTATTAAAATTTTATATATATATATATATATATATATATATATATATAATATAAAATAAATGAGATTGAAGAAAAATATTAATTATATTGAATTATTGTATTACTTTTCTTTTCTTTTTTTTTTTTTTTTTTTTTTTTCTTGGTTAAACATAAGTTCCATTAATATTTGGAACTTCAAAAATATATCTCCCTTGAGTTCAGGCTGTTATATTCTTACTAATAAGAATTTAATAAATTAAGATTGCTAACATACATTACTGGAGCTTTTCTCACTCACTCTCTCACACACACACACATATATATATATATATATATATATATATATATATATATATATATATATATATGAGGCAGTGGTGTAATGGATAGTAGCTCGGATTGAGGAATTGGAGAGCCGTGTTCAAATTACAGATGAATCCATTGCATTCACTTGCGTGCTTATACCCTTAGGAAAGGTATGAATCCACTTCTTCTCCCCCAGTAGCTATGGGCAAATAGCAGGACAGACTTGGTTCTATAGCATTGGGTGACAACTGGTCTACGAGGACAACTCTGAATTCAGAACCTGTGGATGGTTGTTTGTGGACCATGGGACACATTGTGCACCAGTTCCCTGTATTCAGCTCCTCTAAAAAGTATGATTAGTTCTGCACAAGCCGTCACCACTATAATCTAATGATTTTTGAAGGTAGTCTAGGAAATGAGTTGCTTGCGCCTCATATGTCAAAATTCACTGGAGTGTCCAGATATATAAAAAAAAAAACACACACACATTTCCATGTAGACACTTTGCCTTACTGCATAATTCTTAGTTTAAAATAATGTACATAAGAAATATTAAATACTTTTTATAAAATATGCACATGGAAACTAAAGTGGGATGTGTGTAAATTTAACCTGGAAAATCCTGTTTTAGTAAAAAAAAAAAAAATTCAGAAAGAGACATTGAAAGTGCCATGATCTCTGTATTAATCTTAGGCAACTTAATCAAGATATTTAAGCTTATCACCTGTTTGTGCTAAATTAATACTGAAGCAATGTGGGATATGTAAACCGTGAAAATAAAAACATAGTAGAAATTAGTTAAAATCTAATTTCTATAAAGATACAATCAAAGTAAAAATGAAGCATTCAACTACTTGGTGTGAATTGAGTTTTGTCATTCTAATGTACCTTTCTTCTTTGGAAATCTCGTTTTTCTAAAGATGCCAGTGAAATATGTCATAGTTTTCCAATCTGCTGATTGTGACATTACTTTGTGAGGTCCTTAATTCTGCAAAACTGAAACACAATAGCATATTTTTACAACAAATCAAAACATTCTGTTACCAGTTAGAGGTTATACTTAAGTTAAAGTGAAATTTATATTCAGTATAATTAAGAATTTTTTTTTATTCATTTGTTTTTTTGTTTGTTTGTTTTTTTTTTGTTTTTTTTGTTTTTTTTTTCTCTCTAGTAAAACGGGAAACTATTTTCATGACATATCAGAGTATGTTTCTCTGCTTCTCTTGGTAACAACAGACTTGACTAGGGAAACTCGTACAAGAAAAACTGGTTTCATTCAACTGGAATTTATTGACTTAAACTAACAAGAGGAAGGAACATTACTGCCAAAAGTAAAATAAAGTAACTACTTTGGGAATTTTTTCCCCCTCCCATGTTTATGAAATATCATATTCCAATTCCATATTGGTTTAAGCTTGAGATTTATTTAAAGGTTGAGTTTAGTTCTTTACTACATAATGCTAAAACGTATTATTCTTCTAGGCTAAAAAGAAAAATCAATTGCTTTATTATAGGAATGAAATGAAGATATTTTATAAATATTTGATTTCAGTCAAGGAATAAAGTAAAACTGGAAGACAGAAATTTAAAAATATACATAGTAAATTATTTTTACTAAAATAATTTTTGATATTCTGATACAATTTCAATGAAAATTGTCAGTCTCTATTTGTCTTTGCTTTGAATACTGTTGCCACATATGGTTTGGTGCTTCTGCTATATATTTAGAGATTCTTGATAATATAACAAGAATCTGCAATGTTAATGGTGCTGACCTGGCATTTTGGTTTCGGTCACTTTCCCACTGCCATAATGTAGCTTCCCTGTGCCTTTTCTATAAATACTTTCATGGTAATTGTTTGGAAAAGCTCTTCACTATGGTACTTGGACTTTATGAATTTAAGTGCAGTAATAGATTAACAGCAAGGTCTCCTCAATGTCCAATTGAATTGGCTAGATGTAACCAAGTTCTACGCTAACAGTTTATTTTCTTGTATTGTGGAACTCTCTTCCAGCTCCATGCTTTCTAGCCAACTTTGATCTTAAAAAAATTTAAATGCAATGTCAATCATTATCTTCTGTCTTTTTGATTCCTGTTCTTTTATTGTTCTCTCCTTGATGATATTTATTTATTCATTTTTTTTTTTTTTTTTTTCATATTCTTTCGCACTCGGTAATCCCTTGTCTCTTAGTGGTTTTACTGCCTTGCTTGGGGTGAAATAGTTTTAAAAAAAAAAAAAAAAAAAAAAAATCAAAGTTGGAGAAAAGGGCAAGGCACCATAAACCAATTTCTTTTACATTAAACATTTAAAGTTTTCTTTAATACAAAATTGACAATGTTTATTTTACAAATTTTTTTTTTTTTTTTTTTTTTTTTTTTTAATCATTTTACTCCAAGCAAGACAAAGCCACTAAGATACAAGTTGTTGTTACTGAGTGTGAAAGAATAAGAAAAATGAAACCTTAAGGAGTGAGAACATTAAAAGAAGCATGAAGAAGTCAGTAAATAATAATTGGCATTGCATTTTAAAAAAAAAATGCCTGGAAAGCAAGAAGCCAGAAGAGTTCTACAAGCGATAAGTGTGAAAAAAAAAAAAAAAAGAACTGTTAGCATAGAACTTACAATTACATCTAGCCATTTCAACTGTAAAAAAGATGAGACCTTGCCACCAATCTAGTACTGTGCTTAAATTCATGAAGTCTAGTTAACCTACAGGAAAGTTCATCAGAACAATTATCATGAAAAGGAACAGGAAAGCTACATTACTGCAGTTGGAAAGTGACTGAAGCCAAAATACCAAATCCGGACCTTTTTAACATTGCTGATTCTTCTTTGTATTTTAGCAAGAATTTCTAGATATATAGCAAAAACACTCTAGATGAATGGTAGATTTATAAAAATCTAAGATAGATTCGGAATAGAAAATTGTTTCACATAAAACAGAGGACCAACTTTCCTAGCATCATACCTAGCAGTTCATTCAATGTACTCCTTCCACTTCATGTCAACAGGGAATGTTAGTCCAAAAATGTATAACGAGTCACTCTGCTGGAGGTTAGCATCAGTCATGGTGATGGGAGGCAGAAAGGGGTCTTTCAAATGATTAATAGTCAGAGAAAAGTTTTTGTTTTAGAGGTGTAAAAAAAAAAAAAAATTAACAAGCCATTCCTTGTTCCAGTTAACAGCAGATGATTTAATATAAATATAAAAACGAACATTGAAGTCAACACTGAGGTGACAGGCTGTTTCATTGAAACAGCTTGTCACCTCTGAGTGTTGATTTCAATGTTTGTTTTTATATTTATATTTACGTACGTTCTATCTCTGATATTGAACACTTTATCCCATAAATATAGCACACCTTAAAACTATATTTCTTTGTGTGTGTATATATATATATATATATATATATATATATATATATATATATATATATATATATATATATATATATATATAGTTGCCAATTTGACCTTATCAAACTGATCAGACTTACTATTAAGGCAGGGGTAAATAGTTGTGTCATCAACATAAGTACTGAGCTGAGAACTGATGGTATCAGGAATGTTATTGATGAAAATTAGGAACCATGGATAGAGCCCTGGGTGGCAATTGCACTAATGCAAAAAGATCTAGGAGAATGTTCAGGCAACTTTCATTTTGCAATTTGATAAAACATTGAATTGGTTGAAAAGTTTAAAACAAATTCTTAAAAGCAGGGAGTAGTGGCAAGAAAATAAGTCTGTATTTATATTTAAGTTTGTATTAGTGAACTAAAGGTGTAGAGGGATGCCCAATTTAATTTTTTTTTTTTTTTCTCCGTGTTATATCCATTGTCTTTGCTAATACAGGAACATCAATTCAATGGGGGTGTTAAAACGTGTGTTGATGAATTTAGCCTTCCATGACATGAACCACCCCAAATTAAGATTAAGGTCATTTGGCCAATAGAAGTGATTTGTGGCTTTTCTTTTTTTTGTAATGAAATAAAATCCATCACTTGACTTTTAAATGTATTTCCTTTTTGACAAGTCAAAATGATGTTGTCACTTGCCATTATCTTCACTGACTGGCTGAAAGTTAAGCTGCAGGTAACAGTCAGGCATGGTCATTTTTGACCATCAATTACAGTAAAATGGCCATATCATTTGCAAGCTTTTATCATTGGTTTGCATTCAGATAAACCTTCTTGTTTTTTTTGTTTTTTTGTTTTTTTTTGTTTTTTTTTAATATACAAGCTCACTAAAAGATAATAATTGTAAGGTAATCACTTAAGTGAAGATAAAGCTGTAATATATTATAGATTAATTAACTAAATATCTAACCTTATGGAATTGAATTATAATAGTCTTTAAAATTCTTCGCATAATGCAATTCCAAATCAATGGTATTTTTTCTAATTATTTTGATGCATATTTTTAAATGTGATAAATAATTTATAACTTCTACAAGAACATCTTTCATAATGTTCATCTGATTACTTTTATATTAAATCATAAAATACTGACAATACAGCTTTTTTTCCTTTTCTATTTCCTTTTCTATTTTTTCTTTTCTTTTCTTTTTTTTTTTTTTTTTTTTTTTTTTTTTAAATAATGAGTTACTGTCTAATAAGTTTTGTAGACGAACACCTGTTCTGGTTATAATGCTAAACTCGATAGGCACTGGGTTTGTTCCTCACCTTTTGTCAAAGGGACTTCATTTAACTTCAGCTGTAAACCCATTTTATATTGTTTGATTCACTATAGTTTTAGGTGTGGGCGTTTTCAGTTAAATTCTTAAATTAAAAGTTGATGGGGTGCATCTTATTGGTGTAGTTGGATAGTTTTGCTAATGATGTCATTGTTACTTCAGGAAGCAATTGCACTCACTTGACCTTTTCTGGATGTCTTCTAGAGAGTAGACAACTCCTTTTTTTTTTTTTTTTTTTTTCTTTTTTTCTTTGTAATAAATGAGTGCTGAGAAATGACATCAAGTCAGCTTTCTTTTAAGAAGTTTTCTATTGAAATCCCCCCCTTCTTTTTCTCTTTTCTTTCACTCTTTATTGAGTAGGTGGGTAAGGAAGAAAAGATTTTCCATTTTTTTTTTTTTTTTTTTTTTTTTTTTTATTTTATGTTATATCCTTGTAAAAAGAAATATAATTCTATCAATGAGATATTGAAAAGTTATTTTATGGATTGAATAAAATACAAATTAAAAGGATGTATAAACTCTGGTTGTTGTATAAACTGATCATGCAATCAGATGAATGGTCTGAACAATATATAAGTAGGCAAGTAGTTTTCTTGTTATCTGAGCACCTTAGGATATTTTTTACAGATATTAAATGCTGGGAATTCTATATGACAGAACATTTGACACAGTTATAGGTTCCAGTTAGTTGTAATGTAACTCTAATAAAAATAGTCAAACAATAATCTTGTGTCTTTTTGTTTTTTGGGGATATATATGGCTGCCATTTCTTAAGTCCTTTGTTTTTTAAGAGGTGGATTTTGTTTCTTCTATAAATTCACTGACAGTCTGAAGAGATTTTGAAAATATTTGACTTTACTCTGGATGATTGTTGTAAAGTTTTCATTCCTCACTCTGTTCTTGAAGTTGAACTTGTTGAAACAAATTTAAATTATTAGGTTGACACTAAAGTTCCAAGCATCACCATTTATACAGAGTTAAGGAAATCTTAGTATTTTAGGAATTCTCAAAATTCCTTATTGCTTGTACAATCAGTTAACTTTGTATAGTGTTTACAAATCTTAAGTAAAATGCAAAAATTAGAAAAATAGGTTTCACTGGAAAAAACATTGGTCAACATTTAAAATGTTGACCAATGTAAAAAAGAAATTTTCTTTTCCATTTTTGTCTGCAATTGATATAATTTTATTACAAGAATCCAAAACAGCATTCAATATTTGATGCTAAACCAAATCTGGAGTTGGTAGGATTCAAAGGAAATCTTTTATTACAAATTGCTAGAACCACAATATATTCTCAGTACACTGTGCTATAGTTGGACAATTAAAGAAAGACTTTTTTTCTGGGCAAGGAAGTTGGCTAGTGATATTTATTTATTTATTCATTGCTTGTTCTCGCACTATGCTGGGATGGGAGATTCTTGCATATGTGGTATATTTTCCAGAATAGTTTTTTTTTTTTTTTTTTTTTTTTTTTTTTCAGGCTATCAATTGTTTTGTTTAATGCAATAACATTCTTTGTCTGTTCAGCAATTTTAGATTTCCAGATTCATGAATATTTTAAAAAAAAGAAAAAAAAAAAAACCTTCTTGAAGACTTTCTTTAATAAAAATCTGAGTTTATTCTTTTATATTGGATTACACAATTTAGTTGCAAAGTGAGAAGAACTTTGATTCAATGGAATAAAGTATATCTTGTCAAAAATTACTGGGATCTTTTGCATTATTCTAATTATAAACTTGAGACTTTCATTTGTAAATCACAATGATGATAAACATAGTATCAAGTTAAAAAAAAAAAAAAAAAAAGTATTCAAAATTTTTTTTTAGGCCAGACCAGAATTAATCTTGCACAAAGCAAGTTGGGTCTTGCCTGACAAAGGATTTTTCAAAGATTTGAGGCAAGTTTTTACAAGGCTGGATTGTCTTCTTGATGCTCAATTTGGCCCACTCATGGTAGTCAAAGTACAGTTTTTTATCAAGATACCATCTCTAAAAAGGTTGGCATTCAAGATTTGAGAAGCCTTCTCTCTTTTTATATTATATATATATATATATATATATATAAAAATGTCATCCACAGACTGTTTTGCTGTATAACAGCTCATCAGTGTGGTAAGACGTTTGGTTGCCTCTATCTAGGATTGAAACCCAACTGAATTGGTGTTGGTCAGGAATTCTACCACCAAGCCATTGGTGCACAGCAGGGATGAAGGTGAATTTAAGCGTATTTATTTTTAGATGAACACACAGTTACTGAGAACTCAATTCAATTTACCAAAGAGTCATACACACATGCACACACACATTGACTGCTGGCTACTATAGGAGTCTCATATGCACTTTGACAGGTCTTGCTTTTGATGACATGCCATTCTCCTCACCAGCAGAAAAGCTAGTGGGGGAGCTAGTTTAACTGCCAATCCATGCAGCAACTTGTACTGAGTTACATGTTACCAGTAGCAGGCTTGATTTGACCATAAAATTAAAAAATAGTTTTAACTTAATGTAACCAAGAATAGATTGGTGTTTGTTAAATTTTGATGAAATATTAATGAAAATGATTCAATAAAAAGAATTTTTTTCAGCATTTTAATACTGTCTGAATTTTCATATCCTCAAAGAGGTTTTGCAAGATAATTATTTGTTGCTTTTGGTAAACTAAAGAAAAAAAAAATATTCTTGCTCATAGTTCCAAAAAACTAAAACCCAATTAGAAAATATATAAAGTCTATGAAGAAAGTTTTTGCACTTATTTTCTGAAGACCAAAGTTCGTGCTACACTTAATAATTCTATTGAGCCGAAATGTCAAGTTTACATGTTCATAACAATACTATTGTATCTAGTGATATTTTCATTTTCATCAACCCATTTGCAGAGAGATTGCTTGATAGCCTATAGTTGCCTGATCTCCCCAGTAAATGTCATTTGTTTAATCTTAAAATGACCTATCACATGATAGTTTGCATTTCCACCATCAGAGGTGAACAGTTAACATTTAAACTTGGCTTCATCAAAAGATTCTTCTTGCCTTGGAGGATACACTTGACTATAAATCCCCTTCAAAGGGGGGAAAATCGATTAAAATGAGGAGAAATGACTGCAAGAATAGAAATCCTGCCAGACGTTAGTTTGCATAATTACTGATATTTTCAATGGATGTTGTCACTTGGAAAATATTAACCAAACACTTTTTTTCATTTATTAATGTATTTAAGTTCTATCCTCACAAAAAAGTTTTAAGTTTTCTTTATTTTCATTTTATGTTTGTTTTGTTTTTGGCTTTTGAAAGACTGTTTCTGTTGCAGAAAGAAGCTGGAAATTAGTTCCAAGTTTGAACAGTTCAATCATTTAATAGCATTACATTTTTGGATGATTTTGAAGAAAAATTTATAGGGGAGCTGTACTTGAATTAACAACTTGGAAATTTAACTCTGACATGTAAAATAAATAAAAACTTGCACCATTTGAATGACTCGAGGAAGAATGCAATCAAAATGGATTACACCAGTAATAAAATAAATAAAATTCACAAAAGGTTATGAACTCTCCTCATGATTCACAAAAACATAAACACAAGAGAATTGTTTTGGAATTGTATAGCCAGAAACAATTCATTTGTTTTGATTGTTAATGTTTGTTTTTAAATCTCTTCATTATAAGACAACTTGAATAACAGCAGTTTTTGATTAAGTATTATATAAAAAAGCTTTTAAAGGTTTTCATAAGCTGTAGCTGTAAAAATTCAGTGAATTTTCAAAACTGGATAAGTTGGATAAGTCAATTAGGTTTAACTGTTTATAGTTGAATATGACCAAATACAGGCTTACTTGAGGAACTAAATTTTTTGATTTTTACCTTTTGAATTGTAGTGCAGTAGACGAGCAAATGACATTTGTTTAGCTATCTCTAGCTCAGAGTTTCAGATCATGTTCAGATGAAATTAATTAAATTCTGGCACTCAAGCACAGTCTCCATCTGAAAACATGTTATTTGCAAACAAGCAGATAAATAAAAAGGAAACAGCTCTTGAGAACATTTTAAAACAAGTATTCAACATACAGATGAAATTTAAGAAATAAAAAAAAAATTACAAAAATAATCTTTTAGAGAAAGTTTCTTCAGAAACCAATTTAGTTACATATATAACTCGTCTCTCTCTTCTATGTACCATGTCCCTTCAGAATGACGGCGATCATCGCTCTCCGCAACTTTCTATTCTTTGTAGCTCTCAGTATAGATTCTTTTCGCTATATCTCCTAATCTCTGTTCTGCCAACAATTTACACAAATTTTTTAGCTACATTACACACTGCTGTGTACCTTCTTGCCTTCAATATGTCCTATAGTATCAAATTTTCTAAGCCCTCTTTTTGCGTTATGTGCCCTAGAAATTTCAACTGTCTGTTTCTAATGTAAGTATGTCTTTTTGTTTCCATTTTTCTTTAAAATTGTTGTTATTCATATGTTTACTCTATAGAATTCTCAACATCCTTCTGTAGAACCACATTTTTGCTGCCTGGAGTATCCTTTTGTGATATATATATATATATATATATATATATATATATATATATATATATATGACTTGCAATATAATACAATGACTGTACAAAAGTTACCTTCTTCAGAAGTAGCAAAGTTGGCACTGTTTCAAAATGGGTGTGTTGGAATTATGTGTTCAGAGTGTGAGAGAGAAAAAAAATTTTCGTCCTTGAAATCTGAGAAGGAAACAAAATAATTTTTTTTTCTTCACCATATTTTCTGGCAACAGTCCCATGAAGTCCAATTTCTCTATTGGCAGACATATCTTGAACGTGCAAAAAGCAACATGGCAACCTGATTTTTTTATACAATTTGTTCCCCTACCCACTCTCATCCATAGTTTAGTTAATAGATTTTGACTCTGGCTACTCCTCACTAAGGGACATTAGTGGTACAACATTTGCAAATAGAATTGGCCTCAAGTATTCTAGACATTGTATCATTTAAATATCCTCAGTTAATGTTTCACTAGAGTTCTTAACCTTTAATCTTTGGCTAATTCTCTTATTTTGTAGAACAATTGTAAAGTTATTCAGAAATTACTTTCTATTTGGTTGACCTTTTGATAATAGATAAGCAAGAAATTAACATTTTCATTTTGTTTTTGAATCGTCAGGAATTTTAAATTAATTTTGACTGAAACAAAGTGGACTGCAAACATTGTAGAGCTGATTTCAGTCATAATGGTTCATTTAAATACAGAAAAAAGAGCCTGCCATCTAAAAGCTTCAGAATCTTCATGATAATTAAAGACATGTGGTGGAGGAGGAGCAAGTAAGAGAAGTGGCCAACTCAAATTAGCAAGAAATCAATATTGTATTAAAAATTTGTATTTGACAGGTGAAAAGTAAGGACTTGACATATCTGGCTTTCCTCACCATTTACAAAATGTTCTCATCTTTCATACAGAAGATGGGATTAATGTTATTAAATCATGACAAAAGAAAAATCTTAAATAATTACCATACAAAGAAATGTCTCTTGCTATAATGATATATTGAAGAAAACAGAACAGTGGTTAGCTTCATTGATGGTTCATTGATATATTCTGGAATACTTCCAAGTTGTTAATTGCATAAACATTGAACTGAAAAATGTCTTTTTAGATCTGCATTTGGTTGATTTATTTCTGTTTGCATTTAAGTTTTATACTGTTCAAACGTGATCACTTGAAAATGTCTTTATACAAGGAGTGGCTATTAAATTGCAACACTACTTCAGTTGAACCACAGTGCATTTGCACAAAGCAAATGCTATACATTGATCAATGCGAAAGTATAAATATTTTCTGAAAACATTAGTCTCCCCTCCCACTTATTTTCAGCTTGCTCTTCTGCAATTCTTAAAGTAAACATGTTTTTCTTACATGTTGTAAAGATGGTTAGTTGAAAAAAAAAGAAAAAAGTTAAGCATCAATTTCAATTTTTTTTAATTAAATTGAACAAAATATCTAATAAAACACTTTCTGCAATCATTTTGATGCTCAGTCATCAATCATTTCAAAAGCTTTTATTTTTCATGTTGGGTATTTTTTTTTTTTTTTTTTTTCTTAATTTTCTCACCGTTTCTTGACATGCATAGGCATCTACACCATTCATCATCTTTTGACATTCTCATGACCTTCACAAAATATCATCTGCCTTTCAAACAAGTCAATATGATATGTGTTCTTCCCCATGAGCCTGTTATACAAAAAAATGTGACAACTAATTTTAGTTTTATCCAAAATTTCAAATTGATACATTGTTTGATTTTTGAACTGACTCCATTTTGTATGTTTCACATTTAGATGTTCCCTGAAGAGTAAAATGAAATTAATTACATCCGACTTGTCCTTTAATTATACAAATGTGGTTGATGGTGACATGCTGATAACAATTTAAAAATCTAATTTATTCAGCTTTAATCTCATCACAAAGTATTGCATTAAACAGTTAAAGTTTATCAATTAAAAGTGTGTGTGTGTATATATATATATATATATATATATATAATTTTTGATAATTGGAATGTTCATGAAAGTAGATTTGTTTAGAAATATATTCGATAATGCATTTCACCATTTAAAGCTTCAATAGATCTGGAAAGCAAAAGAATGAAATGCATGTATGTGTATTTGTGCATGTTTAAATAATGAAATCTTATTCTCTAAGCTGGCATTTCTCATGATTAAAAAAGAAAATGAGTGACTTTAAAAAATAAAATAAAAATTCATTAACATTTATTTTCTTTACTCTCAGTTCAAATCAAAAGATATAATCCTTTAGAATGGGTAGAAAGTAAAAGATTTTTTTTTCTTCTTCTTCTTTAAGATTTCAGTATTTACACATACACACATTTCATTCTTTCACTTTTCAGATTTGATAAAGCCTTAAATGATGAAATGCATTATCAGATATATTTCTAAATAAATCTGCTTTCATGAATCTTTCCAATTGTCAAAAATTTAAAAAACTGTCTGAATTATATATCTTGATTTTAAAATGTGTTTGTGAGTGAAAATTTAGATACAAATAAAATATATCTGTAAAGACTCGCTTTTGTTTATCATTAAATTACACCACTTAGCATCCTCTATAATTTACCTTGGCTTTCAGTTAACCTGATGTGTATATTTATGAACATTCTTACTTTTAAATATTCTAAAAGAACTTTTTCATTCCTGTGTCTAAATACTTTTTGCAAAATAAAATAATAAATCCTTACATTTGCCTTGATAAAGTCCATCAGAGGACAAAACACATTGGCTAATATGCGCGCACACACACACACATATATATATATATATATATATATATATCTCAAGAACTTTGTCCTTGAAGTGGGTTTAACCTAGCAAAATACTGTAATGTAAACAAAGAATTGTTTTTCTTTCAAATCCTGCAAAGGGAGCTGAACATATTTTCTGTGTGCCTTTCCCAGCAAGATTAGTTCTGTTTTGTGTAGGTTGTGTTTTTATCATGTAGTCTATGCAAGGAATTTAAGATTACAATTGCCATAAACATTGCTGTATGCCTTAGGGTGAGAACAAATGTTATTTTACATTTAAAATTTTTATTTTTAGTTCATTTGGGAGACTTATTCTTTTTTGAATTTCTCATTTCTGTTATCAACTGTTTTACACACACATACACACATTCCTCTTGCTTTGAAGAAATAATTAAACATTTTTTTAATGTTTTTTTTTTTTCTTCTCAATTCTTTTAGAGAAACATCCAGCATTTCCAAGATTGAGTTCTGTATACAGACAGAAAATTAATACCATATTGCCTAAAGATGATCATAAAATGTAGTTTTTTTTTTTTTCTTTTTCTTTAATCTAGTTCTAAGAAAGCAGTGAAATGAGCTTTCCTTTTATTTTTTTTTTGTTTTTTTTGTTTTTAGTGTTGTTCAATTTATAACCCCCCACTATTTTTCTTGTCTTTCAGGACCTTGAGTTTCATGGGGTTATGCGATTTTTCTTTCAAGATGCTGGTGCCAAAGTTGCAACCAAATGCATTCGAGTTGCAAGCACAGCTACTGCGAAAGAAGTTGTGGATGTCCTGGTTGAAAAATTTCATCCAGATATGAGGATGTTGACAATGAATGATTACAATCTCTATGAAGTTCACGTCAATGGAGGTAAGTTTGAAAAAAAAAAAAATTATTTTTCTTTTTGTAAGCCAGTTTCTTTTTTTTGTATTTACCATTATGAAATATTGATTCTTTTTTTTATCTTTTCCTTAATTTAGTTTTTAATGATTGATAAAAAATATTTGTTGTATTATTACTATTGTTATCTATTCAGTTTGTTTCCTTCCTTGTTGCATGCCATACACCATCTGCAGTCTGTAAAATGGCTCTGTCAAAATGTAATAAATATGATTGTCAAAGAATTCACTTGTCTGAACAATTCCTGAAGTCATAGTTTTTAATTCTTTATAAAAATTACTGTTAATGAACAACCCATTTTTCTTATTTTCCTGACATCTTCATTACTGGTTCAAGTTCAATGCTGCAATCTCTCTTAATAGGAAAATTATTTTTTATTCTTGGCATTTCTTTTCAGTACAAAATGGCATGAATATATTAAAATCAAATTTTAATTTCTACAATTTTGTGAAAATAGATTCATTTTAGAAATTAAAAATTTAATGGATCAAATATTGAAGCTATTTTAAGTGAATTCAAAACGATGTATCCTGGCATACACTAGTATCTATTGGCAGATCTAACATTTTGTTTGGCAAAAATAGTTATCTACAGAGTACTAATGGTTAAAGAACTTTCTTACATGCAACAATAAAATTGTCTAGGAAAAAACATCTTCATTACTCATGCAGAAAATATAACTAATTCAATTGTAAAATGACTTAAATATGACAGAGGATCTTTTTGAAAGTACAAATAATCTAGTAATATGAATCTTGATGGTAATTTGCTGGTAAGACATTTCTGTACCTATTTTGTTTCTCTTTTTCTTTTTTACTATTATCGAAGTACATGATTACAAGTTTGATAAGAAACTCGGTTTTTAATACTTAGTAATATTGCTTCAACTTGTGCCTTTTGCTTAAGTCTTGTTGAGTAACTGTTTCTACACTTTCAATTATAATCTGTATTCAGAGAACATGATACATTGGCTTTCCATTTTGTATACTAACCCAAAAAGCTAACAAGTTACTCACTTTTTGAATCATAGTTGTGGCATGAAATACTCCAGAGCAAACATAGGTGAATGGAAAGAAAAACAATTCTCATAGAAGGAAAGAAAGAACATATTGTCTTGTGAAGATGAAAAAGGGGGAAACAAATCTTCCAATGATATGCTATAAACAAAAGCAAATCTTTATTTTGTTACATTCTTTAGAATATAGACAAATTTTTCTTATTCTTTTGGTATATAAAATTAGACTGTGATATTGAATATTTTTCTATGTGTTTGCTTAGATATTTTAAGCAAGTCATAGATTTATACTTAAAATGTCATAAAAATCAGAATTAAGTTTGATATCTGAAAGAAGCAGAAAGAAGATATTTAATAGAAAGTCAAAACTAAATCAAGAATCACAAAAATTTTACAATTAAAAGAAAGCAATTAATCTAAAATAATTTGTTTGCTAGAATGATGATTGCAATTTATTCTCACAGATGGTTAAAACATTTGATCAGGTTGAAACATGTCACAAGGAAGATAAACTACACTAACAAATGAATGTGAATATTCACTGTCAGGATACATGCGGGTCAGTTGCTTGCTTGCCTTTTTTTTTTTATCCTGACAGCCTTATGATTTGAATCTCATCTATTAGGTGCACAATGTAAACAGATACTATGAAATTTAAATGACGGGCATGAATCACAACAAATAATTTGCAACTCCTTTTCATATGTATTTTTGCCTCCATTATTGTATGGTAAGTATTATCTAAGGAAAAAGAAATCTGCCATTATTATAAAACAAGATTCCCCTTGGTTTGATGAACTGTGATAAAATATCTCACCTACCAAACAATAAGTATTGATAATATATATCAGATTTTAGGATCTGTGGGTGGTGTAATGAATAGTGGCTCAGAATGAGAAATCTGAGCTGAGTTTGAATTCCAATCAGGTGCGTAACATTCACTTACGTACATGAATTCATTTCTACTTCCTCCAGCTGTAGGTTAAATAGTAGGTGTTTTATCTGGAAAATCCTTATTCTCAACAATATTGTTAATGCCATATGCACTTGCAAAAAGAAACTTCTACAATTCAAAATGCTTTGGCTTTATATAACCAACAAAAGGTTTATATATATATATATATATATATAGCAGTCTTTAACCAATTTTTATTTTTTTTATTTTTTTATTTTTTTGTATACAGCTTATCAACTATTTGTGGGTTATTTAAATCCAAAACATATTTAGGATTATAAAAATGTTTCTTTTTTGAGTGAATATTACATTAATAATTTTTTTAAAATGGCAATGATTTTTTCCAGATAAGTCCTATTAGTTAACCCATAGCTGGGGGAGGAGAAATCAATCAGTCTTCATCTGATTTTTTTTTTTTTTTTTTTTTTTTTTTTTTTTTTGTGTTGATAATGACCCAGCCAGAAGATTGCACATTTGTTTTGTAAACACAAGAAAGAGATACTTATTTAAGTTCTATTTAAAAATAAGCATTAGAGAAAGTATGTGCATTGAAGTAATTTTGATGGATTGATCAAATACTGTGAAGTGCTAATCATTAGTTCAGTCTTCATTGGCTGCTTAAATACTTGGTGTAGCTTTCTTAAGTTTTTATTTAAGATGTTTGCATGGACTAATATCAGTTCAGGAAGGGAAGTGGGGAATGACCCAAACCATAAGATAGAATTTTAATGGGTTACACAATCACTGCATAAATTCAAGTGAACAAAAAAAAATTTATCCACTGTAACTATAACAGATGTCAAGAAAAATTATGTACTTTTAAAGGGTTTTTTTTTTTTTTTTGTGGGGTGGGGTGGGGTTGCTACTTCTAGGCGACTTGGTTTGAATCAATGAATGCCTTCTTAAGTCCTTGCTTATTTTTTTTCTTGCTATTCGTCATTTGTACATAAAGAGAAATACAAATGTGGACGATTTTGATGAGTGCTTCAAGTTATTTAAGTTTGCTGATACTGCTATGAAAATTCCTTAATTTAGATGAAAACAAATATTTGGAAATATGTCTAATTTATGGAACTCTATTTAAAAATAGTATAAAAAAAATTTTCATCCTGTCCTCATATTTTGTTATCTTTATCATTCAGTATTGGAGGTAAATGTTAGAAAAGTTATGGTTTACTATTTGATGGGGTTATTTTTTAAAAACTTGTTCTTTTTGAACCTTCTTATCTGACTTGGATTTATCATGTGGATTAATCTCTAAATCCTGGTTGATAGTTAAAAATAGCAGTATTTAATAAATCTCTTAACCCTTTGCTAGCTGTAAAATTAATTCTGTTAATCTTCAAGATATTTTCCCTTAGTTGGTTGTTAATCATTTTATGAGGAGGTGCTGAAAAGTTCTTGGCATCACATGCATCAGAATTTGTTCTGGATTCTCTTTTTGGTCAGGACAAGGACTTTTCAGCATCCTTTTTTTTTTTTTTTTTTTTTTCCTAAAGATTATATTTATTAGAACACACTTTGAACTTTTATTCTCCTACTCCCCCAACTTAAGTATATGCAAAAGATTCCATCCAAAGAATAATTTTCCAATTGTGTTTTGCAACTTGAGTTTTCAAAAAAATTGTGTGCATCTAATATTTAAATGTATTGCCATAGTCTTTTGCATTATCAACTGATGAGTTTTGTCCTTATAAAAATAATCTTGTTTTCCTGGTGGAATAAATTTTTCTTTAACAAACTGTTTGTCTTGCTTACCTGGTAATTAATATTAGCCATTTTCTTATAAGGAAATATTCTGCATTGATTGAGCAAGCAGCTAATACTATTATATAATAATAGTATATAATAGTTATAGTGTAATATAGTACCATGATATTATAAAATCTTTCTCTTAAAACAATTTTTCAGGAAGATAGCTTTCTCAAGTTCAGTACCAGCTTCCAGAATTTAAGGTTTCTTTCCTAACCTTTTGAAGTTGTGTGGACAATCAATATCTTGATTGTCATTATTTTCTCTTCAATTTACATGTGATATTCACTTTAGCTGTTGCTACTGTTGAAACTCCTCAAGTGATATGGATTCTCTTATTTGGTACAGTTCTTTGTTTGTGATTCTCTAGCACCAGTTCACAAATTTCAAGTTTATAGATTACAAAAAGTTTTTAAATGTTGACGAATAAAGGACACATAGTGAATGCATAAAATGATTATGTAAAATTGTACAACGATTCGTATCATTGTTGCATTCCATATTGTCACTGGCTTCATCCCCTCATACACCATTTCCACTTCATAGACTGTAGCAATGAAAGACTATTACTTTTTTTTTTTTTTTAATATTCATCTTACATGAGAGGGACAGACCTGGTAGCATCATTTCTAGGTGATAGCAGACAGAAGAACTTTAGGGGAATGCATGGCCATGTCTTGGCTAAGAATTCCATCACGTGCAGCCTTAGCCTGTTTATAGAATCTGGGTGTGGCAACCATGCTGAAGTTTTTACAATCCCATGGCTCTCTTGACACTGTTTTGGTCTTATATCAAAAACTTAGACAAAAGCAATCCATCACTGTCAGGATTACATGCCCACAAGATATTGTGACCAATCACTCACTATTTTTGCCCAGCCCTCACATTCTGTAACATCATTCACCTTAATACAAGGTGATTACAAAAAAAATAGTTTAAAAAATGTACTAGATCAAGACAATTTAAGATATTGACATTAAGGCTGTATGGTTTCAGAGAGGAACTATGAGTTTATTACAGTAACTTGATATAAATATCTTCCTTTTTTTTTTTTTTTTTTTTTTTTTTGTGCACTTTTGGGAGAATCGGTTCCCAGAAATCCCCCCCAAAGCTCATTCACTGATTGGTCAGTGCCAACCAATCGGATTGTCTGCACATGAAGAGTGATTCTTCCCGCGCAGCACTTCTGATCCAATGATCACATAAAAGCAAGAAAAAAGTGTAGACACACCAGTGAAACTTCGGCTGCCACAGAAACCCACAACAGTTGATAGTTAAAGAGAACTACTCTCGTCTTGCTCATTGCATGCTTTTTCTTACACATTCTTTATTGTATACATTGTTGAATACAATTTTTATATATATAATGATACGTTTGCCTTGTCCTTTCTTCACATCAGTTTGGTTTCCTAATTAAAATTAATGTGGTAGAAATCTGCCACAAGAATGGTTCACAAATTGGGCAACTGTAAGATGTAAACTTTAAGAATGCCTCTACAAAACTTTGAGTGTCAAGATCTTAAATAGCTTTGGTTTAATAAATTTTTAAAACTTTTTCTTTTTTTTTTACCTTGTATAATAATGACAATATTTAAAACATGTACCTTTTGATTAATCATTAAGCTTAAGCCTTTAACATGCCAGAAACAAAATACATGTGTAATATAAAGTGATAGAAGTTTTAAAAGTTAGAAAGTTCATGAATCACATGCAATAAAATTTTAAAGCAAACAATACAATTTGTGTCTCTGATTAAGCCTTTTATCTTTGCAATGATTTAATTGGCTTTATGAATACTAATCATCATGCAAGTAGAAAATCCAGTTCCTCCAGTAAGATACATAACTTTATTTAAATGAGTACACACACAGTGTCTGCAGTATGTGATTTCCTAAGTAATTAATTTCAAATTCTTTATTTTTATATATATATATATATATATATATATATATATATAAATTGGGGGGAGGGGGGCTTAAAATATCTTCTTTTGCTTTTATTCATCTCCCCACCCCAATATAAAACCTTTTAACATTGTTAATTTTCTTTTTCCTTTTCTCTCAGAAATGAACTTCCTATATTCAGAAAGATTCATTGTTAACTTATCCTGAAATTAACAGATTGGGTAGAGAGAAGCAGATATCATCTTTTAACCTTTGGACTTGACATTCCTGGTCTTAATCCATATCTTAGTAGCAAGGTTGAATGTAGATGGCAACCTGTATCTGACCTGGTTAAATAAAGGTATTTTTTTTTTTCTAAAGCTCACACATAAGCTGATAGATTTTTCTTTCTATCTCTAAGACCTGAACATTTCCATTAAAATACATTGAATATTGGATAAAATATAATTATTCATTTTAGTATTTACTCTTTAGATACTTTTAAATTATATACTTTAACATGGTTAACAGCTATAACTTGAAAAACCTTAAAAACGTAAATATTGAATCTATATAGAAGAGGGTAACAAAGAACTTCTGCAATTCTGTTTTTATTATGATATATTAATATATATATTTCTTTTAAACATTTTTCATTTTAAAAATTTTCAGCACACCATTCCCATTGTTAAACGAGATGCAGAGTTGGAGAGAGATGTTTAATATACAGGGCTTCTCTTATTGCAAGATGTTTTTGGTAATTTGATTTTATATAGAATTTTTGTTTTCAACAAGAATTTTCTTAAGGGTTCTTGTAAATTGTGGATAGATAGTTTTTTGTACTTTGCTCTGATAAATGACACTTGAGGCACCTATTCAAGTAGGTGGTAGTATGTCAGATATAGGTAATTCATTTTATATACTGGGCAGTGAAATTGATACACTATATTGTTCATTGCTAGTTCAGATTTGACGAGGTTATAATAAGTAGTTGATTATAGATAACAGTAAAGATGTTTCAGTTGTTTTCAGTCTTTCTAAAAAAGTTTTTGGGAAGTAAATGGAGATGTAATGAGTGTTATTTGTTTCCGCCAAAAATATATAAATGGATACGTCTTTCTTTGAAATGAAATCCACAACTGAAAGTGAAGAAATCTCTGAATTTTATTTGAAACCAAAAGTAAACATTTTCAAATAAAGCCTGATTTTTCTCTCAATCTGGCAACTAGAATAAACTCTTAAAATATCAAGCCAATAATTCAGTCTTTTCAAAATGTGACGGTTATTTGTCATGGGAATCTAGGGAAACTATATTTTACACTTTATGAATCTTTTAATCAACATTGAATTCTTTTATCTACCAGCAATGAATCATAAAATCTAACTGCTGATGCTGGTTTTCTACCTGTTGTAGGTCAAAATAATGAATTTCTTAACAGCTGCAAAGCAATGTCAGTTTTTGTGTAAAAAGAAAACATATATTACTTTCTTGTGTTGACTGTTGAAATTGCAGATGATTTCAAGAAAGAATCTCTCTTAGCTTATTTTGCTTGTTCAGCCTGACATGACCAAATATAAGTAGGATAATAGACAGGTACAGTGTAATAATTAGTAAAAGTGTTTATTTAATTCTAACAAATCCATTCAGAATGTGATATTGGTGATTTTGAGATGTGAAAAAATCAAAAATGAACCACAACAAAACTCCTTAGTTTGTTTAAAACGGTGAT
The DNA here is from genome assembly GCA_963932145.1 of Acanthosepion lycidas. Classification (NCBI taxonomy): domain Eukaryota; kingdom Metazoa; phylum Mollusca; class Cephalopoda; order Sepiida; family Sepiidae; genus Acanthosepion; species Acanthosepion lycidas. Next base: position 81,171,327 of record OZ010585.1, on the reverse strand, counting down.
TCCTAAAGTGGGTACCCCCCCCCCCGAGGGGTAGTGGGAAGATCAGTGACATAGGTAGTGGGTAGCCAGAGGGTGGCAGTGGCATATCTGAAACTTAACATTCACCACACACACCCATTGTACCTAAAGTATATCTTACCTTCTTGTGGGGTGGCAACATTATGGTTGTGTTTTGGTACACAAGGGAGCAGCAGCCACAAAAAGTTTAAACCACTGGTTTAAAACAAGGTTGGATTTTGTGAAGACCTCTGGTGGAAAATGAATTCTTAAAGCATTGATACTACATTGATTTAATGTTGCTTTCAAAAAATGTTAGTTTTTATTATAAGATGCTTTTTTGTAATTTGTCTATGCAAAATGCTTTCTCAAAATGGATTTTAATAAGGCTCTTCAGTAATGATATACAGGTAGCACTCGTATTAAAATAGACTTGTCACATTTGGGAGGTACAATGGAGTAATGGTTAGTGGATCGGATTGAGGAATCAGCCATGTTTGAAATCCAGTCAAGTTAATTTCATTCACTTATATGATAATACCTTGGGAAAGGTATGAATCTATTTCTTTTCCACCCAGCTATGGACAAAATAAGAGGACAGACTGGTTGCCAACTAAGGCTATAAGAGCCAGTCTAGAAGGAAATTCTGAATTTAGACTGGATCACAGTATCCTAAAAGTGTGTATACATCTGGCTGGGGACTGCTTCTGAATCCAAATTCTCATTGAAACTCCTGCTATTAACACTCTCAGATGCAGCATTATAAAGAAGCCCAATGTTCTATAGGGAACAAGAGGTACTAACACAGTTGATGATACTATATATATATATATATATATATATATATATATATGGTGTGTGTGCGTGTGGGGGGGGAGCACTTTTTTTGTCTGGAGATGTAAGTGGAAATATATTATTTTTATCTGTAGAGGTGATAAAAGAAAATTCTTATTTGCTCAATATTCTCTGCTGACTTTGCTTTTATCCTAATCTTCATTCCTTGAAGATCAAGAGGATTATCCTATCAGAGGGTTTGCAGCTGATCGACGCATTAAACGCCCACATCTTTTGATTATCCTCTTTTATAACAACACCCATGACAGTTTGGGCAAGAATACATTTTCTGATGAGTTCATTAGAGGGGATGAAAGACAGCATTGTTAGCTACATATAATTAGCAGCTCAAAATAAAGTGAAACTATGCCTATACTAGAAAATCATTTTCAATTTACCTTATACTTTGGCTATTAATCATTGAATAATATCTTGTATCATTGTCAGTTTCATAATTACAAGTCTGTATTTGTGCCTGTCTCTTCTGGCTGATAAGGATGGGGGTGGTAGGCAGCCAATGATAACTAAAATCTTACCATATTCTACTTTGTTGTCTTAGTATTTATCATTTTTATGATGATGAATCTGCCGGATTACTATTTATGTTTTCTGTTTGTTATAATTCGTAATAAACAAAGTGTATTGAATAATTTTGTCCTTGACTAATGACATTTAGTATTCCTGTTATTTTTCTAATTTTTTGGATTTTATTGAAACAAATCCATAACTTTTCTTTGTGCTTTAGACAAGAAAAAAAAATGAATAGCTTAGAATACAAATTCAAATAAAATAATTTTTTTTTTTTTTTTTTTTTTTTTTTTTTTTTTTAGTACAACAAAATCTTTGTTTAATATTAATGACTTTTTTCTTAAAATTATAGAAACTGTTGATCTCTTGATTTGTAATTTATAATTTTGTTGCACTATCATTTGTCTTAGAAATGGAATCTGCATTGAATCTGATTCACTAGTAAAAGGAGTGAAACCCTTGTCAACTCCTTGTCATAATGAATCAGAACCTAGTCAAAAAGAGAAAAACCTGAAAATATCTGATATTTTGATTAGTAAACAATTGTGAAAGAAATTTTAAGTTGGCGATTTTAATTTTGTAACAAATTTGAATTGTTTGAATGAAGAGACAGTATCCTCATTACACTTTATTTTTCCTAGCTGAATTACCTGTGCCTTGTTGCATGTCACACATTTTTTGGTAAGAAAATGATGACTGATTTTAAATCATTGTTATACAGTGTAACCCGGATATAAGAGACCCAGATATAAGAGAAAACCGGATATAAGGGAGATTTTCTCTGGTCCCAAATTAGAGCCATACTTACCTAAACAAAATAGACCAAACCCAGATATAAGAGAAACCCGGATATAAGAGACTTCTTCTCCGGTCCCGACAACTCTCTTATATCCTGGTTACACTGTAATTGGAAAAGAAAAATGATGCATTTCAGTATTACTCAATGATCTTGCTGATGTAACCTCCATCTTCTGGCTTTCTCCTATATTTTCAATAGGAGTCATTGCTTTGTTTAGTCATTGTGGGGGGGATTTCAGTTGGGGTTTGTGCAAAAATGGCTTCATCTGACCCCTTTGATATGTATTTGATGCAATACTTGATTCAGTGAATTGATGAGTGGATTTTAAGATTGATATGACAGTTGAATTGTCGCAGCAAATATGTATTGTAAGGCACTACATTGAGGATTTCTTGCTCAATCCATATTGTCTCATTTTGATCTTGCTGATGTGACCTCTATCTTCTGGCTTTCTACTATTTTGGATAGGAGTCATTCCCTTGTTTAAATCAAAGGTGTGTGGGGGGGATTCAGTGGTGGATTGGGGGGGGGGTCTATATCCAAAACCCTAAGTGGAGTTTGATAATAAACAGAGGCTACAATTTATATATAAAATATAAATATATAAAATAAAAATTTCTATCAAGGTAATATCGATGCTACTTGGGTATAATGAATTTTATAAGCATAATTTATAAAAACATCTATTCCCGCTAAGGAAACCTTTTCTACAGTTTGATAAATTGCAATGAATTACAGAAAAAAGAAAAAAAAACTGCTCATAAGTTATCATTCTCTTGTCCAGCTGCTGTCATGCTCTAAATAGATGAAACTTTAGACCTTTGGCTCAGTTGTCTAGTACTCTGACAAATCAGGAATTCCTGCCATTTATAGTTTTGTAATTGGTGGCAGGGAGGGAGTAGATCACCAGTCAAGTTACTCTACCACTGCTCGTTTTGCAAATTCAGACAATATTTTTCTTTCTTAGCTGATATTTATGTTTAAACAGTTTGATAAGAGTAAATAAAAAAAAAAATAACTTGCAAATTGTACAAAACACATTGCATAAATTGGTAGTTGTTTTGACTGATAATTTTTATGGCTGAAATAGTGTCAAAATGTCCAATGCAGATTACTTTTTTGGTATTATGTGTATTTATTTCACTTCTAAAAGCGTCTACTGTCCAACTGCTGAAATTTGTGAATAAGAGTTCTATTCATTATCCGATATTTTTACTTGTCCTTGAGAAGTCTATCATCTAAACTTACTGTCTATGTTGTAATTGAGAACAAGTGAAACCTAGGATTGTTTCCATCTTTCTGCTGCTGCTTTTCTACTGTGCTAATAATGTTAAAGTTGATAACAAGTTTATCTTAAATAGAATTTTTATTCTCTTCTGTTTTGATTCCATCTAAGCCTGATGAGCAATATAACCTAACCTTTTTTTGAGTTAATTCTTATTCTGAATGTTGGTTCAAAATATACAGTAAGTCTCTTTCAGGTAAAACTGTTTAGTTAGTAAGTTTAAATTCCTAAAGGTGATTATTTTTTTGTGGTAAGTAGAGAATTAATATCAATTAGTAGGAAAGGATGTTGGAATTTTTCTATTCTATTGTTAAGCTGCAAACTGTTAATTACATCAATTATTAATTATAATCATTATTCTAATTAATGTTCCCTGCTTTCAAAATTAACAGTGTCTTTATTTTGTCCTCTCTACATTTGTTTTTATTTTTATTTTTAAATCATTCCACCCCAAAGTAAGGTGATGAAACTACTAAAACACAAGGAAATGCTTAGAGTGAGAGAAACTGAGAAAATTATACTGGAGAGAAAGGACAATAAAAAAAAAAAAAGAATGTACAGGATTTAAGACAAATTCAATTGATGTTGCATTTAAATTTTTGAAGAATATAGTGACAGGAAAGCAGAAGCTGTCTGACTTCTACGAGTCAAGTGTGGGAGAAGAAACTATTAGAATAGAATTATAATTAATACTTACTTTCTAGTGTGGCTATTTATCACCTGCAGAATTCTGATTATTCTATTAGCTTAAACATCAACCAAAAAAAAAATAAAATAATAAACAAAATAAAACCTTAGCCCTGAAGATGTTAAAGAAACTGACTGATTATATGGCAATTGCAACTTAGTTTAATTTTGTCACTTTTCATTCTCCCTTATATATACATATATATAACTATGATAGAAGATAAAAATATAGTTTTAAGGTATACTCTATTTATGCATTTAAGTGCAATATCAGGGATAGTGCTTATGTAAATATAAAAGTGGACATTGATGTCAACATATAGTAGCAACAGTGTTTCATGCTTAAACGTAATTGTCAGGACATTTTAATAAACAATGATGGTGTATTTGGGTAGTAATTTTTTCAGTGAAAGTTCTTTCAAGACTTTTTTTTTCCAAAACCCTATGAATGCATAAAAATGATTTTATTTAATGACTTACGAAATCCAAAATGAGTCGAGAAGACATTGAACAGTTTATGCTTGAATTCTCTCTAGAAACATCAAAAATGACATGAACCATAGAAAATTTCTTATAAATCTGAAAGAACTTTCATTTTTAATAAAAACTGTATGACTAAATTATATACCTCCACAGTATTCAAGAATGTCTGTTAGTCTGCATATTCACTACATGGTTCAGTTTAGGTCTCAATTGGATACGTAGATGGTGTAACGGAATATGATTCAGAAAGAGAAATCAAACAGCAGTGTTTGAATTCCAGTTGGGTCCATTATATTTATTTGCATGCAAATACTCTTGGGGAAAGGTATGAATCCATCTCCTTCCCCAGCTATATGTTAAATAGTAGGACATGTATCTGGAAAATCATTTCTATTCTCAAAAAATTGTTAATGCAATATTCCCTTGCAAAAAAAAGAATTATTCTTACAATCCAAAATAAGTTTTGGCTTTAAATAACCTACAAAGGGTTGATAAGCCTTAAAAAAAAATCATTTATCGAGTTTCTTAAACTTATCCAAAAGAAAAAACTTGTTTTTCATTGCAATATTGATTTTTAGGAAATGGGTTGAACTGAGACCTTTCAGCAACCACATTTATTGATATATATAAAGTCGATATGAATAAGAAAATTATCAAATATTTGGATGTAGAATTAAACTGGCAGTGTCTCCCCATACATGAAACCCAACACAAAATTAAAATATGTGAATGTTAGATTCAGCTGCCCTGCGAGTATAACAAAGAACATACCTAAAGGAATAGTCCAGGTTATCTAAAAATTCTCTAGTAAAATGGTTTTAAAAGATAAAATTAAAGAATCTGAAAAGACTATAAAAGAAGATTGGTATAAAACCAAACTGGAATTTAAACCTCAAATAAAACAAGTGAAGAACAATTCAAGGAAAAGGAAAAAAAATATTATTTGGTTTAACCCCCCCCACACACACACACACCTAACTTAGAGGTCAAATGTAAAATAGGGAAAATATTTTTCAAGTTAAACACTTCCTCAAAAATTCCAAATTACATAAAATATTTAAAAATACATTTAAATTTAAAAAAAAAAAAAAATAGTTAGGAAATCAATTAACCAGAATTGCCTAAAGATACTGAAAGATTGACTAATCTCCTACTTTTTTTTATACTTATATAGTGTATGAGAGGTAAATGATATTCTCTTATAAATTGCAATGAAATAAGAAATGGTTATTAAAATGAGATTATGCAAGCCTTTCTTGTTTGAGTGGTGGACTATTGATTACCAATTCAGTTCCTTTTTGTCCCATAATTTTGCTGTTTAGCTATTCACTGTCACCACTCTTCTGGTTGGGTAGGCAGGCCATTGTGCTGGTCCTTGTCATCACAAGTTTTGAGTTCATTTTCCTTTTCATATTGGTGGCCAACCAAGGCTAGAGAGTCCAGTCTACCTTACTGTTTTAACCCATACTTGGGGGAGAGAGAAGAGATGGATTCATACCCTTTCCCAGATTTACTTGTGTAAAAGTAAACACAATGACCTTAGCTGGAAACTGAACTTTGCCTGCTTATTCCACTTTCTGTGTCAATAAAACAGCTACGCTACACTACATACACATCAACATTCAATTAAAGTGAAGGTGGAAAGAAAGTCACTTTGTTAACCTTTGAAGTGTCTACTTAAAATACTCTAAAAAAAAAAAAAAAAAAAAAAAAATGACCAAGATATCATGAATTTTACAGATGTAAACTATTTTATATGTGCAGAATAGGAACATAACATTGCTATGTTGGCTGCATAAAAGAATTTTTAACTATGAAATGGAGAGTAATTGGGGGGTGGGGTTATGTATAATAAATCTGCCATAATAGCAACCCTGAATTGATTGAACTCTTGAAAAACTGAATTAAACTCTTGTTAAAAAAAAAATTACTTTTTTTTTTCCTAATCTTATTTCATTTATTATACTTAAATACTTAATCCCTCTATCTTTGTTTTAATCCTCAGTAATCCTTCAGATTTTAATCCTAAAATATTTAGAAGCTGGATATATTTTGATACTGGTCTTTTATACTGAAGTCAGATTTGTAAAGTTTAAATGCTTATAATATTTCCAATTATTAGGTTGGTGCAAAAATAATATTGTTTTTTTTAATGTATTTTTTAACGTCAAAAAATGATATTATTTTTGCACCAACCTAATATTTCCTGTTAAAGTAAATTTTGTAAAAATGTTCTTTGTATAAGTTTCCTTTCACTTTATTTTATTTTCCTCAAATTTTCAAAGATATAATTTTTTAAAAATACATAAAAAATCATTTTACCTTGATAATTTTAACTCTTGTGGCTTTGATTAGATTTTTCTTTTTAAGTTGTATGATGTTTTCTTTTACATTATCCTATATCAAGTTTTATCCTTCAGCATAAACTCATATTTGAGAGAAAACTCAACCTTATTCTATTCTCATCCGTCTTTAAATTCTCAAACAAACTCTAAAAAATAAATTGTAGTTAGAGGAGATATATAATATATTTCCTACTACCTAAAAGCTCTTTTGTGGATACCCACATTTCAGAAGACATCACGTTTTCATAAATAGTCTGGATTACATCTACCACCCTAGCCATTTAAGAAACTTAATTGCATTTGGAGTGGTAGGAAATAATGGATAAGAAATCCAGATTCCTTTTTAATATATATATATATATATATATATCAGTCCTTTGGTCATGAGACTGGAGTGCACTGTCCAGACTAGATAACCCCTTTCTCTTAGCTGTACTGATGAGATCTAAAGGAAGACAGGGCATTACATTTGGGAATTGTGTTGGTTACAGGATTTGCTGGAAAGTTGTCAATGTTGACAGCCAACCACCTTTGAGGCTTCACTCTCATGTGTATTTTATTTTATTTTTATTTTTTTTTTTCTCTGGATTTACCTCTATAGCCTTTTCCATGTTTTGACATAACTGCAAGGCAGTGGAAGTTTAAAGTCAGGGTTTTCTTTCCTCTAGATGCCTAACTTGAAGCAGCTGCTTATCAAGTGCCAGTTGTCCGTCTTCACTCATTCACTGATGTAGAGCTAAACTTAGTTGTCAGAGGCTATTTGAGACACAGGCTGTGGAAGCTTGTTCTTACTATTTACACCACCACCCCCAACCCAGGTATGGTAACTTTTGGAACATATATAATATACATATTTAAACATTATATAAATTACATGTTTTAGAAACTCCCAAAACTTAACAAATATCACAAAGGCTATGTTTGTAATGGAATGTGTTTTACATAGAAAACTAAGATAGAAAGCTGAGGAGAGTCATGATCACCTACACCTTGAGGGGATATAGCACAAAAGGAAAATTGGTATGTAAATAGTTTCAACTAAAATAATGTACTCAAGAAAAGTTATTTGATTCTTTGGTTTCAAGCTTAACTGTGAAAATTGCATTGTTGCAAAATTATTTGATAATAATGTTAGTTTATTAAGTTAAAAAAATGTTGATATGAGTATTCATTGTATTAAAAAAATGTATGAGGACCTGTTGAGTTTTAAAAAAAAAAAAAAAAAAAATCATTTTTAACTTTGTTTTCATAGACTTTTTAGTTTCAAATCCTAAATTTTTTTTTTTGCAGTTATAATTATTCTACCAGACTCTCTCTCTCTCTCATACATATATATATATATATATATATATATATATATATATATATATATAAAGTTAATAGTACATGAAATCTGGAACCACTTCCTGCACTGGGAAGGAAGTCTGATTTTTATCATCCCTAATACTAAACGTTAAGTCAGACAATAAAAATATTAAAGATATTCTTAGAGGCAGATAAGTGTTCTCTGAGGGACACGGATCTCAAAGGAGAGTAAACTGATGAGAATCTTGAGGTAGTAGGAATTACTGATGCTGTTTTTAAGTGAGTTATACAGAAAAACTATCTTCCCTTTTTTTTCTTTTTTTATAAAGTGGGTATATATATATATATATATATATATATATATATATATATATATATATATATATATATATATGATTTCATGATTGCTGGTAATATTTTCTTTTTCTTTTTCTCCAACCAATTACAAATTATTCAGTAGATATTTAGATGCCAACTATTTTATAAATTTGGAATATCTATGATTCTTTTAGAAAGCAAATCAAACCAGGTGTTAAATGAACATCTTTAAAATGTAACTTTGCTTAAAAGATAGATTAAAAAGAGAACACTTTATTTCTATGATTTATATGAAAAAGTTGTACAAATTAAAACTGTTTATATTTCAAACCATTTAAAAACCATAGAATGAACAAAGTAAATTTGAACATAAAAAAGTAATGTCAATTACTTTCCCTCATTTTGACTTTCCCAAATTGTCCGCACCCATTTGACTGCTAATAAATATCATATTTATGGTGAAACTATTTTATAATCAGAGTAAATAATGTCCTTGAAATCTTTCAGATTTGTTTTATTTCATTTACCATACCAAATTTAAATTATTGTTTTTTATTTCCATGTTTTTCTTGTTAGAAAAAAAAATTCCAGTACTTATTTTACTTAGACTATTTAACAGGGTTGTTATGAATTTAAATACATTGACATTGTCATAAGTACAGGGATTGATTCTGTATATTTTCTATTTTTTTCTCTTTTTAACACCTACTCTTATCTTTTAAAAAGAACTACTTCACATCAAGTTCTCTTCATTGTCACTGTTTTTGTTATTAATGTTGGAATTATGTTTTTTAAAATAGTTGAACATTACTGACCTATATACTTGTACTCTGCCATGATGCCATACTGTTTTCATTTGAAGAAGTGATAAGAACAAATTTTAAATAGCAAACATTGTTTATATAATGATGAAAAGAACTGTGTATCCTTGCTGATATTTCATGTTAAAATAGGAAATGGGGTGGCTTTAATTAGAACCTGGCAATGGCTACTTTTATAGTGTACAAGTATTTGGTCCTCTGTCCACATTTGAAATTCTTAAAATGATGGAAATAACCAGCTTCTGTAACTTGTGAATTTTTTTTTTTAAAGAAATCTGAAGTTGAATGTCTTCAAAGGCTTTTTAGATTTGATAATAAACAAAGCCTAATTTTGATTAATTCAAAAGATAGCTATTATATTTATTATGTATTAGTAAACATTGATTTTCTTAATGTGTGCCAAAAATATATTCTAAACCTGTTATTGCAATCTTATCTAATACATTTATGTTGTATAATGGTGAGGCTTTTAGTAATGCAAAAAAATGCTTATATCTTTTCGTCATTTATTCAGTTAGTGCATTTTGCACGACGACCATTTCAGTCCACCTCTTGATATCATCCAACCAAGACCTGGATGGTTGTCCCTGGCATTACTTGACCTCAGCAGGATGTCCTTATTGAAGCCACTTTGTCCCCTAATATGCCCAAAGTAACAGAGCTTCCTTAGTGCCATCTGCTTTCTCAATAAATACCTTGTTCTGAGCGGGTATCTAGCATACCCATTAGTGCATTTTACTATCCATGACACTCTAAGGGACTCTGTGATATGTCCACATCTTGAAAACATCAATCTTGTCTTTCCCTCTTTATATTCCAACTATTCCAGTATACCACATTTGATGACCTATAAGAATCCCTATTTTTCTCCTAAAATAGTCAAAAATGTCTCAGACTTTGTATGCAATGTTGAGATGTCTGGTTTAAGACACTGTAGACTGTCAATAGTTATAGTGAGACTAACTTCATCATACTGTAATGTTATGTAATAATAATTTGCTAGGAAAGTTGGTTCACTGTTTCACTGAGACAATTTTTCTCTCCAGAATCTAACACATAAGTCTACCATTTATCTTTGAATATTGCTGCCACATCTATTCTGGTGCTTCTACTATGTATTTAAAGATTCTGTATTAAATATAACATCCTGACTTGGCAACTTTGTTTCACTCACTTTCCCACTCTCATAATGCAGCTTCCTTGTGATTTTCTATGGTAATTGTTGTGTGAGTTTTATTTTTTAGCACTTAGATTTTATGAATTAAAGTGCAGTATTAGATTGTTGACAAGGTCTCATCATTTTACAATTGAAATTGTTAGATGTAACCATAATTTCTATGCTAACAGTTTCTTCTTTTGCACTTTTTGCATGTGGAACTCTTTTTTGGCCTCTTGCTTTCCAGTCAAGTATGATCTTCAAAATTATAAATTCAATGTGAATCATTCTTGTTTTAATTTCTGTCCTTTTATTGTTTTCTCTCTTTAATGTTTTTATTTTCTAATATTCTCTAACACTCAGTAAAATTCTTTGCCTATTAATAACTTTATTTTCTTGTTTAGGTTGAAATTATTAAAATAAAAAAAATCATTAAATGGAAGGAGATCTTATGATTTCAAATATGGTAATATCTGAATAAGTAAACTTAAATTATTTCTTAATAGCATATCCTGAAGAAAACTTTGACTTTTAACTGATAATAGGAAAACATGAATGTGTATTGTGATTACAATCTTACTAGGATAATTCAGCTACCTAATAGGACTTCAAAGCTTTATCCCCCTAAAAATGTATAAGAAATATTTTCAGCACTTGGGTTTTCTTTGGATAATTCTTTTCCTTCTTTGAGAGCCTTCTTTTCCTTTTTCTTCCTTTCTTTTTTTTTTTTTTTTTTTTTTTTTTTCATTTATTCCAAGCAAAGGTAATAAACCCAATCAGATGTAAGGCAATTTTTTCATTCTTTCAAAATTCATATAATTAAGAGAGAACAATAAAATAACAAGAATTAAGAAGACAGAAAATTATGATTGACATTGCATTGAAGATTTTACAAAACAAAGTTGACTGGGATGCAAGCAATTTTTTTAATTTTTATTTTTTTTTAAGATTTCCAAGAAAAAAAAGTACCTGTACATTCAGTTTAAAGTAGATGCAATAACTTAACATTTTATATTAAACAATAAAAGAAACAAAAAAAACTGTTTTGCTCCTTGGTATAAGATCAATAATGTCTAATTTATATGCGAAATAAATTTTATACATTTACTAGCTGTTCATAATGTAATCATCAAATTCCTTACTAGTTAAATATACCTTGCTATTGTCAAGAGGCTTTGTTTACCTCTTTTATAGCTAGCATTCTCTTGCCAATTTTTATCCAACAGGAAACATTTACTTACATGAATTGTTCCAAGGAGGGTAAAATTGCTTGAGATGATAATGGTGTCCCCATTGGCAGGTCCCACCCCCACCCCAGAACTATATGGTGAGATACCAAAGGTAACATCAAAGATACAGCAAAGATCTGCCTAACAGGACACTGTATCAGGTATGGTGATGTTGTCAGTAAATTAGTACTCTAGCAGTCAAGGTCAGGGGACAAGAGAGAAAAAAAAAGACTCCTGTTCCTAGGACTTGGTGATGGTGACTACATAAGAGCTAAAGACCATCATATTAGATTGTGTTGAATGAAAGAAGCATGTCTAGTGTACTCTTGTTTCAGCCTTTGTTATTTGAATGCTTTGCATGATAAATGATTTTTGATAGTCTAACTGCTGTGAAATAATTCAATTATATGCTTCTAACCTACCATTTATCATCATTACCAATCTTGGTCGAAATATTTTCAACACTTTACTCTTTTGAATAAACATTGACTCCTGTTTATGCAAGATATTCTGATAAACACTGTTGTTCATTATAAGAGAAAGTTTGTGTAGGTGCCATGTAAATTTGAATACCAAATGCAAGTTTGATTTTGGTCTCTTTATATTTGTATAATGTACCAAATTGCCAAAAGTCTATTTGCTTTGAAGTATATTTTAAAACAAAATTCTGCATTGCTGTAAAAATTAATAAAAATATGAAATTTGAAAATTCCTTAAAGATTTTATTTGCCAACTGCTTATGTAACTTTTTCTGATATCACATCTAGAATTCATTAAATATATAGGGCAAAATTTGATATTACAGTTAGAATTCATTAAGTACATAATGCAAATTTTTCATGCATTTCACTGAATCAGGCATGTGTATTTTAGTTCTGACTACATTGGAAACTAGTATACAAGATTTCAGTTTTTCTTACCAATGCATATTGACTTTGCAATTACTCCAGCATTTAGCTGTATCCATTTTCTGGAGGTAGGACATAAATGATTTTCTGGAGAATTTGCAATTAAAGTTTTTTAATTTTTTTGAAGCAATTTTCAGCAATTCATTAAAAACAAAAAAGAAAATCTGATAAAGATGTGTGTTCATTAATTGCTGCAAACATTATTGACAGCTGTTACATTTTAATTAAAAGCATATTCTAATTTTAATTTGTGTTTAGGCAGCAATCCTTCTTTCATGCACATTTCATTGAATATGACAGACAAGGTGCTTTGATTTAGTTTTTTATACAATTTCTCATGTGATCTAATAATTTTTTTCTCTTCAGATGATAAATTATATAAAAACTGTCCAATTGTTCTTTTAATGAGCACTTTCAGCTACACATTTAGCCATTTTCAAGGTTGAAATATATTAACTGTTAACAAGAAATAGATTGTTGTATGTATGTATGTATGTATTTATATAGTGTTTTCATTTTCAAAACACAGTCAAGATATTGTGTCCATGTTCATAGTTGATATTATTAAGTATTGGTTTTTTGTTTTATTAATAAGGCTTCCATTATTTTTTTTTTTTTTTTTATATACATGTAGATGATGCTATTATATTTGTGCTGTTAACAAATATGTTATGAATAGGGTCTATTAGGTCTCCATGGGTATTTAAATGAGACCTAATTGAGTTATGTTCAGAAATGTGTAGGGTGAGTCTTCATGTCAAACATGTTGTAGTATGCCCGATACAATTATTTACGAATTTTGATTGATCAGGAATACAATTCCTTAATGGATATTTAAATTTGTAAATAATATTTGTCTGATTTAATTTTATTTAATATTTTTAATAAGGATGTGGACCAGAATATATATATATATATATATATATATATATATAATTTTTTTTTTTTTTTTTTTTTTTTTTTTTTTCAAGATAAAAGAATAATTTGTAAAATACATCAAAGCATTAAATGACCTGTACAGTTCTAGATGCTTGTAACACTTGTTAGTACTGTATCAAATGTTTACAACAGTTCAAAACTGTAGGTATATATATTTAGATCAGGAAGATATAATTCAAGGAAAGTTTTTTTTTTTTTTTTTTTTTTTTTTTTTTTTTTTTTTTTTTTACAGCAACTACTTAAATGCATGTATTTAACTTTACTATAGTTTTTCAAGTAAACATTCTATAATTTCTGTTTAATTCCTGGTATGAGATATTATCCTTACCATTTTTTCATGTGTACTATTGTCCTCATCTTTGTTGTTTATCACTACATTTCAGCCATTGTGCCCTCCAGTCTTCATTAGGTGTATATCAATTTAGAATTCCTAAAAAATTTATATAGATTTCTATTTTTTATTTATATATATATATATATATATAGTTCTCTTTTAATGATAGATCACAAGTTTTCTATTGGGTTAATCTTGAGAGGCTGGAGACCTTTCCATTAATTTAGTGTCTCTTTATTTTAATATAAGGTAGGCAATAGTCTCTTATTGAACATGAAGGAGCATTGTCTTGAATGAATATAGTTATTTTATTTAAAACTTCTTACTTGTGACTGGAACCACTCAATAAATATTTGGTCTAAAGACTTATCCTCTCCATTTATCTTGACACCAAAATTGGAGAGTCGTCTTAGGTATTATCTGGCTGCAAAGCCTCTGTTTTTAAGGAGTTTGGAACAATCTCTTAATTTTTGTTGTTTCTAGGTCAACCCTTACCATGGTTGGATCCCATTCATAGGCAAAAATAGTACCCCCACCAAAAAAAAAAGTGGGTTCAGAACATGAAAGTATAAAATAAATTTTTCTTTTTAGCAATAATACTAGCAACACATTTAAAAAAAAAAAAAAAATTTTGAAAAAAAATTACTAAAACTCCCAAGAAACTCCCAAGAAAATTAAATTTTGGCATTAAATGACCCATAAGGAGTTGATATGCTATTAAACAAACCAAATATTGGAGAGATCTATAATTTTATTGCTTATAATGCTCAAATACCACACTGTTGTCATCTAAATTTTGGTTAATCATTTCTATAAAGGACCCTATTTATAATGAAGCTTTCAGGTCCATCCAATGTAGCTCTATATTCACCATTAAAAAGTAATGTAAAGTTATTACCATTTTAATTGTTTTCAAATCTCTGACATTCATAATGCCCGTTATTTTTCTTATGCCAATCTTTTCACTCTTTTGATTATTCTTTGAGTTTTGCATATTTTTTTTTTTTTTTTTTTTTTTTTAAATTTCAATGTTTTATACCAATACTAACTTTACAATATCTTGTTTCTCTTATGCGGTTAGATCTTTCTTACAACCCATCAAAATATATATATATATATATATATATATATATGATTTAAAAAGATTATTAATAACTATATTATTATATGTATTTATATGTGAGGTTTAATAATTCTTAAATGGGATAATAAAATCTGACATAACCAAATATTGTAAATATTTCTAATAAAATCAGATAGAAGTTGAAATTCACATGGTATATTTATCATAAATAAGTTTTATGAAAATTTTGCCAACGGCAGTTAATCTCCCTTTTATTGTGAAAACACTGACTTGCATAAAAAAAAATTGACACTGTATAGAGAAACAACAATGTAACTAATGAAACTAAAATCATGGATGACCTTGAGTAATAGCAATTTAAGTCAGTACTTTGTATTTTTCTTTTCTTTTTCCAAATCTTATGGCCATATCACATTAAATCACCAATTCTTGTATAATCACCAGTTAATGTTGAGCCTGGTCAGTACCTAGATGGGTGACCACTTAAGAATACCAGGTGCTGTAAGTTTGGATATGCCTGTGGTGCAATAGATAATGGTTCTAAACTGGAAATCAGAAAGCCAAGCTTCAATTCTAGCCAGGTTCATTATATTCACTTACAAATATCCTTGGGTAAAGTATGAATCCACCTCCTCTTCCTTGCAGCTATGGGTTAATTAGTAGAACTTGTATTAGTAAAAATCATTATTTCAAAAAAAATTCCTAAAAATAAAATTTCTGATGGTTATAAACAAAGAAAGTGAATTGATCAACAAGAAAATATTTGAAGCTGGTAAAAAAAGATGCAGAATTTTAAGAACATTAAAAGACATGAAAAAACCAAACTGCCATCTTTTTAAGTTAATATTATATAGAGAAACCTATAAGTTGGTGAAAATATATTAAAACTAATTTCTCAGCAGTAATTTTTTAATGATGAATATAGTTACATTGGATAGACATGAAAGCTGGTTATAAATAGGGTCCTTTATAACCTGAAAAAGGTTGATAAGTCATAAAATAACCAATTGATCAACACAAATCTTAATTGTATGAGTGTTGAAATGTTATCTGCCTGACCAAAAAGGAATTAAAAAAAAGATTTTTGATCATTTGATCAAATTTTGTGAAGTAGGTTTAGCCAAGTATTTTTCAATACTTTATATATGTCTTCTAACTTCAGGATATTTTATTCAGGATACATTATGGCCAATGTTGCTTTTGAGAGGACCGATATGTTGGTACTGCCTTCTCTATATTCCAACAAATGGTCAAATGATGAGCATCTTTTCAATCTTCTGTAATCAAATCAACATTAACATTTTTTCCCTGTCTCTGATCTTCTAATTGAATTTGGGGTCAACAAGTTTTCACTTAATTCAGTTTGTATTCCCTTCTGTTTTTCCTGTTTCCTTTCTGTTTGATTTGAAGGAAGCAAAGAACTTGTTAGGAAGATGTAACTATAGATAGTTTTAAAAACAAAATTGAATTTCCTTTTCAGTCTCTATGTACTGTCCTGTCTGTCTGACATGCCATTTAGCTGAAAGTAGGGCTCCACTTATCTTTTTAGGGGTGAGGTAGATGCAAAGAGTAGTTTCTGTCTCTCTTCTTTTCTCTGCTTCTGACATCATCACTAACTAAAATTATAACTTTGCAAATGAAACCTAAAATACCTCAGGATGGCTTCTAAGATAAGAGAATGAAAACTCATTGTTGGAAATATTTAAACAGGAAATATATTGCTGGGTTAGCAAATGTTGATCACACAGCTTTGTTTTCTTTACTGGCATAGCTTAATAATATTCTTTTCCCAAAAGAGCATGTCATTAGGGGGAGATTTTTGTTTGTCAGATTAATAGTTTAATGTTTGAAAGAGACTTTTAGGGCTTTGAGTTTTTGGCTGTTAACTCTCTTACCTAATTCTTTTTCTGATGGGATATTAACTGCACTTGTGGTGACATCGGGGAGGAAATCTGTGCAAAATAGATGAAACGGTTTGGCTGTGGCTGAAAGGCTTTCCCACCTATGAAGCTTGTGTTGAGGTGATTTTGTAAGGGCAAACAGAAACCTGACTGGCTGAAAAACATCTAGGACTCCAGACAAGTGAACAAGGGCTCAATTGATATCAGCTTACTGTCATTAAAAATGTTTGTTTTAAGCCTTTGATTATGTAGAAGATTATGTTGATAAATCTGTTGAATTGATTTTTATTGCAGAAGTATTGTTTGTTGCAGCACAATAGAACCTTTTTTGAATAATGTTCAGATAAATTTCTTTTAGGGTTTGGAATTAGATGTAGTAGTGATTTTGCCATCACAAGAAATAATTGTGCAATAATTCTCACAACCATATCTATCTAATATATATATATATATATATATATATATATATATATATATATATATATATATATATATATATATATTCTGAGATGAGGTATTATGTACATTATTCGGACTATTGTCCTCAGCTATTGTATGCTCCGGCCTTCTTCAGGTGGTTGGAATATTGAACTGAACCCTTTATTTTGCTCACTGGGGTAGACTGTTCTAGTTCCATGTGCCATGTTTAATGGATGTCCGTTATCAGTTATCTCCTGTTAATTTCCCTCTGAAAGTTCTCCACTGCCTTAGCCGGGTATTGAACTCTCACTCTTTGGGTCCTGTCACTGGATCTAACTGATGTTATATTAAGAACACTATTGTCTGAAGAAATAAAATTTTTCTGATAATGAATTTTTACAAGAATTTTTTTTTTTTTTTTTTTTTTTTTTAATTTTAATTATAATAATTTATAATAGTTTAAAAATCATGTACAATTCTGTATTGGGCTATTTCCTGGATGTGATATAGTAATTAAGTGGAAACAATTTACGAATCCAAAATTGAAAAGATTAATAAACATAGTTTTACTATTCTATTTTTAAAACAGTTTTTATTTTTTATTTTTTTACTTAATTTGTTCCCTTTTTCATCTATGGAAGGCTAAACATGACATGAAAAGGTCATGTGATCTAAGAGTTTTGTCCCTTTACAGAGAAATTAATTTAAGAAAATTTTATAGTTAGATTTTTTTTTTATTTTTGCATAAAGCATCTTCGAAAGGTAAATCAGTCAGTAAAATACTAGATAATTGCAGAAAATATGTTCATTTGTAAAAATTACTAGTTAGTTAAAAACCAAAAAAATGCATTCACTTAGATTTTCTGTAAATTTGTCAATTCTGGTCAACCATAAGTTCTGTCATTACTTCAAAGACTTACTGATACATCAATAAAGATCAAAGAAAGATAGGACCAATTATTAAGAAATGATTGTATTTTACTTTTTTATGCTATAAGTAATATTTATTTCAAATCAGATTAATTTAATGTTAAATTTTTTAATTTTGCTCAAATAACATGTCAGAAATGGTGGTTTGGGGGTTTGTTTTTTTTTGGTGGGGGGGAGTTTTAAAATTGATAAATTTGTTTTGTTTGCAAATTTCTTAAAATTAAGAAAATGGCCAACATTTAAGAAAATTAAGAAATCTACCAAATATTTGACATTCCAATCTATATAATTTCTATCTAAAATACACCAGAATATTTTACTTACTGGAAATAATAAATTTAATTCTTTTAGCTTTCAATTAAAACTAAAATGAAATCTTCAAGAATACTTTTCATTTTTAAAAATTCATTTTAAACCTTAGGTATTGAAAATTTATGCTGAAAAAGTGGAAGTACCTAACTTGTTCCATTTTCCTGCACTTGTCTTCTGCATTTGTCTTCCTTAGCCTGTTTGACAATCAATGTTTTTCATTTTATTTTTATTGTAATGCATATCATCCCTTGGTATTTATTTAATTTTTAGAGCTATATTATCAGGGAGTGCTGAAAAGTTCCCAGCTTGATAAAGATGCATTGGAAAGTGATAGTAGTCATATCATGAACTTTTCAATAATTTCTTGTACAAAAGTTTTAGTTAACAAATACAAAATGGGCCTGTACCCACTTGCTAATAAGTTTTATTTTTGAAATCAATGTTTGCTTTTATATAAGTTTAATCTACAAACTTTATAAATTTGTATCTTACATCATAGTCTCTAGTTAAATGTTCTTACCATAGTTATCATTCAGTACATAACTCTAAAGTTTAAAACCTTTACTCGTATCTCCTGAATGTTTCTGAAAATCTTTATTAATCAGTCTGTTGTATTGTTCTTTGCTTTTAATCTTTGAGGTTATTATTTGAAACTATGGCCTGAGATGTTTTTTGTTTTTTTTTTTTCTGGTCTTATTATCTCTATTATTTACAACTATAATTCATTACTTCTCTTTGCATTACCTTTTTCATTGATAAGTAAATATCAACCAAGATAATATTCACTAAAAAAAAAAGAAAATATTTGTTTATTTTTCTGAATCAACTCCTACAATTTGAATTTTTTTTATCTCTGCCCTTCATTTTTTATCTATTAATGATCACCCATATCTCCATTCTGCTTTTACTACTTAGAAGTTAGAGGCCTTATCTTTTTGAAAGGAAAAGTAAAGGTGGAGAGGATAGTTTAGGATATATTGAACCCTTAGCAATTTTAGCCCTCATCACAGACTCTAAGTTGGTGAAAGAGGAATTCCTTTTTGCTTGCTGCTCTTTGTACAGTGAAGTATAACAGATGAACTGATTTTATGACCTATAAATAGGATAAGTATAGAATAGGTACTCTTCCCATTTTTATTGACACATTTCTTTTATGCTATTTCCTTTTTGATTCTTTATAGAATTGATTAATACTGATAGATTAAAAGCAACACATGTAAAATTACTTCATAGTTGTTAGTACTCAGCAGAGGCTCTGTAACCTTTGAAATTTAATTTGTGCAATAAAACAAATATTTCAGATTTTGTAAACTGACACCCTGAACTTGTCAAGATCAACACACAAACATTTGTTTATGGCAGGAAAAATATTTTTTTCTGATTCATTTCCCTATTGATATTTTACCCGTTTTTTTTTTTTTTTTTTTTTTTTTTTCCTCCAAAAAAAATATTTTAACATATTTTCTCATTTCTCCCCCATTTATCTAATTTTAAATTTGAAAAAAATCTATTCTTTACTTGACCAATAATAAAAAAAAAAATGTTTAATCTAATAAATTGTTTTTACATTATCTTAAGACAGGCAAGTTTATATCTAATATTTAATTTATTTTTGTTCCTTTCATCTCTTTGAGAACTAATCCTTTTTGATACATTTGATGTTTTTGTTTCTTTCTGATTTGGAATTTTTTGATTCTTGCATTTGTGATCTTCTAGTCTGAAAAGGGATGAAATATAAGAGGAGAAAATATATGCAAAAGTAGAAATTCCTTTGGAATTGAAACAAAAGTTCTCTCTCTCATATTCTGAGTGACCATAAAAACAGCTCTTTCTTCTGTCCTTGTATTCACCAAGTAATGTTTCAATGTTAAAATGTAACACATCAATTGTATATGGTGGGGTGGCGAGTCAAACAATGAAGTTCTTCTAGCCTTAACTAACATGGCTTCTAATCTGAAATGTATTCAAATCCCCCCCCCTTTTTTTTTTTTTTGATAAACAGACAACACTCTGCTCTTAGTGAAAAGTAAACTGACAACTAATGGCTTGTGAGATGAGTATCGTGTTACTCTATGTATACACTGGCAAATGCTATTAGAAATCCTTATATTGAGAGTGATAAGAATTCTGTTTTTCTTGAAAGCCAAAGAATTGAACTAAAGAAAAGGTAAGGTTGATGTTATTCAGGTCAACTTTTACAATTAACAAATGAATTCTAAGGTGTAACTGATGTTGACATGATGAGCAGCAATTTACTGAAGAGGAATACTGTATTCCAGAATTGAAGCCATTCCAACTCCTATAAATGTTAACTTTGGCTTCTGGATTGGCCATACAATTTTCAGCATTGTGTTTACAGGTCACACCCAATTCATTCAACTATTGATACAAAAATCTTCAATGTCGACCACAAGACCAATCAGTTCAGATTCTTTAACTTACTCCACATTTTTTTTTTTCCTTTTTTTTTTTTTTTTTTATCTCGCTTTCTGCATTTGACCTTTTCATTGTTGCTGGTGTGCTGTTCAGAATGCGTAAACAAGGCTTTTGTTATCGATACCAGTATGTCTGTCTTCTTGTGAGCTGTACCCACTCCACCTTTCTATCATTTGCTTTTATTTGCTGGTTTTTCTTTACTAGAAAATTAAATAGTTTTGAATTTTTTTCAAGATGTTTTTTTTTTTTTTTCTTAAATTCTGTTGAATTTAATGACATGAATCAAAACACCTTTACACAAACAGTATTTTAACATTTTTTCTTGAAGAGGAACATGCTCTATCTTGCAATACAGCAAAAATATGACAAATGGAAAATCATTTTATTATACCAGATTTGATTAAGAGTTTTACTTTTTTTTTTTTTTTTTTTTTTTTTTTTTTTTTTTTTTTTTTTTTTAGGTTTCATCAGATCAAAACTGACAGAAAAAAGAAAGTGTGTATGCTTAATTTATGTGTGTATGTACTTTTTTATGAAGCTGGTATTTCTTGTGATCACTTTTGATCTGATGAAACCTAAAAAAGGTGAAATGCATAATCAAATCCTATTTCAATAAAACTGGTTTTCCATTTGTCATATTTTTTTAAATTTTGTTGAATTTTGTACACACACACACACATGAATTACTTTATATATATACATATATATATGAGAGTGAAATTTTTCAGAAATAATTCTGAAAATAAAGACAAATTGGTATAAAAATGACAAATTCTTAGTTCTTGCCGATGCATTTCATCTTCTGCCTTTATCAAGGCAAGCAATGAAAATGACTTCTGCTGTGGCCATAGTTACATCAAATCCAAAATTAAAAAGAGACACTCCTGTGTAAGACTCTCTCTTTTTTACTAAGTTTTTTGTTTTCCATGGCAACAAGGAGCATCACTTAGTACTTAAATGATATAAAAAAGGCATTCATCACTTTCTTCAATTATGTTTTTTCAGATTCAATCTCTGTAGAATAACTTTAGATATGTCATCATGCTGTCAGCATGTTAAAAACAAAGCTACTGTTGGGTTAAAAAATGCATTTCTGCTAAATTTTAAACATAAAGTAAATAATATTCGTTTCAAGTCGAATGAATTACCTTTTAAATCAGCCAATATTCCTCAAATTAAGTTTCAGAAAAGTATTTTATTTGTGGAAAATATTTTTAATAAAGAGAATTACATTGCAATGAAAGACAGCTAAAAAAAGAGTGCTAATCAGCTACTTTATCCAAAAAAAAAAAGACACTTCTTCCAGACAAATGTTTTTAACGTATTTTTGCAAAGTATTTTCATTATTGGAAATCTTAAATTTAATCTATTATCTTGAAATTAAAACTAAAATAAAAACTTCAAGAAAGACTTTTCATTTTTAAAAATTCATTTTAATCATTAGGCATCACAATTTTCAAGGAGTCCCTATAATAAGTGGATTGTAATTTTATAATTTTACTCATAAATACTTATTACAATTGTAAAGTTAAAATGCTTATATTCTTGTCTGCATGTATTCAAGTAATTTTCTTTCAATTCAGAAACCTAGAATTGTCTATGTTAAACAGTATACACTGTTCCCATGTTTCTTTAATAAAAGTCAGATTTGTGGTTCTGGGACATATATTCAACTGCAAGCCCACTTCCCAAAACAGAAAAAAAAATGAAAATGGTAGGGGTTCTTTAATCTGGTAATGTAGCTGGAAGAATTTATTAAAGTCTATCTCTGACTGTGACCTGATATGTTGACACAAAAGGAAAAGAAAATTTCTTTCCTTCCTCAGCATCACCTTTCTGTCTTCCATTTTCTTCCTTCTTAGTGTAGTTTGACCTTCTGCCAAGAAGTAGGCCCGGAACCATCCAGTCTATTCCTTTCTTTTAATGGTTTTATTTTCAGTATAAATATTTATTTTTTGTTTTCTCTCTCTCTCTGTGTGAGACACACACTCTCTCTCTGTGTGAGACACACACTCTCTCTCTGTGTGAGACACACACTCTCTCTCTCACTGTGAGACACACACTCTCTCTCTCACTGTGAGACACACACTCTCTCTCTCACTGTGAGACACACACTCTCTCTCTCACTGTGAGACACACACTCTCTCTCTCACTGTGAGACACACTCTCTCTCTCACTGTGAGACACACTCTCTCTCTCACTGTGAGACACACTCTCTCTCTCACTGTGAGACACACTCTCTCTCTCTGTGTGAGACACACTCTCTCTCTCTGTGACACTCTCTCTCTCTCTGTGACACTCTCTCTCTCTCTGTGACACTCTCTCTCTCTCTGTGACACTCTCTCTCTCTGTGACACTCTCTCTCTCTCTGTGACACTCTCTCTCTCTCTGTGACACTCTCTCTCTCTCTGTGACACTCTCTCTCTCTCTGTGACACTCTCTCTCTCTCTGTGACACTCTCTCTGACACTCTGTGACACACTTTCTGTCTTTCTATCTCTGTGTCACACACTTTCTCTTTCTGTGTGTCACTTTCTCACTCTCTCTGTCACACTCTCTGACATTCTCTCTCTCTCTCTCTCTCCCTCTGACAATCTCCCTCTCTCTCTCTCGCTTTCTCTTTGTGACACACTCTCTCTCTCTCTCTCTCTTTGACAGTTTCCCTCTCTCTCTCTGTCAGTTTCCCTCTCTCTCTCTGTCACACTTTCTCTCTCTCTCTCTCTCTGTAACACTCTCTCACACTCTCTCTTTGACATTCTTTCTCTCACTCTCTGTAACACTTTCTCTCTTTCTGACACACTGTCTCTCTCTGAGTCACTCTCTTGGGTCACTCTCTTTCTCTCTCTGTCACTCTTTCTCTCTCTGTGTCACTCTCTTTCATACTCTCTCTGTGTCGCACTCTTTCATACTCTCTCTGTGTCGCACTCTTTCATACTCTCTCTGTGTCGCACTCTTTCATACTCTCTCTCTTTGACAATCTTTCTCTCTCTCTCTCTCTCTCTGACCCACTCTCACTGTCACACTCTCTCTCTTTGACACTCTCTCTCTCTCTCTGTGTGACACACTCTTTCTTTGTGACACACACTCTTTCTCACTCTCTCTGTCACACACACACACTTTCTCTCTCTCTGTGAGACTTTCACTCTCTCTCTCTGTGTGACACTCTCACTCTCACTCTCTCTCTCTCTCTCTCTCTCTCTCTCTGTGACACTCACTCTCTCTCTCTCTGTGACACACACTCACTCTCTCTCTCTCTGTGACACACACTCACTCTCTCTCTCTCTGTGACACTCACTCTCTCTCTCTCTGTGACACTCACTCTCTCTCTCTCTGTGACACTCACTCTCTCTCTCTCTGTGACACTCTCACTCTCACTCTCTCTCTCTCTCTGTGACACTCTCACTCTCTCTCTCTGTGACACTCTCACTCTCTCTCTCTGTGACACTCTCACTCTCACTCTCTCTGTGACACTCTCTCTCTCACTCTCTCTGTGACACTCTCACTCTCTCTCCCTCTGTGACACTCTCACTCTCTCTCCCTCTGTGACACTCTCACTCTCTCTCCCTCTGTGACACTCTCACTCTCTCTCCCTCTGTGACACTCTCACTCTCTCTCCCTCTGTGACACTCTCTCTCTCGCTCTCTGCGACACTTTTTCTCTCGCTCTCTGCGACACTCTTTTTCTCTCGCTCTCTGCGACACTCTTTTTCTCTCGCTCTCTATCTCTCTGTCACTGTCTCTGTTTATCTCTCTCTATCTCTCTCTCTTTAAAAATCTTTGGCCTTCACTGAGAAGATAGATGAATTGTATGCTTGCATTTCAAAATATAGAACCCTTACTGTTTGAGTTTTTATCCATCAATTATTCTTTGCACTGTTGTAGTTCACTCATCCTTTTATTTCTCTATTTGCCAAAAGATGTCAAGTATAATTTATTCTGGAACATATCTTCAGAAATTCTTGAAGATGGATCATTTTGACTTTTTTTTGTTTAATTCTTCAACACTATCTTTATATATTTTTTTCTTCTGTAATGTTTAACTTTTGTACAGCAAAAAGTTAATCTACCTTATACTAGTGATAATTGACAATATCTATCCAAAATATTTATGAAGCTGGGAGGTGAAAAAACCGACTCCATGAAAGAGCTGATTGAAGCAATAGTAATTGGGGAAAATATATTTAAAGACTCACCTGATACGGGCAAAGACATAACAAAATACCAGTTTGGCATATGCAGTCATTTTTGACAGCATGGGTAAATTTTTTTCCATAAATAATATTCTATGAATTTATTTAGTACAAAAATAATTTTTCACTTCAGAAAATGTGAAACCATTTCATGAGAAATTTTCACCAATAGCCTTTAAAAAAATTAATAGATTTTATTTTTTTCATTCAACATATTTTTATTACTTTTTAGTGGATATATGTATTTGAATAGGTATTGCATTCTATTTTGTCTACCGGCCTGCACACTCAAGAAAATATGCTGTCCATCAGGAGTCAAACCTGTATACCACTTTGCAGGAGAAACCGCAGTCTGATCTAGTGTGAATTAACTGTTCAGCTATGAAGATTGTCTATTTGTCTTTTAAGCACACTCACTTTCTCAGATTTTTCTCAAAAAAACATATCTGCTCTAGTTTGGTGTCCAAAAATTTTACTGTTTAAAATAGTGCATCTATCTACTCAAATATGGGTATCCACTAAAAAGAACATTTGAAATATTAAAAAATCAAAAGCTTTTATTTAATCATTGTTTTTGGATGCAGGTATTTTACTTTACTTCCTCTCAATCAAAGATCAGTGTTGCTTTGCAAGGTTAACACAAGATTTGTTAATGGATCAAAAAAAAAATCACAAGCATTTATTTAATATATTTTGTAAATTGCTTTTTTGCCTTCAAAGAAATTTGTATTACAAAAAAACAAAAGACTTCATGTTTTGTTACTTATATTCTTTTAAGAAGAGGCACAGTGGAGTAATGGATAGCAGCTTGGACTGAGTTCAAATTCCAGTCAAATCCATCACATTCATTTATGTGCTAATACGCTTGAGAAAGGTATGAATCCTTCTCTTCTCCTCCCCAGCTATGGGTAAGTAGCAGGACAGACTGGGTTTTGTAGCCTTGGCTGGCAACTGGTCTACCACAGAAAGTAATGGCAGCCTAATGTGGAAAAAAATCTGCCTCATCAGTCATGTATCGAAAGATACATGATTGCCTAAGCGTGTATCACACATGGCACATAACTGATTCTTTCAATTAAAACTTCAATCGGTGCTGGAGACAAATTAGTTTTTAAAGTAAACTGTTTTTTTTTGGGGGGGGGGGTCAGGATAATTTCCTGAACATCTTTATTTAAAAGTTCTGACAGAATATAATTATCATTTGAAATGAATGAATATTAATGATTTTCTTTAAATGAAAGTAAATAAATAATTGCAAAAAAAATAAACAATGACCCTTTTTATAAAGTTGTATTTTTATCAAATAAAATGTATGTAATACTATTAGGTTGGTGCAAAAATAATTTCGTTTTCTCACATAGTAACATATATTAGAAAACGTTAATTATTTTTGCACCAACCTAATATTTATATATAGGATTGTTAAGATTGGCTGTGTTCTCTTGTTTAAACAATTTTTTTATCTGCATGCCCTCACACATGCACAGAAAATATTTTTACATAAAAAATTACATTATAAAGAGATAAATTTATCATTGTTTTATGTTATTTGATTATAAAATTAGTCAAATTTTTTTCCAGATAAGTTTAAGAAAAATACTGTACAGTGTTTATTGTAAAACAGATTTTAGCCAAACAAATGTTATGAAAAGATACATAATAAAATACAGGATTTTAATTTTATGTAAATATGACATCATACAACAGCTAACAAAATATATATCGTATAGCTTTCAAGAATATAAAAAAAACTTCTGGTGTTGGTCATTTTTTTTTTTTTCTCTATACCATCAAAATCTTGCTAATTAATTGGGTTGTAATTACATAAATTTTATGCCCGGTTCACACTCCTCCTTGGTTTGTTGTACAGGAGTAGATGTTTATCCCTTGTTCTCTTTTTAGGATTGGGTTTCTCATTCCTTCTAAAGTCTTTTCATTCTCCTTCACTCGCAGTAGCACTTTGCATCTTTAATGGCATTATCGCCTTTTGCTTGGGGTGAATTATAGAAGAAAAAAATTGATATGTTTAAGTATTTATGAAATAACTTCCAAGATGAATTTATGAATTAAGTAAAGAGTCTAACTTTAGATCCAGTTTCCAACACGCTGACCCACATTTGATCATCTGTTTTTCCTCCCCTCAGTATGCTATAAAGATATTTTCTATGGTGTTTGTTAATATTGTAAAAGATACCAAGAGAGAGAATATATTTTTCTGCTCTGTGTTTAATTAGTTCATTACAAATCCTTTTAAATTTTATCCAGGAATGTGTTTTTAGATAAGGCATAAGAACTGTTGTAAACACACTAATGAAATGATGCAATATTTTATCAAATTGGCCATGTCAAAACCTTAAAAGCAAGAATACTTACCATTTAAACATTACCATTTAACATTCCAAAATAATTTTTTTTAATAAACAAATATTTTATAATAATTTAATATTTTATGCTAAATGTGCATATTCATTGCCTTTTTACATTCCAAAATAATGGCTGCCCATTTGAATATTTGTAAAATAGTTTCAAGGACAATTTGTTTTGATTTAGACATTTACTACATTTAAACAACTTTTCTGGTAATGTTTGCTTCATATTTTATGGTTTATGGCTATATGACATTAGAACACCAGTTCTCATATGATCCCCGGAGTTAAGCAACATTGAGTCTGGTCAATACCTAGACGAGTGATTGCTTGGGAATATCAGGTGCTGTAAGCTTGGATGTACAGGTGGTGCAATGGATAATGGCTTAGAATTGGATTAGCCAAGTTCCAAATCCAACTGTTTGTTATATTCACTTATGCACAAATATCCTTGCAAAAAGGCATGAATCCAGCTCTTTTTCCCCCACCAGCCATGGGCTAAATAGTAGGGTTTGTATCAGTAAATCATGATCTCAAAAAAATTCTTAGAATTTAAAAATATTTTTTTGGCTTTAAATAACTTGGGGAAGGTTGATAAGCCATAAAAAAAAACAAAATCATATTTTGTTTTCAGTCTAGTGAATGAATTTGGCTCTATTGTTGTATGATTAGAAAGGGAGTGTAGTGTTTTTATTTCTATTTACAAATTTTTTTTATATATATCAAGTTGGTGTTTTATGGAAAGTTATCACTATTGTACTTAACATTGGAGACACTTTTTTTTTCCCACCTCTGAGGTTGAAATTATCAGTGAAACTATCAACTATATAAGAATTGTTTTGATCTTCAGTTTTTTTAAATTTATGATTGATAGCAGCCATGTTCTCTTAATATCCATTTCATAAACGTCATTTAAATTTGAAACCTTTTGCCATTTGTGGGGAAAGGGGCAAAATCAAATTTCAGTACATTTTTATATACAAAATATCTTTTCATAATTTGAAATGACATTCCATTGCTTGGAGATCATGCCACATGTAAATAAATTTACTCTTTTTTTTTTTTTTTTTTTTTCTTCCTAAGTAACTTCATCTTAGAATGTTCACCCAGGAAAAATCTTACATCATATTGAGTAATATGTAAAATATTTCCAAACAACTAACAAAGGAGTGGTCACTGACTTTTGTAATATTTATCCTTTATTTTTTTTATTTCTTATTTCTCTTTTCAGAAGAAAGAAAGTTAGCTGATGATGAATGTCCATTGTTTGTTCAGCTGCATTGGGGTACTGACATGAGGGAGGGACGCTTCTTATTAAAATGTGCACAGGAAATCACTGCTAAGGTAAGTCATAGCTGCAGTAATGTGAGAAATGTGGAACCACCCCTTTTGCCTGTTTTAAATGTTGCGATGTGTTAATGATATTAAACAACATTAAGATTTAATATCTGAGGTATGTGAGTTTGTCTCACTGATATTTTAAATTTTTATTTCCAATCTGCATTGTGTGCTAACAGATACAGAATGACTATCGGAATTAGTGGTGTGGTGAAAAACAAATGAAATTAAAATGAAAACTAAAAAAGAAAAATAAATTAAACTTTGACACCAAATTATAATTTTGATATTTAAGAAATGTATACAGAAAATTGTTTTTCTTTTTTTTTTTTTTTGTTATAAATAGACAATATTTTATTTTTGGGTTGGCACTTAATGTTAAATATAATTACTATTTTTATTTCTGAAAAAATATTCAGAATCTACCAAAATTTCAACCCTTAGGCATGAGGATAGTTATGTATACAAATTACTAACTCCCTGTCCCAAGAGAAAAGATATGACAGGAATGTTCCATAAGATTTATATTAAGCTGTTAATTCCTCTTAGTAACTTATCAACTAACAGAAAATTCCAAGATGAACATGATCACCATCATAGTAAGCACATTCCAGTTGCATGCTTTCACACTCATGGAGTTTCATTCATTTTGGCACATTCATTATCAGGACAGCCATTTTTTCATAACAAGACAAGCAATGTTTGTACAAAGACTTATAATTTTTTTTTGTAGATTTATATATTTTTATACTTGAAAAAATTCTTTAAATATAATTTGAAGACATTCTGTTAAAATATTGTTTAACATTGTCAAACACTGTGGTTTTTCTTTTTCTTAAATCCTGCTCTTCTCTTAACTGTTGGAAAATATTGGAAGAGTTTACATCAATCATTTTGTTTATTATTAGTTTTTTCTATTTTTTTTAACATTTGGAAAGTGATTAAACATTGACAGCTGCAGTACAATTTTTGAATTGAGATCTTGACATAAGTGTTTATAGCAAAACAACAGATCAAGAAAATATAATGACATGTTGAATTGAAATTCTTTAAATTTCTCTATGTGCTGGAATATTTCAGAGGCACAAGCTTATCAATTGAACATGTTCCTTCTAAACATTCATGCACACTCCAGACACTAATTTGCTAAGTTTATTAAAAGGAATCATCATGCAATATACAAAACAAAAGTACATTGCCTTTTTAGTCATTGCTGTCTTGAAATTAAAATAACAAATTGAAAGCAAAGTCTTACTATTTTGCTTGAAAATAAGAAAATTCCCAAAGAAGTTTCAGACTTTTATACATTATACTTTCAGAAGGTGGTTTGATTAAATTACAAGCCAATAATATCCAGATTTCCCTTTTAAAATTCAATTCTGTTTACAATGTAAAAGTCTCTTGCTTTTGGGAATCTTAAACGAAAAAAATTTGTGAAACACTTTTCAGGCTTCATTGAAGCTTGATCTTTCTCTTTGCCTCTAGAGATAAAAAAAAAATTTTCTTGGGTATGAACTTGTTTGCATCCAGTAATTTGCTGAAATAATGATGGAAGTAATGTAGGGCTTTTAGACCATATTTGTCTCTTTAAAAGAGAAGAAAAAATTGATCTCTGCTTTGCTATAGAAAACACTGTAATGAAATACATGTAAGTAAATATTGAAGATCATCTGGTGTGAGTCAATGATACCTGAAAACCACACTAAATCCCAAATTCTATATTGTTTAATTTTAGAAAAAAAATGAAAATAAAGTGTATTTTTTGTGAAAATTTACATGCTTGTATTAATATATATGCTATTGTCAAAGTGTTACAGTGGGTTACAGTCTGTGTGTTTAACTTGAAAAACAGGATTTGAGGTGATGTCCTTTACTTGAACTCAAATGCCAGCCACTGATTGCAGTGGGGAAACCATTACTTTCCAGTGAAGATTGAAGAAATTTCTTAAGATTGTCTACATAGATTATTTTTGATATAAATAAATCTATTAGATTTGTGCATGCATCTTTTCCTGGGTAAAAATTTTTTAAAAATGTTACCAATTTCCATCCACCCATCAATTTGCTGAATTTTTTTTTTGTACCATTTCCATAAATTAATTGATGAAAACTGAGACAATTTTTATGACTAGTGACTGAATTGCTAGTAATTTTAATTTGTGAATGATTACTATTTGTAAATACAAAATAAAATTTTTGACTGCTTTTATTATGAAACATGTAAAACAAAACCACAGTAAGATTTTTTTACTTATTTATAGTCACAGAATATGATTCTATTTTAAAAATATATTGACACCCTTTTAAAAGGGCGTGGTGGGGGAGTGAAATGTAAACAAATACATCTTTTTAAACTTATAAAATTTGCATTTGCCAATGTAACAGATGTATTTAATTGTTTGAAATGTATCAAGCAAAGTGAGAAGAAAAGACTAACCAATACTTTTAAGAAGACAGCAAAAGAAATGACCCAAGATGCAAGCTATAAAATGGAGATATCAAACCAGTACAGAAGTTAATATCTGGAAAGTGTTTTAACAAAAGATGGATAATATGGTGCTAAAACAAGACCATGTTGTTGAGTAACAAAAGATGCCTTGCAAAAATGCAGCAAAGTACTAACAGGAAAAGGTTGTTAGAAACAAAGAAAAAATTGCTGAATTTCTATTTATTATCATACTTCCTATATGGTAGTGAATGCTGGCCAATTTCCTCACAGATAAAGAGGAGACTTAAGGCAACAGATGTAGGTCAACAGAAGAGTGTTGAGAATACCATGGAGAGACCATGGAAACTTTTTTTTTTTTTTTTTTTTTTTTTTTTTTTCCTTCTTCCTGATAATCATTACAGCCCAAGCAAGGTGATAATGCCACTAAGACTTGAGGGATTACTGGAGTGCAAGAGAATAAGATTTTAGTGAGGAGAGAGGACGATAAAAAAGCACAGGCAGAAGATGGCAATTAACATTGCATTTAAATTTGTGAAGAATGTAGGTGGCAGGGAAGTAAGAAAAGAAACTATTAGAATGGAACTTATGGTTACAGTTTTACTATTTTAACAGTAAAACATATTTGCCAATGTAGTATGCTTAAATTCATGCAGTTAAGGTACCAAGGAGAAGAGTTCATCAGAACTTCTACTTCAAATTAGTAAGTGACAGTTGAAATTTCTGGAGTACATGAGGAAAGCAGGCTTGGAAAATGTGACAATCACATGATATATTGAAGGAAAAAGGGATAATGAAATGGTTAGTAACCATACCTAATAAGCATGCATAAATGAATAACAGAACAGGGAGTAGGAGGAACTTTTAAATTCTTGATTGGTAACATTTTCATAAAGAATATTTCTCTTTTTTTTTTTTTTTTTTTTTTTTCTTTTAACCCTGACTGCTTTTTATAGTTTTTAAATAATTCTTCTAGTTCAATAAATTAACAAAATTCCTTCATGATTGATTACATTCCAAGTTTGTTTTTTTCTAAATTGTTGTTTTGTGTGGGGACCTTTGTAACATTTTTGTGTATGTGGAGAAATCTTCAAAGGTATGAAAAACATATATAAAGTATATAAACATGTTTATTTTTGTCAATTATATATTGTGAATATTGTTATATTGTGAAAAGGTAGTGAGTCATGTATGTAACAGGTGTTGACATCTTTTCTACCTGTTGTGAAGTGGTGGGCTTGTATAAACTAGTTTTTATTTCTTATTACAATTATGAAATTCTTTTACTTACCCCACTTGGGATGGGGAAACACATTTGATGTTTGGTCATTTGGTCAGATTTTAAGTGGTTTGGGCCAAGGATTTTTCAGCACCCACTTCTGTATTAGATTAATAAATATGCTCTTATGTGAACTTTGATTAAACATTCTCAGGGTCAGAAATTTTAGGTAGATAGATTTGGTTACAATTCGATTATGATTTAGACTTAAAGTTTATAAAAAAAATTACTCTTTTTTTTTTTTTTCTTTTTTTTTTTTTTGTTGGTTGTCATACATGTTGAGAATTTATACTGAGCCGAACAAGATGAAGGCTTTATCTTTGGTTTATAATTAGACAACAAAAAGCTAGTCACCATTTTAAAAAGATTCATTCAGTTTATTTATAAACCACACATCTATATATATATATATATATATTGCGTCTAGAATGAAACCGACCGTCACCTCTGTGTTGACTTCAATGTTCACTTTATATTTACACACACTCTGTCTGATATTGAGCACTTTAACCCATAAATATAGCACACCTTAAGAGTATATTTGTTTATTTTTATATATATATATATATATATATATATATAATTTCCTTTAAATGATATCGCGTGCCTAACATACAATTCAGAAATAAAGAAAAACGATTCTCCAAAAACACAATTAATTTTCTCTGATTAATAATGTGCTTCACCATCATAAACTTAAATTGAACTTTGTTAAAGAGTAAAGAGGTACGAGATGATTTTGTCCTTGGATTTTTTTTTTTTTTTTTTTTTTTTTTTTTTGAAAATGTGCATTTTGTCTGACATGGCAAATGAGGTCATTCATATTAAAACATTGTAAAGAAGGTGGTGCTATTCCAAGTGTCAATTGTGTTAGACAACTTCTACCAAAATTGTTTGCTTGTCAATTTGCTGCCCCGAAGCCAAGCTTGCTAATCAATCAGCCAGCATCGTAAAAGATGAAACAACTGTCACAGCATTTTGAATATAATTGCAAGCATTTATGGGGAGTCATTTCTCTGTGAGAATGCAATCATCAAACTGTAAGTCAGGCATGCATTAAAGCTGTAACTCGTGCGGATATTGCCTTTGTAACAGATTCTGCAGCCTATTGCAAAAAAGCTTGTTGATAAAGTATTTTCACGCTGGCCAGCATTTGATAATGTTACCTAGCTCACTGCTTTCATCAAGTAAACCTTTTTTAAAAAGTCTAGTTGGAAAAAACAATACTTAAAATGGTTTGAAAGTTCTTTGCCTAAGGAACAAATGAAACTACTCAGTGTACCAGTAGCAACTAGATGGAATTCCTGGTTTAATGTGGTCAAATATCACTCACAAGCAAGAAAAGAGCCATGGCCTTGCAGTTGATAGGATTCTAGAATTAGTAGATGGTGGCTGACTACATCATGCCTCTTACCATAATTTGCATCTAAATCAGAACTTTATAAATGAGAACTGCATTCATGTAGTTATGGCTTTGACAAACTTAGAAGAAACTAAGTCTCCACCTGTATGTGTTAACATTATGGAGGATGTAAAACAGTATTTGCATACTGGTACATCAAAATCAACATTTGGCCTAGAAACTGATCATCTTCTGTCTGAACTAAAAAAATACAGAGGGAGAGAGCTACCTCAAATTTCCAAGATTTTTTTCAGCCCCTCTTTTTCAAAACTTAAATACCTGGATACCCACCCTGTGTATAACTTTTACAAGACGGCCTACCCTGTATAGGCCTTGATTTAGACAGTTTTATAGCCATCAAGGACTTGCAATGTCCTTCTACTGCTCTTCTTGAAGAATTCCAAATGTATGTGAATTACCAATTATTTTTTGGTTCTTTTATATTTGAACAAAAACGAAAATTGCTGATGTCAACTTGGGTATTATTCTACAAAAAACTTTCTGTGAAAGTCTTAGATTTACATTTATAAATCTAAATGTTTTGTAAAGTTTCCTTGCCTTTTGCTAAATAACTTTTTCTTTACACTTTACTAATGGAGTAAAATATGAAACATTTGACAAAATCTACAATTTCATTTTGATCAATTTATAGTTTACTTTCCATGGAATTTTGTTGAAAGAAAAACTTTACTGAAAATGAATGCCCAAATTTTAAAACATTTTATCTTTTTTACAGGATGAATCTATTGAGAATGAGCGAGGAATTGGTGGTTTTAAACGTAAGTTATCTAAAAGAGAGAAAAAAGAGAAAAAGAAAAGAGAGAAGGAACGACTGAAGAACAAAGAAAATCTTAACAAGGACTCAACTCTGGCAGAGAAGCTCTACACGGATGTTCCAGAGAACAGTTTCACAAGAAGCATTTCAAATCCAGAAGCTGTGATGCGAAGACGGCGCCAACAAAAAGTGGAGAAGCGCTTGCAACAATTTCAAAATGAAACTGGATCAGAATCTGGTCAGTAAATTTTTTTTTTAATTAAGATAATTTATTAAAAATATTTAAATTTTATTAATAAAACTAAAGATGAAATTTTTTTTTTTTTTTTTTTCCCCCCCTTTGATTTAAATTAAATTTAAATTTGAACAAGGTAATGACTCCTATGCAAAATATAGGAGAAAGCCAGAAGATGGAGGTCATATCAGCAAGATCATTGAGTAATATTGAAATGTATCATTTTTCTCCATAAATTCTAACAGTGATTTAAAATCTATCATCATTTTCTTCAGTTCAGTTATGTGGCATGCATGATACGCACTTAAGCAATCTTTCGATACGTGACTGATGAAGCAGATTTTTTTCCCCCCACAGTAGGTTGCCATTTTTTTTTTTTTTTTTTTTTTTTTTTTTTGTGGTAGATGAGTTGCCATCCAAGGCTATAGAACCCAGTCTGTCCTGCTATTTACCAATAGTCAGGGGGAGCAGAAGAGGATTCATACCTTTCTCAAGGGTATTAGCATGTAAGTGAATGTAATGATTCGCCTGAAATTCAAACTCGGCTCTCTGATTTCTTAATCCTCGCTGCTATCCATTACTCCACTGTATTGTGACATGCAGTAAGGCTCAGGTAATTCAGTTTCTCTCTCTCTCTCTATCTATATATATATATATATATATATATATATATATATATATATATATATATATATATATATATATATATATATTAATTTGATCTTACTGTAGAAAGTATTAATGGATTAAAAACAGGTTGACTGAAATTCCTAATTTGCTTTTAAAGAAGCTCAAGCCAAATATATTGAATTTATTTCAGCAGTAGATAGACATTTATCTTATCTCTGTTAGTGAAGTAATTTCATTCAGTTAATTTTAAAAAAATGCTATTACAGTATGAAGGTGGTTGAAAAAACGAGGAAAATGCTTACCTTTTATGTATCTTATTCAGGCAATTTCCTGAATGCTTTGTCTGATATTTGGAAATTTGTGCAATCCAATATCATCTCTCTTACTTAGAATAGTTAAGTATCTTGGATGGAGAACATTTAATTTCTTTGAACATTGCTTTTTAAATTAGTCTTTTTTGTTTTTTTTAACTATTATTTCCTGTAACCTTTTAAAAAATTTTCTCATTGTAAATTATAGTGTTTCACTTTGCAGGTATTGGCAGCACTAACACATTTTTCTTAAACTTTTCAGTACATTTAATACTTTTGGGGTTTATGGTTATCATTTAGCCTATGGAATATTCTAATTCAAATTCTTGACTGAATGATGGAATGCTACTTGGCATTCATGGTGTCATGTGTCAGTGCCTCCATTTTGTTTTTACCATGTAATTTCAAAATCACCATTACTTTCTGATTTACCCTTGTGTGAATTATATATATATATATATGTTTCATTAAATAATATAGACATGTATTAATGAAAAAGGAATAATGAAAAAATGCTGCCTAAATACTCATCTATATCTATCTCTCTCTCTCTCTCTCTCTCTCTCTATATATATATATATATATATATATATATATATATATATATATATATATATACACACACACAGACACAACAAGCTATTTTTATGTATATTGATGAAGAAATCAGCATTTTATAGAAATGCTTATTTCTACCTTTGATTAAGTAGGAAGTTTCTTTTAACTTGTATTGCAAAAATAAATTTCTAACTTCATTTGATATCTACAAGATGACTGCATTGAGCTGTGCACACTGATACAGATGGTACTGTTTGCACAGCTTTTGCTATGCAGATTTTTTCATTGAGAATTTTTAATTACATACTGCCAGTAATTTTTTAAATTTGCTTTATATTTTGATAATTCAGTCAATAAAGTCTGAATTTTTAAAATGGTATTAATTTTTTTTTTTTTTCTTTTTTTTAATCATTTCACTCCAAGCAAGGCAGGAATGCCACTATTATGCAGGGGCTTTAGAAAGTGAAGGTGAGAGAAATGACTGGGTATAGTAGGGGCCAAGGAAAGAATAAAAGCTGAATGGGGTTCAAGAAAATAGATGGCGATTGACATTGCATTAAATTTTTGAAGATTGTAGTTATAAGGGAAGAAAGGAAACAGCTTCTGTTTCTTCCACAAGCAGGAAGAGTGTGAAAAGAAACTGTTGGCATAAAAGTGTTGATTACATTTACCTAATTCAACAGTAAAAGGGTGGGACATAAATACCAATCTAGTAGCACACTTAAACTCATGAAATCCAGGCACTGGGAGAAAAAAGCTTATCAGAGCAGCAGCCATGAAAATATTTGTAGAAAAGACAGTGGGAAGTCATGTCATGTTTGTGAAAGAGTGAGTGAAGTCGAGATGCTAAGTCAGGATTGATTACATTGCAGATCCTTTTTGGATTTTGTCAAGCTACTCGAGATGAGTGTAAACAATCTGGGATTGCAAAGGAAATGTTTGTCACAGATCATTTCCACTTTGCCGAGAATAAATCACTAAGTTCAGACTCGAACATCGGGGACAGAAAGAAAATGCTGAAAAGTCTATTCGCAAGTACTATTTCACAAATCACACTGCATGCAACCAGTCAGAAAAAATAACTCCCGTGGCAGCCAAAATCGCCGACTTTTTTTTCCCCCCAATTCGAGAATACCAACTGTTTTTATCGGCCAAACGTTTTCTTTTCCATTCGTCAAAAGCTGGGAGTGGATGTTCAGTAATTTGCATATCAACATACTTTTATAGCGGCTCCTGCGACAGACTCGTTTTTTTTTTTTTTTTTTTTTTTTTTTAATTCAAATATTCCATTTTCAGCATGTCATGCTGAATACGTGCCCTTTTGTTTGGTAAGTAATTTTCTTTCTCGCCACATTTTCTGTCATAGAATACATGCGACACGCCGTCGCTTGGTTTGACGAGGTAAGTTGCCATTTTCTTCGCTATACACCCCCCTGATCTCACTATCACAAATCGAACAGCCTGGAGCAGCTCTCTTTATCCTGGTACTTCGTCTTAATGGCTCTATTTCTCTTGCGTGTGTCGGAGAGTCGTCTCCTCAGACGTATCTAGGGTTTCCAGAAGTTCTGTGTCTGTGGAAGCATCGGATTCGCAGATCTCAATTATCTGCTCACTGTCAGACGATGAATCATCATCAGATTCGCTCAGCGATGTATCAGAATCAACGAAAAGGTGAAGATCTTTTACATGCCGTGGCATCCCGTCAACTAGTATCGTTTGTGGACTTACAATGTCCATCACGCGACCCACTTGATACCTGAAGGTACACCGGCCATGGGAAGCTTTCACCCATACTCTGTTCTCAACTTTGTATATATCGTGATACCTACAATGATCAGGTGGTAATGTTGTAGCAATTCCCTTCACTTTCAGTTGGTAAAGGTGAATCATATTGGCAGCTGCATTAGTTGACGATATATCATCCTTTGGCGTGATATTATGCCAGTATACTGCCTCCATTATCGAACACTGCTTTCTTGCTGCAATTCGTTTTATGCTCCGATGAGATCTTTCCACTATACCGTTTCCTGCAGGAACATAGGTGCAGCGAAAACGAAGTTGGATTCTCCAGTCATCCAAGAAATCTTTAAAGTACTTACTGTGAAATGCAGTGTCATTGTCGGTCAGGATTTCTGATGGTGGGCCTCGTTCAAAAAAAATACTTTCTAACTGCCGAATGACGCTTCTTGAGTCTTGTTGAAGCAGGCGTCGCCATATCGCAAATACGTAAGGTAGTGTTGCCCACCATAATGTGTAAGCGAGTCCAGATTTCAGTCACACTTAGGTTGCCACGAGGTCAACAACTTGAGACTGGGTCAATTGACTGGCATTCTTTACATTTTCTGACCACTGCTTTGATGGCCGCCTTGGATGTTGTAGGGTAGACTCGTCTCACAAAATATAGCGTCTGCCTGACGCCAGGATGTCCACTCTGGCAATGTATGGCACGTATCTGATCAGGAGAGGTTTCGTTCACCATGGAAGTGCATATCGGGCGTGTTGGTTCAGTTTCCTTCTTTATCATATCATCGTTGCAGTACTCTGGTGAGCTTATCTGCTCGATTCTCACTCGACGTTACTAAACTTATCGTGATCAATAAGTTATACTCTTGAATCAGCTTTTCAAGAGTACTCAATCGCCTCTGGATCAGCATCTCACTTGCCGCTTTAGTTTGTATTCTGGCTTTGCCAGTAAGCATGTTTGATACCCACCGGTGCACACACACGGAGTCTGTGAAGAGGTGTAGCTCCATTGCATCCCACTGTAATGCTAAATTGATGCCCTTCAGAATAGCATCCAATTCTGATAAATTGATATGTTGGGTGTCTTTCACAGGTCACAGCCAACATGCATCTTCTACAACGAAACCCCTGTGGCAAGAAAATTTGCATCGACCCATAACTCATAAGCATGTCCACTCTTGCACCACTTACCGTGTGCAGGGTCATTCTGGTGTATTCTTTCCGCTATGTCCTCAATCATGTTCTTAAGGGGAGCATCTGTCACTTCGTCGTCCCAACCAGATGTGATCGATACTATCCTGCGTTTTACAAATGATGCAGCAACGCGAAGCCATCTACACACAGGAACATGGCCCACCAGTTTTCTACACCACAAGAAGACGTTACGTCGTGTCAGGACCTCAGGAACTGATGGAATGCCATTTTCACGTGTCCACTTAAGCGTGTTATCTTCCACGACATGCAAACCCAGCACACGTGTGCCATCCTGTAACCGCTCAAGATCCTTGCAGGTCAAACCAAACGCAGCCAAGTGCTCTTTCACACGAGCTGCTGAAATCATGCTCTTGTCAACATAAATGTCATCAATATATGATGAGGTTGCCCGTCGAACGGACTTGTCTTTCGCCAACGCGGCATCCACAATGGCCTTCATTATGGCTGGTGCAACATTCAACCCGAAACCCATTCGGGTCGAGCAATATCTTCGCCCTTTGAAAATTACAATTTGAAAGGGCCAAAGTGACTTGTGGATATGTACTTGTAAATAGGCCTGCTGTTGGTCAAGGATCGCGACATCCAGTCCTTTTTTACGCCACTCCCTCAGTTTCTGTGCACACACGTCAGCATTGGCTGCATGTGCGTCAAGACACTCATTCAGTTCTTGATAGTCTAATACTGGCCGCACTTTATTTTTGTTTTTCTGCACCACCACCATCAACGGAATTAAACCTTTCAGGATAAGGCTGCAACCAACCGTTATCAAGCCAGGTCTGCAGCTCACGTTCGTATTCCTCCTTGACTCCTGTTGGTATTGGGTACTCAGGCATCCGATTTCTCAAACTCTCCAGTGATCGACCGTCAGACCACTTCCATGATGCGACCCATATCTTCCGGTTTGGGTCGAATTCAGCGCAGAAATAATGTTCTTCTATTTTAATAGTAGTGTAACAAACTACCCCATGCTTGGGAAACCATACATCACCATACTGTGTTATTTGGAGTCTGCCCAACTTTTTAATGGTGTCGAATCCAAGCAACAAGTCAAAACCCAGTAGCTCTCCATCCACTACCAAGATATCGATTTTGAGGGGGTTTGCATTGTCCACGTCAAGCTTAATACATCCAACTCCGCAACATTTGAGTATATTTCCGTTTACGGTGAGTACGTTCACCTCAGTCACCCACCAGGATTGATAGACTGACTTACTCACGAGTGTCTGAGCAGCCAGTGTCCACCAGTGCCACTCTTTTAATTCCGTTCACGTAAATACCCAAGACGGGTAACGCATCATTCATAACTCGCTTATGGAAGAGACCGGCGCTGACGTCTTGTCCCCTTCTTTTCTCTGGACACAATAAAGCAATGTGGCCTACTTCTTGACACCGGAAGCCACGTATTGTTGTGTGTGACCTGCGTGGCTGACGGACATTTTTTCTTTGAACTGGGCAGTCCCTGGCAAGGTGATTCCACCCAGAGCACCAATAACATCGCATACTCTCCTGATGTTTAACATTTGGATGTTTATCAGCTCCACCTGGTAAAATGGTAGCTGCAACCATTTCCTCAGTTACAATTTGATCTTTCATTATGACCCGAGCTCGGTCCAACAGTTGGTTTGTATTCATGTCTTCCAACCTGGAAGACGCGCGCAGTAGTTGCTTGACGTGCACTGGTAACCCTGCTATGAACCCACATGCTAATCCTTGCTCCAATATCCTGCCAAATAGACCAGCTAGCTTCTTCAAGTCAGCTAGAAACACATCGACAGACTCGCCTGGGCGCAGTCGGCATTCCGCGAATTGTTCGTAAGCCAAGAAACAATCCGGTGCAAAGGCAATCTTCAGGGCTTGTTTTATCTGCTCAACATCTGATTTTTGTTCCAAGTTTAACTGCTGGTAAACAGCAAATGTCCGCCCATCGACCTCAAAGGAAGAACACATTCAACCTTTTTAATTCCACACAGGTCACAAACAAGTTCTGCCTTCTCAATCCATTCAGTAACTCCTTGTCCGGTCACTGAACCATCAAACTCGGGTATCAACTTGACGTCAAATGTCTTGTTTGTCATAGTGCCGAAATAGCTTGTCAACGATCTGGAATTGCAAAGGAAATGTTTGTCACAGATCATTTCCACTTCGCCAAGAATAAATCACTAAGTTCAGACTCGAACATTGGGGACAGAAAGAAAATGCCGAAAACTCGATTCGCAAATCTCACAAATCACACTGCAAGCAACAAGTCAGAAAAAAATAACTCCCTCGGCAGCCAAAATCGCCGACTTTTTTCCCCCCGTTTCGAGAACACCAACTGCTTTTATCGGCTGAACATTTTTTTTTTTTCCATTCATCAAAAGCTGGGAGAGGATGTTCAGTAATTTGCATATCAACATACTTTTATAGTGACTCCTGCGACGGACTTGTTTTTTTTTTTTTTGTTTTTTTTTGTTTTTTTTTTTTTAATTCAAATATTCCATTTTCAGCATGTCATGCTGAATACGTGACCTTTTGTTTGGTAAGTAATTTTCTTTCTCACCACATTTTCTGTCATAGAATAAACGTGACGCGCTGTCGCTTAGTTTAATGAGGTAAGTCGCCGTTTTTTCGCTATAATGAGTAGCAGGAGCACCTAGCCAGATATGGCAACAGTATTCAATGCACGGATGAATGGTAGATTTATAAATGTGCAAGATGGACTATGACAAGAACCTCCTGGCATGACACAGTAACCCAACTTTCCTTGAGTAGATGCAGCTATTGATTTGATTTGAGTTAGTTGTTCCACTTCAAGTCAGTTGAAAATGTAAGGCCAAGAAGTTGCATTGTATTGCTCTCTATAAGTCTAGCATCAGCCATTCTGATGGCAGGCAGGAAAGTTTCTCTCTGGTCGTTAAATGGGAGCAGTTTCGTTTTGGAAGCATTAAAATTTACAAGCCATTTTCTTGCCCAACTAATTGGAGGCCATTTTCAAGAGCAGTGGCCAGGTTAACTTTGTCAGCTCTGACAGACTTGCTTTTGAGACAGAACTAAATGGTAGTGCCATTAGCATAAATTCCTACTTGGGAACTGATGACATCAGGAAGATCATTGATAAAGATCAGAATCAGCACATGACCTAGGATAGAACCTTGGGAGACACCCACATTTGTGTGAAAGGACCTGGAAGCAAGCCCATTCAAAATGACCTTCATTTCACAATTTGATAAAAATGATTGGATTAAATCAAACACGTACAATAATACTGTAGCCCTGGAGCTTATGTAGAAGACCAGTGTGCCAAGCCTTGTCAAATGCCTTTGAGATATCTAGAGCCACAGCTCAAACTTTGTTGTTATTATCAAGAACTTGATGTACATATGGCTGTTAGCACATTAGCAGTAGACCTGGCAAAACAGAAGCCATATTGTTTGTCAGAGAGTACATTGTGAGAGGTAAGATGCTTAACCACTTCAGCATTGAATAAAGCCTCAAATACTTTGTCAAAATGTGGTAGGAAACTAATAGGGCAATAGTTAGAGGGTCAGAAAGTTCTCTATAGACCTTAAAAACAGGAACTACAGCAGACAAATTCCAACAAACTGAAAAGCAGGAAGCAGCGAGGCAATAGTTGTAATGTTTGGAGAGAAGTGGAGCCAGCTCAGGAGCACATATCTTTAGGACGACAGCTGAGATCTCGTCAGACCTTGTGGGAGTTTAATTTAGAAATAATGTTAGAGACCTGTGATGAGATTATGTGCATATCACTCAGTAGAGCCTCTGTTCTAGGAGGGAAATCAAGTGTGAGTACTCCAATTGAGTCGAGTGTTGAGTTGGAAGAGAATTTCTCAACAAAGCATTCAAGCTATAGATTATACAGTAAGGTCTAATTAGTTGCTGTCAGAATTGAATTCTGAAAATTGGATAGTCAGAAAGTTTCTTTTGGAAAATGATTGTGCTAGAAAAAAAATCTGGTTTTGTAAGGTTACAAAATAAAGACTTTGTCATTTAAATTAATGAGACTTTTGAGACAATAGTCAATTTGTGTGTTGACTGGTTGGCTATTAAAATACAAATGGTAGTGAGATCAGCTTAAATTTTCATTAATTGGCTATTAAAATTTAAAATGTCTGAGTTTGTTTTCTAAATAATTTTAAAACAGAATTTGTTCATAATAATCTTAAAATCATTAACATTTTTTTAGAGATTGGATCATTTTGAAAGGTTATGCTTAAAATTACTATTTA
This sequence comes from Acanthosepion lycidas, assembly GCA_963932145.1. Taxonomy (NCBI): domain Eukaryota; kingdom Metazoa; phylum Mollusca; class Cephalopoda; order Sepiida; family Sepiidae; genus Acanthosepion; species Acanthosepion lycidas. The sequence goes on along the minus strand of OZ010585.1, from coordinate 81,127,564 downwards.
AATTTGGAAGTGTCATAGATTGACATTTGATATTTTGTAATTTTTTTTTTTTTTTTTTTTTTATTACAGGAGTCATGTATTTTAAATGGCTGACTAAACTTTACTTCCTGTAAAGTAATGGGAAATATAAAACTGTTTTAAGATACCAAATGAAAAAAATTAATGCTTGAATTTTCATGTAGTATTGTTTTATCTATCCAAAAACAAGTGTATATTAGGTTAAATATAACTCAATGCACCGAAAGGAAAATAGTTACCTTTTTCTTTTTTTTTCCTCTTGTTCATAACTCGATTATTTTTTTTTTTTTTTTTTTAATTTAACTTTTAATTCTAACAAAGATTTGAAGTTTGTTTTATTCTATTTGTTTTTTTTATTTCCTTTAAAATATCAAGACTAAAATATTTTTATTCAGCAGTCAGCACTAAATTGAGTCAGCCATGGCACACATGGAAAAAAGAAATGAAACTGGTTTTACATTTGAAGAGGAAAAATTATTCCTTTGTTTTTTCATGTTTTTTTGTTTTTTATTTTTTTATTGTTCTTCTGTTTATCATCTGCTTATTCATGGAGACAGATTTTTTTTCTTTCTCTGCTGTCAGAACAAATTCTTCCAGTTGAGAGTGCTTAATCTGAGCAAAGTTAATCAGATAACCCTCCAACTATAATTGTTGAGTTTGCTTTCTTTTAATAAGATTTTTTTTTTTTTATTTAGATTTTTAGTGTCCTTTTGGATTTATCCAAGCTTTACTTAATTATGAATTAATTGAGAATCATTCTTGCTTTCAATATTGACTGAGTTGCCTAAACAATCAGGTTTAATTCTAAAGGAAAAAATTCTATCTTAAAATTAAATTGCTTGGAATTATTTTTTTAAATTAGTATATTACTTTAATCTGCATACTTAAGATTTTTAGCATGAATACAATATTTACAGTGTTGGGAATTTGTGTAAAAGATATCTTCGCTAATATTATTTTATTATTGTTTATTGTAGCATAAGTTTTACAAAATGGTTGAAAAGACACAAATAACCGAAAGGCATATTTGTTGCCAAGGGTTAAAATCTGCAACAATTAAGCTGCCATATTTGTAAATGTTTTTTACCTTTAGGCATGAAACTTAAATTTTGATTGCTCTTCATTTCTGTATTTACATAAACTGAACAAATCCACTTGGCAAAAATTTTAAGCCAAATTTGATTATTGGAGGTTATTTTATATATGTAAAAAAAAAAAAAAAATATGACATTCACTTTGTTTCAAAATACCTGATTTTTATTTACTGCTTCAAAGAAAATTATTTTCATTCTTCTAATTAATGGCAATATTTTCTTCTGAAAAAAATTGAAATTAGGTTATAATTATTACAAATGCCAGGTTTGCCAGTATATACGAGTTTGTGGCTCTCCACAGCTTCATTTAATATGTGAATTGCTATGACATCTTGGGAAAGTAGTTTCCCATTACTTTCTTCAGTTTTGAACTTGGAGTTGTCTTACTCTCTGTCTGGTTATCACCCAAGGTTTGAGAGCCTAGTGTACACTACTATTTAACTCATGACTAGAGGAAGAGAAGGATTCATGCTTTGTCCAAGGCTATTAGTGTGAATGGAACAGCGCAGACTGTTAGTTTAAATTTTGCTCACAGTCCACTTCCCATACTGATAACTTTGACATGAAATTTAAAAAAAAAAAAAATTTTTCTATGGCTTCTTTAGTTTATGGAATATTCTAATTAAAATTCTTTTGCATTGTAACTTTTTACTACTCTTTTTACATGTCATGAGTAAATTATTTGTTCATATTCAAGCTGTCCCAATATTCATATCCTTATACTCTGCTTCAAATTATATCAGTTTCCAATTCACTCTATATCAAAACCTGCCAGCCAGATGTGAATGCTACAAAATCAAAACTAAAAATAAAAATGTCATTCTCTGCACAGGGGCTCTGAGCATCACATCCAGCTCACAGAACCAATCTCCCTCCCAATATAAAATACAAATTAAAAGAATTAAATCCAGAATATTGCTGCTAAAGTAAAAGCATGACAAAAGTGTGTCATGTATCTACCCAGTCTGCTTTTAAGGACTCTACTCACAATACTGAAACCAAAGTCTGCAGGCAGGCTGTCACTATATCACCACTAGTGACCTCAGTCAATCAATTCAATGTGAGCATCAACTCCAGGCCCTACCAACTTTCCTTAATCCTCTATATTGGCAATACAAAGAATTTTATCTTGACAATTATCTTTTCTTTTTGCCTCACTGACAGTACTTTGTTGTGTCACTTATTCTCTCATGCAACCATATACATTTATAAAAATATTATCAGCTCATTATTAGATAATTTTGTATTTGATATATAACATAGTAGCAAATTAACATCTCATTGCAAAAGGCTGTATAATTTCTTCAAACTATTTCTTCACCTCAAGATGTTCTTCAATTCTCACTTGTGTTGGTGTGAATAAAAACTGGGAAAGGTCCAGTGTACATTTAACATAGGAATAGATGATAAATGGATTCACCTGGCATGGTCTGGTTGGAGGGTAGATAAATTGGGACCTTTTTGCTGCAAATTCTGTCCTCTCATGACTGGTTAATGGACAAGATCTTGCAATAGCTCTTGACTACATATGAATAAAAACTGGTAAAGGTCCAGTGTTATATTATCTGCACATTCATTATGTTTCAATAATGTCCTTAAAATGTTTAAAAACATTAGACCAACATTTGATCAGTCATTTTATCAAGATTTGATCTTTGTAAAATAATATTTCGATTGTAGATGGTGATACCAAATACTCGGTGTATCATGAAATATATCGGTAAAATAAATGTAATTATCTAATCCCAGAAGTATAATTAGTTTTACCAATTAGTTGGTGTGTTTTGCTCAGTCCTGTTGTTATGGAAACTTAAATTTTTAACTCTTAACATTTTTAGACCTTCTGAACTGAAGAAAAGGTGACATGTTTTGTCGAACCTCAAAAAAGTTAACAGATTTTAAGTTTAATTAGAAAATGTGGATATTGCTTTTTTTTTTTTTTTTTTAAGTAATATAATAATTTAATATATTTTGCAATTATCATTTATTTTATTTCATTATATATATTAAGATTATTATATTTATTTGAAGTTGTATATGTAGTGTTTATTATTTGTTTCAACTTTTTCCACAGTTACCAAGTTTTACTGTATTAGTATTTATTTGTTTTTGTACATCTAAGCTGAAGATTATTTGTCTTATTTTTACTTTCTGTTTTTGCTTACCTAAAGTTATATTTATCAACTTTGAATTTTCTAATTTTTATCAATTGATAGTTTAGGTGTTAGTATTATCAAAAAGGCTGTATAAATGATTTTATTGTATGTTAAATAATGACTATATAATCTATACTATATAAGTATTTTAGGCTTAAATCCTTATATATATATATATATTTATTTATTTATTTTTATCTTTTTCTGAAATTCACAAACTTTTTTATATTCTTGTTTGTTTATTTCTGTTCTATTTCCTAATTTGTCTTACTTTCTTGTCTTTTTGTTTACCTAACATTTTATATATTTAAAAAAAAAACGGTTAATTTTTTGAGCTTCTAAAACACAATGTATATAAATGTTCATATATGTATATTATGTCCCCAAGGTTGTCATAGTGCGGACAAGTTCCCACTGTCAATGAAATGCTTCTGAGGTATGCATCTCAAATAGCTTCTGGAAACTAAGTCCAGCTCCAAGCCAGAGAATGGATGAAACCAGAAAACCGATGCCTTGTAACCAGCTGCTTTGGGTAGATGGAGCTCAACAGCCCAGGAAGGAAATGCATCTAGAAGGAAAACCCTGATTTTTTTTTTGATTTTTTTTTTTTTTTTTTTTTTTTTTTTTTTTTTTTTAAACCTCCACTGCCTTGCTGTCATAGCCAAAGTCCAGAAAAGGATATGGAAGTGAATCTATGGGGAAAATTGTGAAAATGACCTACCTCAGAATCGCCCACGAATCTGTGCGTCATGCAAACTCTGATTTTTCAACGATAAAAAGAACCAAAATGGCAGCGCCCATATTTTATGCCAGGCGGTCGCAGACAATTAACGCGAAGTCTCGTTGTCTCGTCATTCGCATGCAAATTATGGTCAGTCCTCGGCTGTATAAAGCAGACGCGTTTTTTGTTTCTGGGCTCTGAACTTTGTGCTTGTGAGAAGGTTGGACGTGTGACACTATTTTTGTCGATTACCCTCCTCACGGTTCCTATCAGCTACTATCAGTTGAGTCGTTGAGTCACCACAAGCTATTTCGGCAATGGACAAGTTCGATTTAAAATTGATCCCAGAATTCGATTGCTCCCCCATGGGCCCGACTGTCGTCGAATGGTTTGAGAAGGCCAAACGTGTTTGCAGGGTGTCCAAAATAAAAGAACCATGTGGATCGCCTCACCAGAGTACTGCGCAAGTGGCTGGATCTGCTCAAGAGAGGAGAACCGGTGCTCGAGAGCTGTGCAGTGGTAGGGAGACAACTGGATGAGGACCAGGTGGCCAATACCCATCATCAAAGCGGACATCCGGGTGTGAAATGAACTCTGTACTTCGCCAGGATAGTCAACCTGCAAATGTCCAGAGAAAGCATTAGATCCATTGTGAAGGCCTGCACAACCTGTCAGTTGATCGATCCGGCACCTGTTCACTGGGAAAAAGGAGAATTGTGTGAAGAGCAACTGGAGCAGACTAGCAATGGACATAACTCACTACAATGGTGAGAATTTTCTTATTGATTGTGGTCCCTCTAGGTTTGCGATATGGTGGCTGCTGTGCCGACAAGATGCGAGCGCCATCATTCGACTGTTGGAGAATGTTTTGCTGGAGCGAGGCCCACCCATGGAAATACTGACAACAATACTGCATTCACCAGTAAAGACTTTAAAAAATTTGCGGACAATTGGGACGTGCATCTGCGGTTTCAATGTGCCTACTCGTCGAGTGGAAACGGCATCATAGAGTGAAACCACAGAACCGTCAAGACCATCGCAGCCAGGAAGGGCTGTACAGTATCGGAGGTGGTTTACTGGTATAATGTCGCCCCGAAAGATAACGTTTCACCGTCCACAGCACCGGCTGATGCACTGCATAAGTATCATGTCAGAGTGAAAGGCATTGAAGCCAACCCGCTGCCTGAACTAGAAGTGACCGGAGGGAGATTGAAAAAACCCACGCAGCAAGTGTACGACAAAATATGGCACTAGACGTGTTACAGAGGTGATCAACCCACAATCTGTGAGAGTTGATGGGGTGCCTCGTCATATTAAAGACCTGCGACCAGTGATGCAACCTCTACCATTACTGAGCGATGAAAGCGATTCCGAGTCTGAGAGTAGTGAGCGTTCGATCTGCCTGGAGTTAGACCTGCAGGGCAGTGACTCCGATATCAGCAGCTTCCCGGCAGACACCGTGTTTACCGACACTCAAACCACAGACAAGAGCACGCATGAGGATGAAGCTTGTGTTGTCCCCCTTTGGAGGGGGACTCAATGGCAACGATCGCCACCTCCTTGCCCTGTTTGTGACCATGTGATCATGGGGGAGTGTGGGGAAAATTGTGAAAATGGCCTACCTCAGAAACACCCGCGAATCTGTGCGTCATACAAACTCTGATTTTTCAACAAGAAAAAGAACCAAAATGGTGGCGCCCATGTTTTATACCAGGCGGTCTCAGACAGTTAATGCGAAGTCTCATTGTCTCGTCATTCGCATGCAAATTATGGTCGGTCCTCAGCTGTATATAGTAGGCGCATTTTTTGTTTCTGGGCTCTGAGCTTTGTGCTCGTGAGAAGGTTGGACGTGTGACACTATTTTTGTCGATTACTCTCCTCACGGTTCCTATCAGCTACTATCAGTCGAGTCGTTTCTTTACCACCACAGAATCCATATAAAAGATCCATAGTGGATCTCTGAAAGTGGTTGGCTTTCAGCACTGACAACCTTACAACTTTCCAGCAACTTCTGCAGCCAAGCCGGGACCCCAAATGTAATGCCCTGTATTCTTTTGGATCTTGTCATTACAACCGAGAGGGGGAGGGGGCATGTAGTCTGGGCAGCACACTACCTTCATAGAAGGAAAACTCTGAATTCAAACTACCTGCTGCCTTGTAGGTCTTACTTCTTAAACTTCTGAGAGGAGGGACAGGAAAAACTTCAACATCCTCAGTGCAAAAGGAACTGGCAAATCATTGTACTATTGAATGTTACCATGAACTACATTTGTGAGATGGTATTTAAAAAAAAAAACAAGTAGTAATATATGCTTAATTGGGAAATAACTTGTAATAATTTCTTTCTTCTTGTAGGAGGCATGCTTAAAATTCATGGGGAAGCCCTTAGTCCCAATGTTCCCTACAAAACTCTTCTTGTTTCTGCAACTGATACTGCTAAATTTGTGGTGGAAGAGACATTGGATAAATATGGTGTACCCAAAGAGGAGTCCTATAAATATTGTTTAGTTCAGGTGAGTGCTTTTGTTTTCATTACATCAGACAAAAATGTTTAACAAATTAAAGCTTATTAACAAGTCATTAGTTAAATATCTTGAAGTAATAAAATCTAATTTCCTTGCTAAAAAAACAAACAAAATTAACTTGTTCACATTAATGATGAAATGAATAGTGATTCACAGATTATAAAAACTGTTTCTTATATATATATATATATATATATATATATATATATATATATATATTATTTTTTTTTAAAATGATTCCTTCGCTACATAAGAGTTCTCATGTTTCAAAAACAAAAGTGTGTGTGTATATATATATATATATATTATATATATGAAACAGTTTTTATTATCTGTGAATTTGTTTAAAATTTACTATTTTAAAAGGTGACTGTTCCAAAGGGTGACAGGGAGTATCATGGTGGTTCTCTTGGAGATGAAAAAATTCTTGATGATGATGAATGTCCATTGGCTATTCAGCTACAGTATGCTCCTGAAAGAGGTAAGATTCTTTTATTTTCTGCCGTAAGAAACTTTTCTCTCCTTCTCTTGCTCTTCCTCCCTTCTTTTCTGTTGTTTTTCCCACCTCTTTTAAATGCATAATCCTTTTGAAAGTTGTTCAACCTTGGAATACAAAAATAATCATTACTAATCAAGTATTTCATTTTAATTTTATTATTATTTGCTATTGAATTTTGACAATTGTACCAAGCTTAGTATATGAAAATAGGATTTGGTAATTGTATCTAAGCACACTTTGACTATTTGAACAGAAATATCTTCATCAATATTACTATATGAATGCTTGTCATTTTGAAAATTCATTTGCAAAAATCTTTGATTTTGTCAGTTTAATGTGCAGGCATTATACCATAACAAATGTCTTATCATTTATATGCAATCAATAAAATCAATATTTACATAGAATCATTATTTGATAGAAAATCTTAGTTTCCAAATATTCTTGTGACAAAAATAATTAAATTCAGTTGCATGTGATCCAGTTTTCATTTTTTTTTTGTCTATCTTAAATCATTAATTGTACAGTTTTTCTATAAACATTTATTTACATTGAATTGTCATGACACAAGTTGCATTGTTCATCAACTGGCATATAATTTTATTTTAGGTTAAAAAACAATCTTCAGATTTCAGTACAAAAACTTTCATTCCATTTTTTCTTATGGTGATTTTCTATTAGTCACTTAGATGTAGCCCAAGGCCAAAAGTATAGAGCACCCAGTGAGGATTGAACTCACTATTTGGTTGTAAGTGATCTAGTGAGACAAGCTTGCTAACCGTTACACTACGTCATAATGTCCAAATTCTTTTTTTCTTACCTACCTAGAGTTATTTACACTTATGATCATTTTTGTTTAATTTAAATCCATTCAGTTTCATCTTCATTTCATCTATTGTGTAATTTTAAAAAGAAATATTAATGCCTTAGATTGATTCTATCTTGTTCTCTCTTCTCTCACTTCTCAGACAGAGTTGTGATTAATGAAGAAGGTAGGAGATTGGATGTCCTTTATTGGCATGCGCTATTTGAATTTTGTTTAGAATCTTATGCAACATGTAGCTTTGTAGTTTTTTGTCCAAGACTTGAATCTCTTACATTTCTAATATTTTTCTTTGCTTTTTTTTCATTAAATAAATTCACTTAATGAAAAAAATCTGTTGAAACAACAGTTGCATTCTTCATTGAAAAGAAATTTAGAATTTAGTTTCTATCCATCAAAGTCTGTTTTAATTTGATTCCAAAATACAAGTACAGTTTTTTTCCTTACATTTTCTTTTGGGTTTTTTTATAGTTCATCTTTATATTACTTTCATAAATGAAATTTTTTTTTTTTTTTTAAATAATTCATAATTTATGGCATAAATGTTTATAGTTTCATGTCGAGACTTCAGACCAAGTTGATCATTTTGTCAACTTATAAAAAGGTTCAGTGAGCTACATGTAAATAGTATTAAATATAAATTACATAATTGTCACTCACTGAATAGAAGCAAATAATTCAGTTTTATTTTTCAGCATTTAATACACACACACACACAGAGAAAAGACTTAACTTTAATGGCACAGTATTCCAAAAGACTGAAGAGAACCTGGAAAATTGAAAAATTCTTCCAAATAGGAGAGAAGAAAATAACTAGTGAGAGGAGGGAATAATTGAATCTGTTCTGTTAAAAATTATTGCAGCTGGAATTTCAAGGAAGGAGAAATAATTTGAATAATTAAATGAAATTTCTAATCTTAACTTGTTTCAACTTTTTTTCTAGCACCTCACCAAAATCATCGAACTATATCCCCTCCCTAAAAAAAAAAAAAAGAAAATACTTATTCTATGTATGTAGAGTAGAAATTAGCCGGTATACATTATTTTCCTCTTACATTTAAGTTTCTGAATATACTTTCATCAGTTAAGTGCCTTGATATAATGCATTGTATGCAAGATATGATCTTAGTCAATGGATGTCTTAACATTTCTCTTGAGTGTTTTATGACCACCAGCAACCAATTTCTCTGTTGCTTTTAGTCAAGAAATTGTTTACTATTATCTATTGTTAATTTTGATATTCTTTTTAATGATTCCTTTTAGGACAAGGTTCAATCAATTCACATGCTTTGTGTATTTAATCATAGATTTACATTTTGGAGATATATGCCATAAATAACTTGTGTAACTGTTGATGAAACATGATGATCATGAGTAAATATGATCACAAAATAGATGAATGTTATTTAATAGGTTCAAGTATTTGAAGTAGTCTTTAAACAAAGAGTTTCTTTAAGAATTTAGTGATACACATTTGTGATTGTTACAAATGTTTCATAACCTAAATAAAATTTTGTTCAACTTTTTATAATTTTTTTTTTTTTTTTTTTTTTTTTCCCCTACCAATCCTCACAGAATGTTCCTGCAGTCATTTTATACAGCATGGCTTTAGTAATTATTAGGTTGGTGCAAAAATAATGACCTAATAATGTCGTTTTTTGACGTATTTTTTAACGTCAAAAAACAACGTTATTACGTCATTATTTTTGCACCAACCTAATACATTTAATCATTTCAATTACTTAACTTTTTCTCTTTGAGATAACTGATATGAATTTATGCCTGCTACCCTGTGTTGGTAGAACACCTATCATCATTGTTGTTCTTTCTATCAGCATGTCTTATATGTTCTCTGTTTCAGTTCAAAAGAATAATTGCATCATTTTCTTCTTCATAACACGGGTTCCAAACCTTTAAAAGCACTCAAATTCTTAACTACATTTGGCTAGTGTTAAGTCATTGATTCCTTGTACCAGTTTTCTCATTTTTATTGCAGAGTTTTAATCACAGTACCAGGCCTGCACACTTTAGAAAAAAACTGATGGGCCACATTGATCTCAGAAAATTAACTGCAGATCAGAAAAGTAAATTTTTTGCATAAATTACTGAGTATGAGTGAGCTAGAAAAATCCATCCATCCATACATACACACACACACACACACACACATTATATATGAGGGAGATACAAACAGATGTATAAAAAAAAATTTTTCTATAAAGTTAAAAGAATTAGATATAAAGATAATGAAATAATTTTGAATAAAGTTATGCTTCCACAAAACTGAATTTTTTATATGTGATCAGTCATATATTTACTCTAATGAACATTTAAAAAAATATCTACTATTTTGAAGGACTTATGGACACAGAACGTTAAAACACAGGTTCCCATATGAATAGTGAAGTTAAACAACATCAGTCCTGGTCAGTACCTAGACGGGTGACCACTTGAAAATACCAGGTATTGTAAGGTCAGATGTGTAGGTGGTGTAATGAATAATGGTTTGAAATTCTTAATCAGAGAGCAGAGTTCCAATTGATATTTACATACACAAATACCTTTGGGAAAGGTATGAATCCACCTCTTCTCCCCCCAGATATAGGTTAATTAGGACAAGTCACTAAAATCCATTATTATCTTCAAAAAAAATTGCACACAAAATATCTATATTTAAATAGGTTGCCACTAAACAAAAACAACCAACTACTATTTTGAAAACCTCTCACAAGCCATATTGTCTAGACTCACAGGTCTCATATGACATGTGGACCATATTTTGTACAGGATTTCCTGTGTGTCCATTATTTTGAATTACCTTCTGTAAAATGATGAAAGAAATCCTTTAGTTGACTTGAAGTAGAGATTGTATTTTCATTTCTATACTTATCATATCCACTGTCCTTCTTCATGAATTTTATTTGAATCTAGCATACGAGTACTGTTTATTTTGATGCTCTTATTCCCAAATGTCATTATATATTCTGAGAAAGGTTAGTGAATGAAATATACAAGAGAGATAGTAGTAGCAATTAATATACAATTCTAAAATTTACAATCTTACAAATTTGATCATACTGAAAATTGCAGTAAAAAATCTTTAAAAAAAAACTGTTTTACACTTTGGTAAATTTCCATAAAAAGCAGATGAGGATAAAGTTATAGAACTGTTTGTTAAAAGAAAAATACTTTTTTTCTTTTTTTTTCTTTTTTTTTTTTTTTCTTTTTTTTTTTTTTCTTTTTTTTTTTTTTTTTTCTTTTTTCTTTTTTTTTTTTTTCTTTTTTTTTTTTTTTTCTTTTTTTTTTTTTTCTTTTTTTTTTTTTTTCTTTTTTTTTTTCTAAATTCAATGTCTGTTCTTTCTTGGTTCATAGATTTGATTATGGCATTGCGTAGTGTCTATTAATTTGTTGATTTTGAGCATTGCATAATATGCCTTGCTTATTTCAAATCATTTTATTCTTCAGTACTGTTTTAAGAAAGGTAAGACATTACAACAATTAAAATGTTGGTATTAAAAAAAAAAAAAAGCAAAAGCAATAAAGTGAGGAAACTGGTTTGAATTAAACTAGCAAAAAAGAATCTCGTGTACACCAAGTATCACTTTGCAGAATAAAAAGAAATTTACTTTTTGTCTTACTATTTAATTGGGAATTAAAATCATTAGATAAACATTCTTTACACATTTACTTTATTCAAGTTTAAATCTTGGAAATAAACCAAAACAGTGAAGATAATGATTTTATGACAAAATATAATTTTCTTTCCTTTACTTTTGTAAGTGGAAATTGAATGATTTAATTTACTTCTCACACTTGTTTAAGTCACTTTTTTCCAAATATTTTCTTTTAATTTTTTTTTTTTTATTTTATTTTCCTTCTAATTCTTTTTTGGACAACCAGGTAATAATAAAGGTAGGATCAATATGCACAATGCATCTTTTTTTTCTTCATGTAATGTCCTCATGAACTTTTGCATGTTTTTTTTTTTTGATGAATGTTCACAATTTGCATGACTTCATAAATTTTGTAAATTCTCATTTGTTATATCCATGCTATCTTTTTTTATTTTATTTTTATATATGCCTTTCTCAGCCACTATCATCTCTCTCTTCTCATATGTTATCAATTTATGCTTATTAATTTGTCCTCAGATTCCTTCTAGAAAAGTTGGTCAAAAATTGTACACTACATATTTTAACCTCAGATTTTTGTGAAATTTCTCCATTAATTTATGTACATTTTTTTTATAGGTTCAGGTCTATTAAAATAAAAAATAAATTCTTTTTACTATAAATTGTATATTTTGAATTTTTTCTCAGGCTTTGTTTTAAATTCAATGATAGTATAAACCTGTGAATGTATGTATGTGTGTGTGTGTGTGTGTGTATGTATATATATATATATATATATATAATTATTTATTTAAAAATGATTCCAACACGCTACATAAGAGTTCTCATGTTTCAAAACAAGAGCCGAAAACTTCAATATAATTATTTGAATTAAATTGAATTAAAGTAAGCTATGTTCCATCTTCAAGCGAAATTTTTTTGGGAATAACTTATTTCTGAAATTTACGTGTTTTAATAGCATATTCATTATTGAAATCAGAATTTCCATGGTAACGGCCAGCGCGATTGTTCATATAGAAAGGGGAACAGGGTGTTAATAATTTGTATCAGTATAGAGTTACATTCATAGAGGTCAACACTGAGTGGTGAGTGACAGTCTATTTCATGCTTTAATTCAATCAATCTTCAGGCCATGTCATGAAACAGTCACCACACTGTGTTGACCTCAGTGTTTACTTTTATATTTACATATGCTCTATCCTGATAGTGAGCACTTTCCCCATAAATATAGAATAACTTTATATAATCTTGGTACCTCCAAAAAAAGATACCTAACTTTTTAAAAAATTTTTCTTAAAGCTTTTATTTTAGTTTTAATTTCAAGCTAATAGATTAAATTTGGTATTTCCAATATGCCAAGTACTTTCCTGTATCTCAAACTGAATTTAAATTGATTGAAATTAGTTTTAAATCATTAAAATTGGTTGATATTTACAAATCTCTTATCACAACGTAATACTATTTGTTAAAAAAATATTGCAAAAGTAAAATCTGAAACTTTGAGGAAGATTACTGAATTTAATGTTTAATTAATCTAATTTGAAACAAATCTTACTTTTACTTTAAAATATTGTATAAAAGCATTTTTTTTTTTTTTTTTTTTTTTTTAACGCAGGTTGGTGTTTTTTATGAAGTGTTGACAACTATCTCAATAGACTTATACTTGAACATTTTTTTTTCTCCAGGGGAAAATCTAAAAATTACTTAATGTCTCTTAATATAATTTTTTTTAACTGCCTAAGAATTTTAAAAATTTAGGAAAATATTCTAAGTAATCTATTGAATTGAATTTTAGGTACCTTGGCTTTATTTGCTATAGCTACCACTCTTATTTTTGTATCATGTCATGAATGGATGCCTGTATTTACAAAAATCTCCACGTTTATACATACACACACAAAAGAAAAATTCAAAATTCTCTTTAAAATATTGTGAGTCACTGAATTCACTGAACTTTTCCATTTATAATTAGTAAATATGGTTTTTACTCAACAATATCATTGAACTGCTACAAATTAATACAGGATTTTAAGATTTAAAACTTTATAAATTATTCTAATTAAAATTTTTCAAAAATGAAAACAATTCTTGTAAAAATTCATTATTCATCAAAAAAATCTTTTAAGACAATAGTGTCCATAATATATCTTATTCATAAAAGTAATTAAAATCTTTTCTAATTAAATAATGTTTTAGTTTTATTTTGCAATTTTTTTTTGCAAGCCCTACAAAAGTGAATTTCTCAATTTCATAAATTGGTAACAAATGTAAACAATAACATTTTTACCAATATTTTCTGAAAGAAGAAATATTTCTAAAATAATTTCATCTATTTGTGAATAAGTACTGAAAGTTTCATAAAAATATAACAATTATTACATTTTTGCAAAAAATTTGCAAATCAATATTTTTCACTTACAATGTTTTTTTGTTTTTTTTGTTTTTTTTAATAAACAAAATCTCCCTTGGTCTTTCCTCTTAATAATAACAAAGATTTTGATGATAAAATTTTGTTTTTATTAAGTTTGGAGCATTTTTTTTCCATTCTGTATGCTTTTTTTTTTAAGTGAATGTTTGGTGTGTGTGTGTGTATATATATATACACACACACACACACTTTGGAGTTTTGTGGCTATATAGATATAACCACTCTTCAGAACAGTTAATCTGCAGATTAACTCTGTTCTGATGAGTAGTTAGACACATGTAGCCACAAAACTCTGAAGTAAAGTTAAAAAAAATTTAAGTGAGAAAAACCTTTTCCATATTAATTCTATTAATCCTCTATCCCTGTCTTCAATATTGAGCACTGCCACAAACGCAGGCTCTTGCCTCAAATGCCTCTTTATTGGCAAATTAATACAGGAAAACTAGCATTTTTGGCTTCCAAAACAGTATTTCAAATTAACACCTGTGTGTGTGTGTATATATATATATATATATATATATATATATAATCTGGCTTATATGAAGTGTCTTTGCTATAAATTATTTTAATGATATTTATATGAATTAATGTTTCCAACATGCTTTACTAATGTTAAGACAAATGCTCAGAATGACACGGATACATTGAGTAATTATTAAAGGAAAAAAAAAATTTTTTTCTTGAAGGAGCTGGGATCATCTAAAACTTGTGTATATAGATTGCATTTTTTTGTTATACACATTGACAGTTTTGTTGTCATAGAATAAGAAATGAGAGAAAGAAAAAAAATTGTTAAAAGTTTTAATTTTTCATAAACTGCGAACTATCAGTGGATTAACTGAAATTATTTTTTTATAAAATCCAACAATAAAGGAATAAGAAAACCTTTGAATGTTCGTCTCTAGAATCCTCATGCAATACTCTTTCTTGGCTAGTTGATGAATTTAGACAAACTTTTTATTGTGCTCCCATCTCTACCCACTCTTCCCTGTCTGAACCTACTCTTGCCTAATTTGCTTTATTCAAGAATGGTTTGAAATTTTATTTTTTAATGGCGCATAAATCATAATACTTGTAAATTTCGTAAGGCAATGATAAATATTTTTGAGTGAACTAAAGAATATAAAATAATTTTTTATTGGGGAGATTTGGAGAAGAGAAGATATCATCTCTCGTAACCCAAATATTATATAAGGTTTATACATAAAAAACAAGACTCAAAACTCCAATGTGAAATTTGTAAGAAACAAACATTTATTACAAGGGCATATAAAATACACTAGAACAGAATACCATGTTTACAAATAAGTTTGCATTTGCAAGAATACCAATTCAAAAATTAAAATATGGCCTCCTAAAAGCTGATATAAATTTTTCAATAAAACTTTCATTTGCTTACATATTAGGTTGGTGCAAAAATAATGATGTTTTTTGACGTCAAAAAACGTCCTTATTTTTGCACCAACCTAATACTTTCAACAGTCAAAAAATTGTCTGAGAAGGCTGGCAAATTCACACACATCACTAGAAATTTTAGTAATTTGGTTTTTAAAATGAACTACAATATTGGGATAAATCCCATTTTTCTTTTTTGTACAAGTTCAAAATTAGGGTTTCTTATCATTGTTACTATCATTATTATCAGTAGATGCCCTCCCTCATTTGCTTGTGAATGGTAAAATCCTGGTCCTGTGTTTATCTTGTCTGGTTTTCCACACTGACTGAGAAAAAAAATGGTGTTATATATATTATGTTATATAGCTCTCTCAGTCCCAGACCCCCATGCTGACTATTAGCTAATACCTGCCCAGTATCGTTCATATGCAAATAGGCAGCACCTAATATAAGTAGGTTTTCTCTGAACAGCCCATTGTGAAAGAGGACATAACTCCAGCTCAGAGTTGGTTGCATGTGGTGCTTACAGCACCACATCAAAACAAACTCTAAGTCTCTTATCAGGTTGACCCAATTCTGTTACATTTTTGGTGCTCCTTCGCTGAGAAGGTACTTTGTCTTCATTGTTGTCACCACACAAGTGAGATACATCATCATTATTGTTGTCACTGTCCGTCTCCACTGCAGCAAGAGGCACATCAAACACCTGGGAATCTACTTCCAACTAGCAGCAGAGCATTGGTCCCATGCCAATCAGAAGTCTTTAATATGTCATAGCATGTCATCAATCAGGAACAATTGTGGACTGATGATCCCAGTGACCTTCCTGGTTGTAAACCGACAATACATCTTCAACTTTATATATCTTGTGCTCTGTCAATGGTGTTAGTGCATGTACAGCATCATTGTCCTTGAGCCTAACCTTGTAAGTATGAACTGCATTTTTCCTTCAGCGTTGCATTATACCAATAAACAGCTTCTTGTACAGGGCACTGTTTCCATGCTACAATCTGTTTTATGCTCCTATGGCACCTTTCTATTATCTTGTTTCCAGAAAGCACATGTGCACACTGAAAGTGCAGCTGGATGCCATATTCCTCCAAGAAAGCATTGAATAACTTGATGGTAGACTGCAAATGCTCCACCCAATAAGTCTCAAAGGGACCACATGCTCCAAAGCCTTCACTCCACATAGCCTGCAAATGAGTTCCAGCTTCTCTATCTGTTCAACCACTGGAAAACTGGACACTAATCCGTCAAACTTGGGAATTAACTTTAAATTGAATTTGATGTCTGCCATCATCCATCAATTGCCGAAATAGCTTGTTTGTCTTGTCTGGTTTTCTGCACATTTGCGCTTTGAGAGCACTCTCCCAACTGAGAAAAAAAACTGGTGTTATATAGCTCTCCTAGTCTCAGACCCAGACCTACACTGACTATTGGCTAATAGCTGCCCAGTATCATTCATATGCAAATAGTCAGACACCTAGTGTAAGTAGGTCTTCTCTTAATGCTCCATTGTGGAAGAGGACGCAACTCTTGGATCTTACAGCACCACATGCTCTGAGTCTCTTATGCTGACCTGATTCTCTAATTCAATGACTTAAATCATCTCAACATAGGCTCCAAATTCAATCGAAGTATGAAATTTGCCTACATGGAAATTATGGTCCTCATTGGTCAGAAATCTAAAAATTAAGCTACGTCTTTGGCTGGGTTTTTCTGACCATAAGACTGGTACCTATTTTTTAATGAATGCGAAAACGAAATTTTACCTGAGTATCTTTCTTATAAACCAACAAGCTTCATTTAGGCGGTATTTTACATGAGATGTAAGCCTTTTTTTTCTTATTTTTTTTTTTATTACAATTTGTAAACTAAAATTTATACATCAAATTTATTCAAGATATTTTTTATTAACCATCTGGCTTTCTTTGTATAATTATTTTTTAAACACTACTCAAAAGAAAGTGCAATAAACAAACCTTGTCTATTGTATCATTATTATTTTTTATATTCACGTTTTTATTAATCTTTTATATAATTCACGTTTTTTTTAATTTTTTTTTTTTTATTATATAATGTAGAACTTAACGGTTTTGGATATCGAATATCAGCCCCCCCCCCCCAATTTCTTAATTCAGTAATATAGTCCTTTCTTATTGTAGATAGTCATGTACTTACAAAATCTATGATTACAATATATAAGTAAAAGCAATCATTAATAGATGCTTTATTTACCAATTATCACATTTAATGTCTGGTTATCTTCTTTTAAAATTAATTAAAAAGTGGAACATGTTATTTTATAAAAGCAAATGTTTTCTTTTAATAGCTAAATGGTGTAACATTTGACTTGATGTATTGTTTTGTGTGTCAACTGTGAATATATAACTTTCTTGTATTGACTTTCTTGTATTGACTTTCAAACTAAATTGTTTGTAAATTTTGCTGAAAAATGTCTTTTGTTCTTTTAATGTGTTTTACTTTGTTCTTCATCAACTGCAAGCTCATAATGGAGACTTAGTGACTGTAAAGTGAACATCTAAAAGATGAAAAGAGCCTCATTTTCATGAATTCATCTTCATTATTTGATGTGTTGCTTTTCATTTGTCTGTGAACTAAGATGTTGATAAATGATTGTCCTTTGATCAGAGCCACTTTTGATATCAATGAAACCTTTTCAGCTTCTTGTTTTATTTGATAATTTTTATTTATTAAAACTGTGTAGTTTGCTGAGAGACCATCATGTAGGATATTTAAGGAGTGTATATTTTTTCATGTTGATCTCCATGAATTTATGGGAAATAATCTATTATGCAATTTTATCCCGAAGATAATCTTTCAGGACAAACAAAAACCTAGTTCACTAACTGCAATATAAATTTTTTTTTTTTTTCTAACAAAGGAAATAATACTTATCTGATTCAAGGACAGCTTTTTAATACATTGTGTTTTGTGTAAATGTTTCAAATAATTGTAATGTGGTATGATAAATTAAAACATGCAAATTTTGATTGTCTTTTTTGTTATTAATACATCACTTTACAAAAATTAAATTTCTCATGAATCAAGTAAAGCAGTATGTGGAGTAATTGAGCATAGTTAAGTGTGATTGGCAAAATGCTCGATAATCAATAAAAGGAAGAAACATACAGGGCAAAATATTACTAAGCAAACAAGATATATGCAAGACAGAACTCAGCAAAGCAACAATAATAAGGTACAAAGTTCACAAAGTAAGAATTATGTTCACAAACAAAAGGGATACAGTCAAGTGAATGTAACATTCTGATTTAAAAACAAGAAAGAACAAAAAAAAATATGACAAATGAGACCCATTTTTATAAGTTAGGAAGAAATCCCAGTATGCATTTGTGGGATTTGTCTAAATTTGGGGTGGGAATGTTTTTAGCAGTAATTTTATAGGGATTGAAACCAACATTGTCCTGATAAGTTAAAAAGGTCTTCATGTTAATGTCTTATTTGCTGAAAGAATGTTACCCAAGGCATTGTTAAAACATAAGTCAGATACTATTAGAAAACACTTTATAAAGTAGAAATGAAAAAATGCATTAAGGATTAAATTCAGTTACTATGCTTCCATGTGCATAAATATGTGAATGAATATGTCTATATATGTAGAGTGTAGTGTTAGGACAGTGAAAGCAAGTGGTAGACATGTTTTAATAGCAGTCTTAGTAATGGTTCAACAACAATAGTGGGTACTATGTCCCTGTAATGCTCCAGAAAAAAATCACTTGTCTGTGTGGGAACTGATCTTCACAAGGGTATGGAATTGAAATGCCTGGAAGCAGAACCTGACTGCCACATAAAGATTTCATCTTGCATAATCGCTAAGAGAATGCCTTAAACTTATAATAATGAGGAAATTTTTAGACATGTTTAAGTATTTAAAAATACTATAAATTTTTTAAAAAATTGTTAATTGGTGGCTGTGGACAGTGCTTTATGACTGTCATTATCTTAACATTTTTTTTTTTCCTTCACCTACACAATTATGTTACAAATTAAACTAAGCATAACTGACTATTAAAAGATGAAAAATTTTCTGTGGATTTTGATGTCATTCTGGGTTTTTCTTTAAATCCATGATTTTGTTTTGCTCAAGCTAAATCCTGAAAAAAACACCGTAAAAAATCTACTATATTTATCTGTAAACAATTTTAACAAATTCAGCATTTTAAAAAGAAAAATCACAAGTTGATGTTAAAATGTGTCACAAAATATTGTTGATTTATTAAAGATGAAATGATCTCTTATGACATGTCATTAATTTGTATTTAGATACATTGTATTTATTTTTCAACTTTTCTACTTGAATTGTTCACTTTCATGGCATATGATCCATTTTGCACATAATTAGGTTACAATAAACTTTGTATTTTATATAAATTTGAAATGTAAGGGTGGTGGGGTGCACAAGACTCTCACATCAGCCTTGATTATGACTGCATTTACTTATTTTTTCCTATAAAATGGAAAATATATCTATCTTTTTCTGCATAAATAACAAAATGGTTTCATTTGTTTTATCTTCAATCATTATAAGTTTATTAATAAATTTAGGGCCCCCCTCACCTCTTCCCTTTTTTCCTCCTGTAGGTATTTTAAATTACCATGGGTCATGTGTGTTGTTTATTTTACATGTTATACTTTTTTAAATTAATATCTTCTGTTGTTAATTATATTTCAATATCCTCACATGAATTGCTCTTAAAAACTGATTATACCATGAAATATTTTTTTTATTTTTAGATAGCCTCATATTCCAACTTCGATTACGGCCTCAAGATGACAGAAAGAAAGAACGAATGCGAGCAGCAGTTTCTCATAATGACTTGTGTTCCAACCCAGACAAAAGCCCTCCTCAGCAATACCGATTACCTTACTTGCTAGAACTCCACAGAGGTAAAGAATTTGCTTATATTAGCTACAATAAGTGTGTTTATTTATTTATTTACACACACACACACACACATATATATATATATATATAGACTCTCCCATCAAATACAACGTATAAAGGTCAAGCAGATCAGTTCCTAGGAAACCGACAGCCTGACAACAGCACATGAGATTTGATTATAGTGGTGAAGGTTTTGTGCAGGACCATCCACACTTTTTGAAGGGCCAAATACAGAGACCTGCTGCACTACGTGCCACGGTCCCCAAACGACCCTCCACAGGTTTTGAATTCAGAGTTGTCCTTCTCCTAGACTAGTTGCCATCCAAGGCTATAGAACCCAGTCTGTCCTGTATAGCTAGAGGGAGAAGAGGATTCATACCCTTTCCCAAGGGCATTAGCATGTAAGTGAATGTAATGGATTTGACTGGAATTCGAACTCGGCTCTTCAGACACCCAAACGAACAGAAAGAATTTGCCATTTATTTAGATAAAAGATTAAATGACATCACTTAGCAGCCTCCATAGTTTACTTCAACTTTCACAGTTCGCCTTAAGGATATATTTGAGCATTTTAAAATTTTGAATACCTCGTATTTTTACTTTTGTTTATAAAATATGTTGCAAAATAAAATCCTTACATTCACCTTGATAAAGCTCTTAAAAGGATGAAATACATTGGTAAAGTTTTTCCATTTGTATTTATTGAAATTGTCTTTTTACAGATATATTTAAATCTGAATTTACAAATGCACACAAGCTCTTTGTTTTTAATGAAATACTGATTTTTTTTTTTTTTTTTTTTTTTTCTTATGTAAATTTATAAAGCAGTTCCCTTTGTTTAATCCTACAGATGGCAGAGAAATTATTGAAGGCAGGAGTCACTATTTGCAATCAAATGTCACTGAAGTTGGAAGTGAGAAATCTGTATCTGAAAGTGGCCAGTATCTACAGGTAAAATTGTGACATTTCTCACCTGCATGCATGTTAGGTTACCTGACTTCTATTATTTCATTTTAATGAGGGATTATAATTCTCTCTCTCTCTCTCTCTCTCATATATATATATATATATATATATATATATATATATATAGTTAAGCTACTACAAAAAACTTGGTAATCCATTTAATTTTTCGTTTCACCTTTTGGAAGTGATGTCTGATGATCCAATGTCCTTTAAAAGGTCTCTGGTGAAATAAACTATTACAATGGGGCCTTAAAGTGGTCTGTTTTTCTTTAAAAAAAAATATATATATATATAACTTTTTTTTTTTTTTTTTTTTTTTTTTTTCTTTATGAATATTTTAAGTACTAAGCCACTTTATCTATTTTCATCCAATTCAATGTAGCTTGCTTGTGTATCAAATAGACATATAAAAACAGAAACCTTTACTGGAATAAGAAATCTATCTTGACACCAAAGAAACTGGATCTTTTCGGTCAAATGTCTCGAGGAGACTTGTGCATTATTAAAATAGTGAAATAATTTAATTTGCAAAATTCAAAGAAAAATTTGATTTAGATCTTTCAACTATTTGGTATATTTTAGTGTTTTTTTGTTTTTGTTTTTTTTCTTTTAAATTTTTCTTGTCTTTTCAGTTGTTTGGTCAAAACATCCTTCCTCATCACTGTGTCATTGCACATATGGATGGTTCTGTTACTCTCACCCCAACAAAGCCAGATGCAGAGACATATATTAATGATGAGCATGTCTCAAAAACAACATTGCTGCAGGATGGCATGATCATAAGATTTGGACTTAATCATATTTTCAGATTTTGTGATTCCACATCCAATGAGGTAAGGACTAAAAAAATTTTTGGAATTAAAAAAAAAAAAAAAAACAAAAAACTTTTCAATTTTATAAATGTTTGTCATTTGAGAAACTAAGAAACTTGTAAAAGGATCATTTGTTCAATTTACAATAAATTTACATTTTATTTAAAACTTTATAACATTTCTGCTTCATATATAAACTAAAAATTTTAATTTTCTCTTAAAAGTGTTCATTATAAGCAATATTTTTATTATATATTTATTAATATTGAGGCATGTGAAATATAATTTTACTTTTTGTGTGTGTCTGGTAGGGTTTTTAAAGCATTGTAATCAAAAATTGATGGTCATCCAATTATGGGGTTTTTTCAAGGAACAAATCCTGACTGTAAATCACATAAACTAGTTTGGCAAGTGCAGTCAGATACACATTTTATTTACTTCTTCAATTCTGCAAACAACTTCAGCTGCTTTCATACCCAGTTTCAAATAATGCTGCTAAATTATCAGAATCTTAATTCTTGCACCCACTATTATAACATCTAAAACAAAATATACATCCAAATAACATTGATAATGGTATGATGATAATAATAATAATAGTATGATATATGGTGATGATAATAATAATAATAGTATGATATATGGTGATAATAATAATAATAATAGTATGATATATGGTGATAATAATAATAATAATAGTATGATATATGGTGATAATAATAATAATAATAGTATGATATATGGTGATAATAATAATAATAATAGTATGATATATGGTGATAATAATAATAATAATAGTATGATATATGGTGATAATAATAATAATAATAGTATGATATATGGTGATAATAATAATAGTATGATATATGGTGATAATAATAATAGTATGATATATGGTGATAATAATAATAGTATGATATATGGTGATAATAATAATAGTATGATATATGGTGATAATAATAATAATAATAGTATGATATATGGTGATAATAGTAGTATGATATATGGTGATAATAATAGTATGATATATGGTGATAATAATAGTATGATATATGGTGATAATAATAGTATGATATATGGTGATAATAATAGTATGATATATGGTGATAATAATAATAATAATAGTGGAGTTGTATTCATTAGATGTGTACAGGAAATAAGCTGTAGAGTTAAGGTCTGTATTAAAAAAAAAATACTCAACAATGTTGAACCTTCATACCTGCAAAAAAAATGTCAAAAAGAACTGTTATTCCCTTGACACCGCTATAACTGTATACACTTTTACACTTTTGACTCTCTCGGCAATATTTGTTTTAAAAAGTGATAATTAGAATTTTGATAAAATGCAAACATATGAAAGTGGATTTATATATTTTCTTTATTCTTGGGAATGACAACAAAGATGTTAAACGCTATTAGATTGTTTATTTAATTTCAGCAGTTTTTTGCTAGGGTTTTTTGTTTTTTTTAATTAGCAATGATGTAAAACGTTGTCAAAGATTTTTTTCAAAATAAATATTGCATTGTAGTTGGCTTATGTTTTGATAATTTTTTTTTTTTTTTTTTTTTTTTTTGTTTATAAATTTTTGAATAAAAAGGTTTCTTTTCAAATTTAATTCTTTATAAAATGATAAATAAGTCTTTTATCCAATGATAAATAAATATCGCATTGTACTTTTCCACATATTTCTATGCACTTGTAAATAAACCTTGCCAAGGGAGTCAAAAGTGGATACAGTAAAAGCAGTGTCAAGGGAATGAATGTCCTTTTGACACACCATTTCTTTGTAGATATGCAGGTTAAACAAATCCAAATGCTGTTTAATCAATATGAATGCTAATTTTCTGCTATTTCTTAATGTTTATCTCTTTTTTTTTTTTTTTATCTGATATTAGTGTAGAATAATGATTTGTTTTTTTGTTGTTTTTTGGGTTTTTGGGGGTTTTTTTTTTTTTAAATTAACAAAATTTCATTAAATTAAATCGATAACCCAAAATAGTCTTTTATTTTTCATGATTTAGTTTCTCATTATTTTAGTACATTTGTTCTTAAGTGTAAATGTTTCCAATTTTATTTACTTGACTTAGAACTATTTTGCTACTCAAACATTTAACTTATCTGTTTACCATTTTTCAGGATCTTGGTTACCCTCGAGGATCAGCATCTCCCATCCTAAGGCATCAGCCTGGTCCATATGGAGATATGAATGATGAACAAAACAAACCATTTGAAACCACTTTCGAACTGAATGGTCATGTTGAAACTTTGGATGATCAAAATTTACCACGGGGATTATCCAGGGAAGATTTACACAAAAGGTCAGCTTACTCCTCCCTTTTTCTTTTTTTTCATTTTTTTTTTTTATTAGATTGGGGGTAAATGAAATTTATTTCTCACTTGTAATCAACTGAAGAAAAAGACTCTATAATATCTTTTCCTTTATTTGTTTTCTTAATAGTATTGTAAATGTTATGCTACCATGTCTAGACATTGTTAACTATGCTCATCTACCTTTCACATTATTATTATGGACATTGTTAATATTAGGTTGGTGCAAAAATAATGTCGTTTTCTCACATAGTAACATATGTGAGAAAACGACATTATTTTTGCACCACAATAATATTAGCAAGAAAAACTTGAAATTACTGCTGATGTAATAGCCTGAAATACTTCTTTTATTGAGCAAAGACGCTATGAAGAAATGGATTCTAAAAGTGATATTGTGTCTGTTTGGTCAAAAGTTGCAACTTCACCACTCTAATTCTGGACATTGTCATATCCGTCTTGCCATTCCATGTCTCGAAAAGAATGAAAGCATTGTCCTGATGAGCACTAGGAATACTGAAAATAAATTTGGTGGAGGAAAAAGTAACAGAAAACCTCCACAAGCAATTTTGTCATGCCATTTATGAGAAAATGGCAACTCTCCTGAAAGATGCTAGAGTTCTTGATGTTGAATTTATGAAACGGCTTCAATTACCTACAATTGCAATATATGCCTAAGATACAAGAGAGCACATTCAAGGTTCATTGTTGGTTTCTCTTTACCAAAACACTTTAATGAAATGGTGTCTTTGAACATTAAAGAGATTAAAAGAACTAAAATTCTTCGTTTTACCAGATACAGTGTAGCATCTAAAATAGTCAAAAAGTTTATAAATTGACTATTAAATTGTAAAATAAAAGCTTGATTTTTAAATTCCCTTTAAGAACAATACTCAGAATTGAATATTATTAACCTCTTAATTGTGGTAGAAATTTTGACACTCATAATGGAGCCATAGAACTGTCCTTTGCAGTTAATGAGTTTTCGAAGGCCTTTTAACAATGCATTTATTTCTGCAGCGCCCCTAATCATAGTCCACATAGTCAAGGAAAACATAGTGCACCATCTGGAAAACCTGCTGAAGTTTTGCCTGCTATTCTAGAATTTCGAGAAGAAGGTAAGGATTTATTCACTTTATGGACAAATATTCCTCCCACTTTTCCACCATTTTTTTGTGATTTTTTTTTTTTTTTTTTTTTTTTTTTTTGTGTGTGAAAGAAAAGTTAGAAAGTAACTGAAAAGAAATCGGTTCACCACTTTGGCATTTGTACTTTGTTTTTTTTTGTTTTTTTTTTGTTTTTTTTTTTTGTTTTTTAATTATTTAACTTCTTCTTTCAGCTGAGGACCAACTTTTAAGAAAAGTCATTTTAAATACGAAATGCAACACTGTTCAATTTAAACTTGCTCCAACCTATACTTTATATTTGGCCATACGCCACCGTCTGTCCAATGCTTATTACCCTGACTTGCCACCCCAGGAACGAGCTTTGCGGTTAACTAATTTCATTAACAAAATTAGTGGAATCATGCAGCAAGCCATTGAGGTTAGCACTCTTCTCTTTCTCTCTAATACGAACAGTTGTTTAATTTCAAATCATTTTTGTGAAAAGTGTATTTTAAATTTTTTTCTTTTATCTCCTTTAATAGGAAAGCCATGAGGATCCAGCAGCTTTAGCTTTTTTGATGGCCAATACTTCAGAAACATATAATTTCATTAAACAAGATCAAGATACTCGTTTGTTTAGCCGTGATGCACAAGAGGTCATGGCAGAGTCTGTTCAAATGGCTTTCCATCATCTGGTTGGCTGTTTACAATATGATCTTCAGCAAACAATGCCAGCATTCATTGATGTTGATGATAGTGTTGATGATGATGATTTTGGTGTAGCAGGTAAGTCAGCAACTCTCCCCTCCAAAAAAAATGGAGGGTTGTAATTTTATCAGTATTAAAACTGGCTTCATTTTTCATATTTAACCATATCTAAGTTAAGTAAAAACTAGTCAAGTTTAATAATAATGCAATTGCATTAATTTTTCTTTTTTACATTAATTTCATTCAGAAATATTGACATGATCCTTTTCTCTTGGATTATTTTTGTTATTTTTTAGTTACATATTACTGCAAATTCTACAATCTATTGGCAGTGAGTAGATAGCACAGATCTGTAATAAAGGACAAGCTCTATGAACATTCTTCACTTTTGTTTCAAGGAAACCTGGTTGGATATAACAGCTGCTTTAGCCAACTAAGCAATGAGAATTGTGGAATGATGAGTTTACAGGTTAGATTTGATCTTCTACAAAGCCATTAAGTTCTTGTAGCTGAATTAGTAAGAACACCTTGAGCCTTCAACCAGCCTTTTCCCTCGAAGAGACAAATGTCTGAATCAGTTTATACTTTTTTTGATCTGTACTGTATACTTGCTGCTCTAGATTGACATTTTGAGTTGTGATAAAAAGATAAAAGATACTAATTAAAATTAATAAGGGTTGATAATGTTGCACTGAATAAAAATATAGATGATGTCATTGCAATTTAGTTTTTAAAAAAAAAAAGCTTGTGAGAATTCAATTCAAGGGAAACAATTCTGTCGAATTAAGTCAATTTAGTGTTATACTGAAAATAATTAAGCTATAATATCTGACAAATACTTTGAAGTTGGCCCTTTGTATTTCTAGATATGCTTGTTTGTATATAGAAATCATGTTCATTTATTTTTGCAGTGTTTTGACCATAACATTAATAAAAATACCATCCTTATTTAATGGAGTTTCACTGTGCAGTAAACAAATGGAATTTTGTAGTATGTATGTATATAAGTATTTTGTTATTAAAGTTATAACCTAGTTGGTGATGAAAGAATATCAAACCTAATCTACATTTCAATAAATTAATGATCCAAACAAATATGAAAATAAAAGTTTTCTCAGTAATATTTCATATATTTTAATCAAATTCACCCCAAGCAATGTAGTAAAGCCACTAAGACACAAGGGGTTACTGGATATAGAAGTATTAGAAAAACATTACTAAGGAGCAAGAATATAGAGTAATCAAGAAGACAATAGACAGCAATTTACATTGCATTTAAATTTTTGAAGATCAAACTTGTCGGGAAATGAGAAGTGTGAGAAAAATTGTTAGCATAAAACTTACAGCTACATCTAGCTAGTTCAACTGTAAATTGATAAGACCTCATCACCAGTCTAGTCCTGTGCTTAAATTTATAGTCTAGCTATTCTAGCATATGCTCATCCAGACAATTACCATGAAAGTATTTATAGAAAAGGCAAAGGGAGGCAACTTTACGGCAGTGGGAAAGTGACTGAAGCTGAGATGCCAAGTCAGGATCAATAATATTGATGATGATTCTTTGGATTTTTTTCAAGGATCTCTAAATATATAGCAAGAGCACTGGGCCATATGTGGCAGCAATATTCTAAGCATAGGTGAATGGTAGACAGATATCTAAGATAGATTCTGAAGAGAAAAATTGTCTAGCATGATGCAGTGAACTACCTTTCTTAGCAGTTGATTCAATATAGTCTTTCCACTTCATGTCGGCTGATAATGTTGGCTTAAGAATGCAAAAATTACTCTCCTGGAGGTTATCAACAGCCATACTGATGGAAGGCAGAAAGGGGTTCTCTCATATGATTAATAGAAAGCAATTTAGTTTTGGAGGTGTTAAAATTAACAAGCCATTCTTTGTGCCAGTTAACGGACTGAAGGTCGTTTAGACGTCGGCCATCAATTTGATCTTATAAACTGATGAGACTTCCTATTCAGACAGGAGTAAATGTTTATCAGCATAGATACCAAGTTGATAGCTTGATACCATTGGGGATGTTGTTAATGAAAATTAAAAATAAAGTAGGACCAACGGTAGAGCATTGGGGTGGGGTGGGGGACACCTGCATTAGTACAAAAGGATCTAGAAGAATGGCCATTCAGGATAAGTTTCAATTTATGATTTGAAAGGAAAGACTGAATCAGTTCAAAGATTTGTCTAGAGAAACCATAACTTTTCAATTTGTGAAGAAGACCTGTATGTCAAAACCTGCTGAATGCTTTTGAGCTGTCCGACGCAACTGTCTGAGCTGCACCATTCTTAACTAAAGCTTGATAGACTCTTTCCACAATAATTATTATTACATCAGTAATTGGCCTAGAGAAATGAAAGTCATATTGCTCGTCTTAAAGAAGGCTCTGCAATGTGAGATGTTTAACCAATTCAGAGATGGTTAGAGCCTCTCGTAGTTTTCCAAAAAGAGGTAGAAGGCTAATAGGACAATAGTTAGTAGGGTCAGACAGTTCACCTGAGTTCTTAAAGAGTGGAGGAACAACAGATGAGGATTTCCAACAAGAAAGAAGCAGTGAGGCATTTATTATACAGTTTAGAGAGAACAGGATCCAGTTTTGGAGCACACTTCTTAAGGACTATTACAGTGATATCATCAGATCCACATGCTTTGTTGGGGATCCAGATTAGAGATGATAGCAGAAACCATGGAAGGGATTATATGCATATCACTCAACAGAGACTCAATTCTGATTGGAAAGTTAGGCAAGGATTCTGCAGATGAGTCGACAATAGAGTTTAAAGAGAATTTATAGGTGCAAAATTATGCTTTATCAACAGATGTTAACACCTCAAATTGATTGAAGAGAGGAAGAATAAAAAAAACTTGCTCTTATTTAATAACCTATTACAGAGCCACCAGTAATCATGAGAGCCAAAGTTGTTAGATGCAATATGGTGCCTCATTTTCTCAACAAACAAGGATTTGAGGACTGGTTTACATTTATGTGCAGCCACAAATAGGCATCTATTGTGATCAGAACAGTCATACTGGTACAACTGGAAATAGTGGTTCCTGTAGGCTCTAGTGGCAGAACATGCTGGTGTGAACCATGGAGAAGATTAAGGTTTCACCTGGTATTTGCAAGAAGGAATGAAAGCATTTAATGCTGGCTTTGACCCAAGGAGAAAATTCAGTGGTACAATTCTCATTATGATGGTCAAAAATATCAATCCAAAGGAGTAAATCTCAGTCGGCATGCTGGTAACAGAAAGCAGTCTTATAAATAGGTGATTAATAGATGATTGGAACAAAATATCACTAGATAGTACAGAGTGATATGAGTTGCCAAGAGGACTGTTGCAAAATTCAGCAAGAACTAGGAGAGCAGGTAAGAGATAATTTAGTAAAGAAGCACGTTGCTCAGATATGTTTGGGGAAATGAGTGTGTGTATATATATATATATATTACTGTTTTCTTTAAAAACTTACAAAAAAAAAAAAAGACTCAACAGCCTTATATTCCAGAAGAGAATAAATCCTATATTCTCCCAATTTGATGATCAGTTGACAAGGAAATTCATTTGAATGAAGGAAAAAGATTTGCAGCTCGTACTCATCAGTAGTAGTAGTATCATATCTATTATTATTAGTAGTAGTAGTATCATTAGTAGTAATCTATTACACACTAAGAAAATCTCAAGAAATTTATCTGCAATACAAAAGATTGTGTTAAAGATTATTGCTTACCTACTAAGAAAAACAATATCTTCCTGAGAAAAACCTTCATTTACATTTGGCCTCAGATAAATAAATGTTTGCAGCAAATCAAAAGAAATATCATTATTGTTTGTTCTTAATTTTAAAAAAAAACTTTACTTACTTTTGATACAGAGAATATGGGCCGAGCAACTCAGAGAATGTCACCAACCCTGGGTGATGTTTTGCGAACACTGTCTGCTGCAATGAATCTTCTACGTCGATGTCGAGTGAATGCTGCACTCACCATTCAACTGTTCTCTCAACTCTTTCACTTCATAAACATGTGGTTGTTTAATATCCTCATCCAGAGACCAAATCTCAAATTGTGTACAAGACGATGGGGAATCAGGCTGAAGCGTCGGTTGGGGCGTGTTGAAGCTTGGGCAGAGAAGCAAGGACTTGAGCTGGCTGCTGATTGCCACCTGTGCCGGATCATTCAAGTAAGGAATTTTTTAGAAGCGTATAAACTGTCAATAATCAGTATAAGATGTTAAAAAAAATTGCTTAAGACCTTTAAAGTTCCCAAACTTTTTTTTTTTTTCCTCCTTCTGGGCCTCATTTTCAGAAAGAGAATTTTTTCATGCCTCACCAAATTTTATGTGATAAGTACATTTAAAAATTAAAAAAACAGAGAGGGTTAAAGGGAGATAACTGTGGTTTTGAAGTCGGAACATTATCATTGATAACTCTTTCCTCCAATTTGCAGAGCCTAGTTACTATATTCTTAATACTTGATAACACAATGATAAACCTAGTCAATAATTATAACTATTTATACTCGGACTCCTGCATGTAATTACAAGTAATCCATAATATTTTAAATTTTGAAATCATATTTATTTTTGGCATATGAATTTTTTTGAAACTGTTCCTAAATCTTTGATTGTCTTTCAATCATTCCACCTCACCTACTATCTTATGAGGCATGCCACACTGTTTGGGAACCAATGCTTTAGAGAAATATGCTATATATTCTTGGCCATATTCTGTCTTCTATATCCTTCATCAAATAGAACACTTTGAGTAAATACAAAGCAATGATGATAACTTTCATAAGTTAGAAGCACCATGGACATACAGCAGATCCAACCTCAATTGGATCCATTATGGTGAAAGTACTATTAACTTAACTCTTAATAACTTAATTTAGTAACACTTTCACTTAAGTAGCATAAAATAAACTGCTATTCCCTGAATGGTGTAACATCAATCAGGCTAAAGTATATATGTTTATTACAATGGGTAATGGTGGACTATGCAGCAAATAAATACTGAAAATACTAGACTGTTCTTGGATTGCTGACACCACACAAATTTAAAGATGTGACATGAACAACACCTCAGAAGTTTCAAATTGTTGATGCAACTTATGCTTGACACAATATCCAAAGACTTCAAGTACGTATGGGGTAGGAAATGCTGCTGATGAGTCATGTCATCATCAGAGTTGGTTGGTTTCCTTGATTCCAGCAAAAGCAGCTCAGCCATCTCTAACAATATGGCCTCCAAGCTGAATATACCACACAATTGCCACTTTCAAAGTCTCTGCTTGCTGATCTGGCACCTCAATTAAGAAACTCTCCTGAATCCCTCTCAATACAGCTTAATACCTAATGGCTAGGGCGTCATTGGCTATTTTATTTTATGTTGTTTAAGTGAAGCAGAACTTTGACAGATTATTTTATGTCACTTGTGTGACGGATTACCCCATATTTGGCTTTTATACAGGCAAGTAGTGCAACAATGACATATAGTGATAGCGCTATCCCTTGAAATCAATGCTCAATTTAGTGCCTGGGACACTTATTTAAGAAATTTTAATGAAAGCATATTTTGATTAAATAGAGTTGTCTTTAATTCCCCAGATCCAAATAAGTACAACTCTTTCATATATTAGTTTAGTCACCTACCTACTTACCTCCAAAGAAAAGTGATACCTAAGGTTTAAAATTAATTTTTATTTTAATAAAAATTAAAACAAAAAAATCTTTTTTGAAGCTTTTATTTTAGTTTTAATTTCAAGCTAATGGGTTAATTTTGATATTTCCAATGAGCAAAATACTTTGCTGTATTTAAAAATGAAATTTCAATTGATTGAAATCATTTTAATTTTTTATTCTTTTAAATCACTAATGTTTCTTTTTAGCCATATTTACAAATCTCTTAGCACAATGTAATTCACTTTATTAAAAAAATCTTTCAGAATTAAAATATACTTTTCTAAAAACATTATTTGAGGAAGATTAGCTGATTTAACGTTGAATTAATTTGATTTGAAACAAATGTCAAATTTTTGTTCACTGATCATCATTTCATCAACACACACACATGCACAAGCTGCCATCATAATGATGAATAATTTAAAGTTTAAATTTTGCTTTTTTTTTTTTTTCAGGCTGCTCACCTTCTTCAGGCTCCAAAAAACAATTCTGATGATATTGCCAACATAAGTTCCACTTGCTTCAAGCTGAACTCTCTCCAAGTGCGTGCTCTTTTGCAGTATTACATCCCCGAAGATAATGAACCACATATTCCCCAGTTGTTGATTGATAAAGTGGTAGCAGTCGCTACAAATATGGCTGATGAGTTGGCCCAATCGGAAGGCAGTGAAATTCATTTGGAAGAAGACAAAGATCTGCAGCTTCCTTTCCTTCTGCCTGAAGATGGCTATTCATGTGATATCATTCGAGGTGTTCCCAATGGCCTCCCAGAATATCTTGACCCTTTTACTCGAGCAGGAATCTGTCGTTTGATTCCCCAGCCAAATTCAAAAGGACTCTGGACTGTCCATATGGTAGGACCAGACCAACAGGGACCAAAGCTTAATGAGGTGAGAAAAAGTGATTTTTGTTTTGTGTTTTGAGATCTTGTTTTTCAGAGCTGATTTTTTGTTACTTTTTTGGTAAGTATTTTAATTCGGTAATTCTTGATGAGGTTTACTTTTGTGTAAAATTGGGCAGTTGTAGATGATCAGGAACCCTAACATTATCATCTTTATTATCTGCTACTTGAACTGATGTCCTAATTTTGATTGTTATTGTCCCAATATTTTGGTCAATGTACTCTCCAGCCTTTCTCTTCAATGCCTTTCATATTTGGCAATGTCTTGGGAACGTTATGACTATAACAGCCAAGATGAAGAAGACACCAGTTTAAGTAAGTCAATATATAATAATGATTCTTCCTCTTAGAAATGTTGTGAATATAACAAGATACAGTGAGATTTTTAATAAATTAGTTTATATAATAATTCCTCAATTTGGAAATCATTTTCAAGTGTTATAAATATTATTTTAAAGGGAAAAATTATTGAAACTAGTTTTAATCCATGAAAATTTCAAGGTTTTTTAAATTGAAATTTCTTAATTCTTCAGTTAATGTCTGAATAAGTTCATGGCGAGATCTACAGTAATAAAACATCTGTAAAAATTCTGCTTTCGCATTGTTAAATATTTCAGTTTAACAACTTTAACAAAATATTGCAATAAGAATCATAAATATGAATACTGGTTGTTATTTTAAGAAGTAAGGGGGTACAAATAAAAGGATTTAAAATTGACAACTTTTCCATTTCACTGAAACAGACATTAAACACTTCTATCTTTCCTTTCTTTCATTTTCTGACTGAAACCAAGTAGCTTCTTTGATGTCTTTTATCTTCTCATGCACCAAAACAGAATAGTCCATTATTTATGAGGTATTGGCAGGGTATGACGGTCGTGCAAACTAATGAAGGGAGGGACAAGCACAATTATAATAGAATAATTAAGCCATCTATTATTGAGTGTAGCATTTTGTTGTGGTCACCAATGCTTTTCGGTCTTTTAGCTTAAGATGAAAGTGTAGTATCTGTTCTTATCAGCTAAATCTGAATCTCTCTCCTTCCACTTCTGTCTTCCCTTTTTTTTTTTTTTTTTTTTTTTTTTTTCATTTTCTCAATGGAACCAAATACTGTCTTTTCTCCCCTTTCCATGTGATTAAAAGGGAATAGTCCATTATTTATGAGGTCAATACCTTCATTAACTGAAGAATTAAGAAATTTCAATTTGAAAAACCTTGAAATTTTCATGGATTAAAACTAGTTTCAATAATTTTTCCCTTTAAAATAATATTTATAACACTTGAAAATGATTTCCAAATTGAGGAATTATTATATAAACTAATTTATTCAAAATCTCACTGTATCTTGATGATATATATATGATGTAATAGTTGGGCAAACTAACAAAGGAAGGGACAAGTGTAATTATAATAGGATAATTTAATCTATATTTTAATCTACATTTTTAAATAATTCTACAAAGGAACAACTAGAGTTAATTTCTAATTTTCTGTTTTAATTCTTTTTTATTTTTTTATAATTATGAAAAGACATTTTTTTTTTTCTCTTTTGGCATCATGTAAAACTGGTTACTGTCCCATTTTTACTTCACAAATTGTTTGCATTTCGCTAAGAATCACAACAGTATCTCTTATCTGACTGGTCAAGTTTGAGAAGCTATTTTTTTTTTTTTTTTTTTTCTTTGAACTGATCATCTTGTATTAAAATTGGCTAATTTTATACTGTGAAATTTTGATTAATCAAATTTAATACTTAGACTTTTATTAAAAAAAAGGAATACTCTAAAGTTTTAATCTTCAAATTGATTATTAGAATTAAAATTCTTTAATTCTTTGCACTAAAGAAATGGCCAGCTGAAATTATCCAGTGTCCTCTACTTTCATTGCAAACTACTATTTACAGACACTTCAGTAACCTTTGATAACGATAATCAGGTGAGATAGGATTTGATTATTTGTCACATTGAATTGAATTAATACATTTGATAGAATTGTTTCTATTCATAATTATTTTTTATTTTTGTCATTCCACTTAACAGCCATAAAAACCTTCAGGCTAAGGGGAATTCTTGTTGTCTTTAATTTCTTTTTCTGATTGTACTGATTACAATGGATATGTTCCCTGCTCCCATCAAAATTTGATCTGATCATCAGTTATTGATGTTGACATAAATTTCTGATCTGTTTTGTTTTGTCCCTTCACAATCTCTCATTAATCAATAAATCTTGTTTGTTAATACTGGCCAAACCAAAAGGTATTTTGTCAAATACTTGAGGATATCTATAATGCTAAAAATACCAAATATTTTTATTTTTTTTCTCTCTCTCTCTCTCTCTCTCCTTTTCTCTCTCTCTCTCTCTCCTTTTCTCTCTCTCTCTCTCTCTCCCCTTTTCTCTCTCTCTCTCTCTCCTTTTCTCTCTCTCTCTCTCTCCTTTTCTCTCTCTCTCTCTCCTTTTCTCTCTCTCTCTCCTTTTCTCTCTCTCTCT
>OZ010585.1:80939826-81082326 GCA_963932145.1 Acanthosepion lycidas | reverse complement strand
TATCCACTTTTAATCAATTTGTTTCACCCCCCCAAGCAAAGCAATAACAACCATCAGAATGGAAGGTGATTACTGAGAGTGAAAGAAGCAGACAGAACAATGAAAGAACATGATTTAAGGAGACAGAAGATGACAATTGACAATGCATTTAAATTTTTGGAAGATCATATTTGACAGGAAAGCAGGAAGCCAGAAAAGAATTCCACAAACAAGAAGTGCAGAAGCCACTATTGCCATAGAACTTAGAGTTACAACAATAAAATGATGAGACCTAGCTGCCAATCTAGTACTGCACTTCAATTTGTGAAGTTGATCTACCAAAGAACAATTACCATGAAAATATTTATAGAAACAGTATAGGGAAGCTATGTTAAGGCAGTGAGGAAAGTGACTGAAGCCAATTTGCCAAGTCAGGAACAATAATGTTGCAGATTCTTCTTTGTTTTCTTTTCTCTTTTTTTTTTGCAAATCTCTAGATATATATCAGAGACACCAGCTCAGATAAAGCAGCAATATTCAATGCATGGATGAATGGTAGACTTATAAATGTGTGAGGTTCTGGCAAGAAAAACTGTCTAGCGTGAACCAGATTTCCTAGCAGCAGATTTAACAATTGATTCAATATAATCATTCCACCTTGATAGTGGAAAACGTGAGACTAAGATGGTGAAGCAAGTTTCTCTGCTGAAGGTTAGCATCAGCCATGCTAATGGTAAACAAAAAAGCTTCTTTAAGATTATTAATAGATAGCAATTTCATTTTGGAGTCATTAAAATTAACAAGCAGGAGATTGAAAACCTACCGGAATTTGGGGCCCTATTTGTTCTCTTTAGCACTATATACCACAGGTAATGTCTCAAAAAGAACCTCAAAAAAATTATACTAATTTATGCCAAAAATTCCATAGGAAATTTCAGGTAATTTGCCTTTTAAGCCCCACACTAAGTATCTAATAAAAATTTCCCAAGCAGCTATTTTTTATTCTAAATTTACATGCCTAATTTAAAAATAACAAAAATTTTTATAAAATCTATCTTTTTCAAGTTATCGACAATAAAAGTTCAGACTCCTTTGTGCCATTGTTGGCTACGGAAGAGCAGCCAATATTATTGCCATTGTTTGCATCAGTGCATGA
Organism: Acanthosepion lycidas; assembly: GCA_963932145.1. Taxonomy (NCBI): domain Eukaryota; kingdom Metazoa; phylum Mollusca; class Cephalopoda; order Sepiida; family Sepiidae; genus Acanthosepion; species Acanthosepion lycidas. The sequence goes on along the minus strand of OZ010585.1, from coordinate 81,081,191 downwards.
GCAATAATCAAGACAAGTGAATTCCTATCCTGCGGCAAATATATACAAACAACACCAGTAATGGCTGCTGTGACACAAATGAGTTTGAACTTTTATTGTCGATAACTCCAAAAAGGTAGATTTTATCAAAATTTCTTCATTATTTTCGAATTAAGCATGTAAATTTACACATGGATATAACTATTTGGAAAATTTTTATAAAATACTTAGTGCAGGACTTAAAAAAAGGAAATTACCTGAAATTTCAATTTATTTTAATCTTTTACAGCAGAATTTTTATACAATAAATTTTAACTGTCCTCAAAAGTAATTCTTACAATGCATTATGTCTAGTTTGAAAAGTAGTTTGGCATTGTAAAAGGAAAAGACAAACACAGAAAGCATGAAGTATAAGAAATGAAGTTATTTCCACAGATATCATGTTTGCTATACATATGATAAAATCAGACAATAAGCACAATAGTTATATAAATAAATAAAAAAAATACATTCATATTAATAAAATCATCAATGTCCATCAATTCAATGTTTAATAAAAAAAAACGTCAGTAAGCTTCTGCAACCTACTCTTTCTAGCTCTCAGCTGGGTCCTCTTGAGAAGGTTTCTCAGGTGTAGGGTGGTGATTAGTTCTTTGTCCTGCTGCCCTTCCACATACTTTACGGTGGTGTTTTTGGGCAGATAATTCACAAAGATCTGCCCATCTGGAGTCCTCAGGGTGCTGGCTGCTGGGTGGCCACTGCAGTTGTCCAACAGCAGGACTGCTTTCAGTAGTAGATTCCTTGAATGCAGGTGCCTCCTCACACTGGGGACAGTTCTTGAAGAACCAGTTCTTGAAGATCTCATCAGTCATCCAACTCCTTGCAGAGTTGGAATTCAGCACTGGGAGGGTGGCCATATTCATGTGGTGGAGGCCAAGGGCTTCAGACTGTGGGTCCCAGCAGTATTGGTGAACAGGATAGTGATGCAGTTCTTCACCTGGTTGAAGCCCTTGGTCTTGTGGAAGTCATCCTTCATGGCTGGGGTTCTGTTAGGAAGCATCTTGTAGAAAAAGCCTGACTCATCTGTGTTACAGAGCTGCTGCTTGGCCATAGCCTCCTCCTCCAGGATCTCCTTCAGCTGGGCTGGAAAGGAGTCTGATGCTGCTGTCAGCTGACTTTTGCTCCCCACTGGATCTTCGTTGCTCCTATGCTGTGCCTCTGCTGGAAATGATGCAGCCACCTCTTGTTGGCAATGAAGTCTCCCTCACCCTCAGCCCCATGGAGCTGGTGGTGAAACTTCTTTGCCTGGTGCCTCACAATGTGACCTGAAAGAGGAGTTCCCTGGGTCTGCTTTTTCACAAACCAGGTGACCATAGCCTTGTCCAGCTGTTCATCATTGGCTGTCCGGGCCTTCTTTCTACATAGTACTTTTGACCCATGGACAGTCTGTTAAGTCTCACGGTTTGGTCTACTCCTTCACTCAATCCCTGAGGGTGGATTCAGGTACTCCTGTATCCCTGCTGATCTTTACCTTCATTTCACCGTTCATATCCTATCTATCAAATGCACTTTTTCCTTTTACTGTGTATGCTTTACGGTTAGACATTTTTTATTACTACTAGGGGTCGCAATTTCTCAGGAAATTTATTCAGTAGCTTATTTAAGAGTAAAAATCTCAAATAAGCTACTGAATTGTTTTCAGATTTCACCAGTAAATCATTTTCATCATAAATTACCCAACAATTTTTAAGTTCCGAAACACAAATTTTTGTGTAACGATGTAAAATATTTTATAATAAAAAATATTATATTTTGCTCTGTTGTATCGAGTACTTTTAAAAAAAAAAAAAAAAAAATAAAAAATAAATGCTAAGGAACGGTAGATTCGTAATTGTCCTTTCTCTTTATATACAAAATAAATGTCAGCGTCACACTTTTTTCAATTAAAGGGACACAACTCTCAATAGCTTATCTTCTTCATTGAACTTTTAGAAGGTATGGTTAAATATTAATGGAATAATTAAATGTAGGAATGTCCAAAAATTCACTAAAAAAGACCATACCCTGATGAAAAAAAAAAAAATCCCCAAACTTGATCAAAAAAATTTTGTATTGTCTAAATGTTTGTCATTATTAAGAGGAAAGACCAAAGTATATTTTTAATTTTTTGGTAAATTTGCTTTTTAATGCCCGTGCACTAAATATCTCTTAAAATTTTCCCAAATCATCACAATTCCATGTAAATGTTCATACTGAACTCAAATTAACAATTAAATTATGAAGAAACCAACCGTTTTTGACATTATCGACAAGAAAAAAATTTGACTTCTTGTTGGTCGTTCGTCCCCCCCACCCCATTACTGCCATAATGTTCACTAATTCAGGGCTGAGTACATCCGGTGGCGCAACCTTAAATTTGGGCCTATTTACTTCCTTTACATAAGTTCGTTTCCAAAATCAATACACACTACCATAAAGGAATGTAATTTTTTTTTTTTTTTTTTTTTTTTTTTTTTTTTTGGGATAAGTGTAATTTAACTTAAAATTTAAACAAACAAACAAATAAAACAAAATTGACAAATTAAAAAAAATAACCGTACATTTACACAGAATTGACAATTTGGGAAAATTTTAAGATATTTAGCGCTCGGACATTAAAAAGCAAATTTGTAGCACATCTGAAATTTTAACTAAAAATAGTTTTTTTTTTGTTTTTGTTTTTTTTTTTTCTTTCGAGTCACCAAAACTGACGTAAAATCAATCATGTGTTCCATTATCGACAGTTTAATAAACAAAAGTGAAATTCCCCATTTTAAAATTTGTAAAATTCAATTATAGTTTTTTCAAAAGTTATTTTAGGAAAATTAGAAAATTTAAAGTATACTTAATGTAGTTTGAAAAACATTACTTACTTTCTTAGCAGAAAATTTTTTCAGAGAGACATGTCCAACCGTGGTTATTGGTTTTGGGAGGTGTGATTGATGTACATCAATGTATTGATAACTTACGTCAGGAGAATTTTATCGAATGGTAGAACAGAAGTGACAAAATTTGTGCTAATTTTAAGTGAAATGACTCTAGCACACGTGATGTTTTTTTGTTTTTTTTTCTGTTTTTTTTTTTTTTTTTTTTTTTCAGAAATGTGCATCCATAGTTTTGTTGAAGATGATTTTAATACATTTTTTGGTATAATAAAAAATTATTTTGAAGCTAGATGCATGTAATAGATTTTAATAATCTTTCTAATTTATGATCTATAAAAATAGACCTTTTTTAAAAGAGCATTTCCAGAGTTTTACAGTTTCAAATTTAATTTTAAAACAATTATCAATTTTATCACTATATAATATAATAATATATATTATAATTGAAAAAAAGAAAACAATTCTTGTAAAAATTCATTTATCAACCAAGAAGATTTTGGCTTCAGACAAAAACATATATTATTCATAAAATCTATTAAAAGCTTTTTTTTAATTAAATAATGTCTTAGTTTTATTGAGTTTTGTATTTTAAATTCAGAGCTAAAGTTTGGATTGTTGCAAGTAAAATTTTACAAAAAAAATTAATGATTTATATTCCTCAAACTTCTTCATTAAATTACAGAGTTACACAGTTACTAGTTTTAAAGTTTTCATAAAATTAAGTGGGGTAACAGATGTTAAAAAAAAAAAAAATTTTTTTTACCATAACATAAAAAAAAACAAAACATATTCATACATTTTTTAATAAGTTCTGAAAGTTTTATTAAATTCCAACAATTGATTTTTGCAATAATTTCCACATTTCAACTGAAAAATGCACTAAAAAAACCTAATGCTAAATATTAGTTGACCTGACCTAAAAAAAAAAAAAAAAATTTTCAATGAAAATTTTAAACATGCTAAAAAAGAATAGAAAATTTTTTAAAAATAATTAAAATACTTTGGTCTCTCTTCTAATTAATAGCATAAACTTTTTTGTAATAAAACTTTGTTTTTAAGTTTGGTACCTTTTTCATCAGAGTATGTCACTTTTTTAGTGAAAAAGTGGACATACCTACTTAAATGCAGTGATCAGTTTTGAGTTCTTTTGTAGTTTATTGTTGCATATTGCATCTACTCCTCCCTATTATGATGAAGGCCCAATCAAGAGCCCTCTGCAGGTGTTAGCTTAAATGCCACCTGATAGGATGGCTTTTAAGCTTGTTTTACTTTCAGTTTTAGTGCAACTGTGTTCAATTTGCTTGGCTCATTGTGCAATTAAACCGGAAACATTTCTTTTTCTTCAGCCAATGGACCAAAGAAAACTGCTCTTATGCAGCAAGAAGCTTCAACGAAAACCCATCCTCGTAGTGAAGAAAATCTCTTCAATGGTTCTCCCAGAGAAAGTGAACGACCACAGAGTAGACCCAAGCCAGATTTTCGTGATAATAGCTTGCCTCGCCAACAACCCCTCATGAATGAGTCTCGACCTCCATATTCACATCCAGGTCCTCAATCTTCTCCCTCCCCAAATAGTAAGTGTTCTAATCTTTTATTTTTTTCTCTTTCTTAACTACCCAATGTAGAAACATTAAAAGTTCCCATGTCTTTCTTTTAAAAAGTAAATGTATTCCTTCTCCTTGTCAAGCATTTAAAACACTTAAACAAATATATATTAAAATCTAAAGAGATTTTGTTTTTCTATGAAAAGATACACAAAAACGTTTTCACACTTTATTTATTTTTTTATTTATTTATTTTTTTTTTTAAAGAAATATGGGATTAACAAATACATTCAAAAATATATATTCTAGTAGACACCTATACAAATTCTGATACTATATTTACCAGTGTTGAGAGATCATGGCATCAGGGACACACCCAGTTTTGACTTGGAAAATTTGATGGATGGTTGGACATAAATTGTCTCAAAAGTATATATTGTCTACAGGATACATGTGAAAAAATTTTAAAAACTTATTCTAGGGAGGTTATGATGAAGAGGTAGCATTTTTGATGTTGAGAAATGAAGTAAATTGTTTCTCTGAGCTGTAAAACTCCCTCAAACACATCACAAACTTTCTATGAAGCATGTAACTTAATTTTCCCATATCATTAATATTTATTAAAAGTATATTTTTTGTTCTTAAAAAGAAATGTATTGAATTGATTATACAAATCTCTAATTAGTCAGTTTCTTCATTAGATAATTATAAAATGGTCTTGTATAGTAGAATCTTTATTTTATTTTTTAAATAAAAAAAGTTTCTTTATTTTTATTCTTGAAAGTGTATTCTTCTTGTAAAAACTTTTCATGAACTTTTGCTTGTGTGCATAGAAATTATTTGCATTCATTTTTTTTCTCATTTTATGTTAGGATTAAACTTTTTTTTTTTTTTTCTTTTTTGAAATACTTAAGGATTATGTTTAAGCATGAAACACTGTCACCATCCAATGTTGATACCTATGTCCATATTGCTTATATTTACACATTCACTTATCTTTGATAAATAAGGCATACCTTAAAAAGTATAATTCATATGATAGAAACTTCCCTGACCGTATATGCTGTGATTGTATCAGTCAGTTGGATGTGTGCACAACTATTACTCATTGGTACTCACTTTTACTGAGTCAGCCTACCAATAGGCTTTGTACTATATGTTTGTGTTCAATTGTTTTGTAACATTCTGTTGAAACAGCTCTGCAATTGTTACAATGGTTAACAAATTCAGACAATGTGTCTGTAACAAATTTTGCATGAAGCTCTACAAGTAAGAATCTCAAAATACTTTATCAGGCTTCTGGTAAATGTCTCCTAAATTGAACTCTGTTTCTTGATTAGAATGCATATTTCAAAGCCTTTAGTTTTATTTCTGGGTGATAAGTATCCTGGATCTTCAAACTTCTTCACATTTAATGATAGTGGAGGACTGTTTTTGCAATTACCTGTGCTTTTTTTTTATCTTTTGCAAGTTTGGCAGTTATTAAAAATGTCTCTTAATCAATTTGGCATTCACAGCCCATTTTAAATCTTCAAACTCACAATGTGGGTTACGATGTTGAAATTCAAGAAATTTCATATAAATGGCTATTGTGGATATTTGTGCAGAATGAATAGGCATTCAACCTAACTGTGCAGATATTGTCCACATTAAACAAATTAACCTTTTATTTTATAATTATTTCATATTCAGGTTGAGTATCCTTTATCCCAAATCAAAAAAACTCTAAAATCAACAAATGGAAAATTTCAGAAAGTCCAGCTATGTAGCCTAGGATTGCGCCATTTTTTTTGTTAGCGATTGTCACAGCAACACCTTTATTCATTGATTACTTACCAAGGTGCTTTGTGCTCAGTAAAGATATTGTTAAATAATTCTTGCATTTATGTTTTTGTAAATAGTGATCTTTGTTTTTTTCTTCTTTTTTTTTTCTTTTTTTCTTTTTCTTCTTTTTTTTCTGTACCTGTACAAAAATTACAGAACATCATTTTAACATGAAATCTTAATTTCACCACTTTTCACCTGTATCTGTATGTACACAAAATTTATTAAGTTTTATATAAAACTACCTTCAGGTTATATGTATAAGCAGTGTTATGAAATGTAAAGAGATATCGTGTTTATGCTTAGGTTCTATTCCCAAGCTGCCCTCATTTTATAGATGCTATACACAAATTAAACAGCCTGTCTTCTAAAATAAAAATGTGAAAACCAAAGCATTTCCAGCCACAAGAATTTCTGATAAAGTATTCTCAAGTTGTATTAATAAAACAATGTCACTAATAATGAGATACTCTGTGTGAATGCATGCATTCTCCCCCACCCCTGTATCTATGTATATTTCTGTACAGATATTGTGTGTCTGTATTTTTGCACTATTTTTTGTACTGTTTGTTTCATTTCCTTTATTAATTTTCTTTCATCCAGTGATTTATATTTTGATAACAGCTTTTCATTTCCAACATTCTCCAAGTGCCAATTGAAATCTTTCATTATTTAGATGACCTAGTACATACTTCCCCCATCCCTACTTTTTCTTTCTTTCTTTGTGATGCACCAATGAAAATGACTGGAAACTGGCCATTTTTTCAGACCATCGGTATAGATCTCTGTCAGAATCTGAGAGTTCACAGGAACTCCATCGACAGAAAAATGTGAAAGATCTTGTTTTGGAAGCAGAATGGAGGGAATTTTCTGCAAGACGTTCAAGGCCATTTAGTACTTCATCCTCGCTGGTGGTTGGCAATGGGGTTGTTGGCAGCTTGAGCCATTCCAACCTCTGTAGTGGTGTTACTGCTGTCGTGGGTGGCAGCATGACCAATATAGGTATTGGTAAACCTTTCTCACCCAATATTACGAAGCATTTTCTGGGTTTTGTCCCACCAACATCATGGAGGTCTGTCCCAAACTTTCGTAAGTCTGTCTGCACACAGCACATGAAGATTTACTTTGGAGTCTTTTTGCTTTTCATCAACAAAGTGGCACAAAAACGTCATCTCTCCCTTTTATCCTTAGGAGCCAATAAAATATTTTGAAAAAGCTTTTTAGTGTATTTTTCCAAACTTTTCTTTGTTTTGTTTTTACACTTCTCCCTCCTGTGAGCAATTGGTTACTTTCATTCATTGCATGTTAAAGAATAAATTTTGTAAACTTTTTCTATATTTTCCCTTTTCACAGCACCAAATATCCAGAATTTTATTTCAACCTGTTTAGTTTGGGCTTTATTGTTTTTATTAGTTTAACACATCAAATCAAAAGGTACATTACTCTACTCTTAACTCTGAGTGACCAATGCAAGAATATTACCCATCTCAATGGCCAATCATGATAAAAGTTGGTCATAATTCCTTTTTAGAACCTTTTTTGTTACAAGGATAAAGTTGAAAATTTAAAAGTATTTTTCCTGTGAATCAGTAAATTTAAGTGTGTGTGCAATATTTTTCAACATTTTTAAAAAACAAAAACTTAAATTCTACTTTTTATCCAGTCATTTTAAACTTCTATAATATAATTCTTTAAAAGCAGTTAATTTTATAATTTTTAAATATAAACTGTATTTTGATCTTTTTTTTTTTTTTTTTTTTTTTTTTTTTGTAACTGATAATGTTGGTTTCTCTTAAATTCTTTCAGCAGTTGTTTACTTTTGATTTGTACATAATGCAAGCATGTTGTTCTTGTTTTGTTCAAAGCATGTTTAGTTTTTATCTTGTAGATACAATTAGGCAATTACTGTTTACACAATTTTTTTTTTTTTTTTTTTTTAACTGACAAAGGTCTGAGGGGAGTGACTGAAATGTTAAGAGAACAATACTAAAGTGTCTCTTTTTATTTGCATAAATTCTGTTTAGTTATAATTCATTGTATTATTTCATTGTGAATTCATTATCTCTATTCAGTCATGTACCATCATCCTTTTGTTTCACATCTTTTCTGACTGTTGCCATTTTCACAAATAACAAATCAAAATTCATCATTTCAATTGCAAATAATATAAAAAAAAAAAAAAACATTTTAATTACTAAAAACCTGTATGGAGGAAATGCCATCACCAGTTTCTACAAAGGCATAAATGTTTTTATTTACCTAAAATGCATGACCAGAAAACAACTCTAAACATTTTTTGATGACTTTGTGAACATTAAAATAATTTTAGAATGTATTTGCATTTTGTTGCAAATTTTTACTTTTAAAATGTATTTGTGGATACCGTTTCTGTATACAACCTTGTGTACAACGTTGTTTCATTTGTTTGTGTTTTTTTTTTGTCTCTCTTTCTCTGCTTAGGTGAAGGACCAGGACCAAATGCTCGAAACAACACTAGATATACTCCTAACAGTCACCCATCTGCAAACTTTCCACATCCTGATCCCTACAGAACTCCACCACATTTAAACAACCAACACTCACCACGTGGAGAAGATCCCAGATCAAGATCAACATCAAATTTACGCCAAGAAGAAATGGCTATGTATCAGAAGCCTCTGTCTCCACAACAGAATGTGCATGGTACCATCTCAGCCAATGCTCGGAATTCTTCTCCCGGTGCTAACATTCCTGGTGATGAATACAGGATGGTTGCCAACAAAAGATCACCACCGCATCGCCAACCACAGCCAGAACCAACTCCTCCACAACAGTCGATTACATTGCAACCTTACACTAATGGCAATGCAAGGCAGGTCTATGACCAGCATCCACCATACATCAGTGTTGATTCTTCACGCTATGCTGGACCAATGCAGAGACCATTAGATCAAGATCCCAAAATGGTTGAAAGTAACAGATACATTGAGCAACATCCAACAGGACAAGAAAATGTCAGACATATGAAGTATAACAAATCAGAACCTGGAAGATACCAACATCCAGGAACAGAGCCCCAACGAAATAATTACAGTCATCCAGACAGAGGCAATAACTACACTCCAAGCCCAATTCCATCTTACCAACAGAAACCAATGACAAATCATCCACCAGCAATGAATCAATCTCCAGCATCCAGTCTGCCCAAAGATGACTATCCTTATTCCATGGCAACTTCGTCTGGTTCACATGATCGACCAGAATTTAGTAATGGACAGTTACGCCCCCACTCGGATGACATTAGTGCTGATAAAGTTCGTGAATGGCAAGCAAAACATGATGTTGACTATTCAAATAATTCCTATAACAGTTCTGGAACCTTGGAGCAGCCAAAGTATCCGCCGTATATGGAATCTCCTGAACAGAAGTCTGCCACTTCCCACTATGCGAAGATTTCAGCAGAATCTCGAGAAATTAATAATGATATACCAAAAGCATCGGTCAATAACCAGGCTCGTCAGCAACACTTTTATGAGAAAACAAAGCAGAGGATCCAAGAACCAGCCCCACCATTTCACCAACTACAGCGACCGGGAGAGCAAGAAGCTATGAAAAAGCCTGCAGTTCCACCTAAAACTGTCAGCCTGAAATCTGTTGACAAGGGACCCCCAATAAATGATATACCTAGGGTAAATGTCCATGATAATCGGCCAAGTCAGCCGCAGCCACAAATTCCAGCACAGAATATTTACAATGTCCGTTATGCTCAGCAACAGAAACATGTTCAGTCTCTACCGATGATGGCACCACAAACAGCTGAGAAATTCAAAGGTTCTGACATGACAGAAAGAAGAGAAAAACTTGGTTTGCCAGAGCTGGATCATTCGGATCTTCCGCCCCCTCCTGAAATTCCACCAGATCTTCCCCCTCCCCCCGCACCTGAAGACCTACAAGAGATACCGCCACCACCTCAAGATTTCCGAGTTGCTTATCATTCAGAAAACCAAAACTGGCAGCAGGCAAACCGCAGGTATAATAGTCCTAATGATTTTGGTCTTTCAACACAAAACTATAAGTTAGGAAATCTTGGTCAGAGAGGTCCAGAGTTCACAGAAAGCTACAGACCTACACTGCCACCTCCAGATCAAAATAATTACAAAGGGTACCCTGCTCAAATAAATAATTATGAAGGTCACTCGTATGAGAGAAGATCAACTGAAACCCAAGGATCACCTGGTTACCAACTTGTTTCAAATTCTCGTCATGAAGTTGATTCAGACCAGGACCAGAGGATGTTATACCCACAGCCGAATGTGTCTCCACCACAGCCACCTGTCAATTTATCTGGTGCCAGTGTCTGGGAGCGGGAGGAGAAAACTAAAATCATCAAACAAGAGGAAATGAATATGAATCGGATCCGGGAAACTGAGATTCGGAAACTTTCGGAGAAGAAATATCGCTCACCCCAGGAGGAAGATCGATTGAAAAAGTTGTGTTTAGAGGATGAATTCCAACGTAGAGTGCAAGAAGTTGGAGACGATGAGGAGGACAATGAATCTGAACCTGAAATCACCCCCTACAGGCAACAAGTAAGTGTTGTTTCAGAGGATCTAATTTCTGTTAATTATTTTTAAAAAGAAAAAAAAAAAAGCAGTGGGTGGGGATAACATGGACAGGCATTTCAGAAAAATTGAATGGGATTTTTAGATAAATAAAAAAAAAAATAACCAAACCATACTCATGACATTAAGAAGATTGAACAGTAAACTCTGTTGCCCCTCCACCCCACCAAAAAATTTCATGGCAGTTAATTGAAATATTTGTTAATTTTTATCACAATACTACTTTTATTATTAATACTTGGTAATTAAGTGCTAATAAATCTGATTTAAAATTCTATGCTAAGATGACGTGTTTGGAGAAAAATTATATTATTTTAACAGATCTTCAATAAAATAAAATTCTTTGTCAAAAGTGTCCTCTCAATCATGGACAGTTTTTAGCTAACTGAACCTATTCCTCTCAATTATGACCCCATACCAGTATTTACTCATCTCCTCAAATACATCAACAATTTTAATGTTCTTCTGAATTCTGTAAGAGTTAATTGTTTTTTCTTTTTTTTAACCAATCTTGAATGAAGCATATCAAGTATAGAACAGAATAAATATGATGTATTTCTCTGAAGTTGAACAAATGTAAATATACTCGCTATAAACCTGGGGTCCAACAAAAAATGATTCCACTTTGACCTTGGAGCTCTTAAGACCGGCTCTGGTAAGTGTCAAGATAAAGGCTTTTAGATACTTGATTAAAAAATATTAAAATTGAAAAATTTGAAGCAAGTTCTACATTTATTGGAAATCAATTTAAAAAAGAAAAATGTTATCTCGTACATAAGTGAGATTATTTTGATCTTGTTGCCTTTGGATAAGTATGAATCAATAAATCCATTGGTGGACATGGTTATTAACATAATTTTGATTTAATAATTTTATTGTATATATGTGATTTCTGATTTCTTATTTACCATCTCACCCCAAGCAAGGCAATAATGCCGCTAAGACAATGAGTTACTGAGTGTGAAAGAATAAGAAAAAAAGCAAAACATTATTAATGAGAGAGATCAATAAATAAAAAAAAAAAAAAGAACTATGAAGACAAAACATAACAATTGATATTACATCTAAATTTTTGAAGATCAAAGTTGACTTGAAAGCAAGAAACCAGAAGAGTTCCACAAGTGAGAAGTGTGTGAGAAGAAACTGTTAGCATAGAACTTATGGTTAAATCTAACCATTTCAACTGTAGAATGATGAGACATTGCCACCAATCTAGTAGTGTGCTTAAATTCATTAAATCAATTCATTGGGGGAAGACATAAATTGATAAAGGAGACTGTTGAATTTTATTTCATTTTTTCATCCTGAGGTGAGATGCTTTTTAATGTAGGTATTTATCTGCACACCCACATCATAATGTGACATGTGGTTGAGTTTTGATGTGGGATTTCGGAAAGCTATTCAAAATTTGCTCAAGACCCCTCAGTACTTACCGTTTTGGGTACACCCTAGGTGGCAGGTAATGATCTCGACCAAAAGGTGGGGATACTTGCCTTGGGTGGGTGATGAGCCTAACACAACTGAAATCATAGAAAATGTAAAAGTAAAAAAAACAAAAAAATGAGTTGGAATTTACTACAACATCAACAAACTTCAATAATTTGACAAGAAAGTAATTGTTTTAAAGGAAGAATATTGGAATATAGTATTTCTTTTTCACCACTGGAAAAACATTTTATGAAAATGAAATAACTTAGAGAAACTTAAAAACAAGACTTTATAAAAATTTATTATCATCTGAAAATCTTGCTAGCAAAATTTGAATGTTATCTTGAATGTACAATTTAAATAATCAATATCAAGAAATTTGATTCCAAAATTGCATTTTTTGCCAGATGTGAAAATGATAATTTTGTAATGGTCATAAAACTTTGGTCACATGAAATATTTACTCGTCTTGTTTTTCAATCTGAGAAATCAAAATAAACATGACATCATTTCATCTTTATAATTGCCATTAATGTATTTTTTAAACCTCTTTCTTTAATTTATTTTTATTTTTGTTTTTCTCAAAGAGCCAAGAATGGCTGATCAAAAATATTCAGGAAGATCTTCAGAAAACACTTAACAGACTTCGGGAGATTGATGAGAACAGAGCATCTGAAGAATACAAGAAAGAAACTGAAAGAATGCAACGGTAAGAAAAATAAATTATTTGAATCTTTTTTTTAATTCTTTCCACACGCTTTGGCATCTTTAAAAAAAAAAAACAAAAAAAACCATTTGCTTGCCTCTGTTACAGTTTACGACAAAGATTGGAAATTTTCGAAAAAGAGCGGGATGAAGATCGAAAGCGACTTCAAAGACGTCAGCAGCAGAAAATTCTGGAACAAGAACAGCATCTTCAAAAACAAAGGGTGAGTTTGTTTTTTGTTTTTAATTCAGGAATTGCTTCAGTCTTCTTGAGAAAATGTTATTTGTCTTTTGCAGCTACCAAGAATAAATTTATGTAGTTTGTGAACAGCTTGTAAACTCCAAATATTGGGATTTTAAAACATTGACCTAGACGACTGGGCATTTTTTTTTCTCCTCTCGTTTTAACCAAACTATTCTTTGACTTTCTTCTGGTGCCCCGTCTGTAGCTCTTTTTTTTTTCCCCTCCTTATTGGTGTAAAGCAAAAACTGGCAGCATACAAAAAGTTTAAACATTAACAGCATGGTTTATAAAATGTCTTAGAATACACCAAAGTGTTTCATAATTTATTTTACAAGCATTGCTGTTAACATTTAAATTACAACATTTCAGCTGTTGTATGCTCTGGCCTTCTTCAGGTGGTTGGAAGGTCGAACTTAAACCCGTTATTTCGCTCACTGGTATAGACTGTTCTAGTTCCTCGTGCTATGTTGTTGCTTTTTTTTTTTTTTTTTTTTTTTTTTTTTTTTTGGATGCCAGTTATCTCCTGTTAATTCCCCCTCTCTAAAGCCAACTCTATGGTTAAGGTACGTAGATGACACCTTCATACTCTGGCCACATCAGGAAGATGTTCAGGTTCTACTGGACCATGTGAACTCAATAAGACCTTCAATACAGTTCATGATGGAGTAAGAGAGTAACAACAAACTCCCATTCCTGGAACAAATCATGGGTTCATGACATCCGTAAACCAACATTCACCGGACAGTACCTCAATTTCAACTTCCACCATCCATACAGCATAAAGAAAGGAATCGTCCGCTGCTTACAACACTGAGCAAAAGTCATAAGTGGCGACCCAGAGACATTAAATAAAGAATTGGTCAGTATAAGTAGTAACCTACAACATAACTATCCTGGGTACATGGCAGCAGACCCAAAAAACTGGGATAGGCGGGTACAAGAGGAGAACAACACTCAGAAAACAATCTGCCTGCCTTATGTGAAGGGGTTATCAGAGAAAATACAAAGGATCTGCAGTCCATATAACATCAGGACAACCTTCAAAAGCTGGATGATATTAGGTTTATAATATCCAGAAATTCATACACAGATGTCCTCAAGGACAGATGGCACAGTGGATAAAGGCGTTAGTTAGATCCAGTGACAGGACCCAAAGAGTGAGAGTTCAATACCAGGTTAAGGCAGTGGAGAACTTGGAGAGGGGAATTAACAGGAGATAACTGACAACTGACATCCATTTAAAAAAAAAAAAAAAAAAAAAACATGGCACGTGGAACTAGATCAGTCTACCCCAGCGAGTGAAATAAAGGGTTCAGTTCGACATTCCAACCACCTGAAGAATGCCAGAGCGTACAACGGCCAAAAAATTTTAATAAATATGGTGACAAAGATGAGAATAATAGTCCGAATAATGTAGTGTTATTTTAGAATGTTAGAATAAGTATATTTTTCTATTTTACCAGTTGGCATTGCTTTGTCACATTCAATTTTGATAAATGCTTGGCTCTTGAGGTTACTGAAAAGTTGTAGTGATGTCAGTTTCTAGTCTCCATTTCAATCCATTCTAATGCTCTCTTCAGTCTTTATTTTATGGTTCTAATTCATATTTTGAACCTTCCATTGATTCCTGCTTTATTTAGCATTTTTCTTGAGTTGTTAACCCTTTCACTACTAGAAGTCATCATTTGCAACTTTGAAGCACAGTCAAAGAATTAATTTCATATTACATGTTATAAATTATCTATCCTTCATTCCTTGTCAAAACCTTTTGTTAAAAAGGAACACATTTATTTGTTTTCACTAGTATGGAAGCCACACACCAAAGTGACTAGACATAATCAATTTGGTTTAAATGAAATTTTGATTTTTTTTTAATTGGATTATATTTTATTGAACCATCTCCCATATCATGTCATGTTGTATTATCTTAAGTTAGGTTTTGATCTGATCACTATCAAAAATCAACTGGTCTACTCAACTATTAAGCATTGTTCAGCAAGAAATCTTCAGTATAAAATTTTGCAAAGCACTTTTAACCAATTTCATCCTTCTCATTACTGCTTCTATAAACTGCACATTTCATTCTATGTGTTTGGTGCACAAGTTTACCTTTCTTAAAATAAAACATACTGAAATTATTTTCTTCCATTTTTAATGTTAGAGCCAATTCTTTTTTTCTTTTTTCTTTTTCTTTTCAATGAAGTATAGTTTAAATAAGTTTTTGTTTTCATCTGTTTGTTTTAATTTCTTCTCTTCCACTTGACTTTCTCATCAATCAAACTAACGAGAGAAAAAAGCTTGGCTGGGTGATCTTATTCCAGTCAGTAGAGGTGGCATCTCCATTAAAGGCTAAAGTCTTTAGCTGGTTGATTGAAGGTTGTGAGCTCGGTCGCAAAAGAAAAGTCGGAAATTTGTCTTGTAGTTATGGTCTTGATTAACTTGAATAGCACTTTTCATTTTATTTCTTAGGAGCAAGAACAAATCCAAGCTTCCATCAACAATTATAATTCTGCATATCTAAATTATGGGACAAGCATGTCATTTCCCCCTCCACCACCAGTAGACAAGTCGTTCCAATAGGCTCCTCAACCATCAGAAAGGGGCTCTTCATATGAAACTCTAAATCAGTCTGCTCAATACATTTTACTTTTATTTTTCTCATCAACTACATGAAGTTAAGACAAAAAGCTCCTAATCATCTCTCTCTCTCTCTCTATCTCTCTCTCTCTCTCTCTCTATCTCTCTCTATCTCTCTCTCTCTCTATCTCTCTCTCTCTCTCTCTCTCTCTCTCTATCTCTCTCTCTCTCTATCTCTCTCTCTCTCTCTATCTCTCTCTATCTCTCTCTCTATCTATCTCTCTCTCTCTATCTCTCTCTCTCTCTATCTCTCTCTCTCTATCTCTCTCTCTCTATCTCTCTCTCTCTCTCTCTATCTCTCTCTCTCTATCTCTCTCTCTCTATCTCTCTCTCTCTATCTATCTCTCTATCTATCTATCTCTCTATCTATCTCTCTCTCTATCTATCTCTCTCTCTATCTCTCTCTCTATCTATCTCTCTCTCTATCTCTCTCTCTATCTATCTCTCTCTATCTATCTCTCTCTCTATCTATCTCTCTCTCTATCTATCTCTCTCTCTATCTATCTCTCTCTCTCTCTCTATCTATCTCTCTATCTCTATCTCTCTCTCTATCTATCTCTCTATCTCTATCTCTCTCTCTCTCTATCTCTCTATCTCTATCTCTCTCTATCTCTCTATCTCTATCTCTATCTATCTCTCTCTCTCTATCTCTATCTATCTCTCTATCTATCTATCTCTCTCTATCGCTCTATCTATCTCTCTCTATCGCTCTATCTATCTCTCTCTATCGCTCTATCTATCTCTCTCTATCGCTCTATCTATCTCTCTCTATCGCTCTATCTATCTCTCTCTATCGCTCTATCTATCTCTCTCTATCGCTCTATCTATCTCTCTCTATCGCTCTATCTATCTCTCTCTATCGCTCTATCTATCTCGCTCTATCGCTCTATCTATCTCGCTCTATCGCTCTATCTATCTCGCTCTATCGCTCTATCTATCTCGCTCTATCGCTCTATCTATCTCGCTCTATCGCTCTATCTATCTCGCTCTATCGCTCTATCTATCTCGCTCTATCGCTCTATCTATCTCGCTCTATCGCTCTATCTATCTCGCTCTATCGCTCTATCTATCTCGCTCTATCGCTCTATCTATCTCGCTCTATCGCTCTATCTATCTCGCTCTATCGCTCTATCTCTCGCTCTATCGCTCTATCTCTCTGATAGATATTACTTGTCAATTAAGGATTTTTATTTTTTTATGTAACTGTGACAGGTGTAAAATAAATTTGATAATTTCACATTAATCGTCAAGTTATTCATTGCAATTGTGGAGTATAAACATAAAAAAAATCTTACATTCATTGACCCCCTTTTTTCTAGAAATACTTCAAACTTCTCTATTTTGAGTTCAACTGATTTTCTGGTGGTGCTATTGGGAAACACAAAATTTTACTGAAAATGAATTCCTGTTTATGCAGTTTGTTAGTCCATGTAATGAAGTTTCAATTGCTTCTTCATAAAGTTCAAAGGTCAGCCAAGAAAATTGTAGCTATTTTGCCAAGTTCTCTTGGATTTTTAAACAAGGAATCAAATCAGTTACCATTTGCCAAAGGGTCTCCCTATTGACGAATCTTTGCAATTTGGATAATCTGACCACATTTACAAAAGTGATTTACTGATATATTTGAAAGTAGATTTGCTTGTTTTTTTATTACACAGGAGTTGAGAGAGAAGCAACGGCGAGATTTTGAAGAACAACGAAAAATTCACTTAATGGAAGAAGAGAAAATGCGAGAACGTAAAATGGAAGATTTAAGAAGAAAAAAGGAATTAGTAAGTGGTGACTTTTGCATTTTGAGACATTTTTCATCTTTAGTGAGAAAATGAAAGAATAAATATTTTCCTCTTTCCAGAGAGCATTTTCTTTCTCCCTCCTCCCCCCCGCTTCATGTTACCATAACAATGAAATCTCATAAGGTTATATGATACTAGTAGTAGAGCCCGGCATTGCCTGGGGATGTAACAGTAAGAGTTGGGGACGGCTGTTGCTTTGAAAGATGTGCTTTGTAAGTCGACAGGGACTAAGTTTCTACAAAACGTTGAAACGCAATGCACACAAAGTTTAAGCAGACATCATGCAGGCCCAAGAATTCGAAGGTATCGAAGGAAGTAACAGAAAGCCGTTGTAGCATCAGTCATTTGCCATTACTAAGACATCTGTGAGTAAAAGCTGGCAGCAGTTACTGCTTTAACCAATTGGACTGTTAAGCATTACTGGAAGCACTTGTGGTAAGTAGTCAAGAAACCACGATTCAGTTGCAATGTACATTGGGATTGAAGGGAAAACGTGCCATGAGGAAGCCATAGACATAAAGTATGTGCCGTGCACAATCACAAACAAACCGCTTGTCTAACTAAAAGACGCGTCTTATGCCCAAAAGACTGGGCTGCCACGACCACAAAGCAGAACCGTAAAACCAAGAGAAGAGCTAACAGTGACGGGATGTCATGGTAAGAAAATTTCTGTGATATAACTTCCTTTATTCTGATATCACTATCTATACATCGCGGCTGAGAGCCCTTAAAACTGCAATCTCTTCAGTCACAGTCAACATCACGCTGAGAGCTCATGGAACCAGACCAGGGTTGCCGTACGGTTGAGCACTTCAATTGCAATGAAAATGTGCCTTCTCTTCAGTCGCAGTCAACATCACGGCTGAGAGCTTATGAAAACTGACCGGGGTTGTCGTACTTGGCATGTATTTTTAGGTTTTTTTACACAACTATAAACAAAACAATAGAGCCATATGGCTGACATGTTTCCTCCATGGCAGCCGTAAAGTGTATATGGAAGCAGAAGCCTGAATTTCGTAGATGCACTTGACTTTTGTAACAATTAAACGAACTCCGAAGCTTCTCAAGTGTGAATGTGCTTGTATGCACTGGTACGAACTGCAGGTGCTCCGATCAACTGTTAATGAAACCGGAACTTTAGTGGAGCAATCATGTCTAATGCCGGTGTTCATGTGTCTAGCAGCTTGTGTTGCAACTGAATACGGTGGGGTTATCATAGTGTACAAACGAACGTGATGATGACGAGTGAAGGTATGAAAGTCAGAAGGCAGCAAAAGAGCTGGATAACCTTTACAAAGATGTCTTAGTAATGGCAAGTGGAGACTACGATGACCTAACATTAAAACCATTATGACAAACAAAAAAATTGCCATGCAATTGAACTGCGTATGTGTGCATCGTGCTTAAACGCTACTGGGCAGATTGTCTACAGCACTGCTCACGTAAATGCAGACCTGCAATGCTAAGCATCTGTCCTTGTGATTTGTTAATGGACATAGCAAAGCAAAGCTTCACGGGAAATTGTGAGCGACGAAAGTTGATTGGTATGCTTGCGTCTGACGGCAGAAGTTGCATCCTGGGAATCAGAACGACTTATCCCTTGCCGCAGCCAGTTGCAATTGTCACCTCAATCGGAGAAAGGGATTTAATAATGAGGCAAGTCCCATTGCACTGTTTAGGTGGGAGCAGATTCCTTATTAGCATAATCGGAGCACCAACTTTGAGCCGAAGAATATGAGGTGGGAGTCCAGACGGCTGAAGGGAGTTCAAAACTTCTATGGGATACTCAGCTAATTCAGAGGGATCGGAAGTTCTGTCGATGGACTTATAAACATGACATTGCCCGGGAATGCAATCCAACAGTTTAAGGTTGATGGAATCAACTGCACAGTTCTTCGGTGCCAATATGGCCCTTCCAGCAAGCCAATCGGCATCAGCAAAATTAGATGATAGGTTGTAGAAGACTGCATTCATCAATATATCCGGTGATTCAACAGTGGTGGCAAGCTAATCCATCTACACAAAACCCAGGGTGTCAGATGGCATTTTCCCCTCTCCAAGAGCAAGAAAGTCCTGTGCGAAGTCATCGGATCTGGAGTCCCCATTCAAGTAGGCACGCATGTTCGTGCTCAGTTTAAGAGTCTCCACGTGGGGCCAAAGGGTAGATGACTTCAGGCATGCGCAGACAGTCAGCACGTGTACCTTTAGGAATAACAGGTAGAGTCTGCCTAAAGTCGCCTGCGAGGAGAAGGGTTACTCCACCCATGGGGTCGGAGGAGTAGCGGATATCTTGTGCCTCAAGGGCGCCCTTGTCACAGATATCAAGTGCCTCAAGTGTGCCATCATGCACTCATCCCAAACTATAAGTTTGCATCTCTGCAAAACTTCAGCCTGTGGCGAATTCTTTATGTTGCAGAGAGGAGTTTGTGACCGGCATAGATCAAGCGGCAACCTAAAAGCCGAATGAGCGGCTCTACCTCCCGGTAGCAACGTTGCAGCAATCCCGGAAGATGCGACTGCAATAGCAATCTCTCAAACGACGCCATACCTCTGCCAGGACTAATTTAGTAACAAACATTTTGCCAGTTCCTCCGGGCACATCTAAAAAGTATATACCTCCACTGGAGCTGTTTGCCCTGTCTCTTATGGTAGTGAAAGCAACCCTCTGATCACGTAGAAGTTTGGGCTTGTTTTCGGTAATGTATGTGTTCAGCCCCTCGATGGAGTAGGATGTTTCCCGCAATAACTCAGTTGGTACAGTGTTAAAACCGTCTCTGAGTGGTGGTGGTAAACCGTAAGTTGGTAAAGAGGCACCTCCCAGTTCGAAAACATCATCTTCTAGGGCCACCAGTGCTCTGTTGAATATGAAGTCAGTGAAAACGCATTCAACTCCTGGGCTGTTACGCTGAACAGAGAACAGCACATCCTCTGACATGGATTCTCTGTACTTTAGCCAGAGCGACAGATGATTGCTTAGTTTGCATCGCAAAAGCAAAATGGCGAACGGCATTTGAAGCCGTGATGGTGTTCTGAGAAGTTGACCCTCTGCCATCGCTGCATCCCATTGGGAATCGTCTTCAAGCAATTCCAAACAGAAACATATCTCTCTATAAGACTGGCACTCCATGCCGTTGACGGTGCGAATATCTGTGAAACTCGTTGGCCCAGCAATTTCATGAAGTAGAAGGCGTTTCTGCCATTCCATTGTATACATATGACACTTAACGCGTCCGAAGACTTGCCCTTTAAGGATTAAATCCATAAGCTTACGCAGTTGTAACCAGAAAACATGGGCAATTAGGTCAGGTCGTTGTGAGAACTGCTGACCTCGAAAAAGTTCGCATGTGATTTCAACCCATTTCAGATTGCACGTGAATGTGACGAATAAATCGGGCCTCCCGTAATGATGGACATAGGTCATTGTGTCTTGTGTCCTTTCATGCATGTATCGAGGGCCACCAGTGTAAGAGGAAGGCAAAATGCACGGTTTGCCAAGATTGTGTGGGTCACCATCAGAACACAGACCATCACAAAGGTGAATGTAGGAGTCGGTTCTAAGGTTGGATTGGTTTAACTTGATGAATCCTAACCTCTCCGACTCCATTCTTGCAGTCAGGTCAACAGTGAATTGAAGAAATAGTTGACGGCACCTGTGCAAGTGGTTAAATTCACCCTCCCTGACAACGCTGAACAAGGGCGAAGAGTTGTTTTGCAACGCAAACTTTAAGCTTCGGATGTAACTGTTAGTTTTGTGAAGCATATCTTGTAGATGGAACAGAATGTCTCTACAGGGACCGATGGAAATATCGCTAGGCAGAATGCTGAGATGCGCATCAACCTGCTCGTTGTAGTCAGTGAGAAAGTAAATTTGTAGGAACTGAGGTGGCTCTCCCTGATCAGCCAAAAGGGATCCCATTAAGTGGTAAACCTGGCCTTGCACTTTGAAAGTAGGCATCCATGCCCCCTCACTAATAACCTTCACACCAAAAGATGTCATCTGGAAGCAGCAGTTGTACTTCCGTATTGCTTCAAGAAAATGCGTTGACTTCAAAGTTGTACCCAGAAGGAGGTCCCTAAGCGGCTGGGGAGGTTCGTCTAAAGAAGGGAGTTTGATTTTGCCCCCAGAGCAACAAAGCCCAGGTTGCTCACTTTATCCATGGCCCCTATTTGTACGTCTCTCCTAGCAGAATAGTTGACAGTGCAGTCATAATTGTATGCAGCATTTGACCAAAATGATGCAGACGGTGAAGTTATGCCATTCAAAGAAGCTTGAAGTTGGTTAATGTTTTCGAGCCGTTGACGGCGTACTTCAGTTTTCTGCTGCCCTGGCAGACGCAGTAGAGCAGGCATTTCTAATGCGATGAACAGTGGTCTGTGCAGGGCTTTCTAAGGCTCTGGCAGACACGGTGGATAGGGCATTTCTAAAGCGACAATGAGCGGTTTCTTGGGGTTGTTCCAAAGCTCTAGAGGTGGCTGTAGCCCTAGTATTCCTAAGATTATGTGAAGTTGTTTGTTCGGGGCTTGGGTGGTGGCATCCCGCAAATGACAAAGGGTTTTTTGTGCTAGGGACTGTGAAGCCCTCAACCTAGGCACGCGGTCTGCATCCTGTGAATTCTGAAGTGAACATTCTTCAACTGAAAGCCTAGCGTGACATGCGGACATGGTTGAAGCAACTTAAGCCAACATTTCAGTCCGTGCAGCAGCGCTTTCCATAGATAAGCGAGCAGCTGAGCTCGAGGGCCATCCTTGAAAGACTCAAAGAAGTCGGTTCAGGGGTTTCACTTGCCCTCGCTGCTCTAGCAGCAGAGGCAGCTGCTGTGCGCCATCCCAAAAGTTTCCTCTTTTTAGGTGGCATCCAAACAGTAAAAACGTCAAAGAGATTTCGACAAATCCAAAACGAAAAAACATGCACTGCTAAGGTAGACACAAAAAGAGAAACACCCAGTAAAATGAGTTCAGATGTTACTAAAGGGAACTCGAAACTAAAAAAGTAGAAATTTAAAAAGGTGAACCAAGGGTAAATCCAAAAGGAAATGGGGTTTTTAGTACAATTGGCTAACGTGTGTGGGGTTGGGTTGAAACTATAAAACACAAAAGCAGCTAGTACACGTAATTAACAACTTGCGGTGTCCAAAGTTGGCGAATAAAGTAAGCCAAGCGGGCAACAATAAACGCAAAAGTGTGAAAGCACGCCAGAGTCACGCAATAGAGGTGGTTGACCTTGAGCGCACTTACACATTAGCTGACGTGCAATCATGCGGGCACTATAACGTGTGAGAAATCCTGCGCGATGATTGGACAGGCCCCAAGTTCAAGCTCTGTGAAAGCGACCAATGGGCTTACAGCAGTCTCGGTATCGACACGGAGACTCTGTTGTACGCAGCTGTGTGTGTGTGTGTGTGTGTGTGTAAAGAAGTTACAAAAAAGATTGATCCGTGTGCGGCTACGGTTATTTTTGCCAAAAAATTCTAAAATTTGACACGCATAAAGGCGATAGTAAGCCGCAAGTGTGTTGTAAATTTCATTTGAATCAAACCAAAACTGTACATACTGTGCCAGTGAATGCGTGTTCAGAGGGCTAAATCCTGTCCCTTGGTACCCCCGTTTATGGTTCCCTGGTCAAGCGGCTTTGAAAGTCTTGCAAACAATTTGGTACTTGTTAGATAGCCAAGCATTAGTGCCATCAGAAATTGGACCATTTGCTTTGTGTTGGTGGCTCAGTAACAAAACATCGTCCAAAGACTGCGAAAAATCTGCATAAATGGCCCTTACCCGTGCTTTCAAATTGATTTCGTGCAAAAACAATTGTGATTTTGCAATTTTTGGCACTGTCAGAAACAACCCCCAGATAATTTTACGTAGTCCTGTGAAGTTTTGTTGAAATCGGTTGAAAAATCCGATACCATATATAAATGAACACACACACACACACACACACACACACACACACACACACACACACACACACACACACACACAACCTGGGTTTTATAATAAGTAAGATGTATGGATAGTAAAATTGTTTTATGAAGATGATGAAGCAAATTATTCATGTCTTTTTTTTTTTTTTTTTTTTTTTTTTTTTATAAATTTGTCTTGTAGTTCTTGATTAACTTGAATAGCACATTTCATTTTATTTTTTAGGAGCGAGAACAAATCCAAGCTGCACGGGAAGCCGAGGAAGAAATTCGGCGGCGAAATGAAGAGAAAAAGCTGCAAGAACAACAAATGCGTCCAGGAAATCGATACAATGATTTGCCTACCTCCGACTACAATTCCATCAACAATTATAATTCTACATATCTAGATTATGGGCCAAGCATGTCATTTCCCCCTCCACCACCAGCAGACAAGTTGTTCCAATCGGCTCCTCAACCTCCAGAAAGGGGCTCTTCATATGAGACTCTAAATCAGTACCAAATACGAGGGGGAATAAAGCTTGCTCAAGACCAAGGAGGTTTAAACGATATTCCAGCATATAATAATGTTGGCCGAAGTACCAGTACATCGGCTCTGCGTAGTAACCCTGATGTCACTGCACCCAAAAAGTCTGTTTCCTTCAACACACAACTGGAAACTCGGATCAACCCATCTTTCTCGTCGTACCCCTCATCGTCCAGCTCACATGCTTCAGATCAGTATAACCCCACAATTTCCTCTTACCATGAAAATGATGACATGCTAGCCTCTCCAACAACGCCAACCAGTGATGTGTTTGACGTGAGCCAACCACAGACTCCAACCTCTCCACCACCAGTGACCCATCCCAAGCCAACTGAGGTACATTATCGAACTGCTGAAGTTCCTGGGGTCATTGGTTCCCAAGAAGTGTATCGGGATCCACGGACTAGAATTCAAGCTAAGAAGGCGGCCAATTCGGTCAAAATGCCAGGCCCCGAGCGAATGTCTTTTCGGGATAAAATGAAATATTTTGCCCAAGAAGCTGGAGAAAACACTCCTAAAGAAAAGCCCAAAGCTTCCAGGGTGCAGAGAAATATTGAATCTGCAATGAATGGACAGTAAAGATGGGTTTTGCACATTGTATAAATGTTTGTGTGAGTGAGAAAGTCTGGAATAAGTAGAATTGTTTTACTTTCCTCTTATCAGTCACAAGTAATTATGACATTGAGGCATTGGGAAATCAAATCAGATTTTACTTGCATTTAAGCAGAAAAATTTATATCAATTTGAAAATTGGCATTCACAAAGAGTTGAATAATTTTGTTTGTTTTTATGGTTTTACTTCAATTTAAAGTTTAAGAAAAAGGTTTTATTCTATTAAAACATATTTACTGTGAACTAGAATTATGAATAACTTATTTTGACCTGTTTAGTCAGACAGTTGATGTGTCACATGAAAACTCAGTTTGTGGACTGGTGTCTGTTGGGTTTAAAGAAGCCAATTTTTGAATAGCAATCTTTGGCCTGGGTGCTACACTTTGAAGGCTGATGATTGCAGCTGTGTCATCGCTGCCACATATTCATTTCCCTTCTATTCAACCACACTTGAGTTTTCTTTTTTGCAGTGGTAATAACTGCTTATACAGACATTGTGATCCACAGCTTTCTCTTCCCAAGTGTCCAACTCTTACAGAAATGAACTTCAGGGTCACATTTGAAGACTTATGTCCCTGTGTTGCAGCAATAAAAATTACAAAGAAAATTTAAAAACAAATCCTATTTGCAACTTTTTAATTCTAGGATTACTTTATTACTTCCACTTCTTTCTCTTCGATATAATTTCCGTCAGTAATTCACTCATATCTATGTACATCCATTGTCCCTTTTCCATTTGTCTGCTGTTTGTATTTCCTTCAACTTTCAATTTCTGATCTGAATTCTAGCCTTCCATAACACAAGTTACCTTTTATTACATTAAGCTTCTTTTTCTTTTTTTTCTTTTTTACACTTATTTAAAAAAATATTTAATTCCTATCATTCAACACTTCCTTTTATAAGCTTTCCAGAACATCTTTCCATTCAGAGAAAAATTTAGCCCCTTTTTGCTTTTTAATAAAAAAAAATAAGTATTTCTAATTTCTTTTGCTGACAAAGAAATCCTACAGCAGACACCTCTTTCTATACCAATCTTTTTCCTTATAAAATGAAGTTTTTATGCAGGCTGAAAGCTTCTTTTAAATTGAGTGGAAAATAAATGTTTTTTTTTTTTTTGTTTGTTTTTTTTTTTTTCTCTTTAGTTAACATCCATTTTGTTGAGATAATTACACCATGAATTATGCCAATTCTCTAAAAACAGTTCCATTCTATGCTATAGAATTCTCATTGTCAAAGATTTCTGGAAGTTTTCAATAGTGTTATTTTTTTTCTAAGTCTTCATATGAGAACATGAGTTAGAATTTAAAATTAACACTCCTCCAGTCTTTACCATGATAATTGTCTTACAGTTACTAACTTTAAAATTTATTATAATTTAAGGACTGGCTGGTGACAATGTCTCTAAAGTGCACTAAAATTTGATAATTCAGATGCTCACATCTACTGCAAAATAGAATAGAACTTCCTCTTTTGTAGTCGGATCCCCACCCCAATTCTACAAATTCAGAGTGCAATTTACTTAGTTATTTCCTCTTTGCATTAATTTTTTTAATTTTTTTTCTATCAAGTGAATCATTGATATTTTGAACTTTTTAAGTACAAAAATATTATGAACTTGATAAATTAAATTCCATAAAATCAATTTTACATCAGTTCTTTTATTGTGATAGTATTACTAAAAAGGCACAAGGTTTGAAGAACTTACCAAAAAAAAAAATGCAACTTTTTTTCTTTCTGTTTGTGCTCAAAATATTAGGTTGGTGCAAAAATAATGTCGTTTTCTCACATATGTTACTGTGAGAAAACGACATTATTTTTGCACCAACCTAATATTTGAATGGCTTTTGTTTCCAGTAGTAAAAAAAAAAAATTCAATTTGTAAGCATATTTATCAAATCTGAAGAACTTGTCTTGTTAGATTTTCTTATTTCTTTTTTTATTTATAATACAGGGTGTGGCAGAAACACCTCCCATATAAGAGTAAGACATTAGCTAGATGAAGGTACCATTGCTACTAATGTCTTACCATTATGTGGGAGTTATTTCTAATGCACCCTGTATTTATAATTAAAATTCATTTAACCCAATAAGTTTTTTAAAAAAACTAGATTATGTTCCATTTTAGAAGTGAAATCTTACATTATTAAAGTTTGGCTAACATTTTATAGTTTTCACTTAAATCTTCACAAATTTCACATTCTTTTTTCCATAACATTCTTCTGGATGATTTCTTTGGAAGTGAATCCTTTGTGATGCATCCTGAAAATGAACTCTTGGAAATAGTACAAATATTAAGACATCTTTAAAAAGAAAAAAAAAAGCCAATCCCAATATGTGTATTATTAAAATTGCATGATCAGTTTACTGTGTGTATTAATTCTACCAAGATGATGTGACTGACTTTCTTAATTCTTGCAGGTTCCTTCCGTAGCATTCTAGTACACACCATAATCTGCAGAGTAGTCATTAGCTTGACATTAAATGGCGTATTGTAAATCATCATCATCACTCATACAGGTAAACAAGAGTTGTTGACTGAGAGACCTCATCTCCATGCCAACATGCTAACTCTCACTCGCTTAGTGTGATACTATTTGCATGGTTGGTGTGCTGCAATAACTAATTTCTTAACAGTAGATTCCTGCCTTGTGGCACCACCATGATATGTTCTGCAACTTTACCTACATACTCTTTATGATGACAGCCATTTTCACAAATGCCTTAACATTGGCATTTTTTCCTTCTAAATTGAAAAACTCTACTAAATTTGATTTTTCTTCATTACTTTATTCCAGAACCTTCTTGTTAAAGACCTTTTTATATTTCTTTGATATTAACATAGTTTCCACTTCAGTTACTAAATGTGTACTTTTCTCTTGGATTTTGATGCCTTATCTTGCCTGTTTGAAATTTACTGCTGATTTGTTAGAAAAAAAAAATGAATGCTTTTTAATTGCATCAGAAGAAAAACCATGCAGAGTGAATTTAATGACAGATAATCCTAATCCTTCTAAATCTACTCCCTCTTTCCTTCCCTCCTCCCCATAATGTCTTTTTTTCTTCATTTTTTTTTTTTTTAATATACTCATTCCATCATAAATCTGTGATTTTTGTCAGTTACTGATAAGTAATTGGCTGCTTGCTGCTGGCATGTTGAATTTTCTCTTCTCTATTTCACCCCCCCCCCACCCCCATCTACATCTCTTTGTGCCTCCATTTTGAAACTTTCTCTTTTGTTTGTCATTAGTTCTGGTTTTATTGTGCACTGCAATTTTGTTATCTGGATGCCTAATCTGATGAGAGCAGATCTTAAAAATGATTCACTTTTTCCAAATGTCTTATGAAAAAAAAAAAACTTCAGGACCCTCTTTCCGCTCTGACATCTTCTCATTAAGACACAAACTTGAAAAATAAATCATTGTATAAAGTAATGTTGTTCATATTTGGTGAATTTTTTGTTTTTCACTAAAACCTAGCAAATTGTTCTAACATTGAAATGAAAGATTTCACCATTTAACTAACAAAGAAATTTCTCTTGAAATGATAGAAATAGGTTCATTAGCAAGTCTTTGTTCAGCTCTTTTTCTCTCTCTCTCTAGCAGAAGACATTTTACTAGGCAATGTCCCTAGAAGTGCATGTATTTGCCTGACTGACTAAAAGCCTTACTAATCACTATTTTACATCTGTATGTATGTATGTATAATTATGATTTTCTTTTTTTCCTCCTGAAAAAAAAAAAAAAGAAAAAAATCTTTGTAAAGCTAACTTTCCCCAAGATGCAAAAGACTGTGCCTGCGGCAGATTGTCAAATGGTTGTCCTCCTCCTCCTCTACATGATGTAAATATTCTATAATGAGGTACAAGCTGTGGCCATTTGTATGAAAACTGCCCAAGAAAATGTTCTTTCCTCGTACCAACAATTTTCAATAATCTGTAATAAATCTATTATTTTTAATCTTGACTTTTTTTTTTCTTTCTCCATTTGTTTGTGGTGCCTCACAACTTTGCAAAGAGAAGAAATTCTTCAGAAATTGAGTTCCATGGAAAACCTGTCTTCAAATCGGTGAAAGAGTGGGGAAGTAACCTTGCTAATAACTAGCCATTCATATTACTGTTGTCTTCTAAACTGATAACCGTCACCTGAATTCTGAGCTGGAAGAACTAACATTTTAGTAAACAAGTTTTAAAAAAAAAGAACGTAAAAGAGAGGTTACAAAGAGAAAGCTCATCAGAACAACAATATTTATAGAAAAAGCCTGTGGAAGCTACATTAGAGTTGTGGGGAAAGTGATTGAAGGTGAGATGCCAGGTCAGGATCAATAACATTGCAGATTCTTCTTTGTTGTTATCAAGAATATCTAAATACATAGAAGTACCAGACCAGATGTGACGGCAATATTTAATGAATGGTAGACTTTGTGGAGGTATTCACTCATACGATCGGAGTCATAAATTCATGAGGAAAAACAGAATGAACGTACATAACAATAAAAAAACAGTAAATTGTATGGAAATTTCATAAAATTTTATTTATGCATTTTACAATTGTGATAATACCATAAAAAGGAGTAAGTTACTTTGTAATATCAGAAGTGCTATTATGGATGGAATTAAACACATTGTCGTCCCAACAGTTTTACGTCTTTTGATGGGATGTCTGTAATTGCGGTAGGAACAGTCCCTGTTGCATGCTCGCAGTAATTTAATTATTTTTATTTATTTATTTTAAACAAAGTTTAAATTTTATTTTATTTATAATTGTAATAATAACAATGTTCCTACAACTTATAACTAAGAAATTCTCTTTCATATGACACTGAACCAACTTTCCTCTTCATGTCTGCACAAAATGTTAGCCCATTAAGTCACTCTCTTGGAGGTTTGGATTCAACACAGCTGGAGAGATGGATATAAAGTGATAAAACTTGTAATTTCCATTTGTTTTTGTATACATTTAAATGAATATATTATATAATAGCAGACTTTTAGGAATATTTTTCTTGTGTATAGTGCAATTTATGATAGACTTTTTTCTTGACAAATAATGTAATTTTGAACAGCCACATTTTTTTAAGATGCTTTCATACACACACACACACATATATATATATATATATATATATATATATATATATATAATCTGAAAGGAAAAACTTAACACATCATCGAAAAGACGTTTATAAATGCTAATATATTTCACTAAGTTTTTAATACTTCTCTCATCAAGACCAAAATTACAAATGGTTTAATTTTATCCAGACACTATTTTTAAAAATAAGATAACAGGAAGTCTAGACACTTGATCTAGAAAATCTATTTTCTGGGGATTTATATTATTGAAGACATCATGGGTGGGGGGAGGAGAAGCAGCTGTTAACCCCATGTTCATGTTTTTGAGAGAATATGAGTAACAGCTAGAGAAATAAATAAGAATAAAATCTGCATAATCACATATACACAGACACACACACACATATATATATATATATATATATATATATATATATATATATATATATATATATATACACACACACGCACACACACTTATTTATATGTACAAATTCATAAATATGTAAACATAACATATACACATGTGAATCCACCTTTCACACAGACATAAGTAAACACATGCAATGCATATACATACATATACTTACATGCATTCCCACATAAATATATAATACCACACAACTTATACAAAAACATACATACACAAAATATAACCACATATAACATATACATATGTATGTGTATATTTATTCACACATGCACACACACACACATACATATATATATATATATATATATATATATATATATCTCCAATAGACATGTACACTTTTTCATATATATATATTTCACTGCTTTATGTGCTTCCAAGCTACGATTATTTAATGATGAAGATGTCATTTTCGTTTGCTTGATTTCATCACAATTCTTCTGTTAAGCTTGGAACATAATTTATACATTCTTAGGGCCCAAAGCATAGTTCAATAGTGTTATAAAACCTTGGAGAATTCTCATAAGCTATATTTAATCATTTCTAAAATTCAACATTTCAAGCTGTAATCTAACAATTTGATATTTTGCTATCACATCCTCTGTGTGTGTATATACATATTGCAATGTCAATTGCTATATACTGTCTCCTGATTACTCTTCTTTTGTCTTTGCTCCTCAACAATGTTTCTAACTCTTCAATATCCAGAAGCCCCTTGCGTTTCGGTCGATTATATATATATATATATATATATATATATATGACAATGATCTCGCTTTCAAGGCCAATGTACTATAACATAGGTATTCAAAGTTGAGATTAAAAAAAAAAGATCCTGAATAGAAAATCAACTTCCTCTATCAATTGTTCCAGTAAGTAGAATGGGATGTACTCTATCCTAAAAATTCATGATGTGTAAATACTAAACACTTGAAATGCCTCGATGTATGGATCAGTGATCAGAAATTTAGTATAGGAAAAATGGAAAGGGAACATAGAATAGGTTGCGCCAGAGGTAGTTTCACCCAAAACTACAAATTGCTACAAAACCAAAACATCAACAAAAACCTTGGGACTTTCATATGGATGTCATGCATGGCACCAAACGTGTTCAGAAATATCTAAACTGTCAGCCATATACAACCACTTTACTTTTAAGATCAATTGTAAAAAAATGTTTTGAAAACTGAAGCAAAGATCATCCCTCTTTCAACTGGCACTACAGATTCACAAAGAACTGTACCAAATAACAGAAACCACATCACATGAGGACTCTCAGCAGTGGGAACGACTAAAATGGATAGCATCTGTAACTCAAAGATAAACAATGACTTAATCATGATCTAGACATTACATACTATTTCAAATAAAAGGTTAGTTACATACATTTTGGGTAGGCCCCAAAGAAGGACTTTAAAATTATTTCCGTCATTTTGTCTACACATGTTTGATAGAAGTCGGTGTTGATGTTTGAATTTTCTATGCAGTTATCTACATAGTATTTCGTTAATTGGCTAGGTCGGGGGGGATATTTTAGAATTCTTTTAGAGATTACAGTCAAAATTTTAGTTTATTAGGTATGTGATAAAATTTAAAAGAAAAAGGAGGAGAAAGAGTCTACTAATTGAATGATAATTGTTGAATTTGTCACAAAGACAGTGTACCAGCCCTACGAGCGGAATGTGGTTGGATGATAAGTGGGAGACGGAAGAGAGTTTCACTGTCTGCATGGAGTTAAGGGGCGGCTTGATTCCTCTGGCTACGAAGGGGGTTGGGCAACTCCAAATCTGGAAAAACACTTCAGTAAATATATTTTGAGAATATGGAATTTTAGAAAAGATTGATGCTAAAGGTGGATATCATTTGATTATAACAGTAAGTAGAAAGGGTTAAAACCTCTGTATACAAATCATATATAAACCAAATCGTTGTTACATTTTTAACCAGAGTTAATTCTTTATTCTAAAGGATTTTTTTGTGTAGCTCCCTGTTGTCAAACCACTTTCTCTTGAGTTTGCTTCATCAGCGATCTTCTCACCCTCGGAGATAAAACACACACACACACACACACAACGTAGCAGATGAGTAAATGGTTGTGGACAGACAAACACCAACTAATTCGCGTGGAATTGTGCTCGCCATCACGATACCAGTGACAAAAAAAAAACGCTCGTTAACGAGTGAGGGTTCAGTTAGATGGTAACCACGGTAGTGTGAAGGAACTTGAAGACCAACGTGGGGCATAGGGCTACATTATTGGTGGCCGTTAACGAGAATCGACTCGTGTGGTGACATTATTGGTTACCGTTGACCAGGATCGACCAGTGGGATTATAAAGGAAATGTTTGCTATTTTAATAATAATGACTGGAAACTTTTTCGCATATCTAAATTTATTTCTAGTTGAGTCTATAAAGGGCATTTGTAGAGGTCGTTTCAACAAAGTAAATTCATGTATTCGAAATGGAATTAAAATTATTATATGTTGAGTTTGTCAAATATATGTGGTCGGTCTTAATAGTACCTGATCTAAATACAGATATTGACTTAAACATTAAAAACAAAATTAAAATAGGCTAGGGAGAAGTCAGAAGAATGTAAATAATTTCATACAAAGAGAATATGTTTAGAAAGTGGTAGATGTCTTCTCTCCGACTCTAAAAACGAAAGTTAGTTAATTGCTCACGTCCAGCTCGTCATGTTTCAAGAGGTTGTGTTTTCTTATGTGCCCAGGAAGCACGGCGTCTCTCTCCAAACTATTCGCTATACAGATTAGGGCATCACTGACTGGCCACCAAG
This sequence comes from Acanthosepion lycidas, assembly GCA_963932145.1. NCBI lineage: Eukaryota > Metazoa > Mollusca > Cephalopoda > Sepiida > Sepiidae > Acanthosepion > Acanthosepion lycidas. The sequence goes on along the minus strand of OZ010585.1, from coordinate 81,048,154 downwards.
TGCTGTAACTTTGGATGTGCGGGTGGTGTAATGGATAATGGCTAGGAATTGCTAATCAAAGAGCCGAGTTTCAATTCCCGTTGTGTTAGTTATATTCACTTATGTGCAAATTCCCTTGAGGAAAGGGTGTGGGTTAATTAGTATCACTAAATCATTATTATCTCAAAAAAATTCTTGCATTCTAAAAATATTTTATGGCTTTGAAAATCCTGCAAAGGGTTGATAAGTCTTAGAAAACGAATCTATCAATCTGATTGGCCATTAAGAGTCATATGACCGGTCAGGCGTCGTGCATACTAATTAAGGAAGAGGAAGGAAGTATAAGAATTTTCTAAAGAAATTTCCGTGTAATGCTTTACTTACACGTAGGCGATGAGATAGAAACTGGTTTCTGAACACATTAGCTACTTGCCCGTCGACACATGATCAGAATAAATACATACGACACATCATTCTGTTGCTGTTACTTAAAAGTAAGATAAATTTAATTATTAGGTTGGTGCAAAAATATGTTACTATGTGAGAAAACGACATTATTTTTGCACCAACATGATAGCAGTAGCTTTTTTTTATCTCTCAGGCACGCAAACAAGTATGCATTCGTTCTCAGTCAGCGTGGCCGAGGAGTAAAAATGTCCGCATATCATTCCTTTCTTCCTGCTATTCACACCTTTCCCAAGGGTATTTGCGCGTAAATGGATGTAACGAACCCGACTGGAATTCGAACTCGGCTCTCCAAATTCCCATTCTGAGCCTTTTCATTACAACTCGCACACTTCCAAGCATACAGCAGCTGGTATTCCCAAGCTGTCACCCATCTAGGTACTGACCAGGCTCGACGTTGCTTAGCTTCGGTGATTGGGTGAATACCAGTGTTTTAATTGGGTGTGGCCATAAGTCTGCATATATGTATAACGGACCGTAGGGTTACGTGTTGTCAAATTAGGAATACGTGCGTTCATGCCTGCTAGAAGGTCCACTACAAGAACATGGAAGACTCAGAGATTGAATCCACCAAAAAGAAGTGTAAAGTAAACCAACAAGACCGATATATAGATACAAACAAGTATATGTATAAAACAACAAAATTTACAATGGACATAGATATTAACTTGTGTTTGTGTGTGAACGTAAAGAGTTTGTATTTTGGTGAATGTTCGTACATACGTGTATGTGTGTATAATGTCCATGGCGTCTTCCACAAATGGGAAGACGCAATCTTCTGCAAGAGCTTACATTGTAGATTTGTTCGCTGAAATGAAGAAATGAAAAAGAGAACGAAGCAAGAAATCGCCCAGTATTTATAGTGTAGGGAAAGCGACCCTGAGAGAACAATCAGAAAATTAAGGAGGAGTTAACTCCGACATATCTCTTTGAAAACCAGCATTGCCTACTTTTTGTTTGTTTTTGTTATTTCAGTGTTTTTAATAAACCCTCGATTGAAAAATCGGTTTGCATTGAATTTGCTAAATAAATCTGAACATTTTGAAAAAGGTATTTAAGAATTTTTGCAAATATTTTTGATTTGACGCAGATTATTCAAGTGGGTAAATCGTTCTAGTATCGTGACAGATTATCGATTTTACCAGGCGGCGTAATCTAATTTTAATTCACCAATCGTTAACGTATTAGGATAGTTAAAAACTTAAGTATAAATTAAAAGTGATTAAATGAAAGATCAACAATTAATTATTCAAGTTCGCTCGTATTTTTGTTCAGATTAAAAGAGGTATCGGACCATCAGTTGCTGGAAAATCGGTGGTGACAATAAGCTTCACTCGACACGAAAAGCAAGTGCCTTTAGACAAAACAAAGCAATGTTGGAGTTGAACTTTGTAATTGATAAAACTGACTACGCAAAAATCGATAGCCATAATTTATAGATTATTTTCGAAAGAATAAAATATTTATAATGTGCAAATATTTTGTATTGTACAAATAGCTTCATAACCAAAATCTAAACTACTTCAGAGAGGTTGACGAGATATCCCGAAATAGATTTCTTAAATAATGCTTTTTACTCTGAAAGTAATTCGTAAATGGTGAATGAAGACATTGACTGACAGCACAAAAATGTCCCGATTCCAAAAGGTTCGGCAAGAAGAAAAAAAAGGAGCGAGTCATCGAACGACTAGTCGAATGTTTGCCTTATCTCATTCTCTTATTCACTAGGTATCTTTCTTTCTGTTTAACTTTTCTCTTTCAACATTCTTATTTTCTTTCCGTCACTTTCTCCTCTCATCTCTGCTTGCTACTGTCCCTCGTATTGTTTGTCACTTGGAAACGGCTAACGAGATATCCTCTGATAAATATCTGTCCCGAGTCGTCTTACTCTGGCAGTAAACCAGTTACTGATTTAATACAATTTGTAGATAGTGTGGTATCAGTGGAAGCAATGATTTCGCCAATATGGCATCACACAAAAAATATCCCGGTTTCAAGATCTTAAAATATGGTTTCTTTTCTTTCGTGACATAATGCATTTACTATAAATGTAAAACAACAACAGTTATAGGGACAATAGTCCGCATGTAAATAATGATAACTCCTCACCCCAGCAATTCGCCGCCTTGGGGGTGGTGAATAACTTCCCTCCGTACAACTTTCCCACTGACGCATCGTTGCAAGCCTATCGTAATTCTATCGCTATTTCCATGGAAAATGTTCTGACGAACTATATTCCGTACTTTTAATAGTTCAGAGCTTTACTGCTAAGACCCGCTATACCACATACACAGGCTCGAATCATCCTCATTGCCTTCATATTCCATTAGTAAGGAGGAAGTTTCATTCGGGCAGTTTCTTCCCGAGAGTTGCTGTTTTGTGAAATATACACTCAAGAGGATTTTCCCCGACCCCTACAATCGTAATCTATCCCACATATCCTCATAATATATACTTCTTACTCCTTCCTCTTATATCCATAAAACCTCATTCTGTAAACTTGAGCCCTTTATTAGCTGAACAATCAGACATAGACAATGAATGTCCTTGATTGGCTATTGCGTAACATGCTTAAGAGATCCCAGTCTAAAGTTACACGGTTTAAAAGACAAAATTGTATATATTTAAAATAAAAGATAAGGATTCAGTGGGACGTGGAAGTTGAATTAAGGCTAGTCGTTTGAGGAAAGCTACCATGTCAATGAAAGTAAAATATTAAATGTCTAAATCTCACCTTCATACATCGGACTGCAAACTGTAGGTAACGAGGGTACTGATTCTCATTGTCACCCTTCAGCTGCAAATATGTACTTACGAATAAGTAAATTAACTCTGCATTTAGCTGTTAGTTTCCTTTAACTTACGTAATAATATCAGTTGTTACTGGAAATTGGTACAATTGAGACAAGGAGAACACCGGGACCTTGACGATAATTACTGCACAAGAGAGAGAGAGAGAGAGAGCAAGACAGAATGGGAGGAAAGAGAGAGGAAGATAGCGAGAGAGGGAAAGATAAAGAAAAGGGGAAGAGAGAGAAAGGGGGGGAGAAGAGAACAAAGAAATAAGACAAGTAATGAAACCCGGATCAGGTTTTACTGACAAAATAGTCCGATAAAACAGTGACGATTAACGCACTAATTTGTATGAACGGTAGTTGTCTGGTCTACAGAAGTGAACACAATAGCAAAAACAAATCCACTTCTGTCAAAAGTAGTTCGGTGAAAATCGGATCTCAGAATCAGTATGAAAAAGACAGAATCAAGAGAAACACGTCATTTGAAATAAACCCACCTTCAGAGACGCTGTAGTTGGAAATAAGAATCCGATTTCCTTTTTTTTTTTTTTAGATTTTCTGTAACAGTTAAGTCTTTACTCTTTATTCACTTGACTTCTGTAAATTCTATACAAAGCTAGTAGCCGACGGTGAGTGGTTGTTCTTTTTGATCCGATGCCAAGTCACGATGTGTGCAAGCAGATTAACATGGGCTGTATGGTTTTTAACCGTCGTCTCTATGAGCTTCCTTATCGCGGGCTTTGTAATGCCGTCCTGGTTGAAGTTCACACGAATCGGTCCCCGGTATCTCAATAGATCAGGCTATTTTGCTGCGGCTGGACTCTGGGGGACATACCGTTGTGATAGTTGGATGGGTACATGCTCTTACGAACAAGGTGGACCCTGGGAAGACAAAGGTAAGTGCTTGAATGTTTTGTTTGTGTTTTTTTTTGTTTTTTTAATCTTTCATAGATAGTTCCTTAGTTTGAGAACAGAGAGTCTGCGAATTTGAAACAAAGTCGACTTCTAAAAGTAGAGAAACACAGACATGTTCTCAAAACGCTTAGCAGTCTTCAGAGAATAATAATAAACCAAGGTTGTGCCAATTGTCATTGGAGCCCTTGAATCGATTCCAAAGAATCTCCAGAAATATCTTGATACTACTATAATCACATCCAGCATAACAACGTTACTAAACACAGCAAATTCATGGCTCTTCATAATCTCCTGTCCTTTGTAGCTCTTAGTAATCTTTTTCATTTTGCTATTTCTTCTAATTCCTGTTTTGCCAGCCATTTACAAAATCTCGTGAAGTAGGTTATATATTGCGTTCCTCTGTCCTTTGCTTTCAATGTGTCCTGTGAGTGTCAAATTTTCCAAGGCTTCTTATGTACCCTAGAAATTGCAACTGCCTCTTTCTGATGTTAAGTATAAATGTTCAGTCCATGGTATCTTCAGCATCCTTCAGTAGAACCACATTTCTGTTGCTTCAAGTCTCTTCATATGTGAAGAGATTGTCTAGCATCCGCTGCCATATAGAAGGACCGATATTACTACTCCTTCTCAGCTTTTGGAATCATTCGCCATCCCAAATGTTCCTTCGGATTTCGTTACCGCACTTTCCGTCCCCTGTTAAAACACTTCCCATATATTTACATTTTTTGTACTTGCTTGATATCACCATACAGAATAAAGACAAACATATTATATGCATGCATGCATGTGAAATGTGTTTTGTTTGTTGGGTTCAAATTTCCGTTGCTTGTGACTGGCAAGGTACGAGGTCGCTTAATGGCACGGAATATGACAATGACGAACCAAGTTTGTATTTCAAACTTACGTTCATTTCATTTAATATTATTGAGAATGACACGAAACCACGTCTCCCTGTGCTCTCCCATCGCCAGACATCTTACCATATCACGATGGTTGTCAAAACAGTAAGATATAAAAGCTGTTATTTCCATTGTCAGTATTGACAGTATTTAATCAACTCGGCCGTTTGAAAGAATGTTATTTCTAATGAAAATATTTGTTATTGATATTTGTTTATATTCTCTCTACGCGTTAAATAGCAAGATTGGTTACCAACCAAGGCTAGAACCTCTATTGCCAAAGAATAACCACGACAATATACAGTCTACAGATATTAAAGAAAAAGGAAGCTGTGGAGAGCTATGATCACCTACGTTTTAAATGGACATGTTCTTGAAAAAATTATTTTCACCTAAGAGAGAGAGAGAGAGAGAGAGAGAGAGAGAGAGAGATGGAACAAACTTGTTGAGTATTCTTGAATAAGTTTTATACAGGCGCTCATGTTCCCTTGAACTGCCAGTTGAATTTTACAAAAAGGAAAGGCTTCTTAATCAGACCGCCAAGATACACTGACCCGCAATGGGCCAACTTTCGCACAAAACAGTATTATTCGTTGTCGTTTATGCCCGACATGAAAATATATTGCAAAAGTGGCCACATGTAGAAAATGCAAAATAACTAATCTTCAATAATGTGGGATCAGAAAATATTAGGATTTTGCATGTAATTTTGTATCTTTTCAACAGAAAAATGTGTGCAAAGCTTTATACTCATTGGTAAGCCAGCCTACTGAGTCAATCTACAAATATGCTTCGTGCTATCTATTCTTATTTATTTATTGTTTAAATTTTCTTTGATAACACTGGTCAACACGATTTTGGGAGCCAAGAAACAAAACATGCTTTTTAGCTAATTTGATGGTGCTGATTCCAAAAATGACCTTAGTTTTTATGGTTAGCTACCATTTTTGCTCTACTAAAATCGCTCATTTTTGGAAAAAAGATCAATTTACAATGTTGGCTGATCGCAAAATTTAGTTAATGAAGGTCGTAGAACCCCATCAATTTTCAGGTAGGCCGGCCATCTATGTCAACCACCTGGAATTAAGAAAAACGTATTTTTGAGTCAAAAATTTTAAAATAGAAGTACCAAATTTATCGCCAAATTTATACCAAATTTATCGCCAAAATTCAAATTAACTGATAAATTTTATCAGTAATACACTTTAGTAAACCGTCAAGATTTACATCAAGAAAATGAAACTCTAAAATCTTTCATATTTCATAAATTTATCCTATCTGTTTTATCCCTTCACTACGGACTTAAATAACAATGAACATAACAGACAATCAAGAAAGAGAAAATTTTCACCATAGTTCTTCTGTTCACGAAGGTTTTATTTCTGCTGTTAGTTTATTAAGGGATTTGATGAAAATACTTGTTGGTCTTGGTATATTCAATCGTGTTATTTTTAAAGACTTGGGATCTGATTGTTATTGCAAAAATAGTATTTCTCAATAAATAGATCAATATTTGTTAGTTTAAATACGAATTGAGATGTTTCTACGATTTTATTTTGAGAAATATTGCCATCGGTCAATATCATATATACAGTGAACAAATGAAAAAAGAACGCCTTTTTTCCAAAAACGACGCATTTATATACAGCAAAAACGGTAGCTAAGAAAAAAATAGTCATTTCCTGATTCAAAGCCCTTAAATTAACTAAAAAATATGTTTGATGCCTCGACACCATTTCAATTTTGTTTTGGGGACCAATTTTTTGTCTACTGATATATGAAATGGTATCGGAAGTTTCCCAAATTGCACGTACTGCAATTGTACCCCACCTACGGAGTCAGTCGGCCAACATGCATAATGCTTTCTATTCGTGTTCCCTTATTACTTAAGTTTTTTTTTTTTTTTTTTGGTAATTCTTTTGTCTACTGAATTACTAAGTTGTATCAGAAAATTCCTGGACTGTACGTGCTGCGATCGTAATATTCAATGTTAATGTGCGCAAAGATATCGCTCGTTGTTACCAACCTAATAAGTCAGTAGAGTAGATTCACTGTTTTACAAAACCAACATTTCACTCAATATGAAAAATGGGGTTTGATGTTGTAAGTAGGGAGACCAACAATTACATTCATACATCTTACCAATTTTTGAGCATTTAAGATCGCCTGAAAATATGTATAGAAATATCAAATTTCCGCAGGTTTTTTTGTTTACAAACTGAATTCAAAATTTTACTAGTTCAAGAATAAATCCAAATAAATTTAATATTTTTGTATTAAATGCATTAAATGGAAAATATATGCAAACCAAAATTCTAATTAAGAACCACCACAAGCAAAATATGCATTTATTTTTATTGTATTTGATAAGAAAAAGTGTATAAAAAAAAGGCTAATCAATGAATAAGATTTTACACTATTTGTTAAGTTATAATTAATAAAAAAAATAGATATAAGTGTATATAACACTAATACTATAAAGCAAAAATTATAACACAAATGTTTAAAATGTGTATTTTTTATAGAAAATCACATTAAAACTACTGTACTGCATGACATATCACACAGTAATATATAGCTAAATTATTCAGCATAATTTCGCTTTGAAGTAATATGAAAGCCATATTTAATGGCACAGTAATTTAGTGATAATAATATGCTTGTGCCTTGCTTCTTGCCCCTATACAATTTGTGAAGCTTCAGTATTTAATTTAACTGCCCTTTCCATACTTTACGAATGTCTAGGTAAATTCGACAACTCCAACGTCGTTCCATTCGTTAAAACTTTTTGTAATTCATTATTTGAAAAACCTTCTGCAGGCGCAGATTCACAAATTCTATTTTGTGAGAGGTTAATCAAATTTGACTAGAGTGTCGCTTCAGAATTGATGAATGTAATTTTTTAATCTTTTCTTTAATGGCTCACTACTTCTGAATTAAAAAATATTTTTATTGGAAAATTTATCCATACTTTGCTATATTTTTGTGATGTAATTTAAAAGAATTTTTTCAAATTACTCTTGTAAATTGACAAAACTAATTAAGCATGAATAGGTGTTTACTTATCTTATTTACAATTTTTTATAGCCTCTTCTCACACCTCACTTCAAACATTGAGAAAAGAATATTTTTAGAAGCAAGGTGAAAGCAACGTGCTGTAAATTTTGTAATGCAACATTCTGTATTTTGGTCGACTGTTACCTTATTCTCTGGATCATGTTGAATATATAGTTATTGGTTATGGAATTTATTACCCCTTTTAATTTCAAACCAACTGCATATATTGCAATTATAAATTTTATAAGGCTTTCACTAATCAACGGTACAAAACCCACCTGCAGTAATGAGTCAATCTGTCAATAGGTCACGTGCAATCTAGTAGATTTTCAATTAGTACGCGATATTTTTTCTATGTGATGTTGGAATGCTCTGTGATCTTTAAGATTGGCTGAAAAATACGCGTGCCTTCAATCAGAATTTACATGAAAATCTGCCTTGTTAGATTTTCACAACGATATACTTGGTCGGGTTTTTGGAAAATATTTTTTTAGGTCGAACACTTTTGAGTGGAATGTGCCTTTTAAGATGCGCAGGTAACGAAATTCAAAATTTCGTACTACTGGACTTTCAAAAGTATGTCAGCTCTCTACTTTTATGCTAATCTAGCAACCTTACTTAAGCATATTGCATCATGTTTAAAGATATATATATATATATATATATAATTATTTTTTTAAAAATATGATTCCATCGCTACATAAGAGTTCTCATGTTTCAAAACAAGAGCTGTAAACTTCAATATAATTATTTGAATTAAATTGAATTAAAGTACCCAGCTCAGTTCCATCTTCAAGCGAACTAATTCCTGAAATTTACGCGTTTTATAATCATATTTATTATTAAAATTAAAATTACTATGGTAACGGCTAGAGCAACTATTTAAAGAAAAGTAGCGTAAGGGTTAATAATTTGTATCAATATTCAAAGACGTCAAGTATTAGGGTTAGGGATTAGGGTTAGGATTAGGGACGTCAAGTCAGGGTGAGGTTGGTGTGTCTAAATTTAAAGCGGAAGATGACATCGTCTAGTCTGGTTAACCGTTAAGTGTCTATGGAGATTTATTTATGTTTTTATTTTATTTTTTATTTTTTTCTGAAAGGGTTTTGTGTATATAAAAAAAACTGTCATAATTCGGTAACATTTGTTTTTTTGACGACTTCATAAAGGGTTATCTTTTTCTTTTTTTTTATTGGGTAGGGCATTTAAACTATTTATTTAGACTATGGAGTTTAAAATTTGTATTTATTATTTTATTGTTTGTTTGTTTTTTATGCTAATGGACAAAGTCCGACAATTATTTTAAGACATTTTTACATTCTTTTTATAGAGGACGAATATTTTCTGTGAAAATTTCTCGCACATTCAGACCGGTAAATGTTGTTTACACTGTTTATTATAAACAGAGCATTTACTTAAATATTTGTATCTATAAAAAGAATGTATAAACATAAAAATGTCTTAAAATATATATATATATATATATATATATATATATATATATATATATATATATATATAAAAAGATGGAAAGATAGACATGCATGTGTTGTTTTTGTGTATTGTGGGCACATATTTTGGAGTGGGTGGGTATGGATATGGACATGTATGTACAGTGTAACCCGGATATAAGAGAGTTGTCGGGACCGGAGAATAAGTCTCTTATATCCGGTTTTCTCTTATATCCGGGTTTGGTCTATTTTGTTTAGGTAAGTATGGCTCTGATTTGGGACCATAACAAATCTCTCTTATATCCGGGTTTCTCTTATATCCGGGTTTGGTCTATTTTGTTTAGGTAAGTATGGCTCTGATTTGGGACCATAACAAATCTCTCTTATATCCGGGTTTCTCTTATATCCGGGTCTCTTAAATCCGGGTTACACTGTATATATACTTGTTGTATGTATATAGGTGATCTTGGGTTTTTTTTCTAATAATATGTGTAGTCGTATGTATACATGGGTGTATATATGTATGTGTGTGGGTATGTGGGTACATGTATATGTGTGGATGTGTGTTTATATAATTTTTTATAATTTCTATATATGTATGTGTGAGTGTGAGTGTGTATATATAGATGGGTACATGTATGTCATGCCATAGAAATATGGAGCCAGTTTGTTTACATTGCGCAGATCAGTACGAAATCACTATTGCCAACGTTGTGTGCAAATTTTGTGTGAATTGATTGGACGGTTTTTGAAATATTAGAAAAAAAGTTATCTCGATAATAATTTGGCACGCAGTGTATATAAAGATATATATATATATAAAGATATATATATATATATATATATTTAAAGATATATATATATATATATATATATATATATATATATATATATATAAAGATATATATATATATATATAAAGATATATATATAGATATATATATATATATAAAGATATATATATATATAAAGATATATATATATAGATATATAGATATATAAAGAGATATATATAAAGATATATATATAAAGATATATATATATATAAAGATATATATATATATATATATATATATATATAAAGATATATATATATATAAAGATATATATATATATATATATAAAGATATACATATATATAAAGAGATATATATAAAGATATATATATATATAAAGATATATATATATATAAAGATATATATATATATATATATATATATATAAAGAGATATATATATATATAAAGATATATATATATAAAGATGTATGTATTTATATAAAGATATATATATATAAAGATACATATATATACATAAAGATGTATTTATATAAAGATACATATATGTATACATAAAGATATATATATATAAACATACATAAAGATATATATATATATACATACATACATAAAGATATATATATACATAAAGATATATATATATACATAAAGATATATATATATAAACATACATAAAGATATATATATATATACATACATACATAAAGATATATATATATACATAAAGATATATATATATATACATATATATATATACATAAAGATATATATATATACATACATAAAGATATATATACATACATACATACATAAAGATATATATATATATATATATATATATATATATACATATACATAGATAGATAGATAGATAGATAGATAGATATATAAAGATATATATATATATATATATATATATATATATATATATATATTACTGAAAAATACTCGCTCACTAATGGCGTGGGATGGGTAAAAATAAATGACGCAGTGAGAAAATCAAAGTCTAGCCTAGCCGAGATGAAAAAGGGGACTAAAAACAAACTGGGAAGTTTGGGAATCTCAATATGGGTCATAACAAAAGAGACTGTCGGGAACAGTCCAGGAGCAACATTCATTCACATTAACTAGGAAAAACAAGTAACGTCTAGCTTAAACCAAGGGAGGGGTCACAGGAAACCGCCCCGTTGTGCCGAAGGAAGCAAAAGGTATTCAAGAATAGCCCTATTCATACAAATCAAGCTCGCTACTTTCACCCACATTTCGCTAAAATCTGTCGACACCAAACACTTTCTATTAGTTCTCATCTTCATCTTCAGCCCATTCCCATCTGAAGAGCCTATCATTGAGAGATGGCATGTTCCGAATCAATCTCCAGGTAAACGAAAACTCAGGGTTACTGAGATAATTCGCTGCTGGCACCCAAGACCAGAAAGAGCGCAACTCGGCCAGCTACAAAGCCAAGCTACTTACAGAGAGGATCCTTGACGACCCCCTCCACTAATTCACGATGCAAGACCTTTCGAGGCCGTGAAAGGTCGACAATTTCCCAAACCTTCGACGGCGCTTAGCCCAGAAAATGGGAGGAGTGATAGTAAGGCTAAGGGAGGCTTCCTAACACTCCTCACCAATTATCGAATCCTCTGTCAAAATGCGGCGTAGGAAAGCCAACCTCGAGGCGTGTTGATGACTCACCAAGTGTAGCAATCCCAGCTCCTCCATTACACATGCTAAACACAGGCTTCTTTACGGACCTTCTGTTTGCGCCCACCCCACAGGAGGGTGGACAACAATCGCCTTCCTATGACCCTTGCAAAGAGGAAGTACAGCGAAGCGGTAAAGGATGAGAGGTATGACGTAAGTGGCACACGCCTCAGCCCTACCCTTCAACCAAAGGGTCCCGGAAGAGCGATACCCTTCCAGGAACCTAAACGCAAGCCGGAAGACTTGTTACGGTTAATCTTTTCGTACCGTTTAAGCGCCTTCTGCACCACCTCAATGTCGCTGCTGCACGACACGAAAATGGATACTCCATCAGCGTACGCAGAAACTTTGGCTCGAGCTCCACCGGGGACAGCGATTCCACGTAGGGCCGAACTGCTCGCCCCGGCCCTCAGCCGACGAATGAAAGACTCCAACGCCAAAGCGTACAGTAGGGGCGACAGTAGGCAACCCTGACGAACCGACCAAGACAGCGCAAAAGCGCGCGACCGGTTTCCGTTCACCTGTACTACAGCATTGGGGGAGGGATACAGGAGTGGCTAATCCACTTACAGAAGTCGGTTTCGAATCCGGCGGCCTGCAGAACAGCAGTCAGATACTGATGATCGACCCTTGAACTGATCCAAATTGATCACTGCAATATCGGCCACGATCAACCGCCGCCCCCAACGTCCACCTTCGCATCCAAGGTACGTTTAACCAGCAAGGAAACACCTCTGACCAACCGGTCCCCGTATGTTGAACAGACAACATAGTCGCTAGACTGTACACGAGCATCAACCTAGCAAACAAAGTGCGTTTCCTGAATCGCAGCTACATCCACACCGAAGGACAGGAGCACGGAGCAGGCGGGCAGCCTTACTCCGATCCCTCAAGCCCCTCGCATTCTAACTAGCTATCTTGAGAAACATTTTTCAAGTTGATTTCTCTGGTCACAGACTGGGCGAAAATCTGCCGGTGAAAGGACCCCGACGGATTGTCCCGGGCTTCCTGTCCCCACCTCTCTCATCATGCGACCATCTAGAACAATGCCGCCGACGTCTATGGGATAGGTCAGGTTTAAGGCCCTATATAATGGGGATGGAGGATTATTGGCACCCTCGCCGCACAAAATTTCTGTAGTTTCTTCAAGTCCGGAGTCCCCATTTCTACCATACAGATATCCGAAAAGGCATATTTAGTTTCATGGACGTGTGCTCCCATGTTCTCAGATCTCTGTCTATGTTCTTGATCCATTTGATTATCCCTGCAGCCTTTGAGAAATTTCGGGGTCTTCAACAAAGAGCCCGTCTACTGATACATTCTTGAGTAGCGGTTTTAACAGCGTTCTCTTTTGGGTGGAAATATTTTTTTCTATTGCCTGTCTGTCTACTTCACAACATTGTACCCCCGTAGGGAATTTCTTCTTACGAGAACTCTGGCGGGAGATGCTGGGCTTTAGGGTGTTGGTGGGCATTGTAGTGGTGGAAAAAGGAATGCTGGGAGGAGTGGAATTGTCGTCGACTGCAGTAGCATTGGGAGTGGGTGTGTGGGGTGAAGGGTTGTTGAGAAGTGGGGACAGCGGTGCTTTTAAAGAAGAAGGGAGGCTCCTAAAGGTAACTTACTCTTGTATTTTAACTGGCGAAACTGGGACGGATTGAGCCTTAGATTTGCTTGTTTCTTTTCCAGCCCTACTTCTGCTAGCTTTTTTGGCCAGTTTTTCTTCTTCCTCTTCTTCCTCTCTCTCCGGGATGAGGACTGAGGTGGGAGCACCTCCTCCATTTGCACATCTACTGCGTTTAAGGGCTCCTGCCGATCCTCCTGTTGCTGCTTCTGCTGGTCCAGCTGCTCAAGCTGGGACTTCTCCTTTAGCTGCTGCTGCTTAGGTGAAGTGGCAGCCGCTTTCAAGCCCTTCTTAACTACTTGTGTCCACTCGCCTGCTTCTGTTGTCTGCTTTTCGACACTTTTCTTTTGGGGTTGTGTTTGCGGCTGCGGACTTTTTCCGGGACAAGTCTTGGACAAATGACCCGCGGCCCCACAGGCCGAACAGAGACTCCCCCTACAATCACATAAATCATTCCACCTCCACACGCCAATGTGTTTGGTATTTCCAAAAATTGTTTTCTATTTAGCATGATTACTATTTCCACATCTCCTACGACTATTCCCACCTTACTTTTAAAGGGCGAGATCTCCCCGAATTGTGAAAAAAAAAGAAAAGATGATCCTCTGATATGCATAAAGGAACTCTGTGAAGTACCACCTCTGATTTCCTTGTTCTTAAGTATTCGGTCTACAATGTAACAGTTTGGGTTGTTAAGATACATCCTGCCAGTGATATAGCTGCCTCCTCTGTTCTTAACAAAATGTCCCACATTGCATTGCTTCTTTTCGCTAAAATTTACACCGAATTTTGCAGGAATTTCAGAGCCTCCTCCATAATATCCCGATTAACTGTTATGAGTTTGTGTGTTTCGGAACTCGTTTCCATTAATGAACGCTTCGTATTTGTCCTTAAGTTTTTTATAATACTCTGGCCTTTCTTGAAAGGGGCCTATACTTTGCTCATGCCGAAGGGGTCACTTCAGGAGGATGAGGCGTTAGGCGAATGGGGAGACGCCATTATGTTCGCGCACCTTCATCACCAAACACAATAGAACAAAATCCAGAAATTTAAACGACGGAGACAATCAATGAATACAAAAACAAAGACAATGACAACCAAAAATGACACTTACCTCAGCCAAATACCCGTTAGAATATCTCAAACGAAATTTTCAATAAACTCACGTCCAACCAACGCAAAAATACGATCAAAAACGACAAATAGCGCCAATTATCTGTCTGACACACTCTCTCTCTCTCTCTCTCTCTCTTTCTCTTTCTCTTTCTTTCTCTCTCTCTCTCTCTCTCTCTCTCTCTCTCTCTATATATATATATATATATATATATATATATATATATTTCTCTCTCTCTCTCTCTCTATATATATATATATATACATATATATCTTTATATATATATATATATATATAAAAGTGAACATAGAAGTCAACACTTAGAGGCCTCTAAGTGTTGACTATTATGTTCACTTTTATATTTACACACGCTCTATCTCTGATATTGAGCACTTTATCCCATAAATATAGCACACCTTAAGACTATATTTCTTCATATATATATATATATATATATATATATATATATATATATATATATTTCTCTTTCTCTCGCTATATATATATCTTTCTCTCTCTCTCCCTATATATATATATATATATATATATCACTGCCCCTATCTCTCTCTCTCTCTCTCTCTCTCTCTCTGTATATATATATATATATATATATATATATATCTTTCGCTCTCTCTATATATATATATTCTTTATATATATATGTATATATATATATATATATATATATATATATATATATATATATATTTATTAAAGACATTTTTTATGTTTAACGTTCTTTTTATAGGACGAATATTTTCTATGAAAATTTCTCGGACATTTCAGGCCGGTAAATGTTATTTAATACTGTTTATTATAAACAGAGCATTTACTTAAATACTTGTATCTATAAAAAGAACGTTAAACATAAAAAATGTCTTTAATAAATAAATTGTCGGACTCTGTCCATTTCGTAATATACATATATATATATATATATATATATATATATATATATATATATATATATATATATATATATATATATATCCTTCTCTCTTTCTCTCTCTCTATATATATTAACACATCTTTATCTCTCACTCTCTTTCTATATACATATATACATTTTCTCTCTCTATATATATATTTCTCTCTCTTTATATATATATATATATATATATATATATATATATATATATATATATATATATACCTTTCTCTCTCCCTTTCTCTTTCTATTCTGGAATCTTCCACAACACAACCAGCCTTACCTCTTTTTAGAAAATGCACTCTTCCTATCTGATAAACAAAATTCTACTTTCATACACTATAACAAGTATTCATTGGTCATTCACCTCCAATCTAGTTTGCTGATTGGTCAGTTCCGACCAATCAAACCGCCTGCACGCGACCAATCTGTTTTCCCGCTCATGTGCTGGGAGCCACTTGACCAGTATAAAAGCAAAAACACGTGTGAACTTTTTAGAGAGAGAAAGGATTAGCAATTTTCATTCATCTCTCTCGCATGTCTGAAGATGTAACTTTCGCCAACTTCCGTCTTAGTCATTGCTGACAAGACTTTTTTAAGACAATTACTAACATTCATGAACTCTGAAATCACTCCTGAACTTTTATCAACTTTAGAACTCACAATTCCAAACTTTATTCTTCTGAATTACAAGTTCAATATTACAGTAAAAGGTAAATTACTTCTTAAGAACTTTCTGTTTAAAAGACACTTAATATTAACAACTTTAATATCAGCATTAACGAAGGATTACAAGAAAGACTTTCTGAAACCTAAAAAATCATACATATTTGCCAACATAACATATACCAAATATTCTGCTTGTACATTGTTTTGAATGTTTTATTAGTTTCTAATTAAATATGTCTTGTTCGTAATATGAACTCTGGTACAAATATTTCCAAATCAAAGGGACATGACTCTGTCCTACCTTTTCTTCGCATGTTGTACACCAACCTAAATAAATCTAATTGTTACGTTTTAAAACAATTCAGTTGAATTTTGTATTTTATTTTGATGTTAGTGGAAATAGTTAATTGACACACAACTTCTCAACAAATATTACCACATAATTAACCCATCCACTACACTATATATATATATATATATATATATATATATATATATACCTTTCTCTCACCATATATATATATATATATATATATATATATATATATATATATATATATATATATATCATTCACTCACTTTCTCTATATATGATTATCATATCCCTAAATTCTTTGTCCATGAATAATATAAAGGCCAGGTATTTTAAAACAAGTTCTACGATCCTGTGTTATTTATTTTTACGTAAAAAATCAATGATAATGACGTATTATCACTTCAAAACAGGTAAACAAATCTCATAGCATATAAACTATATACACGTGTGAAACACTCCGTCTATTATCTCGAACTAACTAAAAAAGAATTCCGATCTTGAATCTCTGACCCCGGGAAAAGGTCAATTATATTCCATACAGTATCATAGAAAGATTTGATTGTTATATAGTATTCATGAAAGCAAACATCTTAATTAAATCTTATTAATTTTAGTAAACGTTTTAATGCCTCGATTCCCATCACCAACTCTATGCATAAATGTAAGTGATTTACTAAATGATTTCCCTTAATAAATCTTTAATAAGAGATGAGAGATGAGAGACTAAGGGTCAAAATTAAGGCAGTTCTTACTGAACTTGGTAATTGATTAACAAAATAAAAATAAACTCATACGTTTCGTCTCTCGAAAGGATTACTTCAGATTCAACACACCCTTTGCATGTAAAAATTTCTCAGACATTTTTTTTGAAAACTCGACACTAAATACGCAGTGAAAAACCAGTTTCTCGCTGCAAACTTTTGCACACCCCGAATATTTGTTAGATTAACCAATAGGTAACACTAACAGATAAACAGTAAGGAACGAACTCGTTAACAATAGCTTGATGGAAGCACACCAACAGTTTCTCTGAAGTCGGTGATCTTCGTAATGAAATTAAATAATTTTAATTTAGTGAATAAAATACATTTCGAAAAAAATCTGTGTCATCTCAAAAACTATACAAAAACCAGTAAATGCGGTACGAACCGACCATGATAACGAATCTCGAAACATCTAATATTGGATTGAAAAGGATAAAAAATACGCCATCTGTCGTGTTTTGTGAGAGTGGCAAAGTGGATATAAGCGTTAGTGGCAGTCACGAGTTCAGTCCTTTGTGAAATCTGTAATACTCTGGTTCAGCAAGGAAACGCCATTTTTTTTATTTCTCATCAGTCAACATAAAACCAAAAACATTTTGATAATTCAAAAATCAGCTCACTTTCAAATTGACATTTTCACGACATAAAAAGCAACTCCAAATCCTGTAATCCTTTGGGGGCTCGTAGGCTAATGAAATTATGCCCCGGTACCAGTCTTGAATATTTTTTTTACTCGTGATATATTTTATCGACATTTACATAGCTTCAAATAAAACGTATTGCAAATTCTTTAAATAATCTAGAATAGCTATCTTTTGTTTGTCAATAAAACTATTCTTTAAGAAATACCACTATTTTATTTATTGCAAACTAAATTAGCACATATTTCAACAACCATAGTAACCCCCCCCCCAGAAAAACATTTTTATAACCAACATTATAACAATAAAAAAGTAAATATGAGGTTGCCATATTGATATCAATGAAACCATTCAGAAGTTATGACATTTAGAAAATTAGCATCACTGCTTGTAAACATTCCGACCAAAAATTAAACATAATATCTACTTGAAAGACAATGACACAAACTCAAACATTCTTTTCCTTGCTTTCCTTCCTGCAAAGTCAAATAAATATGAGTTTGTCATTGATATCATTTCAGTTCATGAAACTGTTTACAAGTTGTTATAACTTGTAAACAGTTATTTCTAGAATTTCTAGAAAATTAAAATCATTTCTTTATAAAAGCTTGAGGAACCCTAGGCTGCAGCTGATACCAGCCTAAATGAAAACTTGACCTGTGTATAACTATACAGTGGAACCTCGACCTACGAATTTAATCCGTTCCAAGAGTGGATTCATAATTGGAAATTTAGTATGTCGAAACAATTTTCCCTATTTAAAATAATAGAAATTAAAATCTTTCCAAGTCCAAAAATATTGATATAATAATCGTATTTCATGCAAAATTGAAGTACTTTTTAAACATAATACACAGATAATGTAAATAAATATATCACTGTGACTCCTTCCCAGGCTTTATCAATGAGATTTAAGCAATTTAGGATATTGAAATGATCCTTCCAAAATTCTCTTATGGTTAGGCATGTATTTTCGGTCATTTCAGAAACACATCTGAAGCAAGACAACTTTATCAGAGCTCGCAATCTCTCCATGTCTCATTACACCGTGGATGCTGTTTCTCTTTTTAAATTTTTCAAACCATTCTCGGCTTGCTTTAAATGCCTTTCCATCTTCAGAAGACGTGTCTGGTAGAGTTCCCTT
Source organism: Acanthosepion lycidas (assembly GCA_963932145.1). Taxonomy (NCBI): domain Eukaryota; kingdom Metazoa; phylum Mollusca; class Cephalopoda; order Sepiida; family Sepiidae; genus Acanthosepion; species Acanthosepion lycidas. The sequence continues at coordinate 81,028,893 of OZ010585.1, read as the reverse complement.
GCCTTTGCACATGTAATATCTTCAGACACAGAATCACCTCGTAGTTGCCTCTCTTTCATTCACATCAACAACAGCTTTTCATCTTCTAGGGCTTTGGGGCGATGCTTAGTAATTATGCTAACTACCTTGGCTTCATCAAGCTTTTTTTTATTTCTATCCTGTTCTTTAGGATAGTGCAAATTGTTTATGCTGAATGTCCATATAGATTGGCAAGGTCAGAAACACTGGTACTTTCTTCGTACTTCTGAATGATCTCCTTCATTTGCACGGATATTTTCCCTCTTCTTAGCAACAACAAGCTTCTTGGCTGACATCGTGAGCTACAAAAATTATCAAAAGATTACCTACCAAAATTTATTGTACGTGTACAGTCGCATTAAATTGTACAGTAACTGCATAGAAAAATGTAAAGGAACAAACTGCAATGATGAAATGTACTGTACAAATCAACCAGAACTAGGTACATAGTTTACATGCTGTACCTGCATTTTATTTTACTTTAATTAAACTTTCTATTTTACATTTTTCTACTGTATTGATATTAATTGAAAATTCAATGATTATACACTGTATATTAGACTAAAATACACTTTACATAGAGATTAAACGAAACGAACTCAGCATTGTTACATTTTGACTTACTTTTAATTCAATAAATTTTACTAAAATTCACATGTTACTGTACTGTACATGTATTGTATTCATTACTGTACATAAATTCTTTGCACATTATTATTATATTTTTTACACTTACACTAATATAATCACAAATATGTGTACACTACAAATGTTTATTCTACGAGGTAACAAAGAGGATTGAACAGGGTAATGCAATGCTCGTAGCATCACACTGCATCTAGTGTGATGGAACTCTTCAGAAATATGTACTGTATAATAATATAATACAGTACTGTATATAAAATATTATAATAATGTACACTGTATATAAAACATAAAAATATAAGAATAAAAAATACAGTATGAAATATATCTGCAAATATTCAGTAGAGTACAGTACAGTATAAAAATACAGTATAAAAAGTAATGTCATATTTAGTATTATATTATATATAATAATATAATATATAAAACATAAAAATATAAGAATAAAAAATACAGTATGAAATATATGCCAACCTCGTAGGGCGCTTGAACTCATGAAGTCTGGGAACCAGCGAATGCTGATCCTCGGGGCAATTGCCATGAAAGTATTTGTAAAACAGACAGAAAGAGGCGATGGCGCGTCTGTGAGGAAGTAACTGTAGACGAGATGTCAGAGCAGGGCCAATTATATTGCATATCCGCCTCTGGAGCCTATCAAGAACCCCAAGGCAAACAGAAGGGGCTCCAGAAAAAAAAAAAGCATTTCATGGTCTTTTCAATCATCACCAAATACGCGAACTTCGTTTAAATACAGTCTTCATCAACAAATATTGTCCATAAAAAGCGTTGAAATGTGATTACCTTTTAATCACTATCTTAGATACCAGAACTGAATTTTATGTGACAATATTTTTCTTTAAATGCGCTTTTTGACAAGTTTAGAGGTAAATGAATTTATATTTGGTATAGGATATCGATCATGTCTTATAATACAATTCCGATCTCGTAATCATCTCAACATCAATATTTATCGTCAGATGCTGAAACAAGATAGAGGAAACTTGTCCAATCACATTTAAAAGGATATGATATTAAAATAATTATATCATTATTATATTATTAAGATGATGATATCATATCTATTTCGAACGTAAAGCAAAGTTCTACACAGATTACTTTTCTTTGTTATCTGGGAATTCCCATGAATTCTCGAGAAAGATAGAGGAATGGTTTCCCATTGTCTTCTCTGCAGTTTTGAATTCAGAGTAGACTTTAGATGATACCCAAGGCTATACCAGTATTTAACTCATTTCTGAGAAGAAGAGACTGCATAATCCCTTTTCCAAGATCAATAGTGCGAAAGAGAACATATTAGAGGAGGTTGCAATTTGAACTCGGCTCGTCCATTCCACTTTTCGCGCCGATATGATCCCAGAATTCTGGTCTTTTAAATTCTATTCGTATTGCTTTGATTTTTTTTTTTAAAGGTGGTACATAGCACCCTGTATCTATCCTCTGATAAAATCCACACACTCTTACCTGCCCACTTGGCTTTCTATTCGCTGACATAAAACTTGAATACGTTCGGATTAATTTACTTACAAATTCCACCCCAAGAGTATGCTTCCTCGATCACTACAATCTTAACCTGTTCAAGTCTAGGGTTAACAATTTTCCACACATAATTATTCGGTAACCCTCTACTTCGAGTGGCCTTCGGGCCTAGTACAAAATTAACATCATTGTAAAAAAAAAAAAAAAAAAAAAAGTAAAACTAACGTTCGTAATTAAATTCATTGAAGATGTACTTCTATTATGTGATGTGTCCCTTCGAGACGTGGACGATCATGGCTCTCCACAATTTCCTGATCTCTGTAACTCTGTATAAAGTTTGTCGTCTTGTTATCTCTCTTAGTCTCTGTTTTGCCAACCATTTACACAAATTAGTTAGGTAGGGGTCATGCGCTGCTTTCCTCTGGCCCTCTTGACTACAATATGCCCGGTCAGTATCAAATTGACTAAATTTAAATTAGTCTCCCTGCCGATATTATTGACTTGTATACTTTTATTTTTAATCTAAGATTTAAAAAATCGAGAGAAATTTAAAAAAAAAAAATTGAGGTTGACTCGCATATTACTGTCAATTAAATTCTGCTTTCTGAAAAAAAAAACGCATACAACAAATTTTATAGGACGTTTGTGCTAAGAATAAGTTCATTTGGTGCTTGCTATCAGTTTGCCCAATAAAAGTGAAATATGAAAATTTGAAGAAAAGAAATTTGCGTGGTCAGCCGGGTGGCGAAAACAGGCTTCATTTTACCCATTGGTACCAGCCTTCCGTGTTTGATCTCAAACCATAAGTTTGGATTTCAAATGCTGATTTTTCTAGACTAGCATCCGCTCATAACTCAGAAAAATAGTATAAAAACAGAAATTGGGCTCTTCGCCATGATGTATTGGCTAACAATTTTGTCTCGTTAGAATAATTATAAATGAATAGTGAGTTCGATCCTCACCGTGTGCTCCCATACTTTCGCCCTTGTACCATATCTGAGCTACGCATAGAAAATTATAAAAAAACCCAAAAAACTTTGTCGTCTCATTACACCCCCACCCAAAGCTTAAAGCTTAGTAAACACTGAGAAACAAATTTGTAGGTATTTATTTCGTTAACCTGTGACGGGGTGATTTGAAGGCAATCTTATTCAATTTTACACGTTGGACATTTAGGCAAAGGGTACATATTCGAGAAATTTCGAAAAAGCGAATTACAATCATCCATTCTTTTTGTTAAATAAAGTTCCTCCTCGTCACCGAAATTAAAAGAGTAATGAAGAGTATCAATTGAAAATTACAGTTTAGAGGACAGTGAATACGAATATATTTTCTTTTCTTTATTTTGGACAACTAAAACTACTTCTACTTACATAGAGTCAGACTTAAGAAAACACTTAGGAAGACGGGTTTTTTTTTTGTTTTTTGTTTTTTTGTTTAGTTTTTTTTTATAAGATTCCTCTAAGAATACAAAAGTAAAACACACCCACAAATTTGTACCTATCAAAGTATAGGCTTTAAATTACTTTTCAGCTGAACGCTCGGCCAAATTAAGGACTTTGGTTACAAATATTTGTGCGTCTCTCCAGCAACAATGGAAAAAAGCAAATGTGAACAATGTCTTTATCAGTGTGGTAGCCGACGACTCGATAGAAAGGAGAAAAAGTAAAACCTGTTGTTACGAGATGCAGAGACAGAATTAACAATAGAAGCAGGATAATGACTAAAATTCTACGCGCATTTTTTCTCGTTCACTTTAAATTACATTACGAATACATGTGTCCGTGTTGTACTTTAATTAGAATTTGTCGCGTAATTTAAACGAAGGCTCGTAAGATTAGGAGACTGATTAAACTCTTTTAATAAATTAACCTAATTAATCGGCATCTAAAATTAATCCACAAGTACGCTGACTTTGTAATATTTAAGCGTGTGGTGCAAATGTTTTTGAAGCTATTTAGACCGATTTTCAAGCAAGTTGCTATAGTGACTTTTCATACAATAAAATTAAAAACAAGATGGCAGCGATTAATTTTCTTTCTTAACACGTCGAATATTTACGATAAAAGAAAGAAATCCTTCTCTCTATTCAGTAAGCAAGAACAAATTGAATAGTAAAAAAAAATTAACACAAAAAGGGAAGATACTAAAAAACTACTAATACTGTTACTTAGTGTTACAAAAAGGAATATTAAAGATAATAGCAGCAGGGTTGGTGCGTACTAGCCCGCGGGCCACCGGACCTCGCAAGGCTGATTGGAGGCCCAGGGCAGGGCTTTGTAACTTTCACTATATTGTCAACATTTGCTTTTTTTCTTTTTTTTCTTTTATTTTTACTTACATTTGCATAGGTTACAAATTAAACTAAGCACAACTATTAAAAGAATGAAAACCTTTCGTGGATTTTGACGTCATTTGTTTTTTTAGTTGTTTTTGTTTTGTTTTTTTGTTTTGTTTTTTTTGTTTTTTGTTTTTGTTTTTTTGTTTTATTTTTTTTTTGCTATTTTCCCGTCCAAATCCATGAATTTGTTTTGCTCATGCTAAATCCCGAAAAAAACATTATCCACAATGTTGAATGTGTTAAATTATTCACATTTTTAATAAGAAAAATCTCAAGTTAATATTAAAAATTGCCGCAAAACATTGTTGATTTATTTAAGATGTAATAATTAGAACATCTCTCTAATTTTTATTTAGATACATTGTATTTATTTTCAATGTTTCTTTGTGGTGTAATGGATATCGGCTCGGAGTGAGAACCCCGAGTTCGAATTCCCGTCGAGTTCGTTACGCATAAATACCCTTGGGAAAGGTATGAATCCATCTTTTCTCCCCCAGAAACAGGTTGAATAGCAAGACAGATTGGCTTCTTTATCCTTGGTTGGCAATCAGTATACCGCAGAAAGAAATGGCAACCACTTCGGAGAAAAAAATCTGCCTCGTCAGTAATGTTTAGAATGATACATGATCGCCCAACTTTGTATCACGTATGGCACTTAACCGACTGTCTGACGTTATGAAAATTGAGATGTATAGTGGAGGGATGTATCATAGGTTCAAGGGACGGGCACGAAACCCTTGTGCCGGCCCTGAATAGCAGAATCAGTGAGAAAGAATTTTGTATTCTGACTGTTGCCCGGAAGGAAAATTAAATCAAATTCTCTAAACAGCTGATTTTGCCAACATTCAAACCAGAGTTTGTTTATTTTCAAGAAAAGAACAGGAAAATATTGTCCTATTGTTAAAAATGTGCTTCCTATTTCTTTCAAATCCAATCTTATTGAAATTATTCTTTGAAGCATTAAAAGAAATTCGGGAAAAAAGAACAAGAAAAAATAAAACGTGAATAAATTAAAAAAGAAAAATAGCGGCTTTGTTTCATTAAAAGTTTGCTATCGTTTGTTTATTTTAAATTTATTTTTAAATAGTAAAGAATTGTACATATGAGGTATTATGGTGAATGTAGTAAGAAAGGGAAGTAAGAATGTGTTGTTTTTGGTGTTAGGAACATTGTGGTATGTAAGGGTCAGTGTTTGTGGCTAGCTAAGTTTAAAGTTAAGACAGATGAAGACCGTTCTTTTCCCCAATCCCCATTTTGGCCTTGTGCCACATTTTGTAAATATTTACAAATAAATATCGCTCTTCGCTATGGTACTTGAATTTAAGTGCAATACTAGACTGGTGCCGACATCTCCTCAATTTACAATAGAGCTGGTGAGATGTAGTCGTAAGTTGTATGCTAACATTTTCTTATCTCGCACTTCACGCTTGCAGAACTCCCTTCCATGCTTCCTAACCAATTTTAATCTTCAAAAATTTAAATGCAATGTCAATCGCTATCTACTGTCCTCCTGATTTCTCTTTTCACTTTCTACTCATTACTAATGTTTTCTGTCCTAATTCCTTCACACCTCTGTAACCCCTTGTGTGCTAATGACTGTACTGCCTCGTTTGGGGGTGATACCGATTAAATAAAAATAAAAAAAAAACTGACTAGCCATAACAACACGACGAAGTGCCCATCTGGAGAAATATTTATAAATGTACAATGTGCATCCACAATGAATGTGTGAGGGTAGCAGTTGTTGGGGCGGAAAATGGAGGGAGAACAATCACCAGAAAAAATGAATTAAAATTTCTTTTCAAATTTCTTTCTTTATAAAACGGTAAATATTTCATTATACTTGGTTCACAAATTTTGTTTATAATCTTGTAAATAAGCAAAAATAGTGTTTAATATCTTTGTTGTCAATTTTAAGGAATAAAGAAAATATAGAAACCCACTTTCATATGTCTGAGTTTATTAAAATTATAATCATCGCTTTTTAAAACAATAAACATTGCAGAGGGAGTCAAAACTATACAGTAATAACAATGTCAAGGGTATAACCGTCCTTTTTGAAACACCATTTTTTCCGGAACGAAGGTTAAGCTCTGCCAGAGAAAGAATTTCCGAGTCAAAAAAAAAAAAATAGAGAGGAAGCTGTAGAGAACCATGATTATCATATCTTGAAGAGATACGTTATTGGTTGGTCGATTTTTCTCTATGGGTTATTTAATGCTGAAATCTAAATATTTTAAACACAGTTTTATGGCTTCACCTGCTGATAAAATGTATGGTTGGTCATTTTTCTATAAAATTGTTGGTAATTCTATTTTTAAAATGTATCGTTGGTAATTTTACTATAGATATGTATCGTTGGTAATTTTTTATATGAAAATGTATTGTTGGTATTTTTCCTATAAAAATGTACTTTTATACTTTCATAGTGTTTGTGGGTTCACTATTTACCCATAGCTGGGGCCCTAACAGATGTTACCACCCGGGGTCAGGATGGACCTGGGAACATCAGCAATTAAGAGGTCTTTCTACTCTCCTCAAAATCACCAATCTCCCGATCAGCGGCCTTGCTGCCAGATGTATTTTATCGCCATACCCAGGATTAAGACATTTTACAAAGATATAGGAGTAAGTTCTGTGAAGACAAAAGCGATTTTGTTATCAGATGTATAATAAAACTAAAATTGCTTGTGATGATGTTAATGATAGTAATCAGTTCTTACTGATGAATACTAGCGTGTAACCAATATCACGAAATGGTCCTTTCCACATGGAAGACACTGCTTAGAGAATAGTTGTGTGATACACTTGTTAGAATGAAAGTCTGTTAAGCGATTGCTAGGAAGCTTGACTGCTCTAGAAATGCAGTCATATACTAAACTTGCCATTATTCAAGAAAAACCTCGGATGGCAATTTTATCAAATATTTTAAATGCTTACCGTGTTCTGTTTTTCAGCTTGGTTCCGGTCAACCCAAGTTTTGGCGACTCTTGGAATCATATGTTCTGTGGCAGGTTCCCTTATCCTTTTATACATAACTATAGCCAAAGAAGGAGCTTTTCGAAAAGCTATAACCACTTTCTTTGGATTGACAGGTGAGTGAGTGTTTTTATTTAATAAATTCAACGTAATTTTTTTGTATAAGCGTTGATTTCAATCTTGTAATTAGTTTGATCAGCTGTTTCATCTAAGCCTTAAAAATACATTTTTGATTCTTCAATCTCTGCATTTTTTAAAATCTTGTCTTCTAGTTAAAGTTTTGAATCCCAAATAGATCACTTTTACAGTTTCGTTGCCTTCCATTTGAACCAATTCACTTGTAGGAGCAAACTATATTCTCTCAAAAATGTTTTTATAGGTACCTCCAAAGAAATGTGATACCTAAACAATTTTAAAAATGAAAAGTCTTTCTTGAAGCTTTTATTTCAGTTTTAATTTCAAGCTAATAGATTAAATGTAATATTTCCAATAAGCAAAATACTTTGCAATATTTCAAAACTAATTTAAATTGATTGGGAGGAGGTTTTTTTTTATAATCGCTAAAAAATCACTGATTTTAACAATATGTCAGCACAATGTAATTCTCTTTATTAAAAATGTTTAAAAAATAAATTATACTTTTCTGAAACTTTATTTGAAGAATATTAATCGTTTTAGATTTTAATGTGATTTGAAACAAATATTACTTTTAGTTTAAAATTTCGCATAAATGCATTTTTAACAAGGAGGTAGGTGTTTATATAAAGTGTTGACAGGTTAACAGCTTGAATGACAGGCGGAAATTTAATTGTGTAAATGGTGGATATATCAGTAAAAATTATTGGAGGAATATAACGTGAACGCCTTTTTTATATTTTTAAGTACCCAGTAATCTTAAAATTTTAGAAAAATATTCTCTGTAATCTAATGTTTTATTGAATTTTAGGTACTTCGGATTTAAATTTATTATAGTTAATGCTATTATTTTCTAAAAATGTCGTGTTTGGTCGTCTGTATTTATAAAAATCAGTATATGCAAAAACATTATTTTTAAAAATATTGGTGAGTGAATTGTAGGACGCTTTTCCATTTATGAATAGTAAATATAGTTTTTACTTAACAGTTTCATCCAACCGGTACAAATTAATACAGAAATTTAAAGGATTTAAGCCTTTATAAATTATCCTAATTAAAACTTTATAATAATGAAGACAATTCTTATAAAAATTCCTTTTTCATCGAAAAAAAAAAAAAAAAAAAAAAAAAAAAAAAAAATAGTGTCCATACTTAGTTTTATTCCATTTTTTTTTTTTTATTATTATTTTACGATTCAGAGCAGATTTTCGGTAATTGGGGCTCCTGTTTTACAAAAGGAAATTGACGATTTAAATTCTCCAAGGACTTGTGCTTAGAACTAATATAAACATTAAGGGGTACAAAATGAATTTCTCGCAATTTCATAAATTTAAATAATTGGGGGCGCGGAACAAATGTAAAAAAATGTTTTACCAAGATTTTTTAAAAAGAAAAATTTCTAAAATAATTTTATTTATTTGTCAATAAAATCCGATAATTATTTGATTTTTTCAACCAAAATTTCAAACGTTCTAAAAAGAATAAAAAAGATATAATTTAATAATTAAAAATCCTTTGATCTTTCATTTTAATAATAATAAATATTTTTTCATCACGTATGCTCATTTTTTAACGAATCTGTGGAAATACACGTGAAAGTTTTTACATATAGTTCCAAATTAGAGGCTTTTCACAACTAAACAGCATGAGAAATATTTACGTACTTTAAATGTTGAAGATTTTATAAACATATTTACTATGTTTATCATACTTCAGAATGGGTCAAATAGCTAACAAGTCTGTTGTGTCAAATCTCCAGACAGGGGAAGCCCAACTAACAGTTTACCTGACTTGAAAATCAGACATGGAATACAGATCATTAATGCCAAATGGAAATACACAACTACTTTGGCCACCAAGCAGACCTTGTATTCATAAAATATCTTGTAAGAATCGAACACGCTACTTTGGTGCATATTAGTTATAGATCATAATCTTAATTAGCTACAAGCAAATACGTTGCCTAACAGACGAGATGAAACTGTAATGAAAAAAAAAGAAACGCAGATAAAGTTTTGCTAACAACTAGGAAAAAAACGGATCAGACACCGGAGACGCAGACCGGGAGACGTAATTCCTACTGTTTAAAAAAAAAAAAGCAGAGAAGCGTCTACTAAAAATGGTTATCCACTAAAATAACGTTTGGAGTAATATATAAACAAATATTAGAAAAAATATGCTCAAAACTAATAAGGATACTAAACATAAATCAACGGAAAATACTAAAGCAACAATCAATTGGTTCAATAACATTAGTAACAAAGAAAACTGCTCCTTCATACAATTAGACATAAAGGATTTTTACTTATCTATTAATGAACATATACTAAACAACGCATTAAAATTAGTAAACCAATACACCAATATCCCCAATAAGGATATAAATATAATTAAACACTGCCGAAAATCAATATTATACCACAATAAAAAAATATGGACAAAAAAAAGGCCAAATTAATAACAATAACGATAATAATAACTTTGACGTAACACTATGATGGTGGATAGATATGGAAAATTATAGATACATACATATTCAATAAATAAACAAATATAATTAACAAAAAAGACGTAGGTCTATACAGGGATGACGGCATATTAATTCTAAGAAACTACAACGACAGAAAAAATAAAACAAAAAATAGTAAAAACCTTAAAAACCCTAGGATTTACAATAGATATAAGATCAAATCAAAAATAGTAATATAACATTCAACCTGAGCAATGGAAACTATAAACCATACAGAAAACCAAACAACAACCCAATATCCAATAACAAAAATTATAACGTATTTAAACAAATACCCACATCTATAAATAAAAGAATTTCAAAGTAGAATTTCTAGTAGCCTAAAAATATTCGACGAAGAATTTCTAGTAAATTAATACTATTCCATGAAAATAAAAAAAATAATGAATCAGCCCTAAGAAACAACGAATATTCAAACTAGAATACAAAAACGAAAATAATTCAAATGAAAAGAACAGAAAATGAAATATAATTGGTTCATCCTCCCGAAACAATGAAATAAAAAATAGGGAAAATATTCAAAATAATTAACAAACAGTTCCCTAAAATCAGCAAATTATCAACAAAAAACAATCAAAATTACATCGAATTCATGTCTGAATTAGTTACAGCTGCATGAATAACGCGGAGAAAATAATAACCAAGCACAATAAAAATTCAACAAAACCAATAACAATTACAACATGCAGCAAAATAACACCATTAAATGTAACTGCAGAAATAAAGAAAATTGTCCACTCAACAATAAATGCTTAACCAATAACATAATATACAATGACATCGTAAATAATATTAACACAGACGAAAAAAAATAGATAGGGGCCACAGAAAAAAAACTTTTAAAGAAAGATATAACCACAAAATGTCATTCGAAAGAAAAAATTCACAAACACTGCAACCTTATCAAAATACATATGGAGCCAAAAAGAAAATATCCCTACCAAAATCAAATGGGAAATTATAAAAAGAGCGACCCCATACAGTATTAAGAGCAAAAATTGTAAATTATACTCAGTGGAAAAATTAGCAATAATTAGTTTTAAAAACCAAAATAAACTCTTAAACAAACAAAAAAAAACTAAAATAATAGGCAAGTGTAGGTATATGAATATATATTTACTTTATCATCAAAAAAATAAAAATAAACAAATAAATATAAATAAAATAAATATAAACTTAAAAAATTATTGAAACTTTAAATAAAAGAAACAAATATAAACTTAATTTACTAATATGGATATGAATGAAACGTTCTTCGATTCCGCCTTTGAACTTCAATTACATTTTCGTACTTCCAAGTAGCATTTCAGGATGAATTTTCTTTGTACAAAGCTAAGTCTGGATGACATTAGTAATACTAAAGTGTAAATCTGAAAAGAAAATACAAACATATATATATATATATATATATATATATATATATATGTGTCCCGGAAAGGGATATATTTGAACGAAGTAGCTACGTGGTTTTGGCTACTATAACCAAGTAGAATACGGTAGCAGTAATCGACTGCTACGCGTCGTAGTCGCAGGTAAGAATGCGACCAATTGATCAATGGCGTAGTCCAATGGGCGTCGTTATAGACTTAGATCTCTGACGTAGCCTTGACTCTCCTACACATCCGTCGGTATTTATGACGGACATCAGCCAATCATATTCCAGTGAAGGGGAACACAGGTGTATGCATATTCCATTATATCACCTCCCCCTGAGCTAAATTCTCCCGTGAATTTTAGCTTTAATACTTCTTCTTAGGGTCTGGACATAAACGATTAACTTTTTTTCTAAGCCTTTTTCGCCTCAATCCTTCTGGCAGTGGTAGCGTTTGACACACTGGTACCTCTGGCCTTGAGGTCGGGGATACTTCCATCGGCGAATGTTGACTCACTGACACGGCAATATCAATGGCGTCATATAAGACTTCCATTGGAATCTCTTCGGTATTTTCCGCGACCTCTGTAGTCTGTCTGGGTCTTAACTGATTCCAATGTTTCTTATTAGGGATTTTTTCTCCTTTTACGTCGTATATGACTTGACCAATTCTTTTGGTTATTACACCTTCTTCCCAATACGCTTTACCACCGCTAAAACTTTTGAAGAAAACTTTATCTCCTGACATATATACTTTAGTCATGTAGTTTTGTTTCTTCGCAGTTTTCTCCGCCGGACTAGGCGTATTCTTCTTGCAAACATCAACTCTGCTGGCGATAATCCTGACGTCGTATTCGGGTTTGGCGTGATTCTGTACACTGCCAAAAATTTCTGAATACTCTGTTCATTTGTGCCAACGCCTTGACTTTTCTTCAAGGCTCGTTTAAATGTGTTCACGAATTTTTCTGCCTGTCCATTCGATCTTGGATGATAAACTAGTGTTGTCACGTGATCGATGGACAATGCTGTATATTTCTTGAATTCACTTCCCGTAAACTGAGTTCCGTTATCGCTGACTAAAGTTTTAGGGAGTCCGAAACGACTAAAAATTTCACTAAGGGCATTTATCGTATTTGTCGCAGTTGGGTGTCTGCACTTAACAATTTCTGGCCACTTAGTAAAACTGTCTACCACAATCAGGTAATACGATCCATTTATGGGTCCTGCATAATCGATATGCAGTCAAGTCCATGGGACATCTGTCTTTGGCCATGGTTGACTCTTTACTGCCAGTTGACATCCTTTACACTGTTTCACCACATTTTCTATGTCCTGGTCCATCCTCGGCCAATACGTGTAACCTCTCATTAGAGATTTCATTCGCGAAATCCCTGGATGACCAGTGGGAAATTCTTTTAGATTTTTTTCTGTAAACTCTGCGTGAAGTAATACCTGATCACATATTGAAAAAGATGACACACTCATTCCTTTTTTTGTTTTCTCGTTCAACCCGACTTGCTTTTTCATTTTCTTAATGAAATCATCGTTTTCCGCTGCTTTTTTCACATCATCTATAGTAACCTGGTATTTCTCTAATGGTATTGAATAACAGACCCGACAATTCACTTTCGTCTCTCAGCGCCGCCATTACTGTTTCTTCAAGCGGTTCCGTATATTTCGGTATTAACCTCGACAACCCATCGGCGTGACCTAGCTTTTTTGAAGGTACATATTCCATTCTGAAATTTTAATTCAATAGAATTATACCCCAACGCTGTAGTCGATTTGCCGTGTGAGTTGGTATACCTTTTTTTGAACCAAAAATTGTTAACAGCGGTTTGTGGTCTGTTTGCAGAGTAAATTGTCTTCCATATATGAATCTGTGAAACTTCTTTACAGCGAAGATTTTTGCCAATTATTTCTCAATTTGGCTATAATTCCGTTCCGCGGGCAGTAACGTTCTCGAGGCATGTGCTACTGGCTTCGTAGATCCACCCTCGAGTTTATGTAGCAATACAGCGCCTAGTCCGTCATTACTAGCATCTGCTGCTACAATTATTTTCTTCTTCGGGTCGAAATGCGCCAACGATAGGCCTGCTAATAAACAGTTTTTTATATTTTTAAAAGCATACTCGCATTCTTTCGACCATATCCACTTTGTGCCCTTTTTCACCAAATTGTTTAAAGGGGCTCTCATTTCATACACTTTTGGGATATAAATACTATAATAGCTTACCAATCCCCAAAACGCCTGGAGTTTAGCCACATTATCAGGTGCTGGCATATTTGTTATAGCCTCAACTTTTTCTGGGTCCGGTTTTCTTCCTTTGCTGTCAATTATCTGCCCTAAATATTTTATCTTATTTAGGAAGAACTCACATTTTTCAACCCATATTCCTCAATTCTCTGAAATACTGCTCTAATATGCATTTTGTGTTGGGCCTCGTTTTCACTTTTAATCAAAATGTCGTCTAAGTATGCGATCGCATAATCCATACCAGCCAACATTGTATCCATTATTTGCTGGAATAGGCTTGGAGCTACCTTCAATCCAAAAGGGAGACGATTTAATTTAAAAATCCCTTTATGGGTATTTATTGTCAGGTACTTTGAACATTCTTCACTGACTTTAACCTGACGGTAAGCCTCCGACAAGTCTAATTTCGAAAACACTCTACCTCCGTTCAATTTAGTAAATATATCCCCCGGAGACGGTAGAGGGTACGCATGGTCTTTTAAACAATCGTTCAGGCCTGTCGAGAAATCAGCACACACTCTGATTTTTCGGTTTTTCTTTTTTATATAAACTGTTGAAGACGCCCAATCCGAATAATCCACTTTTGAAATTCCAACATTTATTGAGTCTAGTGCCGAAAATGAAACTTTTCTTTTCGGTTTAAAAATTGGTTTCACATTTTCTTTCAACTCAAAGTTGACTTCTGTTTTTGTGCACAGACCTAGTTCTTCTGAGAAAAAAAAACACGAGGGAATTCATTTTTCAACTCTGTAATAATTTTTTCTGTTTGCTTTGTCTTATAATTTTCTCTGACGTTCACTTGGTTACAGAAAGAATTTACTGGTAATTCCCATAAATTGAATAATACTATCCAGTCTGTACCAAAGAGGTTTACTGAACCAGGGAGCACATATACTTTCGATTTGTGAATTTTTCCCATGAACGAAATGTTACATTTTAATTCACCTCGAAATTTGAGTATTTTTCCAGACACTCCTCTGGCAATTTTGTCTGTCTTCGTCAACGGTGGGTAACCAATTTTTTTTCCATGTTAGCTCGTTTATCACGGAGATATCACTTCCTGAATCGAGTAATAATTTTACGGTCTGCCCATTTATTTTTACATTGAGGTATTTTCTTCTTTGACCCTACTCAATTTCGTGTTTAGACAAAACTACGTTCGCTTTTACCTGAGACTTTGTTTTTTCATTTCTCTGTTTTGTCCGACAATGTGAACTTTTATGGCCTACACGCCCACAATTATAACATTTTTTATCCTTAAAGTAGCAATCCTTTTTGCCATGCTGTCCTCCACAGGCACTGCATATTATTTTTCTTTCTTTTTGTATCCACTTCTTTTGTCGTACATTTTGTATTCGCGAAATGTTCTTCTCCTCAATCCGAGTAATGTCATTTATTCTGGCTTCTTTCGGAGGATTAAATTCGTTTATTTCGTATTTTCTTCTGTTCCCAACTTCTGCAACAATAAAGTAATTTTTTCCTCGTCGGACCATTGTTCGCACCTTTTCGTAAATATTGTTTCAAACCTACGAAAATAAGCCGGAAACGTTGAATCACTGTCAGGGTCATATTTAAATTCTGAGAGTGGATTTGAAATACCTTCAGCCGAAAACAATCTAGAACTCGGTTCCTTTGTTGTCCTAGATAATACGCATTCGAATAACTTTTCAAACCTTTCTTGTTGTTGGAACTGTTGTCGTTGTTGGAATTGTTGCTGTAAAGTGTCTTGTAGCACCTTAACTAATTCCGCCATTTGTTCTATTTTGCCAACGTATTCACCAGAAAACAATTCCGCTCCAATAAACAATAAAATTCTTATTCCAAGCAAGAGGGGGGGGGCAAGCGTTCCACAAGTTTTTCTAACGTTCCTCGTCAATAAGCGTTAAAACAAACACGAGTGAAAAAATTACTTACTCTCTGTAAGCGTCGAACAAGTTTTTCTAACGTTCTTCGTTAGTACACGTTGTCGACTGTATTTTTTCTTTTTTTGTTTTAACTTGTGAGGTCGTTACGAATCTCGTCGCCAACTGATATGTCCCGGAAAGGGATATATTTGAACAAAGTAGCTAAGTGGTTTTGGCTACTATAACCAAGTAGAATACGGTAGCAGTAATCGACTGGTACGCGTCGTAGTCGCAGGTAAGAAGTGTTGATCAATGGCGTAGTTCAATGGGCGTCGTTATAGACTTAGCTCTCTGACGTAGCCTTGACTCTCCTACATGTCCGTCGGTATTTATGTCGGACACCAGCCAATCATATTCCAGTGAGGGGGAACACAGGTGTATGCATATTCCATTATATCACATATATATAAATGTATATATATACACAAATAAATATATATATATATATATATATATATATATATATATATATATATATATATATATATATATATATACTTTGGTTGTGAGGTTTCGGACGTTTTTCTATAAATATTTAAGGCCCATTGGAACATTTGTCCCGCAAACAATATTTAGAGGATTTATGTGAGTCTGGGCAAAAATTAATAGCACAGAACATGGAATTTAAATGAACGGTAGTTAAATGCATGTATTAACAAAAGCAATTACATCTGTACAAAATTGGAAGTGAAGGAAACGATTAAAATCTATGCTCTTAAGAATGTGTGTAAGTTATTAATGTTCTGTCGATCAGAGAAACGAACGCGCCCCAAGCGGGCGTTCTCAACTATGAGCTTCTACATATGTTGGAACAAGAGGGAAGAAAAGATGTTTGTCTTTTTATAGACTGAAATAGCGCCGCCCATCGGACGTTTTTATTTTTTTTTTATTTTTTTTTTTGCGAAGCCAAGTAGGGTAACCCACTATATATATATATATATATATATATATATATATATATATATATATATATATATATATCCTCTTTATTACCTTTTATTTCTTCCGTTTTCATGAAATTTTTATGAAATTTTCTGCCCTTGTTTTATATCTTTATAGGTTTGCTGACACTTGTAGCTGTCGTGATCTTTGTTGGCTTTGCTCCAAGGAGTGAACACGTCAACTGGAATGGTTACATTTGGTGGCCCATTTCCTTCTCCATTGTTGGTTCCCTTATAGCTTGGCTGTCTGCTCTAATGAACAGTGTCCAAATGGTTAAGGACGATTCAATTTGACAGTCGTTTCATTAATTTTGTCACCGAGTCTCCGAAAGATTGTTTTCAATAAATGATTGTTAAAAAAAAAAAAGAAAAAAAAGTTTTATTAACTTATTGTATTTGTAACCAGTAGGTGTCAGAGCCTACAGCACTCGAATGTACCAATTGAAATTGAATGGGAAAGGCTATGCAGGTGAGATTCTGATTTCAAAATTCAATATTAAGTCTTTACTAAGATCCCGATATTGATTTGTTGCAGAAGAGAATTCCACATAATTTATCAACTTCTTGAAATATTTCAGCTAAATGATTAAATTATTTATAACATATTTTTTGTTCCGAACGCATACAGGTATATCTTTATAAAGATCACTTGTTCTTAGATTTTGTTAGGTGGTTCAGAAGATTCATGACTAATTTCATTAATTAATATATAAAGTAAAATTAACGAGTTTTCCCCGAATGATCTAACACCTTGAAAAGTCGCAATGTTTTGCTCCTGAGTTGTTAATGGGCGTTTCACAAATACGGCGTTGTGCAAAAGTTGGTATAAACCAGAAAAATATTTTACCTTTCTCATGTAAAAATATGTCGACGATCTCTCCCACACCCAACCTAAAAATGTACCTCTCCTTTCACTCCCACTCGATCAAAAATTTTATTAGGTCCACCTATAGAGTTATTCTTTTGAGTTGGAGAAGCGGATTTTAATCGGGCCACACGTAAGAATTTGCAAGGTGGAATGAAATCGACAAGAATTATTAAAAGTTGGCATTCGAATTGCTTTTGTTCATTTGCTGTTAAACATCAAGCTTATCTGTTGCTATCATGTTCAAGACAAAGGTCTCTGGACGAAAAAGAAACATCGTAACGAATACTCTGGTTTTCCCCACTTGTTACGAATGGTTGGCGGAAGACAATTTCTATTACATCGGGTGGACAACTTGTAGAGGAAGGACTTAAGGCTCGTGGTGGGATAACTTCCGGAAAAATGAATCAAACATTTTCAAAACAAAGTAATTCAAAACATGGTTCAGAGTGATGATGATATTTCAACCTTGCCATCAGTGATGATAGAAAAGAAGGATATTTTATCATCCTAACCCTCATTATAAAAACGACCCTTCCACCACAAGAGAGTAGAGTAGACTAGGGTACCCATAGCAGTAGTCAGTAGATGAGTAGACCGCTAGCAGTATAGAAACACATGAGTAGCCAGCTCTCCTAAAATCTCGTGCCGACAACGAATTATCTTGTGTTTGAAACGCCATCCTCAAAAAAGAAATTCTCGGAACCAAACCAAGCAAGCACTGACTTTTAAACAAAAGAGACAGTGAGAACATTTTTACACGCACACTATACCAATATTCTGTAATTTACATCACAGAAATACAAATCCTTATATTTATGTCCAACACACGTGGGTCAAGTTTTTATTGTTGTTATCGTTGTAGGGTCTTATGCATTTTAATTTGTCATTTAATACCAGCCTCGTTACATTTTACATTTATATATCGAATAAATGAAGTCACAAAGAAAAAAGAAAATTACATTTAAGATTAGACATTAATAAACAACTCTGAAAATGTGGGAAAACACTTATGATCTTAGCTGTAGTGTGCGTAATTTTAGTAATCGGCCGCCGGGATGAGGAGAAAATTTCCCTAGCTAGGAAAAGACCTGACGTTATCAATACTGATAGGCATACTTTATTATTTAAGCATTAAAATTAATTATTTATGTAAAAAATGAAATACAATTTTCCTAACTCAAAATACTAGAATTCCCAAAAATTAACGACAGCCTGTCTAGAAAAACCGAAAGGCAAATGGCAACAATTGAAAGAAAACAGGCAAAAATAAAAAAAATGACAAATGACAAACCTTTTACTTGTATTAATTCTTATAAACACACACACACACACACACACACACACACACACATATATATATATATATATATATATATATATATATATATATATATATGAGAGAGAGAGAGAGAGATAAAGAAACCCTTCCTTTACAGACCTGGACAGTGGTGTGTATTGGGCGTCGTGGCTGACAAGTTGGAGATAATCCTCACATCACCAAAGAGGCAAGCAAATATCAGAATTTACTCCGGGTTTTATTTTTATTTGCGAATTACTCTTACGGAATGTTAACCTAGAAGTGTTCAAAACATTTTTAATGTCATCAACAGGAATTAATATCCTTTCCATACTGAGAATGTCCGACTTATCAAAACAAAGTTGAAGTCATCAAAAATCGGCTTTTGATTTAATAAATCAAAAGAAACTAAAGTTTTGATGGTTTGGGACGAGTTTTTTTTTTTTTTTTTTTTTTTTTTTATAATTAAAAATGCAGCCTAGCCGTCTTTTCTGTATGAAAAACTATATGCTGGTAGTAGAAAAAAAAAGCTGTGTGCAACCAGTAAGGATCGAATGCAATGATTATAATCTGCGATACTAGCCATCCCACCATTTCAGCACAACGAGGCGTCTTGACCGGCTCCTCATAAGCAATCAATGTTCGCTGTATATATTTGTATTCAAATTCAACATATTGCACTTTTTAGTATGACGACTAAAATCTCGTGCCGACAACAAATTATCTTGTGCTTGGCATTTTATGATAGATTTTCATCTGCAGGTGCTAACAAAGAGTTTATTTGCAGGGATACTTTTAGTGGGAAAGCAATGTTATTGCTAACATTTCAATTGAAAGTACAAATCAATTCATAAAAATATTTTGTTGCCATTTGAAGTCAGATTTCGTTATATTGACCTCTGGCAGTCAACGTGTCGTCCCGTTAATTCACACAGTCTTATTTTAAGGGAGAACGGTATTAACGGGTTATAAGTAGAAATCTATAATACCGAATATATAAATCAATAATACGGGATTTTAATTTAATTTATTTTTTATTTTATTTTAATTAATACTAAATTTAACGCTGGGCATTAAAAAGAAAGGAACTCATGAAGTGTCATTTGCACGTTTTGAAGATAAACAAAGAAAGCCGTTTATTATAATCACGATCAAACGATTAAATATAAAAACAATTATTATTACCCCAAATATTTTAAATTAAAAGTTAAAATTTAACACAAATTATAAATCTTTTTTTTTTCTTTTAATGTAAAATCATTTATATCAATAAATTTGAGATAACTATATTTTTATTTATATGAAGAACAATATTGGTGGAAATGTATGACAAAGTGGAGAAAGTTTTCTTGTGACGTATTTCGTTTTTTAGGAATTCATTGGACTAAATTTGTTATGATGTTGGTGCGACGACACATGCACACGAACGAGTGATACTCGGAAATTTTATTATTATTATTTTTTTTTTTTTAATCTATCCGATTTTATTTAGATTCCTTTTTCTTTTTCTTTCCATCACTTTTATTAGTAGATATCCCACACTGTGATGACAGAAGTTCTGCCAGGAACGATGAAATGTTGTAAAAAGATGGACACTACCGTGGATGACCTTGCGATCAAGTCATTCTCTAGACATTTTAGTCTCTTAGCGAATTGTTTTCTCCTTTGATCAGAGTAGCATTTTTTATATCAAAATTGTGGTCAGTCTCGTTACGGTGAGCAACCAAACAATACATCAAATGCATATAACAATGTAAATTGTCCCGGATTTCTATTATCTTTTAGCGTAATGTTATCAGCCAATTATTGCTCCAAAAACAAACTGCCGCAAAGTGATCCCAATAAGCGGCTTCTGTAATTACCTGCAAGTATTTAAGATTAGTCTAATCAGGTACAAAGCCACTAGACTGGAACATTGATTTAGCTCGAATTCACTTTCAACGACGTGCGGAACTGGTCTGTTAATGATTACCCTACAGTATGGATGACCTTATACGTATTTGTATATATTTAAAATATTGTGATTTAGTAAACTACAGGACAAGACCACATCAAATGGTCACTTTAACAATCTAACGCACTTTAATAACGAGTAGTCTCAGAGACAAGTTTTGCAACTATCACTCCTGATATAATTATTTGTGCGTCATGATTCGTAAACAAGACTTGTCTTTAGTTTAAATGATCTTTACGTTTACAATAATAGAACGGAAAAAATTGTGTAACCTGCTTTTTTCCGCGCCCTTCACCCTCTTTTAACTGAAGCCATTTCTAGTAGCAATTGTAAACATTTACGAAGTTTAGCTTTGTTTGGCCCAAACCACAAGTGTTGGACACCCAATGAGAATAGGATTCCTTCGACAGGAGGTACAGTTTGCTTGTCTAGGGCATTAACCATCATTACGCTCACAGTGAAATCTTTTTAGCTATTCTGTCTGTTATACTCAAATTAGATCCCTTTTTGATTCACTCTACATGTTGGCCGGATGAAATCAAAACCAAAAATAAAGAAAAAGTCATCCTCTGTGCAGGGGCTCCGAGCACCACATTCGGCTAACAAAACAAATCCTCTCAAAGAAAATATAAAACAATATAAAAGGAGCCAATCACGAACAATGCCACCAAAGAAAAAACAGAAACGATGAAGTCATGATCCACTACATTTGCTTTAACGAATCCTCCACCGCCAATCTTTCAATGTCACCACCGGCTCGACACATGCATCAAATCCAGGCCCTACCAACCCTAAACTTCCTCCAGGTCGCTTCCCTTGCCCACAAAGAGATAATCCGCTTACATCCTCTGTATCGACAATGCAAAGAATTTTATATTAACAATTCTTGCTTTCTTTTCCTTTCTCCTCACCGGCGGTACTTGTTTTGTTTCTTTCATATTAGTTTGAGTCATAAGTAATTTCTGTTTTGAGGAACCAATTGGGATGATAAAAAACAGGTTACGATACAATAATGTTCAAACCAAAAGACAGTAGACTGACAAGGATAAATCTCAACAACCGACCCCAAAATCTAAGCTCCAAGGAAGAAAGGTATTTTGTGCGTGTGATGAGATCGTTGTGGCATTATTCGCTTAAAGTTTAGCATCCCGCTACTACTTTCTTATCAATGTTGAATTTTGTACAAATCTGTGCAAAAAAAAAAAAAAAAAAAAAAGAGGATCAAAAGCTTATCCAGCTTCATACAAATTTTCAGGAAATGTCAGCTTCTAATTGGTCAATAAAGACACAAGTGGACGCTGCAATCCACCCACGTACAAATATTTTTCCGGCGCGTGACCAAGTCAAGTTTTCTCGCCATTTTCCTGGGAGCCTGTCAAGTGATTACATTAATTATAAATAGCAGACACAAGCTTGCTTACTCTCTTTTTTCTCTTTTCTTTTCCTGCGAAGATCTAACCTTAAAGGATCCCGTCTCGACCATCTGCGGTCAAAAACAAAATATATATATATATATATATATATATATATATATATATTCACGCATGCACGTACGTACAAAATTTTCCAAACTACATTACAAACATTTCCAAACAAGCTAGAACTTTTCTCTTTTAAATACTTTTCTAAAGCTACAATTTATTCAGCATTTCTCAGCTTTATAATGCATTCAACTTTTGTGAGCTCAGTTAAAAACATTTCAATTCCATCAGTAAAACTTTAATTCAGTCAAAGGGACATAACACCAACAAAATAGTAAGCTCTACGCATGTACATCATTGCACAAAAATAAATATAAATGTTGTTGTCATAAAAACCGTTTTTATTCCTTCTTGTGCTTCATATTTTGTGGTATTTTGCGTTAAATATAAATCGTTTGGTCATGTTAATAAACAGACATCTACAAAAGGTCATAAATATTAACATACCACTACAAGAGTTCTTAAAATATTAAAACGCACATTTATACGTCCAGCAGCTGCAATGTGTGTATAGGAAATAGGAAAAAAATGTTCTCTTCCAATGACAACGCAACACAGCATAGAGCAAGAATAACACAGGAAAACATTTTGGAAATCGGTTGGTCTGTTCAAACCCTATCCGCCATATTTACATAACCTTGCGACAACTTATTACCTTTTTCAATCGCTGCAAAAATGACACAACCTAATAAGTTAATGGTCCAAGGCCATATTAATGTGGCACCCAGTGAGAATCGAAATCGCTACACACTATGATATATAGATTGGAGATATTTTTGCCAAAGTTGAAAGTTTTGTAGATGGAATTTACATATTTTTTGCCAATATACTTCATGGTTAATTTACATAATAATTTAGTTAAAAGTTTAACTGCTATGTGCAGTGTCCCCTCAGGACGTGGGAGAGAACAGCACCCCACAATTTCCTGTCCTTTTTGAGAGATAGCGAAAAGACAAAACTTACTAAGTTTTGTCTTTTTGCTATCTCCCCTGTGTTGCCAACTCCTTATAAAAGCTGGTTAGGTACGCTATGCGCTCTGATTTCTTCTTTCCTCTTGTTTTAATTTGTCCTGCGACTATCAAATCTTCTAAGATTTCTTTCCTCATTACGCGTCCTAGAAATTTCAACTATCGACAAGTATAAGTATCCTTTTCGTTTCCATTTTCTCACATGATGTTTATAGTATTCTCAGCACCCTTCTGTAGAACCATATATCTGTTACCTCAAGTCTGATCATTATCGGTGATAAAATTGTCCAGCATTCACTGCCATATATTAAGACCGATATTACAGAATAGTTTTTCTTCAAAGATTCGCTAAAAGAAATGAGGATACATGATTAAAAAATGCTCAAAACTAAAAATCAAAGTTTTATCGTCAAAATCTTTTAAGAGGAGAGCTCAAACGATTTTCATTTTTTGTTAAATTTTAATTAGAACAAATTTATAAACTTAAATATTTTAAATTTCTGTGTTAATTTATAGCGGTCAAGTGATGTTACTAAATTAGAACTATTTACTAATAAATGGAAAAGCTCACTGCAATTCAATGACTCAATATTTTAAAAAGAATTTTCGAATTTATTGTGTGTATATATGTGACGAATTTTGTAAATACAGACGTCCAAACGCGATGTCACCAGAAAATAAGTGTGGTAACTATAATAAATTTAAAAATTTATTGGTAATCTAACTTTGCTGTATACTGAAGAGTTCCCACCTCAACCGATCGGGTTCTATTTGTACTCGTGCGGACATCACATCTGCTCCCTCCTTTGTATTCAAATTGTTTCCCTCTTCTTCCGAACTGCTGCCTGCATACCTTCGGGGTTTTCTTATATGGCGTTTTGGTCGCCTTAGGGCTAAAGGGATATCTGCTTCTTCCTTCTCCTCCTCCTCGCTTTCTCTCTCATGTTCTATATATTTCTGCTCCCTAAAGTCGTCGTTGAAAGGGAAGTCGTCATCCCTTGGTTGTTGGCGAGTCCTGTCTTCGGGGATTCTTTTCATTTGTAATGTGTGTCGTAAAATAAGTTTGTCACCTCGCGTTATAATTGCAGATTCGCCTCTGCGTTCTTTTACTCTCTATGGTGTTGGGTGGTAAACTGGCGTTAGCTTGTTGTGTTTCCTTTGTTTAAGTAGTATAACATCTCCGGGTTCTATGTCTAGCTTTATTTTTTTGATCTGTGCGATTTTTCAATCTATCTTTTTCTTTTTTTGTCTTTTTTTTTTGCCGTGCTGTTCTTAACGCTTGGTTTTCAGGCCTCTTTTGTAATCCTGGTATGTTGATGTTTACTTCCCTACCCATGAGTAGCTTAGCTGGAGTTTCTCCCGTCATGGCATGTGGATTATTTCGGTAATACATTAGGAATTTTCCTAAATGTTTTCTCCAGTCCATTCCTTCTGTGTTCATCGCCCGAATGGCTTTCAACATGGTTGCGAAGAACAGCTCGATCTCTCCATTAGCTTGGGGATGATAAGGGGTTACCTTTTGGTGTTGGATACCCCATTCTTTGCAGAAGTGCTTAAACTCTGAGGATATGAACTGGGGGTCCATTATCTGAAACGATAATCGCTGGAATGCCATGTGTATAGAAACACCTTTGGATTGTCGATATGATTGTATCAGCCCTGGTGGATTTGGTAACAAATGCCCCAGGCCATCTTGATCCCACATCGATTATTCCAATTACATAATCCCAACTAGGGAAAGGCCCACAGATGTCTAAGTGGAGTATTTCCCAGGATCCTTTCATTTCGGCCATATGCACCGGACAGTGGTTTCCTTTTGGGTCTAATGTTGTGCACGAGATACATCGGCTTATAGCAGCCTCTATGTCTTTGTCTATATTGGGCCACCATACCTTACTTCGGAGCAGGGCTTTTGTTTTCATTATCCCCATATGTGTCTCATGTGCCAATTTCAGGATTCGTTTCTGTAGGTTTTGGGGTATGATAACTCTGGCTCCGCGTATGACTACGCCTCGTTTTGTTGTCAGTTCATTCCTCACGTATTTAAAGAGTTCCATTAACTTATTGGTCCAGTCGTTTTGTTGTATTGCCTTTTTCACTGCTGTGATGGTTGGATCCCACTGAGATTCCTCCGTTATTTCCGATAAGGTGATTGATTTTGGAATGCTGTTAGCTACAACCGTGTTGATAAATCCTTTGGTAATCTCTTCTTCGGGTGAGACTACTTTTTGATACTCCATAGGTTGCCGAGAGAGTATGTCCAACAGGTTATCTTTACCGTTAATGTTTTATTGTATAATCATATTGTTGTAGACGTAAAATCCATCGCAAAATTCGCACGGAGGGGTTACCTTTAGGATTGAAGATGGTTGTTAATGCTTGATGGTCGGTCATTATAAGAAAGTTCTTTCCATAAAGGTAAAAGTGGAATTTTTCGCAAGCCCATACAATTGCTAGGGCTTCTTTCTCTAATTGACAGTACCGGCGTTCGCCTTCGGTTAGAGTCCTGGATGCGTAGCTGATGGGGATGAGTGTCCCTTGTTTGTTTTGGCAAAGTATTGCTCCTAGTCCCAGTGGACTGGCACCTACTATAACAGATGTTTGCAGTTTTGGATCAAAGTGCATGAACGGTTTGCTCTGAATGTCTGCATTCTTCAGCATGAGAAAACAAAATTCTTCTTCCTCTGTCCACCGCCATTCCATGTTTGCTCGTGTTAACTTTTTTAATGGTTCACTGAGTGTTGCCAGTCGTGGAATAAACTTTGCAAGGTAATTGATTAGACCTAAGAAACTACGTATATCCTGGACGTTTTCAGGGTTTTTGAAATTTCTGATTGCTTTTATTTTCGAGTCAGTCTGTCTGATCCCTGTATTGGACACTATAAAACCACGGAATTCGATTTCTTCATTTATGGAATATGCTTTTGTGCTCTACAATTGTGATGTTTTCTTTCAATGTGCCTAATATCATATCTAAGGTTCTGTTATGTTCTTTTGTGTCTTTGTCCCAGATTAGAATGTCGTCTGCCCCATTGCAGCAGTCAGGGATTTTCTGAAGGATTTGTTGAAGCAATCGTTGCTCTTCTTCGGCTGCCGATGTAATGCCCATAACCAGTACCTTATATCGGTAGATTCCGGATTTGCAGGAAAAGGTAGTGATGTCCCTAGATTCAGGATCCAGTTTAGGCCGATTTTTTCTCTTTGTATCACCGGAACTAGTAAAATAACATAGACAATTTTTAGCACGTTTTTTTGTATGACACATTAATTTGGAAAATCTTGCAAAAATAACTTTCAGAAACTATTCACAGATGATCGAAATTATTATAAATATGCTTTTTTTTATTAACGTCATGGCAGAAATATATTTTTTATAGTTATTACCCCCACCCTCCATAACTAATTTTATGAAAACGCTAGAAATTCGATCGTTTAGTGATTACAATAGTAGCACAAGGCTTTGAAGAATGCAATTCATGTTTTTTTGTTTTTTTTTTAATTGGACCCCCTTACCTGAAAATCAGCTCTGAATTGTAACATACAAAACTCAATAAAACAAAGATATTATTTAATTTCAAATGCTTTTATTTGCTTTTAGTTGTTTTTATGAATATGGACAATATTTTCTAAAAGCAAAAAATTATTTGATGAAAAATAAATACAATTATTTGTTATTTCTTTAATTATAATAGATTTTTACATTTAAGTTGTTAAAATATTATAAAATTAGTTAAAAGTCGCATCGGGTTTCCTAAGTGTCCTTATGAGATAGATCTTTTTTAGCGTGTTGTAAATTGTATCATTTGACTAATCAGAAGATCCGCAGTAATTAAGAAATGTAATTTTCTATTTATAATTAGGCTGTAATTATAAAGTACGGAAGACCAACCAGGATACAATTGTTGCGTTATTTGAGTTAAGCATTGTTCTCCTCTGTTAATGCCTTTACTTTTGCGAAACACGTGTTGAGAAGTTAATTTGATTTTTCAATTCCAACTGAGAAGGGTACCTACAAGTATCAGTATCATCTCATGAAATTTATATGATCTTATTTTTATATTAATCTCAGTTATGACATTTTTCCATAAATGAAATATCAAAATTAATAATAAAATGAATGGAAATACAAATAACACAGTAAAATGTAATAAATGTACATAAAATTATAGTATTTTATGTACACTTCTGATAAAATTTCATAGGAAAGGTACCTATAAATTAATTAGATATCTTTCTTGTGAAATATGAAATTTAATCTCACTCTTAACAGTCTTATTTTAATTTCTTTATAATATATTTTCCATAAAGCATCGTAAACGTAAAGGTAAGTATAAAAAAAAATTAGAGCGCTGAAAGTTTTCCTTAAAAATAACGAGGTAAATAATTTGTTCACTTTGTTATTTAACTTCAATTTTCGCCTTCCGTAGAACAAATTATGATCACGTAAATCCGTCAATACGTCATTCAACACCTGTCAAGCGACGTGAAAGGCTATGACCTGCTTTGTTTTATTTTCAAATTACATCTTTTCGGTTTAAATAAACATTATAATTTCTGATTTTCTTAAAATAAGTTTTGAAAAAATGATAATTTATTTTTAAAAGGATTTCAAAGTGAGATTTTCATCTTTTTTATAAAATGGAAAAAAAACGGATGTCATAATCGATTATCTGTCAATTTTGCTGACTCAAAAAAAACAAGATTTTTAACGAAAATTTCCGACGTACTCGGAACGATTAAAAAATGTAAAAAAAATACCACCAAAATACTTTGATCTTTCCTCTTAATAATAGCATGAACATTTAGACGATAAAACTTTGTTTTCGTCAAGTTTGGCGTCTTTTTCATCATATTATGCTCTTTTTTAGCGATCTCATGGAGGTACCTAAGATTAGTGGTTATATATATATAAGTGATAGAACTTATTAGGAGGATTTGATAATTATAATTAAGTAATTGATCGAGTCTGAAAGAAACCTCAACAGAACGCAGAAAGCACTGGACGGCCGTTTCGTCCTATATTTGGGACTCATCAAATGATCGATGCTGACATCGATGCTGATGTTTTCCTGCTAGATTGATGATGAAGTATTTTGGTGTTCGTGAGATTACTTGGTGTGGTCCGGTGTAATTTGGAGTTAAGGGCTTCCGGGCGGAATCTCGACGAAGGAAGATGAAATCGGTTTTGTTGAAATCAGCAGGGATTTAGTATGATATAGTGTGATAAACCTGAGTTGGTGTGTATATGACGTCAGACATCTTTTGCCGAAGATCTGCGACGAATTGGTTAGAAGGAAAGTTTTCGGATACTGGGCTGAAAATTTGTCCAGGCAAGGCCAAAGGAGTTCCAAAAACTAATTCAGCACTAGTGCATTTCAAATCCTCTTTAACCGTGTTGCGCAGTGCTAACATAATTAAAGGTAACTTTTCCACCCATGTGAGGTCATTTGTTGACGCTGTCAAAGCATACTTCAGCTGCCGGTGGAATCTTTCCACCAAACCGTTCGCACAAGGATGATATGCGGTGGTGGAGATGTGTTTTATTCCCAGGAGATTGGTAAATTCGCTGAAGAGGGTTGATTGGAATTGCGGGCCCCTATCGAAGGGCGCCCGAAGATAGAAATCCAATGCGTAAAAATGGTATTAGAGACTGACTCAGCTGTTATAGATACAAGCGGCATAGCGACTGGCCATCGCATGAAACGGTTGACTATCATTAGGATGTACTCGTAGCCGTCTACGCGTTCTAAGGGACCAACTAAATCCGCATGTAAGTGAGTGAAACGTCCGTCTGGGTTAGGGAAGGTTGACGCTGGTGAACTGGTGTGTTTACCAACCTTCGTTGCCTGGCAACGTAAACATGTGCGGGATTACTGTTTGATATCGGTAGCCATACCAGGCCAGATAAATCTGCTTGATATGGTCCGCGGCGTTGCCTTGCCTCCTGGGTGTGCTTCGGAGTGGAAGTGGTCAAAAACAAGACGGCGCATAGACGGTGGTATATACGGGCGCGGGTTACCCGTGCTTATGTCGCAGTACATACAAGGGATTAGTACCAGTCAATATAAAAAAAACCCTTCACGACTGCCCTGGAGTTTGCTACAGTGTATTCTGACTTAACTAAGGAAGAAACAAACATAATTCCCAGTGCAAAGAAATCTGTCCTCATCGATAATGGGGACCAGTGGATTAAAAACACAAATGACAATTTTGACATCACCATGGGATCTCTAGACTCTGCAGAATCTTCGGACCTTGTCGGTCTATTTATACTGTACAATTTAACCGCGCACCGTGAATTAGACATTAAGGACATCGGGCTATACAGAGATGACGGGCTCGTGGTAGTGAAGAGATCCACAAAATTTAAAACAGATAAAATTAGAAAGATAATTTATAGTGAATTCGGAAAACTAAATTTAAGAACAGTAGTCAACACTAAATTAAAAAGAGTAAACTTCCTAGACGTAAGCCTAGACTTAATGAACAACGTTCACCTACCTTACAGAAAACCTAACACTAATCCCTTGTATGTACACCCTAAGTCAAACCACCCCCCATCTATAATTAATCATATACCTACATCAATAGAGAAAAGAATTAGCATGAACTCAGCTAATAGGGAAATATTCCGACAACACAGTAATTTTTAAATCACAGCCCTGAAAAATAGCGGATACTAAAACGCTGACACAAGCTATAGAAACATTAGTATTAGGTTGGTGCAAAAATAATGTCGTTTTCTCACATAGTAACATAAGTGAGAAAACGACACTATTTTTGCACCAACCTAATACCAATAATAAGAAAAATAGGAAAAGAAAGATAATCTGGTATACCCCTCCGTTCACCCAAATGGTCAGTACCAAACTAGGGCATAAGTTCCTAGCTTTAATTAAAAAACACTTTCCCACTAATAGCAAACTTAGCGAGATCTTTAATAAAACACCTTAAAATTAAATTACAGCTGCACTGAAAATCTAGAAAGAATTATAAAAAAACATAATAATAAAATCTTGGAAAAACATGCATGCCAAAACAGTAATAAAGCACTTAAGCTGAAATTAGATAAAAATAACGAAAAATTATGTGATTGTAGAAACCCTAAAGACTGCCCGTTGGAAATTAAATGCCTCACAAAATCCGTCGTATACCAATGCACTATCTCATCCATTGAGAGTCCTGACACCGATAGGATATACATTGGGTCAACGAAGAATAAATTTAAAATTAGATGGAGACAACACAAGAGCTCCTTCAACAATATTCAAAATAGAAATCAGACATCTCTATCCCAATATTTCTGGCATCTAAAAGAAACGAATAAAACACCAGAAGTAAAATGGAAAATAATAAATAGAACAAGAACTTGTAAAACCTGGGATGACCCATGCCTTTTATGCCTACACGAAAAACTACACACCATTAAGTTTCTAAATAATGAAAAGTTATTAAACCATAGACAGGAGTTAACGGTTTTTTGCCGACATCAACAAATTTTCGCATTAAATAATTAGCATAAAAATAGATAAATAAATAAATTACATAGTTTAATAAAAGTCTTAAAAGCTTAGCCAAATCATTAAATAGAAAAAACCGTTTGTGAAGTCGTCAAAAAACAAATTATAGTTCAGTACAACACGTTTGTATATGGAACAGCCATTAGAATAAACAAATAAATAAAGAGATTAACAGATAGATAACAATAAAACAAAATCCTCTCGACACTTAACGACCTGTCGTCG
Source organism: Acanthosepion lycidas (assembly GCA_963932145.1). Classification (NCBI taxonomy): domain Eukaryota; kingdom Metazoa; phylum Mollusca; class Cephalopoda; order Sepiida; family Sepiidae; genus Acanthosepion; species Acanthosepion lycidas. The sequence continues at coordinate 80,997,964 of OZ010585.1, read as the reverse complement.
CGCCATGAAATATCTTCTGCTGTAAACTAACTAGACGGTGACCGCCACCATTAGCTTTGAAATAGATACCCCACTCTACTTTGGCATAACCTTTCCGAAGGTGACAAATCTGTAGATAAGAATTAACAATCTGACCACCTAACCAAGATGGCGGGCCTAGCCGTTTCCATAGTAATTAATGTTGCAATGGACCATACTTATAAACACCCGCAAACCACAAGATAGCTTATTCCTAAGTTTTCGCTTGAGGATGAAACGGGACCCAACACCTTGATTGAACTTAATTTAAATAATTATATTGATGGTTTCGGCTCTCGTTTTTGAAACATGAGAACTCTTATGTAGCGAAGGAATCATATTTTTAAAAAAACATTATAATATAAGTTCTACTTATGCATGGAGCACTGTCTCCTTAAAAATAAAAACAAAAATACTAAGGAACTCCGGATTATTTACCTGATGTGTTCCTTCCTATTTTTCTGCATACTTGCGCACATATATATACATACATATATATATATATATATATATATATATATATATATATATATATATATATATATATGCATTTTCATATATACATATATACACATATACATATATATACATTCATATATATATACATGTATATATATACATATATATATACATATAAAAATATATACATATATAAAGATACATATATATACATATATACATATACACATATATACATATATACATACACATATATATACATATATACGTACACATGTATAAACATATACATATATATACATACATATATATACATGTACATACATATACATACATATATACATATACATATATATACGTATATATACATATACATATTTATACACCTATATATACACATATATATACACATATACATATATATACATATATATAGTCATATATATACATATGTATATACATATACATACATATATATATACATATATATATATATATACATATACATATATATACATATATATATACCTATACATACATATACATAGACATATATACCTATACATGCATATACATATATATACATATATACATATATACATATATATATATACATATACAAATATATATACATACATATATATACATACATATATATATACATATACAGACATATATATAAATACATAAATATATACACATATACATACATATATACATATATATACATATATACGTATATATATGCATATACCTATATACGTATATATATACACATATATATATACACATATACACATATATGTACACACATACACATATATACACACATACATATATATACATATATACACATACATATATACACACACACTTATATATGCCCACATATATATACATGTACATATATATATATATACACATACACGTATATATACACGTATATATATACACGTATATATATATACACATATATACACGTAGATATATATACCCATATGTATATACACGTATATATATATATACACACACATATATATATATACACGTAGATATATATATACACACATGTACAGTTGCAGCCAAAATGTTCAGAACGGCATTGTTTTCGTCCAAAATGTAGATACAAGTTTTTATTAAAGTTGTTTTATTTTCTATAAATTTCACTGACGATAAGTATGATATTAATTGTTATTGTTTGAGATTTTGGTGTAATTTGAGAGGATAATACAAAAGTTATGGATGATTAGTTATTTACTGCAAAACCCATGGCGGCCAAAATGATCAGAACGGTTGGATTTACTCCGTGTTTTAGTATATTTAACCGGCGAACTCTATTTTTTTTATTTGTTTATGTGACGGTTTCTTTACTAAACATTAGTAAGAATATCTGCAGTGTACTTTGTTAATATAATGCCACTTACTCCGTTAACAATTCGTCAGCAAATTGAAAGCTTCGAAAGAAGAAGAATTTAAGTATTGGGTCTATTGCAAAGGTTGTTAACAAGTCAAAGAGTGTTGTTCACGGTATACTTAAGGTCTGCGATGATTGTGGTTCGTGTGAAGCAAGAAAGTCTACAGGTAGGCCAAGAAAAACGATTAAGAGAAAAGATCGTGCTATGGTAAAGTTGGTTAAAAAGTACAGATTTAAAACTGCTGCTGCTGTTTCTCGGAAAATGAGCATTGTCCTGAAGAAAACTTTATCTCGAAAAACTGTCTCGTCGTTTAGTTGAACATGACCTACAAGTAAGAGCACCTGCAGTGAAGCCACTGATCAGCTCCACGAATTAAAAGTGTCGTCTTACCTTTGCAACCGAACATATGTTGTGGTCTCAAGAAAAAATGGCAAACTGTGCATTTCAGTAATGAATCTAAGTTTATGTTATTTGGCTCAGATGGGAAAAGGTACGTTCGTCGAAAAAAGTACATGAAAAAAATTGTCGCCTAAATGCCTTAAGACTAGTGTTAAATTCGGTGGAGGAAGTTTCATGGTTTGGGGGATGATATCTGGAGATGGTGTGGGTCCTTTGGTGCGATTACATGGAAAGGTAAATGCAGGAGTTTATAAACAACTTGTAAAAGATCATGTCTTGACTTTGCTGAGAAATTCAACTAAACGACCACCCATATTCATGCAGGACAATGCCCCAATGTCACAAGGCTAAGGTGGTCTTCAAGGCTGAAAAGGTTATTGTTATGGACTGGCCTGCTCAAAGCCCAGATCTCAATCCTATTGAAAATGTGTGGAATATTCTAGGAGAACGCTCGAAAGCCAGAAATCCTAAAACAACCGAGCAGTTATGGAATGCCCTTCAGGAAGAATGGAATAAGATCACCCAGCAAGAAATTGAAAATTTAATTTCCTCATGCAGTCGAAGATGTCAAAGTGTGATTGAAGCTAAACGGCTTCACACTAAAGATTAAATAATTCCAGTATTCTCTGTCATTTTTGATTATTTTGTTATTATTTCAACCGTTCTGATAATTTTGGCCGCCATGGGTTTTGCAGTAAATCACTAAATCATCCATAACTTTTGTATTATCTCAGACAATCTCAGACAATAACAATTAATATCGTATTTATTGTCTGTGAAAATTATAGAATACATACACACACACACACATATACATATATATATACATATATACATCCACACATACATATATACATCCACACATATATACACATATACATACATATACAATTCATATATCCATATACAAATCTATATATCAAAAAATTAATCTAACCATTTAATCATCCGTATATATATATACAGAGAGAGAGAGACATACTCATATACACATACACACCCCTAAATAGATATACATTTATATATAAGCACAAAACCCTAGAGTGCGAATAGTTTCTCCAGAGAGTAGTGGTGGTAGGTCCATAGTATGTTTTCTGCTTGTCCACACTGGGATTTTTTTTTAACTCTTCATGAATGTGATCAGTACTGGGGAACCTTGGAGTTGGGATCTTTGAGATTACATTTGTTTTCAGAACACGTTGGTTTAGTAGTTCGGCTGGGCTTGGAAGGTTGTGACTAATGGGTGTTGCCCGTAGACACAGCATTGCTAGGTCGTAATCTCTTCTCGCCTGTTTAACTTTGAGTAGCGTCCTTTTGACAGTTTGGATCTGTCTCTCTATGAAACCGTTCGATCTTGGAAATCTTGGCGAAGATGTAATATGATCCAATTGCTATTGTTGAGCAAATTCTTTGAATGCTTCACATGAATACTGAGGTCCGTTGTCACTGACTACTCTAGTAGGAATATCATGCTCTGAGAATATTTGTTTCATTGATGATATTACCATGTCGCTCGTGCTCTGGCCTGTCATTTTTCAAATGGTGTAGAATTTGCTGTAGTAATCACCGATAATGAGGTATTCATGGTCGTAGAAATGGAACAAGTCTGTACAAACTATTTCCCATGCTCGACTAGGGATGTCGTGTGGTTGTAGAGTCATTTGCTTGTGCATTTCTTGATCATGCTCTCTATATCAGTGTTTATTCTTGTCCAGTTGACAGCATTGATGGCTGCAGTGCAGCTGGCTCAGGATGATTTTGCGTTGGCTTTCAGAAACAATAATTCTTGGTCCTTTTAGGATGATACCATCATTTATAGATAGTTCGTCTCTGTATGGCCAGTATGAACGTATTGCTGTTGGTAGCTCTTTGATTTTGGTCATCCTGTTATTATGATCTCTTGTAGTTGTTCTGGGTTAGTGTTAGAACTGGATCTCCTGTTTTCTTTTATTTCACTCAGACGGTCACTGCTGAATCTCACCAGATCAACTCTGACATCCAAGTCAATCGTGCTTGTGTTTTCAATACTGGGGAGACGGCTTAGAGTGTCTGCTATACTCATTTCTTTTCCAGGCACATACTCTATGTGTATTCAGTAACCCCTGTAGTTTTATTATCATCCGTTGTAGTCTAGAGGGTGCGCTGGTTAATGGCTTTTACAGTATCATGACCAGTGGTTTGTGGTCAGTGAGTACTTTGAACTGACGCCCATATAGATATATGTGGAATCTTCGGACTCCGAACACAATTGCTAGCAGTTCCCTTTCAAATGCATGCATTTCGTTGTTTGATAGGAATTTTGATGCATATGCAAATGTTTTTTTTTGTTTTGAATCAGTGCAGCTCCAAGTCCTTTCAGACTTGCATCTGTTTGCAGTACTAGCATCTCATTCGTGTTGAAGTAGGCTAGAGTTGTCTCTTGGCTAATTTCTGTTTTGAGTTTTTCAAAACATTCATTATTATGTTCTTCCCACAGAAATGCCGCTTTTTTTCTTTAGCAGACGCCCTCTCAGTGTATGTTTTGTAAGCCAGGTTTGGAATGCATGGTGACAAGTAGGTAAGGAGGCCTAAAAATTCTTGCAGTTCTTTCTTACATGTTGGTGATGGGATGTTGCGTAGATTTTTTCCGTTGATTTTTTGGGGGGTCTGAACTGACGCCGTTTTCACTGTAATGTTATTCCAAAGAAAGATATGCTCTTGGCTTTGATTCTGCATTTGTTTGAGTTGAACACGATGTCATTCTCTGAAGCTACTTGCATGAGCTTGTATAATCTTTTATTGTGTTCTACCTCTGATTTGGCGTATACAGCGACATTATCAGCTGTTCCTATTGTGCCCCATCGACCCGTTCAAGTATTTAGCCCATTTTCATTTGGAAGATGTCTTGTGATACATTCAATCCAAATGGTAATCTTTGGAAACAGTATCTTCCAAAAGTTGATTAGAATGTTGTTAAGAATTGGGATCTAGGTGTATGAACCAGTATCCAGCTTTGGCATCAAGTTTAGAGAATAGCTTAGCGCCTGCAAGGTGATGCGTTAGCTCTTCTATTGTCGGCGTTTTAGAATGTGGTCTTTTGAGTGCAGGGTTTAGTTGTCTTGGGTCTAAGCAGATTCTCAAACTCCCAACTTTTTTGTGCGAGTAGGCCAGGCTTGACACCCAGACTGTTGGTTCGGTCACCCTTCTAAACTGTTGCTCAGTGGTTGGCTTTTCCACATGCATTACATATTTCCCAGAATGCTGGGTATGCTTCACAACGAAGTGCATTGTTTTTAGCGCAGTTAAAGCATTTTTTCCATTCCGTGAGGATATTGGTGGGTCTATAGCTTGTATTACAGTGTTTCTGTCTTCGTTGTTACTGTTTTGTATGATCCTGAGTTGTTTTATGCGGGCGTTGGAAGCTTCGTAAGATTTTCCAATGTTGATCACCTCTTCAAGTGAGAATTTGTCTCTGTAGCAGTTCTTTGTGGAAGTCTACAAATGGAGTGCTGGCGATAAATTCGATTATCCACTGTTGCTGTTCATTTTCTGACAGTGCACATTTTTGTGTTAGTCGTCTGCATCTATTGACAAAATCGTCAATTAACTCTTCGACCTTCTGTTTGTATGACATCAATTTGACGCGATTTACCTTGAAGTTTTCTTTTGGTTCCAGTTGCTGCAAAATATTTTTAGATATACTATCAAGAGAGCGCTTTTCTTCCTCTGTGAGGGTCCAAGAATTATACGGTTTTAGACCTTTTTAGCATCCCGCTACCACTTTTTTTTATCAATATCAATTTTCATACAAAAAGTGGATCACAGAGCTTATTCAGCTTAGTAAATATTTTCAGAAAATCTCAACTTCTAATTGGTCACTTAATATTTAATAACATCACCTAGTTCTTGACCTGACCAAAAAGATAATTCCGCAAATATATTAAGCTCCTGTGAGCCTATCACGTGACCAAATTTAGCAATAAAATATGAAACGTCTTTCATCTTCGACAGTGCGCCGATCGGAATCCTTTGAACTCGTCACACAGTTCCAGGCTTTACCATAAAATTCTTTAACATGATTCCAGCCTGAGAGAACACTCATTCACACAGCAACATTTTTCTGACGAACAATCAACTCAAGTTTTCCACATTCAACTTAATACACGAATCTTTTTCATACGCCTTCTAGCTCAACGTTAATTATCGCAATTAACATAAACACAGCTTGTTAAGAACCACTTACCCCAACTAGAATATTCTCTTCGAACAAGTGAAAACAAATCAAAGAGCGACAATTCCGTAAATCTTAAAGTAAGTCGTAAACAATATTTCTCTATTTCAAATACAAACTTGAACTGTTTATTTTTTTCTTAAATTAATACCAAAACCCACTTTCTCATTATTGTACAGACCATTCAACAAATTATAATCTATCAAACCAGAACTTTGATAACTTGTCATCTAAACATAAAAGGATGTTTGAACTTTTTAAAACCACCTCTTTACTCCACTTGTTTTTGTATCTCTTGTTTATATAAATATTTGATTCATTGTTGTGCAAAAACTGTTGTTTCTCATGTTGTCCTTATTCTGTGTTTGTTGAATACTGAAATTTAATGTGAGAGGAAATTGATAATTTCATCACGCAGCCTAATTTACTCAACAATTTTTAATCAATATAATTTAACCCATTAACACAACCTCCACACCTTCATCTCCTACTTTAAGTAGCTTACTTACTGTTTCATTTTAATTCTGTTCACCAAAAATAGAGTATCATTTTTTGTTTAAACAATTTAAATGTTTCAGCAGTGTTAGGAGTATTCCAATCCATACAAGAAATGTCGTTAGCTGCCATATTATAGACGAGCAAATATGAGGATAATACACGAACAATCTTATTGAACCACTGCGAGCAAAATGTACGCGTGTAGTAGAGGGGAGGAGAATGATTATAGGAAGGAATAAATATGGCAGCGTTTCCGTGAATACCACAATATAAGCAAAATGTTTAAGAGTATTTTTCCTTAGAAAGTATGTATGAATTATCTTGTTAGGCGATTCGGCGTATTTCGGAGAGTCAGTTGTGCCTCTTGTTACTCTTTGCTGTGTGATGTTTTTCGTGTCTTTTCAGATTTAGTTCTGATGTCTATTATTGTTGTCGTTCGTTTTGATTTTGATTTTCTTTGAGAAAGTGTCTTTTTTCCACTGCCACCATGTAAAGTCGGAGATGTTTTATTATCATGCTAATTACAAGTGAGGCGCTAATAACTTAAGCCTTTATTAACAATAAGGTATATACAACAAGACAGTGAGTTTATGTGTTAGGCCTAATACTGTTGAGCATGTAAGTCGGAATGTTTTTATAGTATCCCGATGCCATGGTGTTACACTGGTTATTCTATAGTGGGTTATCAGTTATAGTGAAGTGGATGAGCGTTGAAACAGATTTGGCCTTGTTAGATAGCCCACCATATGTTATGGAGTTATTTCACAGTGGAGGCTTGAATTTGTACTAAGTCGGTCCTAAAATAGGTTCGACATACAAAACATTAGGAACTTAGGTATAACGCAGAGTAATCTAGTTGTAGTCGCTGATACTTCAGTATTTCGACTTACTGTCGTCCGGCATCGACTAGTATTTAGTCACCCCCCACACACACACACACGTGGGTATCATGTGGCACAAGGCCGGTTATTTAATGTGGGATCTCCGAGCCCGTGGGATCTCCGAGCCCGTGGGATCTCCGAGCCCGTGGGATCACCGAGCCCGTGGGCTCGGCCAAAAATATACCCTTTGAACCCGTATAAACGAGTTCAGGGTCGGTCTACCTCCCCGAAAGAGACTCCGCCCTTCGGCGTAGCCTTGTTCGGGTTCCTCCCCGCCCGAAGGAAGAGAGTTCAACCGTTCAGCCAGTCGTCCGGCATCGACTGACTGACCGACTGACTCGTTACTCTTACTTATTATAGGTGGGAGAGTCTATTAACTATAGAATAAGTGCGTTCCACTATAACACCATAAGAGGGGGTATAAAACAAGAAAATCAAATTGTAAAGCAAAACAACATTTATATTCATATAAATCAATTAAGGTCTCTACAAATAAAATTCATGTATTTTGGTTGATACAAGGTCGTCAAAATGTTCATAGTAGTACTTGTAAAAATGAGTTTATGTGTACGTAGGCAGGAACGTTGTGTGTATGTATGAATGTATGTATGCATGTATGAGCGTTATCGTAGGGTAGGAATGTCTTTGAAGTAATCTCTCAGTCTTAAAATGTTCCGTTCGTTTATCAAGTATAAAAGAGGCGAGGAAGAAAGGTAGTTTGACGTTTGTCAAGGGACGTGTTAATACCCTCATCTCCTCCTCTCTGGTAACAGGCGAACCTGCCCGTCTTATTTTATTTGTGGGGCTTCAAAAGGTAATTTGGGAATTCCCTCCCGGATATAATTCGGGCCTTTCCATTGGACGACCAACAAACTTCGCGTCGGATTGCGAAAGGGTCCGTAAAAGAATTTGTTTCTGAGAATTGATTTGAATTTTGTTTTTAAATGTTTTCTAGTTTTCTATCGACCGAAAAACATTTCGCATCAAGGTGTGAAATTTCAAGAGTTTTGTTTTGGATTCGCTTTTGCGTGTGAGTTAAACAAAGTTTGTAAATTCGAGTCTTTAATTTCTAACAAAATCAATGTGTCAGTGCTTAGCATTTGAATTTTAAATCTAGATCTTTTGTTCACTACAATGCGTGGGAAAATAGTTCCATGATAATGCTACACAGTCCGTGACTTGTCTTCAGTGAGTGCACCTGAAGTATGAACCATGTCCAAGTGAAAATTTTGGATATGCAGAGATATGTGCCTAAAGTGCTTAAAATATTCAAAGACATTTATCTTTGTTTTAACAATTGATAGTGGAAAAAATTTTAGCAAGTCTTAACAATTGATGTTAAATCTTATTTTTAATATTACCTGTCTTGACAATGAAAATATTTACCGGCAAAATAGTCTGGGATCTATTTTACCGAGACCGGAAAAATAGCGTCTTCCGTAAAAAAATAAAATAAAATAAAAAATAAAAAAAACAAAACTTTCAGAACATGGTGGTGCAAAAATCGTTTATTGAACAAAGTGTCCTATATTCACAGACTGCAAAATCTACATTCTCAGACTATCCTTCCACCCACACATTTCTGCACTTGGGTGTCAAAAACTTGAGAGCCACAACAGGAAGGTGAAGCGCCAACCTTTTGGGAGACGCGTCCCACACAGCAAACTTCGTAGCGAGGATTGTAACTCGTGTAACCACAACAGGAAGAAGAATCGCCGACCTTTTGGGCAACATGACCACTACAACAAATCTCGAGCGCCGGGTCGTAATATTTCTGGCCACAAAATCCTGTGAATTAAAAAGTCATGTTGAAAACTGAACGGGTTTTGGGAAGGGGTATTAAGACTACCTTCCCTTTTTTATTAGATATTAATTTCAGTTAACTGGAGAAAAAAAAATGGTGCAGACAGAACTATATAAACATTTATAAACAAAATGAAATTTCTTTATCGTCAAAATTAGGTTGATCTTTCCTAGTGTAAAATACTGGTTTACCCAATTACGTATACATTAAAGTCCGCTGTTGACAAAGACATTCACCTGGAGTCGCCATTGCAAGGAAGATAACTAATACAATAAAGTTTGACATAACAGTCAAGAACAATGTGTGAGGTGGAGAAGTTGTTGAAAAGGTCTTGGCCCAACACCACCCCCCCAAAAAAAATTGACCATTTGGATCTTTTCTGTTAATCCACCCCGAATAATGTAAAGTTACTTATCGCAAATATTAATTAACGCCAAGAAATAAATTTTGAATCAAAGTTTTTTTTTTACAAAAATTAAATTTTTGGCACTCTTGAAATTATAAAAAAATCGTAACAATTCAGAATGAAAAATCAGGGAGTCATTAACATTTCCTAAGTGCGGATGATATTCGAGGTACCTACAAGGATTTTTTTTTTCAATTTAAAAAAAGAAGAAAAATCTGTTCTTAGCTTATTTATCGGGGTAAGCGCGAATGCTGACACCCGCACTTTAAAAAAGCGTACCCGAATCGTACACATTTGGGGTGATCGCAAAATTCAACCCAACCGGAGTGCAATGGGAGAGCCTTGCTCTGGGAGGATTTGGTGTGAATTTTAATGACAAAAAAGTTCCGACCATTTTTTTTTTAAATCGATACTCATGTGCGGGCACAAGAATCCGTACTGCATACAGTCAGTTTCAGACCTTAAGCGATCTTAATTTATTTTATTCTAGTTCACCCTATGTAAGACAGTAAAGCCACTAAGACACAAGGGGTTACTAGATATGAAACAGTTAGAAAACAGAAACATTACTAAGGAATAAGAAAAGAGTAATCAGGTAGACAGTAGATAGCGATTGACATTGCATTTAAATTTTTGAAAATTAAAGTTGGTTGGAAAGGATGGAGATGGAACAGGGTTTCAAAAGCGAGAAGTGCGAAAAAAAACCCATAGAATTTACGGTTACATCTAGCCAACTCGACTGAATATTAATGAGATCTCTACGCCAGTCAAGTAATGCACTTAAATTCAAAGTCTAGCTACCATAGCGAAGAGCTCATCCGAACAATTACAGTGACAGTATAGAAAAGACTCGGGAAGGCAGCCTTATGGCAGTGCGAAATTGACTGATAAAAGGCAGAGAAGGGTCTCTCAGATAATTAATGGAGAGCATTTTAGTTTTGGATGCGTTAAAATTATGTTATCTTTTGCCCCAGTTAAAAATAGACTGAAGGTTGTTTTGGACATCAGCTGCCATTTTGACCTTATCGAACCGGTTAGACTTGTCGAGACAGGAGTAAATGGTTGTGTCATCAGTGTAGATACTAAGTTGAGAGCTGATGCCGTCAGGAAGGTCATCAATGAAAATTAAAAACAAATTAGGACCAAAGATAAAAGCCTGGATGACACCCGCATTAGTACGAAAGTATCTAAACTAGTTGCCATGTGCCAAAATTTCTGTATAATCAGAAATAAATATATCAGACCTGTATGCCAACCCCTGTTGAAAGCTTTCGAAATGTCCAAAGCTACAGGCCAGGCTTCACCAACTAAAGCATGATCGACTGTTTCTGCAATTATCATTAGTATATCAGCAGTTGATCTGAAGAAACGAAAGCTATATTGCTTCTCTGGAAAAAAAAAAAAAAAACTGCAATGAGAGATGCTTAACCAATTCAATATTGATTAGGGCCTCTAGGAGATGCCCAAAAATTGGTAGAAGGCTAATAGGCTGATAACTGAAAGAGTCAGACAGTTCACCAGAGTTCTTAGTCTGGAACAACAGACGATGATTTCCAACAAGCAGGAAAGCAAGAGGCAGCGAATTATTATACAGTTTAGAGAGAACAGGGGCCAGTTTGGAAGTACACTTCTTAAGGACTATTACAGGCATATCATCAGGTCCACATACCCTGTGGGAATCCAGATTACAGATGATAGCAGAAACCATAGAAGGTGTCATATCTCCCAAAAGAGACTCAGTTCTAAGTGGGAAGTTACATACTCTGGATTTACAGGCGAGATATTCAGCTTTATCAGCAGATGTTAACACGTTAAATTGATTGAAGAGGGAAGAAAAGAGAGAACTTACATTTATTTAATGCACTATTACAGACGCCAGTAATCACGAAAACCAAAGTTGTTAGGCGCAATGCCCAAGAAGATACCTCAGTGGCGCAGTTCTCTATCTGAAGGTTAAAGACATCAGTTCAAGTGGTGTCACAAAGAAAATCACGGAGTCCCAATTAGCATGCTGGTAACGGAATGAATAGGGAGGTTCCTGTTTAATAGATGATTGGAACGAAATATCTTTAGACACTACAGAGGGCAGTGTTGCAAAGTTCGCCAAGAGCGAAGAGAGCTTAGAAATAAATCAAGCCGAGAATTTTGCTGCTCGTTTTTTTCTAGAAAAACGAGTGGGGAGATCTGCGATTTGAGTAGAGGATTGAGCAATGGAAAAAAATTAATGTCTGAATGCCGGCAACATCAGTACTTTCATAAGGTTTAAGCCATGTGTCGTGGTGCGCATTAAAATCACCGAAAACAAAGATGTTCGCAGATAGAGTGCCGTTTCTATACTGTCAGAAACTGTGATTAATATACTGCACTCCTGGGAAGAGAGGGGGCGATAAAGGAAAAAGAGATAGAAATGAAAACAGTTGTTGATATTGTCAATCTAAACGGTCTATCTCCGATAATACCCCCGACACACACACACACACACACACACACACACACACACACACACACACACACACACACACACATATATATATATATATATATATATATATATATATATAGTGAGTGCTGAGAGTACAAACACTGTGCTCAAGTAAGATTACAGAACAATGATACTAAGAACATTTACTTACCTCGCGATGCTACTCAAAGCATGGAAGTTTATGCCTGATTGCCACGAGTGTGAAACTTGTGTATGAGAGAGAGTGTGATATTATATATATATATATATATATATATATATATATATACACACACACACACACACACACACACTTGTGTGTGTGTTTAAATATATTGATAAAATAGGAAAGAACCGTTAGATTTATAATCCGAAGTTCTTTAGTATTTTTGTTTTTATATTTAAAAAACAGTGCTCGATACACAAGTCTTGAAAATGAAACAGAACTGGGTACTTTAATTTCCATAATTGAATTGAAAGTTTTTAGCTTCTGTTTTTGAAACATGGTAATTCCTGTGTAGCGATGGAATCATTTTTTTAAAATAATTATAATACATATATACACACATGCATATTATATATATATATATATATATATATATATATATATATATATATATATATATATATATAATTATCGTAAATATGTCTATATGTCTGAGATTAGGTATTGTAACTATTTACACTGTTCGGACTGTCGTCCTCGTCTTTGTTTTATATTCAACGACGTTTCGGTCGTTGTACGCTCCGGTCTTCTTCAGGCGATTGGAATTTATTTCGTCTACCGGCCCAATGGATAAGTGTTGGTTGAAGTAAGTCCAGTGACTTGACCCAAAGAGTTGTGAATTGAATACCTTGCTACAGCAGAAGTGAACAAAAATTTAAAGTTGAGTTAAAGGGAAATAACTGAAATAGACATCCGAAAGGCACATGGAACTAGAACAATTTATGCCGATTGGCGAAAAAAGGATTCGGTTCAAAATTCAAATCACCTGAAGAAGGCCGGAGCGTACAACGACCGAAACGTCGTGAATATGACAAAGATGAAGACAACAGTCTGAACAATGTAAATAGTGTAAATAATTATCGTAAAATTTTAAAAATAATTTTCAAAGTTTTGCAAATGTGCGTAATTTGATTTTTATAAATGACATTACTTTTCATGAAAACCTTTAACTTAAAATGCCTCTGAACTTTTAAACGCCCGTCCATTTTTATTTTGGAGTTGAAACAAGTTCCGGTGAAAAACATTGATTTGGAAATTATTGTAAAAATCAAATAATTGTCCGATTTTAATGAAATTTTCAGGACTTATTCACAAATGAATGAAATTATTTTGAATTTTTTTTTTTTTTTTTCCTTAGAAAATTTTGAAATAATTCAATTTTGATAAAATCTACCGTTTTGGAGTTATCGACAATAAAAGTTCGGACACAGTCGCGTTCAGCAGCCGGCCATTACTGGCCTTATTTAACTACATTCACCATGGAACATTTTGCGCGCGGAAGCTTAATTAACGGCCTTTTTACTGCTCTTAACTGATCTTACTCATCTAAATTACTGCGCACTTTAGTTGTGTCGGAAAGCAATGACAAGTGTTTTTTTTTAATTGTTGTTTTTTCATAGTAAAGCTTTCTTTTTGAATTAAAAAAAACAACAATTTAATAAAATAAAGCTTTTCTTTTAAATTAAAAATAAAAATTAATGTGCAAACATTGCACGAACTTTGAAAAGAGCATGATTATTTACAAAAGAAAAAGAAATGCACCTTCTTAGCATTTGTTTTTATTTTTGTATATAAAAAATTATTCTCTTTACAAACTTTGCGCGCGAACTTTGTAAAGAGCATGATTATCCACGAAATAAAATTACAAAAAAAAAAATGCTAGAAATGAATAATGCTCAAACTTTGCTCATTAATTATTTCTTTTCTAGCATATTTTTTATTTTGTAATTTTATTTTGTAAATATTCATGCTCTTTACAAAGTTTGCTCATTATTTGTTTTATTTTTATTTAAAATAAAAGCTTTACAGCAATTGTCATTGCTTTTCTACACAGAAAAAGTGGTTTACTATAAAACAACACTTGTCATTACTTTCCGACAACTTCAGTGCGCAGTAATTTAGTAAGATCAGTAAAGAGCAGTAAAAAGGCCGTTAATTAAGCTTCCGTGTGCAAAATGTTCCGCAGTAAATGTAGTTAAACAAGGCCAGTAACAAAAGTCCGAACTTTTATTGTAGATTTTACCAAATTTTAATTGTCTTTTCGAGTTCAGCATTTCAATTGACACGTAAATATAACGATTTGAGAAATTTTTAATAGATATTTAGCGCGGAGCTTAAAAAGCAAATTTGCCTATTTTTTACGAGTTACTTAATTCAAATCAGATTAATTTAACTTTAAATTTTCTAATTTTACTGAAATAACATGTCAGAAATATATTTTTGGAAGAATTTTAAAATCGATAAATATGTTTTTACTTTTTACAAATTTCTTTAAGAAAATGACATCTTAAAATTTTAAGAAATTGAAATTAAATTTGACATTCCAATCTATATAATTTTATCTGAAATACACCAGAATATTTTAACTGGAAATAAATTTAATCATTTAGGTTTCAATTAAAGCTAAAATGAAAACTTCAAGAATGTTTTTTTTGTTTTTAAAAATTCATTTTTATCGAAAATTTATGCCGAAATAGTGGAGGTAACTATAGCAAGGTATTTTTGATTATTGGATTGTTTTTTAATGTTGGCTTCGAATTAGAACTAGAGAATTAGCATTAAGAAAAAAAATTTTCTTTAAAAATGCATTTTAAAAACATTAAGTATCGCATTTTTTTTGGTGGGGGGAGGTACCTAAAAGTAATAGAATTCGCGATTATTTCTTTTATAAAAAAGCAATAATGGAAAGCAAAAGGACATAAATAGTAAATATATCCTGTTTTATCATACGTGCATTTATGATTCAGGTTTTATAAATAGAGTTTGAATTTATAAAATACAAACCTTTGTTCTTTTCGTAGCTATTTTGATGCCAAGTACGGTTGCAGATTTCCCCGCATTTCGAGAATATTTTTTGTTTTAAATGTGCAAATTGATTTTAAAAAAAATCAATTTCTGAATTGCTGTGCCTATTTCGTTTGATGTTTTATTCCAAAGAATGTAAAATTGTTTCTCTTCAATGACTCACTAACAACGTGGATATACAGTGTAACCCGGATATAAGAGAAACCCGGATATAAGAGAGGTTTTCTCTGGTCCCAAATTAGAGCCTGTGTTAATGTATATAAATTAGACAAAACCCGGATATAAGAGACTTCTTCTCCGGTCCCGACAACTCTCTTATATCCGGGTTACACTGTACATTATATTTACACTACTGAAAAAAGTTTTATATATTTTTTTAAAAATACCATCCTGTTTCACTCAAATTCTAAATTAACAGTTATCTTGTACTGACCGTATACTATTTTTAAAGTATTACATGAACTCCTATCGCTTAAAAATGCCAAACTCTTTCAATTCAGTTTGAGTGCGGACCCCTGCTTAGAATCCTATCAACAGACTCCGCTTTCCCCTGGTTGAGAAACTCCAGCTCCCTCCCTAGTGCTGCATTTTTATTTTAGAGTTGGCCACCCTATTGCCATTGTTTAAAATGTTCGGTGCGATGGCAATTTTCTGATTTTGCAGACTAATGTTTCGGTATGTGTCGGATTTAGGCGTAAGCTAAACAAGCTTAGAGCCTCACAATCCGCAGCACCTTCCTGTCGGAGTTAGCTCCGCCTCAGCTCCTTTAACCCTTCACCGGGGGTCTCTCTCTCCCCTGGCTATAAATACTGACTGACCATTCGCCTCGATCTCTTTAACTCAGGCATTCGGCCTTATAGCACCTTGCAGATGTGAGCTCTCACAAATACAGCGTTTCCCAAATTCTCGGAAGACGCTAAGAACAATACACGTACGTACGAACACTCTCCACAACACAATATTCACCACACACACTGTTCATGTAACTGTCCATGAGCTTGTAACCTGTAACTTGTTATTAATACATATATTTGTTTACAAACGTTTACATATATTCATCGGCCTTGTTTGTTTTCTTTGGTCTTAATTAAAGTCCAACTTTCTCATGTAGTTGGACCGGCTAGCAGGAAATTCTACCCACATGTGTTCTTCTACAATACATACTCATCACCCCACGGACCCCTACATTCCCACCAAAAATGAGAGGGATTCTGGCAATTTTTTAACAATTTTCCCAAGCTTTTATCGGTCGGGCCTCACCATGTCTATATATTTCGGTTATTTTGCAATCAGATTTTAATACCTTTTAACTACAACTGATTTGTTTATGTGATGGTTGGTTAATTTTAAAGAAACTTCCTTCATTACCTGAATTAGGAGTATTATTGTGTAGTCCAGGCGAATTTTATTGTCGCCCGAAAGACGAAATAAATACTGAAACTGCTCCTGATTGTTGGTAAGCTGCCAACTTCCTTTTAGAACAGTAATTCTAAAGCTTTCTTGCAAGCAAGCGAGAATTAAAAATCACGACCATCTTACAAATTACGTGGTACCGTTTCCAAGACAGTGCACCAGCAAATTGATCTTAAATAGCAAACAGAATTAAATTCTGTGCCACAAGTTTTATTTAGGTGAAACAATCCGGTTTTAAATGTAAAGCCTGTCACAATCTTAAAATTTAGTTATCATTCGTTACGCATTAAAATGCTATTTTTCAATAATAAATTCAACTGTGAAATTTAAAATAGGACATTTCAAGAATACTCCGCAACAGTCAAATATAAAAAAATTAAAAAATAAAAAAAAAAAATTAAAAAAAACGCTAAATAAGCGACAAAATAAACCCTACATCATATTGATTAATGCAGTAAATGAATAAAATACACTAAATATGGCGATATGAAATCAATTTCATCTGCCGGAAAAGACGATGAAATTATGAACAGTAGAATTTCTTCATATATAACACGGATTTGGATCAAAATAACACACTAAGAATTAAAAATGTTAATACCCTAAACAGATCTTTTACATGCCTGAGTAAAACAAGATAGTCTAGAACAAAAATATTTGGATTTTTAGTCACTTTACTAACTTCAATATGAGCCTTCATCTTAAAATGTTAAACGTGTTAGAAAATGTTAATAGTAAATATATTCAATATTTACTTCAGCTATATTTTTCTAGTTTATCAGCTTTTTTCGAGACGTAAAATTGCCTTACAATTTTCTTGCTTAATCTAATTGCAGTTTTCATCAAAATATCGAGAGGGCATTTATTTGAAATTGGTAAAACTTGTTTTAGCGATTTATGAAAAATTCAGTTAATTATAAGTGGACAATAATCTGCAAGAGAACACACTTTAAGTTTTTAACTTCGTTAATGCAGAGTAAAATTTTAAATATCTAGTTTCTTAAAAATTCAGATATTAGTAGCTCGGTTTGTTACCCACTGTTGTACCCACTCCACACACGCACAGCATCAAAATTCAAAAAGCTTATCTATCGCTAAAATACAACCTTTTAAAAAGGACTGGTTTTCAATATTCCATTTACAGTGTAACCCGGATATAAGATACCCGGATATAAGAGAGATTTTATCTGGTCCCAAATTAGAGCTATACTTACCTAAACAAAATAGACCAAACCCGGATATAAGAGAAACCCGGATATAAGAGACTTCTCCGGTCCCGACAACTCTCTTATATCTGGGTTACACTGTATTTGCAGTTTTATCAAACTCATTCTGTGAGGTTTTTTATCCATATTTGTTCGGGATATGGATGGATTGTAAGTCGGGATTAAAGTTAAAAGCTAAAATCAAATGCGTCAATATGTTTATGAAAGAAAGAAGTAGGAGTGTTTAAAAATTAAAAAAAAGACTTTAGACGAATGGAAAATTCGCATGGAAAGATACTACACACAAAATTCCAAATGATACTTTTGTCATAAACATCAAGTGTTTGTCAAGTAAAGTTTTCTAGCTATTCAATTTTAACCCCGCTTTTATCAAATAGAGATCCCAATGGTTCTAGACCCATCCCTTTTTTATGAAAGCGATTCAATTGATCTATTCTCCAGCATTCTGCAAGTGAATACAACGTTTAGCGTCTTTTTTCTTTATATAGGGCATTTCTACTAGTTTATAGCTTTAAAAAGTTGAAATATTTTTAGTTTTCCAAATGTTTCCGCTGTAAACATTTGGATAAAGACAGACAAATGAAAAAAAAAAGATCTTTGAATGTTAGCAATAAGTCGTATGCATCTTGATCATTTTTAGAGGTAACTTTTCTTTTTGAATATGAAGTTATTTTATTTAACTATTTTTTTTATTTTTTTTATTTTTATTTTTTTTTGCTTGAAATGAATTCAATTCTATTTTATAATTAAGAGAAAGATATTTTAATGCTACTAATAAAAATTAAGTTTTCAATACTAGGATAATTTAACTAGGATTCATCATTCATACCATTAATTTTACAAGTCACGATTTCAGTGAAATTTACGATGAAAAGAATCTGTATCTTTTCTTTCGTTATATGGTTTTTACGTTATAGAACACAGCATTTTTTAAGAATTTAAAAGAAAACACAAACTTACTCCTGACGACAAACGAAGCATCGGTCATCATGAAAAGAAGGCACAAAACTAGAGTTGTCTTCAACATTTGCAAAGTGTACTGGAGAGACGCAAGAAAAGGAAGAGGCGACGATGAATTTGAAGCAAAAGATTTACACACGTTCTTGCCTATTTTATACAAGTGCGTGCGCATTCCGAGGCGGTGTGGGGGATGTGATGCGCACTGAAAGCGTCTGGAGATGACGTCATCGTAGTATACCCAATTATTTGAGAATAAGCTTTGCCAAAATTCTGACCAAAACAGCAAAGAATTGTTTCCAAGATAAATTTTCTTTGTTCATTAAATTGGTCAAAAAAACAAAGACTGGATTCGCTACATAATAATACAGCGGACTATTTAAATCCAAAACGCTGAAAAGAATTAAAAAAGAAAACTTTTTTCTAAGCGCAATATTGTAAGAACGACAAGATCCCGTGCATTCACCCAGTGAAGTCTTTTCAAAAGAATTCTCATTATAAACCAATTTTGAGTCTCTTAGAACTTCGCTGAATTACTTGGTTTATTTGAGTTCTGTAAATTTATTCAGTGAACCTATCAATCTTTACGGTTATAATTTTAATTAAAGTGGAATCTGTTTAATAATATCTTAAAGTATTTTTATCGTAAATATTTAACTAAAAAATGATTGTTATATGCTAAATAAGGCGAAAGAATATGTCGCCCCAAAATTAATATGGTTTGAAAATTAGTATTCGATATTTAGAATTTTACCTAGGCTGGATGACCCACAGGCTGTAGCCACAAAACAGGCCAATGTTATTGAAATTATTCCACTAGAAACTAAGATTGATATTTTAAAGATATAAGTTTACTATATAAGATAATATATATCTTATTGCAGCATTTAAAAATGGATTTATGATGTTTGAAAATTGTTATTTCAAAACATACGCTCTCTTGTACATAAAAAATGTTATAAAAACATTGTGATTGAGCGAGCTCATTCAAACCTTTCTTCATTAAGATCCAAGGTTACTGTCCACCTTTCTTTCTCTCTCTCTCTCTCTCTCTCACACACACACACACGCACACACAAACACACACTAATTAATATCATTAGTAACATATATGTGTGTGTGTGTGTGTGTGTGTGTGTAATTCGACACAAATGGCAACTATCGAAAGAAAAGAGGAAAAAGGAAACAAAAGAGAAAAAGTTAAAGAGCGAGCGTAAAGTGAAAAAAAAACAGGAAAATGACAAATGATCACGACACCCTACACCTATGCACATACGCGCAGACGGGCGAACGCACATCTGCATAGACGGCGCATGGCCGCGCGCAAACACATACACGGGCACAAACAATACAGAAAAAAAAACAATGATAAGTGTCTAAAATAAAAATCGAGAAATATATAAGCAGAAAATTGCTGATATCTCCTGAAGAGTGGACGGACAGATTCGCTTACGAAACTCTGGAGTCAGAATGCTGAAGGTAATATCAATCAGCTAAGTGACAAATTTTTATTTATAAGATAGATAGATAGATAGATAGATAGATAGATAGATAGATAGATTATCTACCGTTCATGTTTTGTTTTTGTTCGAGTAACTTCGATTGCAACTGATAAGGTACAACACAAACTGCCAGGAAAACTGGATTCATTTGTGAAAGGCATTAGAATAACTCAGAATATATACTGGATGCAAACTGTCTGAATACGAATAAGAACATGAATTGAGTAAGCACACAAAATCGAAAAGGGTATAAAATAAGGTTGTGTCTTCTCACCGGATATATTTAAACTATACAGCGAGGCAATCCTAAGGAAACTAAAAGTTTTATCAGGATTTTTTTATTGACAATCACAATCTTAACAACATAAGATATATTGATGATACCGTGTTGACATAGAAAGGAAACAACAGGAACTCCTACAGAAAGTAATGAAAAAAAAGCGACAGAAAGGAAAATTGGAGACGTCAAAATTAAACAAATATAGAAATTTAACCAATAATAACATCCCAAATTTCCAGGAACCGGTTCTGTAAATGCAGGTAATATTTAAGAACCTATTCTGCGTATTTTCTTTTCACTCTTATAATGGAAACAAATCACTTTATCGTATCAAATAGAATTAAACCATTTTGATAATTTAATAGAAAACATTTATTTATTAAGATATTTCCAGATTTAAATTTCTGTTCAGAAATATTATGCTTTTTGACTAGTTGTCATCAGCTGTTGTGTTATAGCTGAATCACTGCAGTCCCAAAAATCCAATAGAAGATCTATCAAATTTATGACAAGAAAACCTACCACATTTTTAACTTCAAGAAGATTTCTTTTGTCAGAATAAATTATGTTCATCGTAGAAAAATACTTTCAGCCTCCACAGAACTTACAACAATGGTATTAATTACATTTGTAGCTATTATATATTGACTATTAATTATAAGATTATAAGATTATTTTCGGGTAATCCAACGACCGGTTCACTAAGCTTTTATAATTTTAAAAATCAGTTCGAGCGAACCAGTAGAATTCCACCACTAAATTT
Source organism: Acanthosepion lycidas (assembly GCA_963932145.1). Lineage (NCBI taxonomy): Eukaryota > Metazoa > Mollusca > Cephalopoda > Sepiida > Sepiidae > Acanthosepion > Acanthosepion lycidas. The sequence goes on along the minus strand of OZ010585.1, from coordinate 80,976,241 downwards.
AACTATATAAGAAGTGTTCTAACAAAGGAGTTAAGCAAGTACAAAAATCTAAATATCTGGCAAGTGTTTTAATAGACGACGGAATCCGAAGGCACATTGGAATAACAAAAGATACATGAACAAAGTATTTATGACGCATGAAAATTTCGTTAGAGCCAAAGAAACCAGCGCTGAACTGCTATATAATACCAGCTCACCTACGATGTGGCAATGAATGCTGGACAATTTTCTCTCGGAAAAAGAGACTTGTGTAAATGGATGACAGATCAGGGATTGGGAAGAATAATAAAAAGCAATTATTGCTAAGAGTTACAAAGGATATGAAATTGTGGAGAGTCATGATTGCCCACTTCTGAAGGAACACGGTATATGTAGAAAGAATATACTTTCCTCCGTCTCAGTCATTACCAAGAAGGTAACATCAATCAGCTAAGTGACAAACTTTATATATATATATATATATATATATATATATATATATATATATATATATATATATATATATATATATAAACTATCTAGAGTTCATGTTTTATTTTGTTTTTGTTCGAGTACTTTCGACTGCAACCGATAAGGTACAACATAAAGATGTATTTGAACTGCCAGGAAAATTTATTTGTGAAAGGCATTAGAATAACCCAGAAGAACACTTCTTACATAGTTAAATTCAGTGGTGGCATCCCTACTCGTTCACTCGAACTGATTACCCAATAATTACCTCTTCTGGACAATTTCCTTGTCAAACACAAACATATATAGTAATTAAATTGAAATTTAATAGTGATTTTCTAAGCGAGTTTTAGATGTGGCACAAAGCCGAAAGTATGGAGCACCCAGTGAGGATGGAACTCACTATGCAGTCGTAAATGTTTTAGCGAGACAAGCTTGTTAACCATTACACCACGTCGAAGTGCCCTTAAGAATTTTCTAAGCGTAGCTTAGATGTGGCACAAGGCCGAAAGTATGGGGCACTCAGTGAGGATCGAAGTCACTACGCTGTCGTAATTGTTCTGGCAAGACGAGCTTGCTAACCATTACACCGCCTCAAGGTGCCAAATTGGAATTTAATATTCAAAGACTTATCTCCCAACTTCGAGTTCTGCAGAAGATTGTTCTGTTCTTCAAGGCTAAAATAAATCAACAGAAGAGCAGATTTTGGTTTTTTACCAATCCTATTTCAAACCTCCATACACAAACACACGTACACGTGTGTGTGTGTGTGTGTGTGTGTGTGTGTGTTTATTTGTGGGTGCAAATGATGCGACAAAGTGGAAAAGCTTTTAAACGGCGCGTTTCGCCGACATGATGTGTTTTGGGTTCGGCTTCTTCATGTCGGAATGATAGACAGGATTGTGTGTAAAGAAAGTGCGTGCGGATTTTTTAAGATAAGATTAATTAAGTTACCTTATCAGAGCCGACGACCAGAAACCAGAAAGCGTTTGTATGTTTTATATACAGGGTACAATGGATAAATTGTCGTCTAAATTAATCAAAAATGAAAATAACATTGACATCTCGTTTTAGCAGACTTACCCAAAAATATCTTGAAATCGTAAATTCAATAAAATCGCCATTGGCTTCAACCACGGCCTCTAGATGATTTCTGAATCTCCTGCAACTCTCCTGGACAGTCTCCTTGTTAGGGAATACTGCCATAATCCTTGCCTTCAATTCATCTGTGATGTTACAAGGAGTTTTGTCAGTCTCTCACCCAACTACGCCCCACACATAATAATCAAGGGGGTTGCAGTCTGGGGAGTGATGTGGTTGCGGAAATTGTCTGACAGCCATGACTGAGTTTTCCTGCTTGTGTGGTATGATGCAGAGTCCTGTTTCCAGACGTAGGTTCTTACAGCAGCTACTCTCTTGACAGCAGTACTTCCTCCTCAAGGCAATTGATGTAGGCCTCAGTGATGAGTCTGAGGCCCTTACCAACAAATTCGGGAGTTCTTTTTTTATTAGAACGTATCAGAGTGAATTTTCTGAGCTGCCGTACCTTCGTAATCACCATTAGCCTCATCCAACTCTTTCCGAATACTCTGCACTGTCCTCAGATTGACACCCAAATACTCTAAAATGTACTGGAGCTTCCGGTGCGAATGCCAAGCAGTACAGCATGTCGTTTCTGAATTTCTGACGGAGTGAATTGCGTCATGGTGATCATTTTCTCATAAACAATGCCCAACTGATCTACTGTGCAGTCGACAAAATCAAAAACAAACAACGCGCATACGCGAAATTAAGAATATAAAATGACAATTTACCCATCGCACCTTGTATATATGAGAGAGAGAGCGAGATACCTATATATAAAGAAACGCTATGTTTAAAATGAATTTTTAAAAATAAAAATCTTTCTTGAAGCTTTTATTTTACTTTTAATTTCAATCTAATAGATTATAAATTTAATCTTTCCAATAGTCAAATTTAATCTTTCCAATTGCTGTATTTCAAAACGAATTTAAACTGATTAGAAGGAATTGGGCGGCGGTAATAATCGCTAAAAATCACTGTCAGCATCATGTAATTCTCTTTATTAAAAAAAATCTTTCAAAATGTATTTTTCTGAAACTTTATTTGATGAATATTAGCTGATTTAAAGTTTAATTAATCTGATTTTAAACAAATATTACTTACTTTCAGTTTAAAATATCGCAGAAATGCATTTTTAACACGGAGGTAGGTGTTTATTTAAGGTGTTGACAGCTTGACTGACAAACGGAAGCTTATCTGTTTTTACGGGGGACATATCTAAATGTACTTGATGAATATAACGCGAGCGCTTTTTTTTATATGATTTTTTAACTATCCAGTAATCTTTAAAATTTAGGTAAATATTCTCCGTAATCTAATGCTTTATGAATTTTAGGTACTTCGGCTTTAAATTTTCTATAGTTACCATACATTTTCTGATAATCTTGTGCAATTATACATACTGTCCACTGAGACAAATTTTAATTTTTCTTTTAAAAACCCATATCTTTGAGAATCATTTTTTCCTTTTTTTTCTTATTCTTTTCACAGTGAGCTTAAATTAAATACATCTTGGAACAAACGGCTATAAGTAAGAGAAATTTTGATTTTTTTTTTGTTTTTGTTTATGCAATGAATTACAAAGTATTTAACGCACGGAAAATAGAAGAGCCTGCTTCCGATATCTTTGTTGACAAATATCAAAGAGAATTTGATATTATCAAAACCTTCGCTCTTTTCAATATATACATAAATTTTAGATTTTCTACGCTTAACCAGAAAATTGTAGAAATACCAGAAGTCAGAATCGAATTTTATGTCTATCAGGAATCTTGATCTAAAAAGACTTGACATGTACTGGGTTTACCCAATTACCAAATAAATTTACCATATTACCCAATATCTCAAAATGTCAAAAGACCTAGGAGCCACAAGGCTGACCTAGGAGGTAACCTCAGTCAAAGCCACCAATTACAGAATCGGGGCTTGAAGGATATCGGTAGGAGCACCATCATAAACAAGGAAATTAACCCAGCTGAATTTAGAATATACACAGACAAAATAACCAGATAACAGGAAGTTATATAAATGCCCAACTTACGAAGGGAGAAGGAGAATCTCTTTTACACACTCGCAGGTACATTGAACGTTCGAAGAAAACCCCAAACCACATACCCTCGAGTCGGCCGATATTAATTTGACAGAGTCCAAAAGTAAATAAATAATTATTTTACGTAACCAAAATTTAATCTCGGACTCTTGTCTTTGCTAAAATTACAGAAGATAAAATCTAATATAGTAGATTATAGGACTTGACTACATTTGAACAGCCGCACTTGTTTATTGATTTTATCTACAGCTCTGATCCACGAAGTGGGAGGTACCACCTCCTCTTGGTGCAGTGGAAGGATACAAGGGGTACGATGAGAAATAAAGTTTTTTTTTTTCCCAGTTATTTACAAGTTAGGCTTGTTAAAAACGCATATCAGTTTTGAATTAGCCGAAATTCAAATACTGGATTGCAGATTTTGTCGTTTATAGCAAATTAAGTTTGTTTGATTCTAGTATGCTGAAACAACCAAGGGGAACATTTTTATTTAGTATGAAGAAAAGTGACAGAATTCTTTTCTAAATCTTAAATTATTTTCTTTTGTAACGCAAGATAAATTTAATGTTATATTTCATACTAACGAATTATTTAAACAAGCAACTCATTGTTATATAAATAATTTTTGATAAATTTATAATAAATTTATATCAAACACACATTAATATCGAAGTCCGATAACTTAACTATATAATCAATTTTTAAAAAGTTTAAATAAAAAAAAAAGTATTTAGCAAACTCTCCCTCTTAGTACTCTGATCGCATGAATTTAAACGGACTCGATTGGCAACTAGGTCTCATCGTTTTACTGTTGAATTAGCTAAATGCAGCCGTAATAAGTTCTATTCTAGGAGTTTCTTTTCTCATCTCTCTCTCCTTGTGGAACTCTCTTCCGGTTTCTTGTTTACCTGCCACCTACAATCTTCAAAAATTTAAATGCAACGTTAGTTAGTATCTTCTGTCTTCCTGAAACCTGTTCTTTTATTGTCCTTTCTCCTCACTAAAGTCTTCTAATTTTCTTTCACTTTCAGTTACCCTTTGTGTTTTAGTGGCATCATCGCATTTTGTGGGCTGAAATGATTAAAATGATGATGATAATGATAATAATAAATAAGTTCAGCACGACTCTAAGGGGAATAACTCTTAACTTTTTGAAAGCCGTTGGCTCTCATTTAGCAGGCATCCGTTTATCTCGCAAGACCTTGTTTGGTCAGAATTCAGTACTTTGGTGGTGAGACTGGAGTGACCTCTCGAAGATATGAAAGACTTGCGCTGCCCAGACCACATGGCTCTGTCTCGACTGTACTGACAAGATCCAAATCAATACAAGGCATTTAAATGCATCCAAGCCGACCTCAAATATAAATGATTTTTGTTTGAGGTCGGCTTGGATGCATTGTCAGAAGTTTGACAGTGTTGACAGCCAACCTCCTTCGATGTTCCACTCCGGATTTCCTGTCTGGATTTACTTTCATAGCATTTTCTGTGTTTTGATATAACCGCAAGACAGCTTAGGTTTAAAATCAGGGTTTTTCTTGTTAGGCGAATTGCCTCTCCAGGCTGACGAATTCCATCTACCCCAAAATAAATAAATATGAATTCAAGGGAGACCACTCTAATGACGGTGAAACGCTAAGGGGAATAAGTCTTTACATTTTGAAAATCGTTTTATCATTCATAAGTATAGTATATTTTAATAATATTTTAATAATAATAATTTTAATGATATAATTTTGATTTTTATAAAGACAAATGTGAAGAAAAAGTGAAGACCCTTAAGTGAATTAATTAATTTTTTTTTTAATTTATTTAAAATATATTTCAGTAAAAAAAATTAATTTACTTAAAAAAATTTATGTAAATTATTTTAATTTACTTAAATTTTTACTTTCAGTAAAAAAAAAATTCAGTTTCTTTAATATTCTATTTTTGTTTATTATACTATGAAAATAAAAGATGAAGAAAAAATTACGTTAATAAAGCTTATCATTTTTACAATTCACTCCCATTTACACAAGTCTGTATAGGAGATTCTATTCTTTAGAAATGAAAGACCATTGTAGCATTAACATATGTTGCTCAAATCTGAACTGTGTAGCTATTTTTTCCTGTAACTGTTGTTATAGGTTCTTTCTGAGAGTTTCCACCATAGTGTATAGCTTTGTTCATTCAGTGGTATCATAGTACTTCTCTGAAAGAGTGGTCCCACATGAAATGTCATCACTAATTTTGTTGTTTTTGTCACTTAGTTTTTTTACTAAAATGGCAACAATGGTGTCATGTTCTTTTAGCACAAATAGACAGAAATAAAATCTATAACAAAATGGAAAAAAAAATTTTGTGCAACACATTTCATCCATTAGAATTTCATCAGACTAAAGTGATGTTTATATTGATGCAAATACATATGTGCACGAAGGAAAGGGGTCATTGAAATGTTAATCTTAATTTTTTCTAGTCAAAATTTCATTTAGTTTCTTTTTGTTTATGTTGTGTCCACTAAAATATCAACTACAATACAATATTACAATATTTATAAACCAATCACACTCAAGAAAACACTTACATCATAAAACACACCAATAAAATCATAGATTACAAATCAGAATGTTTGTTGTATTAGTCATCATCATTTTTAGGTAGATACCGACCAAATATCATACAGACCTAGTAGAAGACATACCACGTGACTTCTTAGGGCCAATTAGGAATAAATAAATAATTTAATTCTGGAGCCGATATTGTTCAGAAAAAGTGTATAAAAACATACGAAATCCGTTCCCGAAACAATATACACGTGGCTGCCAGCAAGCTACACACACCTCTCGCCGATGACCTTCATGACCTCATGTCAAAAATGACAGCATTGACAAACTCCAGACCACGGCATCACCGCCAACAGTAAGAAACAATTCGTATCTCTCGTATCCGTTTTTACTATGAATCACGCACACACATGTTGACTTTTTCATACAAACACACATATCACAACATTTTATTGTTTCTCACACACGTACACAAAAACAGTTTATATTTTATTTCAGAAACTTTATGAACCCAAACAAAAGGCATTACTTTCCAATCTATTATCAACTTTTTGTATTCCTATCGTTAAATCAATGTTTATTTGTTGAAACTACGTCGGCGTTTCTACTGAATTTTATTCCTTCAATGAAAAGCGTTTGATTATTTTAGACAGCGACCCTGTAACGATATTTTATTAATGTATTGAATCCCGACACTCCAAATTTTAACATTCAACGAAAAACCGAGTAGAAGGATTCCTACAATGTTTTTATTACTTTTGTTATTAAATATCCTACATTATGATAATAAAAAATCTGCCAAACAGGTCAAATGTAAGAACATGGATGCAAATTTACTGTGGATGCTTTACCAATTAAAGCACTTTCTATACACTTTCATCTTAGTAAATTGCTTTCTCTTTTAATAAAAGTAACATTTTTAAAATCAAAATTATGGTTGGACTGATTACAGTGAGGTTCTTACAACATTGTGTGTAAACTTTGTGTCAAAAGGACAGTTATTCTTTTGAAACTGCTATTATTATATATACTTTTGGTTACCTTGGCAATGTTTAATGGTTTTGAAAAAGTGATGATTAAAATTTTAATAAAACCCAAACATGAAAATGGATTTATAAATTTTTATTCTTGAGAATTGATAACAAAGCTATTAAACACTAGCTATTAGATTGAATAAAAAACGTTTTCATAGTTATTTATAAATTGGTAAATAATAAATATTGCATTGTAGTTGGTTTACATATTTTGATAATTTTGTAATTTTTTATAAATTTCTGAAGAAAAAGATTTCTTTATAAAATGGTAAATAATAAAAATCATGCTTGGTTCACATATTTTAATCATCTTTTATATAAACCTGACTGAGCAAGTCAAAATTATCTATAGTAATACCAATGTCAAGGGAATAACTGCCTTTTTGATACACAGTTTTTTGTGGGCACAAAGTTTAAACATTGCCAAAAATTTTCTTTAATTTAATACATATTTGTTAAGAAAAAAAAACAAAAAAAAATATTACAAGTTACTTTCACATGACTTACTATATTTAGCCACATTTGGTTTAGTTTTCAAAAAATAATGACACTTTGAGAAACAAATGATAAGATAAATAAATTCTGTATCAGTCTAAAGCATGAATATTTAAGATTTAATCATTCAAGAGGTTTAGTAGGCAAAACAGAAACAATAATGTAATTTGTTAACAACAATAGCAGATTCAAAAGATTTTCACTGTTGTTTGTTGAGTAAAAGAAATAAAAGCCAGAATATTTCAAAAGTTGAAATGTTTATTGCAAATATACAAATATTATTTTTCATTAAAATTTCTGTTTAACTGCATCTTTGTTCTTTGGATGTTGTACTTGTTTCTCCTGATTCTTTCTTCAACACTGCTCTGGGCTGCATGTTGTGACATCATTGCACTAACAAAAGAAATAATATATTTCTTTAGTGTTGTAACGAAAGAGAAAATTACCTACCTTGAGTTTGTGTTTTGTGCAAAGGAAAAATAAAGAAAATTGTTAGCAAAAACCTGCTACTCAGAAAAACTATGCTGATGTTCTTTCCTCCCTAACTGGCATGGTCAACCAGAAAGATCACTCTGTGAATAAAGGTTGTTGCTTTTGATTAATGAGGACAACGATTTTTGAGCTTGGTGTGCAAAATTGTGTTTCCTCTGTTGTGAGTGGAAGGTTGGATTTTTGATCCCATTTTCAGTACTAATTTTCCTGCTGGACTGTTTATGACTGCTTTGCTTTTTGAATACAAATTTACAATTGAACTTATTGTTGACCCACAATTTTTTTTTTTACTGACCTCATTGGTTAATACTGAAACAAGTGTTTCATGCAAGCATGGTGGGGGGTCAGGTCATTTCATGCAATAACAATCTCTAGCATAGAAAATAAAATCAATTAACCAATTGTGTCTGAGATTGGTGATGTTGACTTTGTACTGATGCTTTGGGCAAGACATGAATCCAATTCTCCCTGAACTCTGCCAGATACTGTAATAAAATAATTAATCAGTGGCATGGCACAATCAACACCACAAAGTCTTCTGCATTTGGTAGGAGATTCATGCATTTTGGTCATTGTTAATGTCTCCCCACCCTTACTCCCAACAGGGAAGTTTTTTTTCTTTCATGACTCTTCCACATTTAACCCCAAAATATCAAAAACAATTAAAGCAATCTGAAAAGACTAAAATTGAAAACGTTCCCTTTATCAGCAACTAGGTGCCACCAAGTGGTGCCCTGCTAAGGAATTCAGAAATATGGCAGGTCTTCACAATGATTGCCAAAGAAGAGAGTTCTTGTGGGTGAAAAATTATTCTCCAGGTGGAATGTGGCAATCCTCTCATTGCTCTATTGTTACTTCCTCAGAAAGTGCTCAGACAAACCACATTGCCTGGTACTACCAATTCAAATCTTCACGGCAAGGACACACCATGCCACTTACATTGCAGCAAACTACCTACATTCCCTACATATTCCATCAGTGAGAAGTAAACTCCTCTAACAGCTTATTACCACAAACTACAACTCTGTGGAATCAACTCCCAAGAGGCTGTTTCCCTAATCACTACACTCTTAACTTGTTCAAGGCTAGGGTTAACCATTATCTTCTACTTCTATCCTGTTATATACTGTACCTATGAACACTAATTGGTATGTTCCAATCCTCATCAATACATTGGACACTATTGTGAGTGGGAGGAATATGATGTCTAGTTAGAACTTATTGCCTTTTGCTTTTGTGGACTGTGTTTTTTGCAAAGTTTGAGCTTTTAGACTCTTAAGGTTTTTCATTTTTATTTTTCTCTACACTTTTGAATTTTTCAGTTTTCTTTTGATTATTTTGTGCATATTTATTTGTATAATTTGTTTTTCATTCTTTTCTGTTTATTTCTTTTCTGTGTTTTTACCCTTCCCTCTGTGTCTATTTACCTTTTCGCATTTCTTTGTTTTAGTTCTTACGTGCTTATTGGTTTTATTTTTATACGGTTTTGATTTTATTTTTTTGTTGTCCACAATTTTGGGTTACCTTTTCATGCCTGGTTAAAAAAATATTCAAATAACAGGCAAAGTCTTATTTGTTTAAGCTGTGGTGGCTATCAGCTAGCATGAGCAAAAATTTCAAGGCACCACCGGCACAAACCAAAAAAATGGAATCACCAAAAAAATTGGCCTGGTCAGACAGCGGGCCAAAGAAAAAAGATTCAAATTATTATGAGAAACAGCGAAAAGTATTCGAAAAATACCTGCAAGGGAATGAATTCCTCACTATTCCCGAGGCTTTGGAAGCAGACAATGTCAAAGTGATATCTCTGCTGACCACAGATGTGAAGAGTCACAAACTCATTGGGGTCAGCAGAGAAAGTATGGAGGAGGCATTAAAAAGCCTCAAAATTATGCCGAAATTTCTAGCAAGGAGAAGCAATGCGATGCAGGATCTTCTTCTTAGCTCAGAGCAAGAAGCCAAGCAGCTTTCTAGTAGTATCCTGTCAACGTCTTCATTCTAACTCCAGATGGAGTATATGGGAACAAGAAAAACCAAAATAATGGTGCACGGCATACCGGTGGACATCTGCGAGGATCGGATGGGTGCATTCTTTACAAAAGAGTGCTGTCAGATGCAAAATAGGCATAACGACGGGAGACATCGTTCTCCAAGTTTTCCTCACCTAGCAGAGTTTTCAGGACATCCCTAATGCACTAACATGCCAGAACAAGAGAATGCTTGTTGTTGTAGAGGTAGAAGGCCTTGTTGTTGGTCATGTGGTGCAGTGGGGCAAGAAGGGGAAGGTAGAAGAACTGACTACAAGTACATCTCCAGCAGAAAAAGAAAAGGCCACCCAGAGTGGCTGGACTGAGGTGAAGAAGCGGGGAAAGGTGACAAGCCCACCCTCGCTGCAACAGCAAATTACAAAACAAGTTCAAACAGCACAGCAGGAGCAGTGCCAGGAGGCAAAGCAGCAACAGCAACAACAACAGAAATCACCAAAATCAGCAAAACAAAGAACAACAAAAAAGGGACAAAAAAAGCAATCGGAAAAACAGCAACCAAAAAAGAAGCAACAGCCGGAATAAGAGATGGAGGTAGAGGAAGTGCCTCCCCTCACTCTTCTTCTTTGAAGAGAACTAGAAAAGACGCGGAAGATACAGAAAATCCTACCAAAAAACCATGCTGGGCGAAGTAGGGTGGAAAGGAACGTACCAAAAGCCAGGTCCCTATCCATACTGGGTTCACCCAAACAAACTGCTGAACATATGTCGAAAGCTCAAAGCCTTCCCCACTCACCTACTCGAGCTCCATCCCCCTCTCCCTCCACCTCCCTTGCCAGTTCAATATCTTAACTCCTCTACTTCTTCCCCACCCCACCATCCCAGGGAAAAGAAAAAGAAGAAAAGGAACTTTCAAATCAAAAAAGTCCTTACTAGGTCTTTTGTTGAAAATGAGTACGATAGTTGGGAAATCTATTGAAGATCCTCAAAATTTTCCCAATGCTCCTGGGGTAGTCACCTGTGTAAGGGACACAGGGGGCTACCTAAAAGTGTGGCGTCATCTTTTTGAGGCAAGAGAAGCATTTTTAAACATTAGAATATTTCAATTAGATGATCAATATTTAAAGAAACTAAGACAATTTTGTGATGGGAGGGTCTGTCTTACTCCATCCCTCCCTATGTAGTGGTTTTAAATTAAGATACCCAATGGACATCAGTAGAATTGTCCTGGAAGGACGGATGACGTCGGAACTAGGTACAGGGAGCCTAGGACAATCTTTCGGGGTCCTCACTAATGCAGATTTCCACCTGGTATGTGAGTAGGTTAATTCTTATTTTCCTACTTGCAGGACTTAAAGGATGTCTATCAAGTTAGCCAGTCTGAATGCGAAGAGCTTGAGGGATCAGAGTAAGGCTGCCCGCCTGCTCCAGGATCTCTTGTCTTTCAGCATGGATGTTGTCGTGATAGAAGAGACCCACTTTGTTTGCAGTGTTGATGCATGTGTGCTGTCTAGCGACTTTGTCGTTTATTCAGCATATGGGAACTGGCAGGCCAGAAGAGTTTCTTTGCTGGTGAGGCGGAATCTTGATGCAAAGGTGGACCATGTGCATACCGATGCCGAGGGCCAGTTGATCATAGCCAATATTCCGTGAAAAGGGGTTTGTTCAGAGTTGTTGCGGTTTATGTGCCCAACAACCAGGAGGAGCGGGTCTCGTTTTTTCAGCAGTTGGGGCCATTCCTGACAGATTCAATGCACCTAGTTTTAATGGGGGACTGGAATGCCATCCTGGACCCCAAGTTAGATACAGGGTGGGGAGCTAGCGGGAGGAGGGATGATCGTAGGCTGGTTTATCTGATCAAAGAGTTTGGTCTCGTCAATAGATATCAGGTTGATCACCCCCAGGAGGAGAGGGGGAGATGTGGACGTGGGCTCTTAATTGGCCTTTTACCCAGATAGTTAGCTACCTGGATAGAATGTTAGAGGAGCCAACGTAAACTTGTTAGATTGTCCTGGGTAGGCTATTTGGATCACAAACTTTTTTGTGCCCGGGTGGTGTTAGATCATAGGCCTAGAATGGCTGGTTACTGGAAGTTCAATCTGTTTTTACTGGACAGGCGGGACATCCAGGCTTGCCCTAGATAGAGCTGAGAAGGTGAAGATGCTTAAGGCTAGTTTTTCCCGGGCAGTTGGCTGGGGTAGATCCCCTAGAGATAGCCTTAGCTAGGGAGGCCCTGAAGCATTTGACTAGCGAGCGCTACATGGGCCAGGTAATTAGACATAGGTTCAGCAAGATGTCTTCTGAAGCGGTGAATATGAGCGCAGAATTGTGCAAGGAAGAGATCCATCAAGGGTCCGATAGGCACATTTGTGAAGTCAAAACCCCGGAAGGGCACACTGACAACATGTGCGAGGCGTTTTGGAGACATTTCGAGAGCCGCTTTACCAAGGGGTCTGGTCTTCATGATGATGAGTTTCACAGCTATTTGCGTGACTTTCCTTGTCTTTCGACGACTGAAGCAGCTAGCTGCGAGGGAAAGATTACGGAAGGTGAAGTCTAAGCAGTATTGAAAAAGGTTGGCAGAGGCAAGTCACCCAGTCTGGATGGTTTGCCCTATGAAATGTACTTGAGGCTGTCGCACATCTTTGTGAAGATTTTGACAGTTGTGGTCAACAACTGGTTCCAGTAGGGGGCCATCCCCGACCAATTCACCACGGGTGTGATCACACAGTTGATCATAACTCTGCTAAACACAGAGTTAAAGATTTTGGCCAAGATCCTGCAGGAGCGTTTGCAGTCAGTTGCCGAGTCTTTGTTGGGTCCTGAGCAGACTTGTTCTGTGAGAGGCCAAACAACTCAGAGCAACCTGCATCTGATCCACACAATCATAGAGGGTGTAAAAGATGATGATGAGGCCACACTGATCAATTTAGATCAGTCCAAGATATTTGATAGGGTTGACCATCACTACCTTGCTGCTGTCCTGCAGGACGCCGGATTCAAAGCCGACTTCTGCCGCTTGATTAGCCTCTTGTATTGCTCCCCCAGTGCTGTGGTACAGGTGAATGGGAAGCTGTCGGGCACTTTTCGCTGTCTAGGTCAGTTTGTCAGGGTTGTTCACTGTTGAACCTACTTTGTGCTTTGGCGTTGGAGCCTCTCCTTCGCCAGCTGAGGGACAGGGCATGCAGTCTGGCCCTACATGGAATCACCGTCCCTGGAGGAGCTCGAGAAAGGGTTTCCACATACACCGATGACATATCTGCTTTCATGTCATCCCGCAGAGACATTGAGGCGGTACTGAAGGTGCTTGATCGGTACGAAAAGGTGACAGGGGCCAAGATTAACCGTGACAAGTCATCCGGCTTGTGGTTAAGTGCCTAGAAGGGGGTTGATCTTCTGGGGCTCTTCAGTTGGATGGACGGTCCTGTCTGCATTCTTGGAGTGTGGTTTGGACCCAACCTCCAGCTGGAGAAAAATTGGTCTGAAGTACAAGCAAGGGTCAACGCAACTGGTAAGACTTGGCATCAACGGAGCTTGTCCGTGAAGGGTAGGGCAGGGGCATGTGCTACATACATTTTCCCGATTGTCCTTTATCAATTGTACATACTTCCTCTCTGTAAAGATCATAAGAAGCTGCTTGAGCGCTTGCTAGTCTCCATTTTATGGAGGGGACGCAAGCATCAGGTCAACAGAGAAGTCTGTGCACAACGTCCATGTCATGGGGGGTTGGGAATGCCACACTCTTTTTTGAGGGTTATGCAGTTATGTTTAGTTTACTCTGTGTTCATGTTTAGTTTGTTTTGGGGTTCATTCGCTCCCCTCTCATTCTTCATCTTTAAATTTATTATCATTAAATTTTTATGGCATGGGGCACGTTTTGTAGGACCCCCTTGAGAGGATGCAGTATTATGGTATATGAAGGATTGATTGGTGACGGATGAGTTTTTATGGTGAATAGGCAAATTGTAATGTGTGAATAGGTCTTGAATCGGATTAGCTAGGTATAAGATAGTTAGTGTTGACCATTTTGGCCTTGTGCCATAATTGTGTATTTTGCACAATAAATATCAATATGTTGTCTAAGTAGTCCACTACTAGCAGTGGTTTACCTACTTCATGCCTCTGGTGAGTATTGTATTTTGTTGATGTTTCATTTCCAACCTCTGTTTTGGTGATTCGTCATTCAGTAACCTTTTCTAGGTTACGATAGATAGATAGATAGTGTTATATACCGTACATATGAATACTAATGGGTATGTCCCAATCCTCATAAATGTGTTGGACAATATTGTAAGTGGAGGCAATGTCTAAGTAGTCCACTACTAGCAGTGGTTTACCTACTTCATGCTGCTGGTGAGTATTGTATTTTGTTGATATTATAAAGATTACCATTTCATTTCCAACCTCTATATTGGGTATTCCTGATTCAGTAACCTTTTCTAGATTACAACATATCAACACAAATTGCCTCCTACTATAACCTTCTACTTTGAGTAGCTCCTGGGCCTTGTAAAAGGTGAACCTTACTGTAAAAAAAAAAAAAAAAAAGAAGAAATGACAAGTGAGCAGTCATTCCTATCTACCTAACCCTGCACAGACAATAGTAGCTAAAAGCTGTTACAAAGGATCCAATCAATTTATAACAGCTGAACTGAATAAAAATATCAGTAGAGAAGCTATTTTATGCAGTATTGATCTCATTTTCTGCATGATTATCATCAAATTCTACCAAGTAATTTTGTTAGATGTGCATTTAACATTATAAAATAAAAGGCATTTATATGCAACTTGCAAAATCTGAGACATGAAATATTCCATTTTCATTGGCATGAAGCAAAGCTTAAACTTTTTTTATCACAACTTACACAAAATAACTGAAATTTCTCTCATTAAGTTTATATTTTAAGCATGAAATAAATAGGAAATAAAAATCAAACTAGAGAATTTTTTTTCTAAGCATCACCAGGACTCAGTTAAAATTATTTGAAGTTTAATAAAATAGAAAATAAAATAATAAAAGAAATAAAAGAAAGGAGTGTAATAAAGAAATAAAGAAATTTCCATGGATTTTTATAAAGCAGAGAAAAATCCTCTTTCAGAAACAAAATTATGACTTGTAAATTAAATGACACAGAAAAAATATAATGTCAATAAAATTCAATAAAATCTGAAATTTAAAAATTCATTTTTGGATGGGCTTGTTTCATCAATAAATGTCTTTTGTGTATTATCACTTAAAACTAAACACTCAAATTATGCCTCAACTGTTGAACCCCCAAGACTTAACTCCTTGCCAATATACTACCCCTGTAAATTTCACTATTTCAGAACTGTTAATATAACAAAACATGAAGAGCATCAAATGGCCAGTACGAAGTTGCTCATATGAACAGCCTTATTCTACTTACATATCAAGCTGTGTAATTCTTTTTAATATTCCAGCCTTGCTTGCAAATAGATCCTTGTTGTACCCACAAAGTGGCAGTAATATGTATGTCCGACAGAAATTGATCAGTGTTTTAATGCAAAAAGGTTTCAAATTATTTATGACACCCACCAGTGGTCATGGTCACAGTCCAGCGCCAATATGTGACGTCCACTGGTCGTGACGTCAATATATGACACTGCGCCGTTGGCCTGTGGTCAACTCCCAGTTGTGGCACGAAGCTGTAAGGTTTCTTCCACCAGCATTTTGGGGTTGACTCTTTGTCACTGCTACTAGCCTGTGTCCCAGTCGATCTGGTCGTTCCCGGTTCAATACAAGCTTTGTCGTTCTCAGCTCGCCTCCAAGGCCTGGTCACCGAAGTAACTGCTTTGATCTCAAGTCTAACCTACCCATGTTGTGAAATCAATCAGGCGTTAGGCCATAGTGCAAGCTGAATCCGGGGTAAAAGTGATACCGCACAAGCGTAAGTAAAAGAAAATAATAAAACAACTCAAGAGGTTCAAATATATTGAGAAATAACAATTATATTTATCTATCTGTTGAATACAGGAGTGTGCTTCTCTCCCAACCCGTTTCT
The DNA here is from genome assembly GCA_963932145.1 of Acanthosepion lycidas. NCBI lineage: Eukaryota > Metazoa > Mollusca > Cephalopoda > Sepiida > Sepiidae > Acanthosepion > Acanthosepion lycidas. Next base: position 80,960,086 of record OZ010585.1, on the reverse strand, counting down.
ATGGATTCATGACACTTTTTGCGTTTCTTAAGCGAGTTATGGTATCTTAAGTCGTTTGTCAATAAAAATTTGCTTTTGGTAGGAAGACTAAGTCAAGAGGACATGGAAATCTTTTGGTCAGCTTCTGTTAGGCAAAACTCTCCAACTTCTCGAACTAACTCCAAACTCGGACTGTCTGGAACTGACTGCAAATCCGAATTGTTTAACTGTCTCAAGACGTTCATTTATATGGACACCAACCAACTCTGGTGTGGGGGCTTGACGTGGTTTGGGTTCCTTGACAATTCCCAACAAAAATTCTCTTTGTTCTTAGGCCAGGAAAATTAATTACTTCCCATTTTTGGAAGATTAATCACTTTCCATTTCAAGGGTTTCTCCTTTGTCCATGAGGGAAGGTCAGAGGAGAGTTTTCCTCCTAGACTCTTCCTCTCTCACATTAGTATCTCATACCAATCCCCTCAGTGGGTGTTAACAACTTCTCCGTCTTTCTCATACATTCACCTCTGCCTATCACCCATGCTACCAGTTGGCCAATGATCTCTCAGTGGTGTGGGTGTGGCTAGACTGGCCCTCTTAGGATTACTATCCAGAATTTTGTTTACAAAATCCTTTTTTTTTCTTTTTCCTTTAGCCAAGACATTTACTAGTCCCAGATTGCCAAATAATTCTTATCACATTTTTTGGGGGACACCCAAATCCACTTAGCCCAGACCTCTACCGACTCATTAATCACTGTCAAATCCCGACACCTCTGCTAGTCAAATTTTAACTGGGTGGTCGTGTATACCTGATAATTAAATTCTTTATTTTTCTCATGCCTTAAAATTCTGTTATCACCAGATGCTCATTTTCGAGATGCTATGTCTGATGTCAACAGTTTGAATAAACAACAATAATGATTCCCTTTTTGATTTTCCTTCCCATGTCAAGATTCGTGCATATACCAGATGGCTTCCTTCACTGGAACCAGGAATTAAAGTTAAATGGTATCTCTGAAAGATAATTAATATCTATTCTCAGGCCAAAATTTTTTTTATGGTCGCATGCGTTGGTTGGCTTTGTTTTTCTTTCAGAATTCTGTTTCGTTTGGCGCGTCACTCCCTTATTACATTAATTGATTTTGACAGAATCACAGTCTCGCTTTTTCTTACAGATTTTCTGTCTTTTGCGAAAAGTAGCTTTCTTTTGTAAATAAAATAAATTCTTCTTTTTAATGTCGCTCAGTCTATCTTTCGATATAGCTCTTTCTCACCTTAAGTATTTCCCATTTTTAATTTCTATGATTAATTAGTTAGCCAATTACCATAGCTAAATAGTGTCACATATTTATATAAGTATGTAAACAAAAGGTGTAGTCATTAGATTTACCATATTCCTAAGGATAAGAACAAGACAATACTGAAGACTATATTTTAACCTATTTCGTAACTCCATTGTACCTTCACAGTGGAGTAATGGTTAGCGACTCAGATTGAGGAATTGGAAAGGCAAGTTCAAATTCCATTTGAGTTTGTTACATTCACTTACATGCAAATATCCATCTCTTCTCCCCCACCAGTTTAGGTAAATAGCAGCACAGACTGTGTGTTCCCTATAGCCTTGGGTTACAATCAGTCTAAAGGAGAAGGACAACTCTAATTTCCAAACCACCAACTATGAACTAAATATTAGGTTGGTGCAAAAATAATGACGGTTTTTGACATATTTTTAACGTCAAAAACCGACATTATTTTTGCACCAACCTAATAGTAGGGCAGTCTGGGTTCTGTAGGCTTGGTTGGAAACCAGTCTAGAAAGAAAAATCTGAATTCAAAAACCATATGTAGCCTTGGCAAAGTACTTACTATGTAGCTAAGGAAAGGATTGTGGAGCCTACAATGACTATGATTCCAACTACAGTTGACTTCATCATTATTATTATTGCTCCTAAAATTAAGGTATAGGCACAACTGTTTACCAGTACTACAATGATTAGACACCAGAGCAATGCACTATAGGTTCAATGCCTTTGACTTAAAGTTATTAACACTTCCACTGCTTTATGAAACTTACATTGACTACTATTGACACACACATTATATATATATATATATATATATATATGCATGCATGCATGCATACACACACATTTTCAAGACACCATGAAATGTTTGTTACAAGAAGGAAAAGCAAATCATTAGGTGGGGTGTAAGGACATTCTTGGCTCTTGTTAATAGAAAACTGTTTAAGTCTATATTTTTCCCTACTCCCACATAAACTCAATGCATTTTGGACACATTTGAAACTTCTCCAATTTTTTTGTTTCATCAAAAACAAGAAAAATTAGAAAATTTACAGTTTAATATAAAGCATGGCAGACTTCAAGTCAATGAAATATTCATTACAACATGGAAAAGTGAACCATTGAAATGTTGGTGTTTTTGTTATGAACTAACTTGTGCTTAATGTTATTTTCAAACAAGTGTAGACATTAGAATACAATACAACCTGACTTTTTTATGGATTTTTATTGTGTGGTGAGGGAGGTGGTGTCATTTAACTTAACCAAAATGGTGGTACACACAAGAAATTACCATCATCAACTTTATAGTCATTTATTTCCAGTAGTATTTTCTATAACTTCTATAACCAGTGATGATTTCGTATCCCCCACCCCTGTGCAGACTGTCTTAATTTCAGCCAGGCATGTGGCAAATCATGCACATACATTGTCTAACAGCAAAACCTATGTTGTTTTTCCTATTTTAGTTGTGTACAAACAAGTAAGTAAAACTAAATAAAGAGATACTGAAAAATTGTTTCAGCTCTGAAAATCATTAAACCAAAAATGAAAAAACAAAAAAAAACATTGTTTAATATGTCATTGCCAAAAAAGTTTTAGAAACACTGATTTAGACATCAGGCTTTTTTGTATGGTTCTTGGAAATCACTTACTGTAAAACATTTGTCACTACACATGTATGCACATTACCTTGGCTTAAAGGAGCCCTCCTGAAATGAGCATGGTCCAGGAGCATGCTCCTTTTTGTTGGAACCAAAGAGCAGTGGGTTCCTTTTTCTTTTTTTTTTTTTTTTTTCACAATAGGAGCAAAGGAGTGATAATCCACTCTTTTTGCTGCTCCTAAAAATAAAAAATTAAAGTTGTAAAATTTGAAGGATTTTGTTTTTATTTTCAAATGTCAAAGTTGAATAATGTTCACATCACTGATAACTGAACTGCAGACTCTTGCTTTTTCTCCTATTTACCATTAGGAATTATTTTTCTCTTTCAAATCTGAATAAATATGTTCTGACAAAACATTTATTTTTAAGCAACAAAAATTAATCATGAAAAAATTTTTCCATACTTTTCACAAAGTTTCAGTTAGCAATGCCCCAATCCCAATCAAATCTCATCCCTAAAATCAATTTCAAATCCAATCAAATCTGTTTGAATTACTAGCTTAAAATCCCAATCCAACCGACCCCTGCAGAGTTTGAAAACTGGTGCTCTCAGAAAAATAACTTTAGATTTTGGACAATATTTTCCACATCAAAAAAACTCTTTATCTAAGCTTAATTTGCACAAAGTTTGAAGTTCAGAAGTCGTAGTAATGATTTGTGTTACTGTAGGAATATCCATGTACTTAAAAAAATTGGCCACACCTTATTTTAAACTGCAAATTTTCTAATTTTTCTTGCTTTTGATGAAACTTGAAAAAAAGTTGGAAGATGTCTAATCTCTCCAAAATGAATTAACTTTATGTGAGGATAAGGAGAAATATAGACTGTTTTTTCTATTAATACATGCCAACGATGTTCTTACCCCCAACTCAAAGATTCACTTTTCCATCTTGTAATGAACATTATTTTACATACATGACATACAACTTGCAAATGTTAAAAAATAGTTTACAAACAGAAAATGTTTTTGTTAACTATTCCAAAAACTAAAAAAATGTACGCACACTAAGTGACTCAAAAAAATCATTTATTTTTTTTTGCATGCATGACTGTTCAGCAATTGAGAACGAACATAAAATCAGTTAATTTTTAAATCAATGTTTTTCCAGTTGAGCATTTCCCAGAATGACAGTATTTGCTTTTCTTTTTCTGTTCACAAGATATTAAAAAAAAATAAAACAATGTCATTTTTGCAATAGTTAACAAAAAAAAAAAAATGGATAAAACTGAATTGACTTACTTTAAAAACTCTGAGCTGCTCCCTTTTTGTGCATTTTTCTCTTCTTTGGCACATTCGTCTTCATAATTTTTCATGTTTTTCTGTCGAACTTCATTCCTCCATTTGGCATTTTCCATCATCTCTCTAAGTTTCTTCTCTCGTTCAGTCTCTTTTAGTTTTCCAGAGTTACTAATAAAACAATAAGAAAGATACAATTGATATGATTATATAACAAGGAATTTCTCTTGGGAGACATCTGGTCTGCTTTTGCTATGTATATAGAGATTCTTCACAAAATCCCAAGAAGACTCTGCAATGTTACCCGTATTGACCTGGCATCTAAGCTACAGTCATTTTCCCACCACAGTAATGCAATTTCCCTGCACCTTTTCTATAAATATTTTCATGGTAACTGTTCTGATGAGCTTTCCTCTTTGGTACCTCGACTTTACTGAATTTAAGCACAGTACTAGATTAGCAGATAGTTGTCATCATTTACAGTTGAAATTGCTAGATGTAACCATAAGTTCTATGCTAACAGTTTCTTCTCTAGCACTTCTTATTTGTGGAACTCTCCTTCCAACTTCTTGATTTCCAGTCAACTTTGATCTTAAAATATTTAAATGCAATGTAAATTGTCATCTTTTGTCTCCTCAAAACCTGTTCTTTTATTATCCTCTCTTCTTGATGTTTTTTCTCAAACACTTTCATTCTCAGTAACCCCATTTTAGTGGCTTTATTGCCTTGCTTGCATTGAAATTATTAAAAAAAATAAAGAAAGATCTGAAACAATGAATGCCTATGCCGAAATAAGTTTAAATTTTGAAAAAAATTTCTCAAACAAAAATTTTCAGAAAAAGATTTTCTTGTTTAAAGATAAAAACAAAATGGGAAAAAATGTTATCAGTAAGATTTGAATCATAAAGTTAATTAAAATTAAAACTTCATTATAATATCAATTTTCTCCTCCAAGCTATGGATTAAATATTAAGACTTGTATCAGAAAATCATTATCTTTCAAAAATTCTTACAATCCCAAAATATCCTTCAGCTTTAAATAACCTCAAAAAGGTGGATAAGTCATAAAAAAACAAATCAATCAATATAATATCTGAAAGGTATAAATTATCTTTAAGTAATTGTTTCTTGTCTATGATCTTGAAATTTGAAAAGCCCTCAATTTTAAACGATTGAGCCATGACATGTAACAAGAGAATCTAATAAACAAAAAAAATATCCTGCTTTGAAAAAGACAAAATGTGAAATTACCTTGACTGTGGGGATCTACTCCGTGAATGCTGTGGTGATCGGCTTTGTGAATGCGGTCTAGAACTACGTTTACTATGATGCGAATGAAAAGTGCTAAATCTTTCTTTAGAATATTTTGAAGTAGGCTCAGAGCTGGTCCTATTGCGAGTGGAGTCATCTTGGCGGTGATATGGTTTGGAATAATTGTCTCGTCGAGATGAATGTCCCTCTTCTCTAACTTTGTGATGCTTCTGGAAAGAAAAGAAAATGTCAACCATCTTCAATCAATTATGATATACAACAGATATAAAATAACAATATCAAAAACAATCATCTTTTTCAAGATATGTATTCCCTGCATCCTTCTGTAGAACCACATTTCTGTTGCCTCAAATCTCTTCTTCATCTGTGAGAAGATTGTCCAGCATTTGCTGCTATATAGGTAGACCAATATTACATAATAGTACACTTTTCTTTGTTTCTAAAATTATTTTTCTGTTTCTTAATACTTTGCTTAGCCTTTGGAAGGCATCTTTTGCTATCCCAATGCACTTTCTGATTTTGATGTCACATATTCCATCTGTTAAAACACTTAGATATTTAAATTTTTGTACTTGCTTAAATTTGGCATTTGCAATTTGCATGTTGGACTCTTCTTTTTGCTGACAACCATACATTCTACCTTCTTACAACTGATGTTTAGTTCTTTCTTCTTACTTTCTTTGATCTTAAAATTTATTCCAAATTAATTTCAACAAAAACAAAATAAATAGAAAAACATATGTATTTTTTTTTCCTCAGTTTCTTCTTTAAATAATTTTATAATTTTAAACTTAATATAGATTAAATTTAAAATTGTTAATTTTTAATTTTAAATTTTATAGTATAATTTAATATTTATTAGTTAGAATGAATTCTATTTTAGTCTAACCCTAACATTAAAGCATTAAATAATTATTATAACCAAAGTCCGTTGTCAAGTTTTTGAATTCTCATATACTTGTATTTTGATTGGTCATTCTAGCTTATGTAACAGTGTTTCCCCTAACGAGAGATGTTTGATTGATTTGAACCTTTTAAAACCCTTTATTCTACATTCAATACCATCACTTGATAAGACACCAGTAATGTTGAAACAAAATGGCTATTTTTGTAGTGATTTTATAACATATTTATGTTATAATTTTCGAATAAATAATTATATATATATATATATATATATATATCAGGGAGTCACTGTGCAGTATATTGTATTTTTGTTGGAGGCCTGAGTGTATGGTGAGTGCCAACAAACTCAAAGCTGTCCTGAGCAGCACACACTCTAGCTACGACACTGAGGTTGAATAAATCTGGTGGAAGACACATCCTTGTCTTACATCCCTTTCTATTTTTGCATATTTACTGAATTCATTTTCTATCAATATGCATGAAGTTTGCTCCCCGTTTAAGTCCTAGATTATTCTAATATCCTTCCCAAATAAATCAAGCTAACCTAAAAATTTCAATAGTTCTTTGTGATGTATCTTATCAGGTACAATATCAAGAAAGCAAAATGTGATAGCATTATGTGTGAATAAACCAAAGATAATGCTACTAACAAAAAACTACAACCAGTTTAACAAGATACCTAGAAACTATTAGAATATATAATAATATTTTATAATAGATTTTATACGAGATGATATCAGAAAGCTAGCAGATGGTATGTGTTGCTATTGTACCTGTCAAACATTGTGCATGCAAGTAATCCCTATTAGTACCCAGCTTGCTAGGTCAGCCTGACAATAGCATTCATACTATCTACTCATGGTCAATTATTATAAGTCAAACTTAGATGTAGAAACATATGCATGCTTAATGACTAGCCACATTCTATTAGCTGTGTCTTTGCTAACAAAAATATACTCATTCTGGATGAATTTTATTATAAATATTTAATTATCTGATCTTTCATTTTCCACTGCCACAATAGTGATACTTAAAGACATAGATAAATTCACTTACTTGCAGTCCGTATCCAGAAGAACGTCCTCTGTCATCCTGGTGATGTTTTTTGTCCCCATCATGTTTATCCTGGTGTTTTTTACTGATGATGCTCAGGTAAGTTTTCACAAGTTCATCTCCAGATTGATCATCATCATCATCATCATAATCACGCGATTTGTTTTTTTTCTTTTTCTTACTTTTGCTTTTTTGACATTCTTCTTTCTGTTCCTTAATCTGACAGGAAAGAAGACAAAACATGAAATTGTAAATAACTTAAGGAAACATGAAATCTATTACAATTAAAAATCAAATATAATAAATCTATTATTGCTATCACTACTACTACTATTATTATTATTATTATTATTATTATTATTTTTACATTGCTACCCACAAAATCTCCAATGTTCATTGTGGATAGTGATAGATGTGCAAGTGGTTTAATGGATAGCACTTGAAATAAGAAAGTGGAAGAGCCAAGTTCAAATTCCACTCAGGTTTGTTACATTTACTTACAGACAAATAACCTAGAGAAAGGTATGAAGCTATATTCTCCCCCAGCTATGGGTTAAATAGTAGGACTTGTAGCTAGAGAAACCATTATTCTCAAAACATTGTTAGTACAATATTCACACACATAAAAAAAAAGAATTATTCTTACTATCCAAAATGTGTTTTGGCTTTAAATAAACTAGAAAGGGTTGATAAGCTGTAAAAAAAATTAATAAACATTGTAGATAGCAACATAATAATAATAATTATTATTATTATTAGTTTAGTGCCAATCAAAAATGACAGAATAATGTTAATGTTTCTTTTGTTTTATATGCACATCATTAGATTCATAAGAGATATCTTCTATTTTTAAGAAAAATGGGAGTTTGTGTATTTGAAGCTAAAAAAAAAACAATGAATATTTAACTGAATGTGAAGAAACTTAAAGTTTTTTCAGATAGTATTGTTTGAGAAAAAATAAAAATAAAAACTTTGAAACTAAAGCTTGAATAACTATAGAGAAAACAAAGGAAAAAAACACACCATTTTTTGTATTTGTTTCATTTTAACTGGATTATCAAGGATCCGGCGACGAGCCTCCTCTTCACGTTTCCTTTAAAAGCAATCAGACATCAAAATAAGTTTGTATATCTAAACAAAACAAAGATGCACAATAATATATAATCAACATTTAACAACTTTTGACAATTATCCTATTAGTCTGCTTTGTTTCCACACATGGCTGTTATTGAAATAGGACCAGACTTAATAAGCACTGTCCAACTGATGCTACAAAGTCTTTCTTTCTTGACACCTCCTCAATATTTGTTTGTTTCTTTTTGACACCCTCTTCACCATTTCTTTTGCTTCCTTGACACCTCCTTGCTATTTCTTTTTTTCCTAGTATCTCAACATTCTTTGTTTCTTAATATCTCCTCACTCTTTCTTTGTTTCTTTCTTAACATCTCCTCACCCTTTATTTCTTTTTTTTAATATCTCCTCCCTCTTTCTTTTTAATATCTTTTCCCTCTTTTTTTTTTTAATAACTCCTCACTCTTCCTTCTTTTCTTAATATCTCCTCAATCTTTCTTTCTAGCCTCATTTATTTATTTTTATTCACTATTTTTTACAAGTATAATTTATATTTAACATGCATATAATAAATTTCTTCAATCAAGAATTGCAGTAGTTTATCTCTAAAAGAGATATCTTAATTAGCTAGAGTCCAAATGAATTATTTTTATGAGGTCATGCTGAAAAATTCTCAGCTCAATCCATTTTCCCTAGATCTAATCAGATTTTTTTTTCCTGAAAAGATTTGCTGGTTAGTTCAAGAACATTACAGCATCCCCTTATATAGGAAAAACTTTTTTCTCTCTATTTTAAATAATTTGTAACTTTACTGACAAATGCTACTTCTGCTAAAAACTGAGAAATAAATGTTTTCATGATGTAAGATTTTCTATAAGAATATATTTGCTACTTGACATTATTTTCATGTGATTATTTATTTTTAAACATTTCTTCTATTAATAAAGAGTAACATACAAAAATATACATGGTTACCAAAAGTTAAAACTTGAATTAAAATATCTTGAAAGTGGATAACTGAAATGAAAAATAGAGTCAATGTTTGGCCTATACATGCTCGCAAAATTATAGAGTGTCAAAGGGACAGTTTTCCCCTTACCACCACTATTATTTGTTGAAAATTCCTTTTGACTCAATGGATAGATCAGAAGCCAGTCTGGTACAGTAAATGTTGTAAAACACTGCCTGGTCTCACAACCCAAAATTCAGTAAGGTTCAATTAATAATGTGAGAAGAGGAGAATCCACGAAACGACTGTTCTTATAAAGTCCCTCTCATGAAAAAAAGATGAGAAGGGAGAAAAGGCAGGCCTTAAATAACAAAGTGGCAGACCTGCACATCCCACCCTTTCTGTTAAAAGATTACAAAATCCAGTGCTTGGAGTGGCCTCACTTTGAAAAGCAAGCCATGCCGAACACTCCATTGTCCACGTCTGACTGCAACCCCACATACTCAGGTAATTTCACTTATTTTTCCACATATTTTAACAACCTTCACTCTTTGGCAACGTTTATAACTTTAAAAAGTGATGAGTAGAATTGTAATAAAACTTAAACATATGATACAAGTAAATTTATACATTTTTTTTTTGTTTGATAAAATTCTCTGATAAATTGAAGTGATGATCAGTATGACAACATTATCCGATGACTAAATTATGAATTGATGTGCTGCATTTTTTGTGATTGAAAATAACTTTTATGTGATTTAAACAAACTAGAAATACTTAATGTTCTATTCAAAATAAATTCTTAAAAGCATTTAAATAAATTTAATTGCATCCAAATTTCAACTGGGACAGGGAACATTAATTCATAAAAAAATGTACCTGATTTGGAACAAAGGATCTTCTCTCATCTTGGCAGCCATGTCTAATTCAATATTGGCTTTAATTCTCTCACTGAATGCAGCACCATATTTTTCTGCAAATATTATGAAAAAAAAAGTTTTTGTCCAATGAAGAATAGCTTATTTCATGATGCATAAGATTGGTTGGTTGGTTTTTAACAGCATATTAATCCCTCTTCAGGACTAGACGAGGCCTTCACAGCCATTTCTATCACTGCCACCAGAGGGGAGAAAAGGAACAAGGAGAGAGGATGACAATCCCAATGCTCAAACGTGAGAAGATGCCAATGATATTTACCTCTATTTAATGCAGAAATCCAAATATTTTGTACACAATTTTATTTTTGGAGATAATAATGGTTTAGTGATACAAATCTTACTACTTAACCCATATCTGGGAAAGAATAGGTGGATTTTTACCTTTTCCAAGGATATTTATTCATAAGTGAATATAACAAGCCCAAGTAGAATTGGAACTCAGCTCTCCGATTAACAATTCTGAGCCATTATCCATTACACCACCCACAAATCCAAGCTTACAGCACCTGGTATAAGTGTTTACTCATCTAGTTACTGGCCATGCTCAATGTTGCTTAACTTTGGTGATTGTGCAGGAACTAGAGTTTCAACATTATGTGGCCATAAGCCTTGATGCATAAACAAATAGTGAGAGATATTTGCAAATGAAATCTTCCATTGAAATAAAAACAATTAAAAAAATTGTTTATATTTCTATGTAGCATACATCTCAAACTTTTTAAAAGTCTCTTTACCATCACAATTACTGAGTTGAGAATTAAGGTCTGTTTTATGTTAAATATATTTGCTGATACTTGTTTTACAGAAGTATTTAGGGGGACTACTACTCACTGCAGGCCATTCAAGCCTCAAAACCGTTTATTTTCAGCTTCAGTATACAGTATGAATTTTTTTCCTAACAATTCTTTTTTTCTTTTTAAATAAAATACAAACAGAATCCCAACTCATTAATCCCCACCGTAAAATCCAGTATTAATTATAAAAATAAAAATTCAGCATTAATTAAAGGTTAAAAAATACACCATTAATATGGTTCTATAGAAATAAGTTGGAATATCATGGACTGAACATGTGAGTACCAAGGAAGTTTTAAGGAAAATGGAAACGGAGACTTTTACTTAAAAACAGAAAGAAGCAGTTGAAATATCTAAAACACACAATGAGGAAAGAGGGCTTGAAGAATTTGGCACTCACAGGACATATTGAAAGCAGGAGAAACACAGCAAGTGATCTACCTAAGGGGTTTGTGCAAATGGATGGCAGAACAAGGACTGGGAGTGATGGTGGAAAGACAAACCTTAGTAAGAACTACAAAACATAGGAAGTTGTGGAGAGCTATGATCGCCTACATCCTGAAATGACGCAACACATAGAAGATTAATTATAGGTTTCTACCTATAAACGATTAATGCCCATTCTCTCACTTTTAGGATAGCAGTCATTAAAAAGTTAATGTAATCCATCCTGGTGTGATGGGGAAGGGGATGATGCTTGAACCATAAAATTAGTACTGTTAATAAAAATACTTTTATTTTCCAAAATATACAAATGACTTTTAAATTTAAAAAACATTTAAAATAAACCAAGGTTGGTTGAATCAGAGGTTTCAAAAAAAGAAGTTAAGGAAAATGATGATAAATGCAAAGAGAGAAATGTATTTTCTGTAAGCAAATAAAAGAAAATCCAAATCTTACCTTCTTTGGTGGGTTCTGGCACTTTCTCAATGTATTTATCAATCTTTCTTCCCAGCAAATATTCATTTGTTTCAGGCTGACTGCCTTTGTACATCCAATCCATTTTAGAATCATCTTTTCTGAAATTATTTTTAAAAAACTTAGGCTGCATGAAATATTAATTGATAAAATATAAATAAGGGTACAGAATAACAGAACAGCTGCAGAATAAAAAAAAATGTTACAGGATATTGTCATATTCAAATTAATTAAGAATCTTTTGAACCTGTAAACCCAATATTTCAGGCTGATCATTATTTTACTATATTCTTTAAGTCTGAAACTTCAAAATCAAGGAGATCAGATACTAATCATAACAGATTTCATATAGCAACCATTCACAGCCTTTCTTTTAATGGAATGATGGGATAAGATTTAAATAAAAGATAACAATGTCTTAAACTAAAATTTGAGTATATTTGAGATTTTGTTTTGTTTTTTTATGAATTTTGCAATGGATGAGATCAACAAAAAATAACTTCTAGTATTAGTGGAATAACAGTATTGTGCAGCTACTTTTTTGACTGCAAGAAAAATGCTGCAAATGGGCTAAATTTTAAACTGTTACTTATTGGGTTCTTCAGATAACAAATATCAGATACTAATAAGATTTCATATAGCAACCAAAGGATCAAATGCAATATGTCCTCATGTTATTTGCATTATGACAAGGTTGTTATTAAATATTTTTTTAATCTGAAAAATAAATAGTACGTACATAAACTTTGGAGAAGGAATTCTAAGTCTTCTTACACAAAGCTTCTTGAAGATTCTGTCTGAATTTCTGGGATGAGGAGTTATCATTATTTACAAAATTTACATTTGGACTATTGTTGTCCAATTACCAACTGTGCAATTTCTTTATTCATATTTTTAAAATGTGTATGTATTTTTTGTTTTTAATAATGTTCATCCTATACAAGGCCCAAAAACCACTCAAGATAGTGAGTTACTGAAAGCGGCTGTTAAGTGAGCAGTAAGAATAAGAGGCACTGTTTATGTGGGAAAAATAACAGCTAAACCTAGACTTGAAGAAGTTAAGATTGTAGTTGTCAGGAACACATTGTCTTGGGGTTCTGTTCCACAACACAACAGTTTTCCAGAAGAAGCTATCAAAGTGGAATAGTTATTAAAGGAATACGAAGGGAAGGAGGCTGGTTCACCTCTATGTACACAGTGTGGTAGGTTTTAGATGGGAGGGTTAGAGTTAAGGGGAACTAAGGAATGTAGGTTGTTTTAAGAATTTCCATGGAAATAGCAATAGAGAAGTGAGAGGCTTGCATTGTTTTGTCTGTGGGGAAAGATTCTAAGGTGGAAAACAATTCATCATCCACAAAGCCATGTAGAGGCTTTTGGAAAGTGAAGACTGGGCTGTACCAGCTGATATATAACAGTAGTACTCCATTTTCAGCCTGATCTGGCTCCTGTAAAGATAGAGCATATCAGGAGTCAGGTATGGGGAACTGACAATTTTTTGAGTATCTTGAGTGATGGAGCATATATATATAAATTCCACTGCTGGGGTGGAGCTTAAGTTCCAATAGGTGTTCAAGACAAGGGATCTTCTTGAGAGAATGCTTGTTCATTTTGATAGACTGAAATTCAAGTAATGATGGAACATGTTTGGTTTTTGAGGTATTGAATATGACCAGCCTCATTTTCCTCCATTAAATTGTTAAAGCTATACCAGAGGAGAAATCAGTTTTCTTAACACTATAGTTGCCTAATACAAGGCTCAAGAGCCACTCAAGACAGAGTTACTGTTAAAATGGTTATGATGAATGAAATGTGACATGAGTGAAAGAGGTGGAATTAGGAGGTGAAAATTATGAGAATAAAATAATTGACTATTATAATTATTATCACAAGTTTTCTCTCATCTTATTTTTGCTTTTTATCACAAAACTCATTAAACATCATGAAAGTAAAGAATTAGCTTTCAATGAGACTTGAACTCTAATATATAAAGTAATTGAATTCATTTGTTTTTTTGTTTTTTTACAGCTTATCAACCTTTTGCAGGTTAATTAAAACCAGAAAATATTTTTAGATTGTAAGAATTCTTTATATATAACAATTATTTACTGATACAAGTCCTACTAATTGTGATTGTCATGAGCAAGATACACAACATCATGCCCCAAAACACCCATGCATTGCATGCGTATGGTGTCACAGAGCATTTAAAAAAGAAAATTAACGGAGTGTGCCTACCCATATGGCTGCTCCAATTGGCTGCTTCGTCATGGTCTATAAAATGAGTGTTTCTGAAGGCTTTGGCAGTGGGGGCCAAGGGAGCCAACAAAGATGCCAAGAGACAACTGCCCTATACGAGAGACAACTGCCCTGTTCCAGCAGGACCTTTTTGGCATGATGGCTATTTTGGCAATTATGCCCTTAGGTGCTATGGAGTCGGGGTGGTCTGCCTTGGCACAAGCCACAGACCCTCTATTGACATAGAAGCTCTGGTTGTGAATGAGGAATTACTTGGATTTGACTTGTTGCTTAGGCTGGATGCAATCAAACAGCTGGGTGGGATATCCATGACTAGCACTGTGAGGTAAAATTTCCCCAATGTCACAAACCAATCTGCACTGCCAGTCATCGAGCCCGATTTCCAAGCAGAGTTTGACGCTAACAGATGGATATGGATCGAATCATGGAAGTGGTCCAGTGCCAAGCCACCAGTTACGTTAAAAAACAGGCTGTCAGAATATCCTACTCCTGAGTACCTTCAAGCTGAGTACAACCGAGAGCTGCAAACTTGGATACAAAACGGCTGGCTGCTTCCATACCCTGAAGACGAGCTTGGGTCCCCAAAGGGTTTGATTTCTCTAATGATCGTCATAGACTACCCCGAGCTCAACAAGTATGTAGATGTATACACTGCTAGTGCAGATGTATGTGCACACAAATTAAGAGAGTGTTGACAGCAAGGTTCAGACATTGCTGTATTGGACTTGGCCTCAGAATATGAGCTGAAGATTGACATGACATTGGTTAAGTCTCATGATGTTGAGAAGTCCTTGTGGCCATTTCAGACAGTAGAAATCTGCCTCATTCGGGCTTAACATGGCACCCCTGATAATGCGGTCTATCATTAACACCGTGGTTGAGTCTGATGAGAACATCAAGGAAGCTACATCTTCATACATTGACGATGTAGTCGTCAATGAGAACATATGACCTGCATCCCGCTTAAAAAAGCACCTTGAGAGGTTTGGGCTTACGTGTAATGCCCCAGATCAGTTACAGGGTGGCATACGCGTGTTAGGATTGCACGTCTGAGAGGAGCACAACAAGCTCCAGTGGAGTTGTGAAAGTAAGCTGCTGACGTTGTCCAATGTACTATATAAATATTTTCTCTGTGTGTGAAAAATTGACAAGACATTTTCCGGTGTGCAGCTGGCTACGTGTTGCCACTGCATTCATAAAGCATAGAACAAATGCTATGACAAGTGGATGGGCTGATAAAATACGAGACCCCCGCCTGAGCCGGATGTTGGCAGATGTTTTCACCAGAGTGGCACAAACAGATCCAGCGCATTGGGACAGATGCATTGATGGACAGGACGTCACTGTATGATGTGGACGCAAGCTCATTAGCCACTGGTGTCATCACTGAGAATGGTGGAGCTGTGGCTGAAGATGCTAGTTGGTTGCGACCAATAAATGAGGATAAGCACATGAGCTTGGCAGGACTCAACGCAGTGCTGTGGAGCATCAACCTCGCACTGCAGTGGAAAGCAAAGGTGATGCACCTGAAGACAGACTCAGCATATGTGCATCGCTGGGTCTCGTTGTCCAGAGAGTTGAGGGTATGAACCAAGGCTGCCACCGAGATGCTAGTCAGGCGCCAGCTCAGCACGCTTCAACATCTGGCCTCAGAATATGAGCTGAAGATTGACATGACATTGGTTAAGTCTCATGATAAATGGGTTGATCAGCTCACTAGAGTGCCACAGCGATGGCTGGATGATATTCAGAAAGAGACAGAACCTGTAGAACGGGCATGTGCTGTGGCTGCAGAAGGTGAGTAGTCTGCTCATATACGAGCCATTCATCAGTCTAGCAGACACCCCAGTGTGAAGCACACACTGTACTTTGCAAAATTGGTCATCCCCGGAGTTTCCAGAGCAGCTGTTTGGGTGGTAGTCAGGAATTGTAGGGAATGTCAATCCATAGATCCTGCCCCAGTGCACTGGAAGCCAGGCAGGCTTTCTGTACACAGAGTGGGAATGGATGTCACTGCCTAACACTGATAGACTGTGGTCCCAGTCAGTTTGCCATCTGGAGGACATTGCCATGCCAAGACTCTACCAGTATCATCTGGCAGTTGGATACAATCTTTTTCAAAATAGGAGTGCTGATTGAACTGCTTGCTGACAATGCTGCAGTGTTTTGTGGGGAAAGATTCACAAGACTTGCAAAGGAATGGGCGTGTCTGAATAAGATACCAATGCAACAATGTACCATTGGGGAATGGGATAGTAGAAAGATCCCACCGCACGATAAAGCGCATCACCGCAAGAACACAATGCTCTCTTATGGAGGCAGTATACTGACATAATGTGACCCACAGGACAACACAACTGCTTCAACAGCGCCAGCCAACTTAATTTATATCTACCACACTCGCGTGAAGGGCATTGATACCACACCACTGCCTGACGTCGCAGGTTCTGGAACAGACACTACAGGAGATGTTGTTTGGGTAAAGAGACTGCATGGTCAGTGTACAACAATGTTCAAGAATGGGAAAGTGATGAAAGTGTATGGCCCTCATTCAGTCCTTGTAGATGGAGTACCATGCCATGTAAAAGATGTTCGCCCGGTACGTGGGGTGGAGACTACCAGATACCACCTCAGATGAAGAAACCTCTATGGTGTATGAGGGGCAGATGCAGGAAGGCACAACTTCAATGGAAAGTGCAAGTGGCATCTTCGAACAAGATCAATTCAGCGATACGGTAGAGGAAAGTACAACTGAGGAAATAGCTGAACCTGCTCCACATACAGAAAGTAGCAGGATAAATAACCCACACCACACTGCCATTTCTGTGATCTTCAGATCAGGGAAAAGTGTGAATGTTGTGAGCAAGATATGCGACATCATGCCTGAAAATGCCCACGCATTGCAAGCGTATGGTGCCACAGGGCAATTAAAAAGAAAATTAATGGAGTGCACTTACGCATATGTAAAACTCTCCCACTCAACCAATCAGCTTATTCGTCATGGTCTATAAAATGAGTGTGTCTGAAAGGTTTGGCAGTGGGGGCCGAGGGAGCTAACGAGGACTACAAGAGACAACTGCCCTGTTCCAGCAGGTTCTTTTTGGTGTGACAGATACACTAATTAACTCATAGCTGGTGAAGGGGAAGAAGTGGATTCATACCTTTCCCAAGGTATTTGTGCATATGGAAATATAACTGTAACAGAGAGAGGTTGACACACATGAATGCACACACGCAAATATAACGTTTATTGATTGAAGATGGAAAACACAATCTTCCGTGAAAGTTACAAACTGTCAGCACTATTAATAGGAAAGTATCT
Source organism: Acanthosepion lycidas (assembly GCA_963932145.1). Taxonomy (NCBI): domain Eukaryota; kingdom Metazoa; phylum Mollusca; class Cephalopoda; order Sepiida; family Sepiidae; genus Acanthosepion; species Acanthosepion lycidas. The sequence continues at coordinate 80,942,427 of OZ010585.1, read as the reverse complement.
AGAACAATGATATATAAATCCTGAGATGGCTGATGGATAAAAAATAAATTTCAAATCGGGTTGGCAAGGACTTGTTTATAAACAAATGCAAAAGGGCAGGAGGCGATGTTTAATTTGGGTAATTAAAAAAAAAAGAGACGAAAATAATATTTTTGATAAAAACATATTGAAGTAAATTGGACCGGGGAGGTAAGATCAGTGTATGTTTACCGCTAACGAAATCTGATCTAAACATAAGTTGTATCTGCTGAATTTGGTCATCAAAAAGACAATTGAAATGAACATTGAACTAATTAATTTTATCCACTAAGAGATTTGAAATAGATCTGAATTTAAACTTTGCAATGGCGACACTCGTGTTAAGCGTGTGAACAACCTGGCTTATAACCTTCGGTTTGCTATATAAAAGCGTGTTTTGCTGAGTTGGGGAGACTTGGGCGTTAGACAAGAGTGACATTGAGAGAAAGAGACTGTCGTTGCAGCGAGTTGGTCTAGTGGTGAGTCAGAGATAAGGGCTTCAAGAAATATCTTCGTCGTTGTAGCAGTCACATTGAAAATTCGCTGAAACTTAAAGTTTGTCACTTACGACAACCAACTGAAAAGCTACACTTCCACGTAGGGCTGGAATTACGAACAACATATCCTCCCAAGTCGATTTGGAACGAGTTAATCACACACACACCTCTCTCTGTTGGTATAATTGGTAGAGGAGTGGTCCTCTGTTCTTATGTTAATTGCTTTTCTATCCTTTCTGTAAACTCTTTCTACTGTTGTAGTTTTCTTATATAAAAGACATCAATATTTTACCCATTGCTGTTCGGCTTCTGCAGATATTATTTCCTTGTTTGCTACATACTAATTTTCCTGCCGCCCACCCTCACAGCCGTGTCTACATCCCCAATCGACCATGAACGTATGGACAACACCCCCACTTACTGGATCTAAAAACTAACACAACGTGAGCAGCAAGTGGAACTTGGCCAGTGACCGGTCAAACAATCTACAGGTACTCAGGGAGCATGCGGCCAGTTACCCATGAGTTCAGTTCAGACAGAGTGGGCACCTCAACCCAAAGAGGAAGACACTGGAGTTTGAGGGGCTGAAGGGACGAGTGGTAGATAACAAACTCTGATTTCCTATTCAGAGCCAGTACACTACTCACACACCCAAGCTTACGGTACCTGGTATTCCCAAGTGGTTACTCATCTAGGTACTGGACCAGCTCAACCTTGCTTAACTTTGGTGATCATAGGAGAATCACTGTTTTAAGGTGATATGGCCGTAAGCCATTTTCTATTCGAAATATACTTACTTGGACATAATTTCCCGAATCTTCTTTCTTTCATCTTTATCCATTTTGAAGAGGTAAAAAAATGCATCCACTGAAAATACATGAAATATTTAAGGATAAAACACACAAATTTCAAAAATTAACCATTCATTAATTGGAAAATAAAAACTCAAATTATTCAAAGCATAAAAACTGTCTTATTTGAACACCAAAATTTGATTTCTACACAAGTTATCTTTAACCTCTATATTAAAACTTCTTTTAAATTCAAAACAATTTGCTATATTTTTTTAATGTCATATACCTTTAGGATTTAGGAGATCATGACTCTCCACATATTCCTTTTCTTTATTATCTGTGAATGGCCACAATTTCTTTGGAAAGATAGGGAAGTGGTTTCTTATTTAAATTTAGTGTTGTTTTTTCTATTCAGGATTGTCGATTTCAATTTCAAAACTGCAAAACATGTCCCCCTCCTCTTTTATAGGCAGAAGTCCACATATGCATGCTGGGATGATTTTTTTAAAGTGACTAAGATGCAGAAAGTTACTAAGAGTGAAAAAAATCTGAAAAAAAAAAAAAACAAACTTGTCATATTTATTATTTGTATTCTTTTGCGATGCCAATGAACACAACTTCATATATATGCATTTCCTCTATGTTCATGTGATACACTTAAATAAAAAATGGGATGACCTGTGTTTATTCACTGGAGATCTATGTTCAAAATCAAGTGTAGGCAGTGACACTTTATTCCTATGTAATATATTCATATATTATTTTGCAGCTAATAATTCTAAACATTCTTTAATATATGGCATAAAAATTAAAATAAAAATATTTGTTGAATAAGAACTAATATCGTTATTAATTGAAAATAAAGAATTTACTTTCATGTCAAAAATATTCCTGCACATATGTCATATATGAAAGTATTTTAGAAGATAGTATATAAATATATATATATATATATATATATATATATACATATACAGACATATATATATACATATACAGACATATATATACATATATATATACATATACAGACATATATATACATATATATATACATATACATATATATATACATATACAGACATATATATACATATATATATATACATATACAGACATATATATACATATATATATACATATACAGACATATATATACATATATATATATATACATATACAGACATATATATACATATATATATATATACATATACAGACATATATATACATATATATATACATATACAGACATATATATACATATATATATACATATACAGACATATATA
>OZ010585.1:80778194-80923194 GCA_963932145.1 Acanthosepion lycidas | reverse complement strand
AATAACCAAATGATGTCTTTATGAAAAAAAAAATGATTAAATTTTCTGAGTTTACAGTATTTAAACATTATGGATGATCTCTTCCATATTGTGGCTGACTATGGTGTATAAAAGGAGGGTTATCTGCTCTTGAGTGAGGAGGAAAAAAAAACACAGAATTGGCAAGAAGGATGAGATTGCAGTACCACATCTTGCACAATTGAATTTAGATTCCAAAACTACTAACCACCAAATGATTTGGGAGGAGTGGATAGGAGCAATGAGCATGTGGTTTATGGCAATGAATATAAGAGAAACAAAACAAAAAAAAGAGTGTTTCTTCTTTATCGGGGTGAGTTAGAACTAAGGAGAATTTACAAAACACTGGACGATAGAAATGAAATTCATGAAGAAACCTTGGCTCTTTTGGTTGAACATTTCAAAACTGAAAGAAAGACAAAAGAGTTGCAACAAAAACAGAGCCACTAAAATTAAAATGAAAGAAATTATAAAGAAAAAATTTTAAATAATTGTTGATTATATTTCATCAAAAAAAAAAAAAAAAAAATAGTAACATATATGAAACCAAGATATCAGGAGAAGACGAAGGCTAAGTTTCTATGTTTAGATTTGATCTGTGTGACAAAATATCAATACAAATACAAAAAAAAGCAACAAGGTTTATGACTGATTCTTCTTTAGATCTCATCAAGGAGCTTAAGATAAATAGCAGGCACACTGAACCATATATGGCAGCAATATTATAAGCATGTTTTCAAGATAAGTGTGAATGTCATTAAAATAGGAACTGTACACTATAGCAAAACATGTTTCGATAGAGTAACATTTGTTTTTTAATGGATCAACTAATTTGTTTTTAGCAGGTTATTTAAAGCCAGAAAATATTTTTAGATTGTAAGAATTATTACATATAATAATGATTTACTGATACAAGTCCTACTAATTAACCCAAAGCTAGGGAGGGGGAAAAAAAAAAAAAAAAAAAAGAGTTGGATTCCTACCTTTCCCATGGGTATTTGCACATAAGTGAATATAACGAATCCGACTGTAAGTAGAACTCAGCCCTCCAATTTCCAATTCAGAGCCATTATCCATTACAATACTCGCACATCCAAACTTACAGCACCTGGTATCCCCAAGTAGTCACCCATCTAGGTACTGACCAGGCTCGAAGTTGCTTAACTTTGTTAATCGCACAAGAACTGGTGTTGTAACATAATATGGCCATAAACCAGTGTCACTTATGTAGTAGAATTTCTTACATGAAACAATCTTTTTTTTGTTTTTCCTCTATTCACTCCAAGAAAGGCAATACCACTAAGTTGCAAGCAGCTACTGGGAGCAAAAGAGAATATGGGAAGACTTGAAGGAACCAGAAATCCAATCCTAAACAGGAAACAAGGGATAAACCTCTACTCCTGTTCAAAAGACTGAGGAGGAACAGTAGAAGCTTATTTTAAGTATTTCCAACACAAAGTTAAAATCAATTTCAAAAATTACTATTTCAGTCCTTGTTTTAAGCTTTGCATTTTCTATTTGTCTATCATTCTTTACATCAGAGCCCAAAAACAGCATACCTGACTGCAATACTATGTCAGATAATTCCAACTCGTGCAGAACAACCTTATTGATGGTCATTTTTGCTCATGTTTATTTTTTAAAAAACCTTGAACACACTGCTATTTACTACATTCCTTTCTACTTCATTATTTTTCAAAGCTCCTCTACTGCACTACTTAATTTCAGTCATGGTCATTTTCTGTTGCCATAGCAGGATATGACAACACAACTGAAAAATTCAAACATGCTATCATTAGTTACATAAGTTATTCCCTGACAATACCTCATAATGGACTATTCCATTTCGATCATGTGGAAAGACAGAAAAGTTATATCAGAGATGCTACTTGGAGTCAGTGAGAAAATGAAAGAAAGAAAAAGACGATAAAGAGGCTCTCATGTTTTAACATCTATTTCAATAAAATGGAAAAAGTTGCCAATTTCAAATCTTTTCATTTCTATCCCTATTTTTTTTAAATAATAACCAGCAATCATATTCATAATTAATATTTCAATATTTTATTATAATTGTCAAGCTCAAATATTTAATGATGCAATAGGGGAAATTCCAGTTATTTTATTACTGTAGAACACACCATTAAATTACGAATTAAGATTCATCAGAAAATTAAAATTGAAAAACCATGAAAGTATTTCTAGTAGACCTATAATTTTTACTTAGCTGTAGCACTTGGCTTTTTTCAATTTCTTGAAAATAAAGTTATTTTTTAGACTTAATCAAGTTATCTGAATGTAAGCCATTTCAAAATTTGCATGCTTACAATCAAAGATTATATTCTTTAATATTTTATAGAATTACTAATTAATGAAAATAGTAGACACTATTATATATTTTTTTTTAATCCAAGACACTTAATCATTTTTTTTTTACCCATTTTTAAAAGTCAGAGATGTCAAGAAAATTATGATTATGATTGGCATGGAGGAATTGGAGAGCCAAGTTCAAATTCCAGTCAAATCCATTATATTCACTTACATGCTAATACCCTTGGGAAAGGGTATGACTCCACTTCTCCCCCATCTATGGGTAAATAGCTGGACAGACTGTGTTCTTTAGCCTTAGGTGGCAACTGGTCTAGAAGGACAATTCTGAATTCAAAACCTGACCCTCCAGGTTGGGCATTGTGCAGTAGGCTAACAACCTACTCACTTAAAAACTGGCTTGCTATAGAAACCGCAATGATATCTTGCAGCCCTATGTTCCTCAAGGAATTTAAGGGCATAATATATGATTAGATTAAATGTGAGAATTTATATTACCAACTTTAATTATTACAAAATGCAATCACTAAAATGATACCATCTGGAGATAGAGCCAGTTTTGGCAAATAAATAGAAACTACAAAGAAGTGTGTGGTTGGGGGGGGGTGAAGTTTGGTTAGATGAGAACTTTTCAGCACCCCCCTCATATAAATGTATATCACTAAAATAAAATTAATCACTTCATGGGATTCAAATTTTCAGCCAGACAAATTTCTCTCATTTTTATAAGAATTAATGAAGTAATTTAAAATGAAATGTGTTTACAAAATTGATTTAACATCCTTAAAATATATTCTCTAAGAATTTTATGGAGTAAACAGATAGTCTCCTGCATAAGATTTATGATGAGCATAGGTGATGAAAAGTCTTTATTATAGAAATGTCTTAAGAAAATAAAATGAGCTTCATTATGAAATAGTAATGTTAACATTTCAATGCACCATTTGAGTCTATTTTGTTATGAAAATTTGAATATGGATGTAGCAGTGTAGCTGAGAGCATCAACACAAGTAAACAGCACTTAAAAATAACTATAGGTAAGGAAATATTCAAATTGCAAGTATTTTAAGAATATACCCCATTGATTTTTCTAGCAACTGAAGGTCCAGCAGATCTTTTAATCTGGACAAAATTACAAGCAACCATTTGGATTTCATACAATTGTCAGACTAATTGGACAGTCAAAGGTGGCATTGTGTGTGGCATGAGTTTAACATAAGTTTATAACAACTGATGATGCTGTAGAAATGCAAAAAAATGTGCAATCAATCAGTGGGTCAGGTGTGTATATAATTGAATTATAATTATATGACTTCTGGTGGTCTGAAAAATCAGATTATCTGGCACACTTCTAGAACCAAGGGTGCCAGAAAATCATTGGTATGCATGTAGCTTAATTTCTAAAACAATTTCACAAAACAATTAGACAAGATTACTTCCAAAAAGAAAATCTGTAAAAAATGATTTCACAAAAGATTTTTTGATTCTTTGTGTTGAAACTTAAAACTTCCTAAGTTTTCTTTATCTTTCATGTTATCAAAGTGATTCCAATAAGGACTGTATTAAGAGCAACTTTTTACACTATTTACATTTGAACTATTGTCCTCATCTTTATGTTTCAGCCTTTGTATCCTCCAGCCTTCATCAGGTAAAAATCTTTTCCATAAATACAACTCATAATTTCAATCATTATTTATTAATCAACTACAATTCAAATTAATCTGCACAGAGATTTTTTCTTTATAAATATTAATTCTCAATGGAATCCAAAGATTGGATGTAAGAAGGTATACATGAAATTCAGATTTTCAGTAAGTGATTTATTATATTGATAAATATTTATATAAATATAAACATAGATTCTTATTAGTTTTGTTAAAATTTATTAATTTATTTGAAACTAGACAATTTCCATTCATCCAGAGAAGTTTATCTTTTAAGACATCCTTTATTTTCTTAAAAATCTAATAACTTACAACTCAATAAATGATGCAATTTTCTGAAGCAATTTGTTTTAGACAAATAATTCTGTAAACTACTGTATAAACAACAGTGATTCCAACAATTCCCTCATCAGATGATTACCTTGGAGTCAGACTTAGTTTTGTGGTATAGCTCACAGCTCCCTAGCAATACCTTATATCACTAGGTTCTCTAATATGGCATGGGATTGCCAAATGCAGCAATGACATAATCTTAAATTGATTTAAGAGGCAATTTTTTTTTTTCTTATGCTATTCAATTATTTTTTTTTACTCATTATTACAACCTTTGGTTTCAATCTGGTAAAGCATGCATTCAAAATTCCTTTTTGCTTCAACCTGTTCTTCAAGGACAAGCCTCTTATTCTAACAAAACAGTGAAAACATGCTCCATTCTTATTTGTTTTAATTTTGTCAAAGAACATATGTCCATTTATTAATATAAGGCACCCAAAAACCCTTGTAACTTTGCTTTTAACCTCATTTCAACCAATAACATAAAGCAATAAAAAAAATGTACTTATTCTTTTATTCATTAAAAGTTCAAAATTTAGCTTTGATGATTATATTCACAAAATCTGAATGACAACAAAGGAAAAATGGAAATGAATACAACTAAAATGTTTGTCTTATATCAACTGAAAAAAAGTGGATATGTTTAACCTTTGTGCCTCCAAAAAGAAAGTATCAAAAGGACAGTAATTCCCTTGACACTACTATTACTGTATACACTTTTGACTCCCTCAGCAATGTTTATTTACAAGATTCTAAAAATATGTGAACCAAGTAAAATATTTATTATTTATCATTTTTATAAAGAAATAAATTTGAAAAGAAATCGTTTTATTCAAAAATTTATAAGATATTACAAAATTATCAAAATATGTAAACCAACTACAATGCTATATTTATTATTTACCAATTTATAAATAACTATGAAAACAAGATTTTTTATTCATAATTTTATAAAAATATCTATGGATTATAGAAGAAGAAAATGATTTTCTGGACATAATACATTTTTCTTCTCAGATTATTTTATATCTCCAATTATTTCTTGTTTTACTTTTACAACTTTTATAAATTTATGAATAAAAAAAAATTCTTTTCATATTTTTTATAAAATGGTAAATAATAAATATATATTATGATTGGTTCACATATTTGTAGCATCTTGTAAATATAAAATTATAATCATTGATTTTAAAAAAAATAATCATTGCCAAGAGAGTTAAAAGTGTGTACAGTAATATTGGTGTCAAGAGAATAACCATCCTTTTGGGACACCATTATTTTGTAGACAGGAAGGTTAAAAATTTCCATAAAAATTAATGATTTGCCATTAAGTTGTTATTCACAAATAGCTAAGAGATTCCCTTTACTGGAATGCCATACTTAAAAGTTTCAATAAATTGTAACAGATCTGGTGAAGAGGGAAACAATTATTGCAATCAGGTCAGTCTGGAGATAATGTCTTTAACATCGTTTTCTTCTAAGGACTGGTTACAAAGTGAGTGATGGACTGTTGTACTGTTTGTCTCATGCTGAAATTCTGTTTTGATTACTTGTTTTAAGGGAGTTTTGGGAATCTGCAATTCTGTTTTGATTACTTTTCTTAAGGTGCTTCTGGGAATCTGCAATTCTGCCGAGCGTTTCCGCACAGACTGAGTTGGAAAACGGAGTAAGGATTCTTCTACAGCTGCAATATGTTCTACAGACGTTGCAGGTCGACCACAACGAGACGCATCCAAAACACTTCCCAATTCAAATACTTTCTTTTCCCATTCACGCAGGACACGGGGCGTTGGGGCTGATTTTCCAAAACGCTCCTGAAAATTACGCCTTATCTCGGGAATCTTCTGATGATTTAACACTCGTTCATGCATCCACACGGAAGCAATCAGTCTTTCTTCTATGCTGTATGGGCTTTGGTCACACATGATTAGGCCTGTGAAATAAAAAAAAACAAAAAAACAATAAACTGATCCCCTACTTTGTGGCCAGGTCTTGTTACTTTTTTCTAACACATTTGCAAAATAACAGTCAAAATAATTACAAATATCTTATAAAACCGTTTTCTAAAGATACAAATACAGTCAAACTTTGAGAATATGAAAAGTTATGAAATATTACATAAAGAAAAAATATATGTCAAAAGAGAGAGAGAGAGAGAGAAAATAATTTTTGTATTAATTTGTAGTCCTTTATGCTTGTTCGTTTAACAAAATAAACTAATCCAATTTTTTTTTTAAATTCTCAAAGTTAGACTGCACAAAAAAATTGCACTTTGTATGTGTGTGTGCATGTGTGTATTATAAATAACAAAAAAACTGAAGAAATAAAAAGAAAAGTCAGGTAAAAAAAAAAAAAAAAAGATAAATTTTTACAATATTTTAATTTCAGAAATCATTTCAGAAATTTATATCTTTATAATTTTTTTTAAAACAGATTAAAAAAAAAAAAAAACTATCAGAAAAACTAGCAAATTTAAATTATACAAGTTGTTGTTAAAAAAAAAAAATTCTTGTTGTAAAACATAACATCACTTTTACTACAGCAGTATTGACATTTTCCATACATACAAAAATGTGTATTTTGTAAATTTGGAATATGTATGTGATATGACCAAAAAAATTGTTTTGCTTCTTTGAATCATATCTTTTTTAATGAAATAAAAATTTATTTTAACCAAAAAAATAAGACATATTGTATTATGCAAAATGTAAAGTGGCCAGTTTCAGTAAATTTTAAATATTCTAAAATCTAACTTTAACCATCTAGAATATTTTAAGTTAGCTTACTTGTACTATTCAAAAATTAATTGTAAATATTTTGCAATTATATTGGTTATATTTTTTGCATAAGTTGTCAAAGATTTTTATCTGTACAGTTTAACTGTCTTGTAGCACATGAGAGAGAATTTTCCTTTTAAAGTCATTTTCTAAATAAATGGCAAATTTTGTCTGTCCATACATGTGTCTGAACCCCTCTAACTTGGGCCACACTTGCTCTACATATACATATACATTTTTGGAATCAGAATGATCCCAGAATTGAAAGTCTGCCCTTCATCTGATGCTTGAACATCCAGCATTGGGATTTGTGTCGGGATGAAGAGGGAACAGTTAAAAAAAAATCAAATTTTAAAATAACTGAAAAGTGATATTAAAAAGTTTTTAATTTATATTGAGTTTAAAGTAACTCAAAACCTTTGTGAATATAAATTTTTTTGTTTTAAGTTTAGTTTAAAATATCTCCAAAACTTTGTGAATTGAGGAAACCAATTTTATTTCTTCAAAATACCAAGGAATCAGAGTTAAAGTAAGATGTTTCGTGACATAAGGTTTTGACATTCCACAGAGTTTGCAATTTGATGAACTCAACTCAATTGAAGTTCCACACAGTTTGTGATTTAAAGAACTCAATTTTCAGCCTGAATTGGGATTTCGGCCTAAATGTCTTTTGGCTAGAATTGGACTTATAGCTTGAATCAGAGTTAAAGTGAGGTTTTGAAATTCCATGGAGTGAATTGAGGAATTCAAAATTATTTCTTCAAAATTGTCATTGCCGTTTTCTAAGCTGGACCAGAGGTTCATTTAGTTTTGGAGGTCCAATTAGCCATCTGCAGTAACTAGCTTAAAAGTCTGCACAGAGTGCAGCTTTTAAGATAGTTAAAAATAAAACTATCCAAAGACATTGAATACAATCAGCACCAACAAAAAATAAAATGACAACCATATTTAAGTAATTTTGCAATTGCATTAATTACATTTTCTGCATGAGTTTTATTTATACAATTAAAAGAAAAAAGAAATGTTTTTGAAATCATTAAAAATAAAAGTATCTAAAAGAAAACTGACATGAGAGAAAAGACATAAAAAGCAATTTATTAGCATTTTGATTCCCATCATTTACCAATGATATATCCTGTTATCATTATATATACTTTCATTGACATAAAATATTATCTTGTATTACCATAAGGAAGGAATATCTTTTTATCACAAATAGGTGAGATAATGAAACATGACTTGATAAAATATATAGTCACATATGTTATCAAAATTTTACAAAAATAAATAGGTGTTGTTTTGAAAAAAGAAAAAGCTAATAAATTTAGAACTAAGTTACACAATGTTTTTGCAGTTATCACCCTTATAAAGAAATCCACAAACAAAATCAAACTCCTTAAATAAGATTATATGCAATTTAACAGAGCCAAATATTGAGTAAGTCTTAATGAATTCAACAAATGCATAAAATCAAGCTGAAAGAACATAGAAAAGAAGATGGACTATTAATTACAATTTCATTTTTTGGACATATTTTTCTTCAAATGGCTTATGCTTTAAGTGTTGAATCAATCCTAAATAGGATTATGAAGAAAATATCAATTCCAACAAAAGTTATAAAATGATAATATATCAACTCAAAACTGATATGAATTGTTATCAAATAATCCATAAATAACCATATATTTCTGTCTCACTCTCTCTCTCTCTATATATATATATCAGGTTTTATTATGCAAACAAATTGGAACATATTTTTATTTATAAATAAATCCAAAAGACATTAGCTATTGAAACAAGTATTTGATTAACGTAATATCCCATATGCCTTAAAAAATCATTTTAAAATATGGATTCCTTCCTTGACATTATATAACTGTTAACTATTAATTTTATTCATTTTTCTACTGCTAAAACATTACTTTTGAACAGAAGTAGAGGTTTATCCCTTGTCCCCAGTTTAGGATTGGACTTCTGGTTCCTTCTAAAGTTTACTTCAAGTATATATACTTCTAATATCTCCACCTAAACTCTAAAATTTTATTTAATAATTTTCCTTTTTTTTCTTCTTCACACTGCTCCCAGGTCTTTTGAACAGGAGTAGAGGCTTATTTCTCATTCCCTGTTTAGGCTTGAGTTTCTGATTCCTTCTATAGTATTTTCATTCTCTTTCACTCCTAGTAGCCCCTTGTGTCTTAGTAGCATTATTGCCTTGCTTGGGGTGAACTGATTAAAAAACTTTTTCCCCAGAGATCTTCTTTGCCTGAATATTGTTTTCCAATTTCTATTAATGATGGGCCAAAAATTTTCTATTGGATTAAAATCTACATCAGCAGAGGGCCATTCCATTAATTTGGTGTCTTTGAAAACTTTTTTTTATCAATGTAACAGAATGTGAAGGAGCATTCTCTTGCATGAATATACTATTTAGCTTAAAACTTTTTGGTTATGACCTGTACCACTAAAAGAGAAAAAAAATCATGTCCAAGTATAATTCTCTTCATTTGACAGTGGGATCAACTTCAAAGGGATTTATAATTTAACTGCCTACAAGACTAACCCCAAACATTACACTACCTTGCTACTGCTGTCAGTTATTGGTTGACTACTTTCATAAAGGGCCCAACCTCTAGCCCAGTCTATCCACTATAGCTCTACATTCGCCACACTAAAAATTCCTGTTAAGACATCAGTTTTCATGTACTTCTTCACACAACTTACATGTTTCTCTTTGTAGCTTTTAACTACTTAAAGATGGTAGTTTATTTGCTTTCATGTCTTTAGCCAAGGTTTTTAATATTCTGCATCTTTTATCTTTGTTTATATTTGCAACACCAGCTTCTTCAAATATTTTCTTGCTGGTCAATCCACTTTTCTTCCTTATTACTGTTTTAATTTTTTTCAAATCTCTTTTTGTGACATTCTTAAAGCCAGTTTTTTTTCTTGTTCTTATCTTGCCAATGTTTTCAATTTCTTTTTTGATTGTTCTGTGATCTCTGTTCAACTTTTTTGCAATTTCCAACGTTGTGTTCCCATCATTCAATAATGTTACAATATCTTGTTTCTCTTTTGAGGTTATATCTTTCTTACGACCCATGGAAATCTTTATATATCTGAAATTAAAAAATAAATATCAATAACTATGCTATTATAGATATTTATTTACAATATGATAAACAACCCTTAAATTGTATAATATAATCTCACACTATCAAGTTATTGGAAATATTTCTAATAAAAATAGTTAAGCCAAATTTCACATTATATATTTATCATATAAATATATTCTGGGAATTTAACCAACATTGGTTGGTTAATACCAAATTTACTGTGAAAATTTTAACTTGCATAATAAAATCTGACAATGTTACAGCTTCTTCTCAACAAAATTTATTTCCAATCAGGGCCCACAGTTCCTAAGATAGGACCTGATGTTAGTTATTGTTTTTCCTTTTCAATTATTTTGTATCATAATTGTTAGCTTTAAGTAAAATATCAAAGTCAAAAACAGCCACTGTTTGGGAAGAGCATTCCTTTGGTAATATATATATATATATATGTGTGTGTGTGTTACGAAAAACTTTTACATAAATAAATATACAACACTTGTGTATAATATTTAATGAAACGTGTATCAATATATATATATATATATATATATATATATATATATTTCTGTATTTAGACAGCAATCCTTCTTTCATGCACATTTCATTGAAAACGACAGACAAGGTGCTTTTACTTAGTTTTTTTATACAATTTCTCATGCGATCTAATAATTTTTTTTCTTTTCATATGATAAATTATATAAAAACTGACTGAATGTTCTTTTTATCTGAGCACTTTCGGCTATACATTTAGCCATTTTCAAGGATTGTATTTTAACTGTTAAAATAAGAAATAGTTTGTTGTATGTATGTTTTATAAAATGTTTTCATTTTTTTGTTTCAAAACACAGTCAAGATATTATGTCCATGTTCAAAGTTAATATTATTAAGTGTTGGTTTGTTTGTTTTTATTAATAAGGCTTCCATTATTTTCAGCCTTTTTGCATGTAGATGATGCTATTATATTAGTGTTGTCAACAAGTATGTTCCAAATAGTGACCGGTAGGTTTCCATGAATATTTAAATGAGATCTAATTCAGCTGTTGTCAGAAAGGTGTAGAGTGAGTCTGCATGTCAAACATGTTGTAGTGTGGCCTATATAATTATTTATGAATTTTGATTGATCAGTAATACAATTCCTTAATGGGCATTTAAATTCGTAAATAATATTTGCCCTATTTAATTTTGTTCTAGGAGGTGAATTATTATTTTTAACTATTTAATTATGTTCTAGGAGGTGAATTATTATTTTTAACTATAAGGTTAGAGGTCTTAAATTTTTTATAATAAATAATTAATCTAATTTTTTTGCTATTGTCAACTGGTGTTATGCACTTTTTATAATGTTCTTAATTCTGTTTATAATTTTCATTCATCTGATTTTTATAAAAAATATTAATGTTATTGTTTATGTTTCTATTCTCGCTGTTGCTATTAGCTACCTTAGACAAGAAACACCTAATGTGGAAATCCAACAATTGATTAGGAAATCCATTATTAATCAGCGTTTCCTTTACATTTTTTAATTCTTTGAAGAAAAGCGTGCGAGAGGATGAGTTCTTGTGCACTCTCGTGAGGAAATTTTTAATAACACCTATTTTATATCTAAGAGGACATTCACTAGAGAAATTAAGATGGCAAGAGTCTTTACTAGTTGTTTTTTTATAAACAAAAGTTTTAAAAGTATTATTACTAAAATCAACGAGAACATCTAAGATAGGAAGTTTATTTTTTTCACTAAGTTCATAAGTAAAATTTAGGATGGAATTTTGTTGAAATGTAGCTTTCAGATTTTCTGATTCCTTCTATAGTATTTTCATTCTCTTTCACTCCTAGTAGCCCCTTGTGTCTTAGTAGCATTATTGCCTTGCTTGGGGTGAACTGATTAAAAAAACTTTTTCCCCAGTGATCTTCTTTGCCTGAATATTGTTTTCCAATTTCTATTAATGATGGGCCAAAAATTTTCTATTGGATTAAAATCTACATCAGCAGAGGGCCATTCCATTAATTTGGTGTCTTTGAAAACTTTTTTTTATCAATGTAACAGAATGTGAAGGAGCATTCTCTTGCATGAATATACTATTTAGCTTAAAACTTTTTGGTTGTGACCTGTACCACTAAAAGAGAAAAAAATCATGTCCAAGTATAATTCTCTTCATTTGACAGTGGGATCAACTTCAAAGGGATTTATAATTTAACTGCCTACAAGACTAACCCCAAACATTACACTACCTTGCTACTGCTGTCAGTTATTGGTTGACTACTTTCATAAAGGGCCCAACCTCTAGCCCAGTCTATCCACTATAGCTCTACATTCGCCACACTAAAAATTCCTGTTAAGACATCAGTTTTCATGTACTTCTTCACACAACTTACATGTTTCTCTTTGTAGCTTTTAACTACTTAAAGATGGTAGTTTATTTGCTTTCATGTCTTTAGCCAAGGTTTTTAATATTCTGCATCTTTTATCTTTGTTTATATTTGCAACACCAGCTTCTTCAAATATTTTCTTGCTGGTCAATCCACTTTTCTTCCTTATTACTGTTTTAATTTTTTTCAAATCTCTTTTTGTGACATTCTTAAAGCCAGTTTTTTTTCTTGTTCTTATCTTGCCATCAGCGTTTCCTTTACATTTTTTAATTCTTTAAAGAAAAGCGTGCGAGAGGATTAGTTCTTGTGCACTCTCATGAGGAAATTTTTAATAACACCTATTTTATATCTAAGAGGACATTCACTAGAGAAATTAAGATGGCAAGAGTCTTTACTAGTTGTTTTTTTATAAACAAAAGTTTTAAAAGTATTATTACTAAAATTGACGAGAACATCTAAGATAGGATGTTTATTTTTTTCACTAAGTTCATAAGTAAAATTTAGGATGGAATTTTGTTGAAATGTAGCTTTCAGATTTTCTATTTTTTTCTTGTTTTCAGCCAAAATAAAAATATCGTCTACATAACGAATATGTATTTCAGGTTTAATAACTTTAGTAAAAACTTTGTTTTCAACATAGGACATATAATAATTGGAGAAGCACTGCCTGAGAGGGTTTCCCATACTTACTCCATCAGCTTGTGTGTAAATAGTACCATTCTGACTATAAAAAGCAACTCTAATGGTGCAAGCGAGCAATAGTTTTCTTAAAATATTTGGTTGGATTGATGGAGGTGGAATTAAATTATTTTTACACACTGAATTAATGATAATATCAATAGTTTCGGAGACAGGAACATTAGTAAATAAATTCTCTACATCAAGTGATGCAAGAATGTTGTGGTTTGTTTTAAATTTTGTGCTTTTAAGTCTTTGGAGGAATTCATGGATAAATTTAATGCTATAGTTATACTAACTATCAAAATTTCTCGATATTATCACCCAATATCACTCTACTAACTATAGCATTAAATTTACCCATGAAGTTACTAATGTTCCTGTCTCCGAAACTATTGATATTATCATTAATTCAGTGTATAAAAATAATGTTCCACCAAAAAGAGGATAAATTTTCAACTGATTTGTCCAAACTCAAAGGTATTAAAAAGAGAATCTTGTCAATCTTCATAGTCAAAAGAAAGTCAAAAATAAAAGTCAATGCTATAAGAGGCAATGAAGAAATCACCGATTTGGATAAAGGTGGAACTGTTCCATGTGAGATATACAAAGTCTGTTCATAAAGTATATAATCATTTTGAATACCTCAAGAAACAGATGCATGGCTTTTATGTAATTTAACCTTATTGGAACCTTATTGTACATGCATAAAGACTCCCACGAGGATACTCGGTCAGCAACATGATGCCACTGAGTGAATTTGTGCTACTATCCGATTCCTCATAACAATACACTCCATGCAGACTATGTTGCATCTTCCCACAATTGTATAAATTTGACTGCTTGGCTGTAAATAGCTACAATCAAAGCCATCATCACACAATTCCACTCCAAGCAGACAATTAAAACCTTCCTCTTTCTATTAAAGCTGCTTAATTCCTATCCACCCACATCCACGCTGCAAACCAGAAATGTCTAAAATGCAATCCCTGTTTATCTTAGAGCCTCAGTACAGGTGACAAAAACAGGACAGTGATAAAAGAGTCAAGAGTATTGATCCTTTCTAGAAAAAAAAGACAATCTTCTATAATAACTTTCATAATTTAAAAGATAGACTTTATTTTAGAAACCAAAGAGTGATCTGTATGGCATGATACCCAGCATGAGGATTTTACGTAAAAATTTTAAGAGAAAATAAAAGTGTGCTTACACGGTTTATGGTGGAGTACACAGTAATATTTCAAATAAGAACGAAGATGAAGTACTAAGATAGAAGAAAGGCAAGAAAGCAAAATATAGAAGCATCAATAGTGATGAATATATGGAGTTGATAGCAGCAAAAGTGAAGTCAGCAAAAACAGCATAATCAATAATAATATTATTAATGAAAACAATGAGGAAAATAGTCTCCTCCTCTTCCATCTCTTCAAAATAAAATCCCAATCTGTCCAGATTTCCACTATCTTTTCCCATAAAGAATCCATCTATCATGAGATGATCAGACCCTCAGACTTAAAAATACTTAGCAAAAAGGCCCAACAAAAATCATTAAAATCATCACCAGTGTTTAAAAACATAGCCTGGGTGTACAACAAATTAAGTATTAGTTGGAGGAAAGTTTTTAATTTAACACCTATGATGACTGACAAAAAGCACACATACTTAGAATCAGAAAGAGACAGTTGATATTTCTTGGATACATTATGAGAAAGGAAAGTTTGGAGAATTTTATACTGTTACGTGTTGATAATTGTAACAAAGGAAAAAAAATGATTTACAACACAGAGCTAAATCACAAACAAATATTTAATTTACTGAAACAGAACATAAAATATATACAGGTTAAACAATTGTGGCCTACAAAACAGAAAACACAGAGTTACTGGCGAAGTGTTACGAGGGAGAAGGAAAGGGAATCAAATATCTTTATCACTTTAGGGCTAGTGAAGTAATCCAAGTGCTATATTTGGAAATCCACAAAGGTGTGTAAATAATTATTAATTTTTAGTTTGGTCAATGAAAATTAGTCAAAATTCTATTTACCAAATTTGTTCCACGAAATTTTGGGTTTTGGTTGGGCGGCAACTTTTTATAGAGATTCTTTTGGCTGGATATAATAGTCCTTGAATCAAAAGCCGGAGTTGATAACAGCAGAAATTTCTATTCATCAACTGATAACCCTTTTCCAAAATCCCATTTTTATAGGGGCTAACACCTAATTTGCATATTTCTAGATATTTCTCGAATCATCTAGATTTTTCTCGAATAAACTAGAATGATCTAGAATCTTCCAAACATTCTATTTCCAATTTCTCTATTTTACAACTACTTCATGAATGAAAACTTTTTTGTAATAACATGTAGGACTCAGTAGAATCCCTTATTATAAAAATGCATCCTCGTAACAATACACACAGGACATATTGAAGGCAAAAAAGAGATGAGGAAGCAGTGGGCCACCTATTTGATAAGCTTGTGTGGATGACTAGAACAGGAGTGGGATGGATGGCAAAAAGAAAAATGTTACTAAAAGCTACAAAGGATAGGAAGTTGTTGAGAGCCACGATTGCATGCATCCTGAAGGGACACAGCACATAAAAGAAGAATAGGATAACTGACTTCACACACCTATACTTTCTATTTGGAGAGGGACAAAGTTTTTCTCTGCCCAGCTCTATATTGGGCAGTTAAATTCTTTTCATCATGACAAAAAGATGTTTTTACTATACTCCTACATCACAGGTTTATATACTTAAATCAGACATTACTTTTGTATTGTAATGATATTGATCCTTGCTCATGGAGTTTTGGGCCATTTCTTTGATTTAATCATTCTTATCAAATTGCATAATGGAATGATTATATTGAATCAACTGCCAACTTCCCTGCCAGGAAAATTTGTTCACTAAGTAGTTCTACAAGAAAGAAGAGTGAAAAAGAAACTTAGAATTTATGGTTACATCTAGCCAACCCAACTGTAAATTAATGTAATGATTTTTTTAATAACATTTTTCAAATGTTATTTAAAGTATCACTTAAAAACATTAAAAAAATATGCTAATTTTAAAATAAAATCAGTTTTATTTATTTCATCAAAATCTGTGATGGTAACTTGTGCAATTTACAAATGTAAAAACTATTATAACAGAAAACAGGGTTATGGTACCAAAAGAAAGATGGAGCATTGATCAACCAAAATCAATTACTCTCCAAAAATAATGAAAAAAAAAAATATAATTCACATTTAAAGTCAGAATAGCACATTAAAAATAAAAATGACCATAATTAAACCAATTAATTCAACAATTCCATCCTTACTGGGACATAATTTTAAACAAAACTTCAAGATAACTGAATTCATGAAAATTTTTTATTTTCTTTGCTGAAAATTCAAATAAAATGTTCCAAAAATAAAAATATCGCTAAAATAGTGGGATGATTGAAATGTTATTGTAATATAATAAACTGTTCCCTCACTTTGTGAACAATAGTACATAAAAGATTTTATTCCAAAGCAAATTGAAATTGATAAGAAATAAATAAAAATGTATTAATTAAGAGTGAATCATAGTTTTATTGTTTAAATAGTGTCTAGTATGTCTGAGTGGTTAGAATATTAGCATTTTAACCATGAGACTCGGTTTCAAATCTCACTATGGTTGATTTGTCAATGAGGTGACTTACTGATAACATCAATTTGATGATAATGATGATATGGCGGTATGGCTACTGTCATACAGTGGGCTTGCAAGCAGACATTTGAAATAGTTCCCGAGTGATGTGCGCTATATCTAACTTGAAAGTAGAGTGTCAAGATTTCAGAACTGGTCCAACTTTGATCATTTACAGTTAATCAAAACTAGTACATGTTTAATCCTCTATTCTTAGAGGATTAGTTCTGGATAGTTGCTTTTCTGCTTTTTTTCTTCTTGAAATATGCTGAAATGAATCTTCTAAGTGACAGACAAGTTTAACTTGACACTCTTTTACAAAAATGATCTATATCAAGTGGCTTTTGGGCAACTTATTCCCTCAAATTAACACAATTTTTTTTACTATATTTTACCTGCCTTTTATCACTGAGCCACCACCACCACCATTGAATAATAATAAAAAAAATGTCTGACAAAATTTTTTCTCCTTTTTAGTCTACTCTAAGTTTGCAAATATTAAAACAATTGAAACACATTTTTTAGCATCAGCATATATCATTTATAAACTTTAGGAAAATTCTGAAGCTAAAGATTTAGTTTCACAAGAACCTAGAGAAAAGAAAATTGGTCAGCATTTCAAAATCTGTCTTTCTCTCTTGCTTGTATCTTTTATAAAACAGTCCCTAGTACTAAAAAGAAATAATTTATTACAAGAATAAAAAAAAAAAAAAAAAAAAAGCAATTGTCTGCATTTCTGGAATCAGGAGTTATTATTTTCATGCAGACTATCTGTGGTTGTTATCACATTTTGGCCATCACAGGACAGTAGCTGAGTGAATTAATGTGTTGGTTTGTAAATTTAGTGACACAGTAAATGTGATTTCAATACTTGGACGGTGTAATGTGTACTTGGACTCAGTGGAAACAGGGTGAGCAATAACTGAATGGTACTAAGTAAGAACTAGGTAAAATATCAGACATGATCAGCAGAATAAGAACAATCTACCCCATAGATTAAATAATGGTTTGCTAAAAATTCTCTGAAGGCTACCTAGGCTGACAAGCACTTTAAATGTTGCAACAATAACAAAGATGAGGACAGTAGTCTATATGAAAATGATATAAGCAAAGAAAAACTATTCTAGATTTCAGACAACCTGTCAACATCTTGATCTAAACTTAAGCTTAGTTACATGCAGACTAATGTCCTCAGCTTTATTATGTTTCAGCAGTTATGTCCTCTGGAATTCATCAGGTACTTGCCAATCCATGTCACTTTCAGGGAATTTTGAACCAAGCCCTTTATTTAATCTACAACGGTAGATTATTCTTGCTGAAGATACCAAGAAATACATCATTTTTGTTCTTATTAGTACTACTTAGTTATTGCTCAGGCTGCTTCCACTGAGTAAGTTTTCACTACCTGGCTCATGAATTGAGCTCAAATTTACTATGTTACTAAATATGAAGACAATATTCCAAGTGTAAGTAATAACTATTCATCCCAGAAATTTGGACAGAAATTAAACCTACTGGGTAAAAAGTTCTTCTGTATTTAGTGGAACTCAAAAGGAATTCTTTAATTGCTACAATCTGGACAGTCTGTTTACTGTACAAAAGCTACAATGAGCAATTGGCTTAAGTGAATGACAAATTTCATAGAATTATCAAGAATATTTTTAACAGTATTTTATTGGAGCATTCTAAAGGAACAATCATTTTAACAAATGTTTTCAGGAATCAAATCAAATCAGAGATTTCTTCCTACAGTTACCAAAGAGAACTAGTCATGTTATTTGGAAATAATTACTGAGAAATCCTATGAAGGAACCAGTATCCCAAAAATCTACTTGGTCATAGAATAATTTTAGTTAAACTGTAACAAGAGTACATTTTTAAAAGAATACAGACAAAACTAATGATTTCATAAATGAACATATCTCGAGATTGAAACATAAATCTAAGGCTACCTACCACACAATGCTTTATCAGTAAAAATGGTTAAAATATTGGGTTGAAATAGGTATCCCAAACTGTCCTAGTTCACAGTGCAAAAACATGTTAAAATAGTGAAATTTCCTTCCATTACAACTGATATCTTGTTTATTTTCAAAGTTATTTTGATAGAATTAGTCTGCAAACCAAATTTATTTTTCTCTTTGTAAAGATACAGTTCTTTATCAGGTGTGATGATTAGTTTTTTAACTTAAGTCACTATTTCAATGATGGCTGTCACTTTTTTGCAATTTCAAAGTTGACAATTTCATAGTGTTTTTTTTCCTTTAACTTTTGCTCCAAGTTGTGTCTCCCTATACATATCAAAATCATTTCCTCTTAAAGAAAAAAGAATGTTTATCAATTTGGTGGGATAACTATAAAGTTTGAAGTTATCTTTCAGAAAATATTTCTAAGTTGAAAACTGGATGAAATACCAGAGAAAATCAACTCTTACAAAAATGAAAATTATACCGCCATGTAGAGCAATGTTTCATCTTTAATAATCAGTTGGTATCATATGTCTTCATCTATACAATCCATGATACATGCAAATGAAAGAGAAATAGATATATATTGAGTTCTCAGTCACTGGCGTGATTATCTAAACATAAGTACACTTAAATTTACCTTCATCCCTGCCATGCGCCAATGGCTTAGGGGTAGATTCTCCAACTGACACCAATTCAGCTTGTGGCTGACTATATATATATATACATACATACACACACACAGCATTCATTTAGTACAAAGCCATTAGGCCCGACAGATGAAAATTTGTATTGCTGAACATTACAAAGCTGAATCCCATTTTAAATCAGACTTGTTCCATCAATGGATATTACAGTTTAAAGCTTTTTCTTATATTTTGTTTAATGATGCATTTTAAAATTGTATAAAGTACTTATTCACTTCATTGTATTTTGCCAAAACTGTCATGATCAAATCGCTTTCTTCTCAGCTGTTGTTTATATGCATTTTCTTAAAAAAAAAATTAAACAGAAAACTAAATATATATACTGGATATAGTGTTAGTTCTTTAAATTTAACTCATGTTTGCCTGCAAAAAAAAAAAAATTTTTAAATAAGTGTTAGTTTTCCTTTAGTTTAGCATTTGTTCTGTAGAAGAACCAATTCAAATGACCTTCAGTTACAAGCGTCAAGACTAATAGATTGCAAAATACTATTACTACAATTATTACATTGACCAAGTCATTGATGTAAATATCTCCATCTAATGATGTAATGAAAATTTTAATTCCAACCAAAAGGCAGAAAGGATTATTTTTGATGGGTTTTGTTGGGTAATATTGCACAAGTGACATCAACATTTGTCTTTAGATGGGATTTAGAAATATAATACCACTTTTAAGAGATAGGATATGGAGCGTTCCAGGAATATTAGCTATAGCAGAGGCTTATACATAAATTCAGACTGCAAATCACCATTAAAAGTGGAAATGCAAGAGGACCATTCAACCTGTCAAGAATGGTCTTTTTCAGTTCCAATAAATGTATTTTTATTCATTTAAAGATAAAGTTTAAAGCTTTACATTTTTTTGAAGGATTGACCAATGATTCATTTTATGAAATAAATTTCTAACTTTTGCAGTCATTACTATTAAAAAGTTAAAAATTACATAATTTCACAAACTTTTCAAAAATTAGATACATCTATGACAAAAGATATTTATATTACAGTGAAAGAACTGTTTTATTGAAATTCCCATGCCCAAATTAGCATAGTTTCAAAGTTTCAAGCATGTACTTACAATGGATACTTTTTTATGGCATACTTTTGACCAGTTTTAGTCCTACTATCAAATTCCACTTCTGGCTGTTTTTACATGGTTTAAATATGATTTTTTTTTTATTGATGTATTAATGAAAAAGAATTGACCTTTATCTCTATTGTGCTTTGAAGCATAGCAAGAACTGTTGAAATGAAACTTATATAAACAGTCAAAAGGGCCCTTCTGTTTCATGTTTTAATTATTTTGTTTTTAACAATGCAATTTTTCCCAAACTTTACACTGGTCTGATCTAATTAGTATTGATTCCATTAGTATTATATTTCTTTTACTTCAAGACTACCTATCAAACATGTGAGCCATAATGAGGTTTTGGAGAGAATTGGAAACAAAAAGGAAACTCATAGTTAATATCATGAAGAGATAGTTGAAATTTCTGGGACACATAATGAGGAAGTAGAGCTTGGAAAATCTGATACTCACAGGACAGATTGCGGGACAGAGGAAAGCAGTGCTTAACATACTTAATGAGCTTGAGCAAAGGGATGATAGAACAAGGTTTGGGAGAAATAACAAAAAGACAAAACTTGTTAAGACCTACAAGGGACAGTAAGAGGTGATTGCCTACGTCCTGAAGGGACATGGCACATAAAAGAAGATATAACATTATGTTTATAATGATTTCTAACTAGTCTTAAGTCTGCATCTTCCCTGTTGAAATTGGCCAATAGCACAGAAGACGGAAATTGACAAAATTTGAACAACTTTGTTGCTAATTGAGCTACCAAGATAAATTTGGTACCATTTTTTTAATGTTTTGTGAAGTTTTCTTTACTTGTACTAAAATCTTTTAAATTGGTAGTTAGAAAAAAGGCTCTAACATGTTTTTTTTAATAGGTGGTGTTCAAACACGTAATTTAATTTCCCATGTTACAGAAATTTATGACATACATATTCTGAAAGGTAACATTTCAATTAAAAGCAAAAATGGAAGAAAATGAGATGAATTTTCATAATTCGATGCTCTTTTTCTTTCAGGAAAGGAAAAAAATGCTGTACAAACAGCAAAAAATATGGAGATGGTGCTATATACATAACCGGTTTAAGGTCATAAGTGGAAATTTGAATTTGAAAAACTGAAAACATTTCAGCAGGCCTGTAGTTGTTGATGAACAAATCAAAATGCTCATTAAAAATAATCCAGGTCACATGACATGGGATATCACAGTGATATTCCACATATCTCAGACAAGCATTGTAAAAAATTTTGAAAATGCCAATTATGAAAGTGAAAGCGGCATTCAGTTTCGTAAATGGCGTTATGAGATAGATCATTTTTTACAGCATTGTAAATTGTATCGCTTCGACCAATCAGAAGACCGGCACTAATTAAATGTAACGCTGTGTTCATAACACAGCTGTAATTAAAAAGTATGGAAAATCAGAAGCAATAAAACGTCACATGAATTGAGTGTAGTATTTAAGCATTCTCCACTGAACGTCTATTTCATTATTGCAAATTCTTTGTGCGAAACACATGTTGAGCATTTTGAATTAGCATTTTTATGAATTAAAAAAATTCGAACAACATCCTAAGCCAACTATCTCAGTGATCATTGTGAATTCAAACTATGTGCCACACGAACCTATGTCACTTCACGTGAAGTTTTTCATGTTATTTGTGAACATATTACAAATTTCCAGTATTCCCTCTCAGTCCTCAGTCCATAATCATTCCTTAAGTGTTGTTGTCATCACCTGAGTCACAAGGTTTTAAAAAACAAAAAACACATCAAGCTATTGTTCAAACACACAGGTTTGAAAGAAAAAAAAAAAAAAGAACACACACATATCAAGCCCTCAATGTTCCATTGTTTTTCTCACTCTTTGCTCTTATCTTGTAAGTGGTAGATTTATTACAAGGTGATGACAGCTTGTTATTGCCCGGCTGGCTGGCCTTTGACCCAGCCATGTCAAAGTCAAATTTTGACTTAATTTGAACCATAGTTTCCTTACCACTGATATTTTTTGAAAAAAAAAAAAAAAAAAAAACTTTTTGAGTCATTCACACCATCCAATTTTACTTTTAAATGAAAGAACATTGTTTGCTTTCAGAAAATACTTACTTTCATGGGGTTAGATCAAAAGTTTCCTTGATATTTTGTTCAGATGATGACAAAAGTCATTTTTCAATATTTTAATTTTACCCGTATGAAAATTCATTTTTTTTTTCAGAGAAAATAGGCTGTGACAAAATGACTTGATATGTTTGTGACGATTTTTACTTGGGATAGAAATTTTTCATCATAGCAGATCTGAATTGATTTTATTTAAGTTCGTAGGGAGGGGGCTATAGGGGCCTCAAACGGTCGTGCAGCACTTGTATTTTAATTTTTTTGTTATAGCATTTATAATTTCTCCAGATAGTATCAACAAACTTATGGTGAAAGCTACAGTACAAAAAAAAAATAAAAAATATTGGAATACTGAAAGTTTTTTTTACTTTAATAATTACGAAGTACTACATAAGCTGGTTCACTTAAAAAAAAGATTACGTCAATTCTGTCCTTCCATACGATAACTGGAATCTCACGTTAGCTGTAAATATGAGATGAATGTCATCACTCAGCACTTGTCAATCACCAACGATCGGCTACCTTTTATTTTAAACAACATCTTTCTGCGAAGTATGTAAAAGTTTCTTTCAAAATTTTCTTCAAATAAATTTTGAAAAATGTATAATTGATTTTTGAACGATTTTTAAACGAGGAATCTAATTTGGTTTACAATTTTTTTTAAAAAATGACTGATATCGAGTTTTTAGGGACCTCCACTTTTTTGGCATAAATTTTCGATACCCAAGTTTTAAAATAAATTTTTTAAAATGAAAAAAATATTCTTGAAGATTTCATTTTAGCTTTCTTTAATTGAAAGTTTAATAATTAAATTTATTATTTCCATTAAGTAAAAAATTCTGGTGTATTTCAGATAGAAACTATACATTGGAATGTCAAATTTAATTTTGATTTCTTAAATTTTCTTAAAAATAGGTACCTCCACTTTTTCGCGGGAAAACAGCATAGCGTAATAAACAAATACCACAAACTTACCGAAAATAAATTTTTATCGTCAAAACCCTTATGTTATTATTAAGATGAAAGACCAAAGTGTATTTTAATTATTTTTTGATATTTTTTAATATTTTTTAACACGTTCGAAATTTTGGTTAAAGTTTTCTTTTTTTTACGTCATCGCGGTGCTGTAAAAATAACATTGTTTTTTTTTGTGCTTTTTTCCCGTTGAAAACCCATTGATTTGAAAATTCTTGTAAAATTAAAGTAATTGTCCGATTTTAATTAAATTTTCAGGACTTATTCACCAATGAATGAAATTATTTTTGAAATATTTCTTTTTAGTAAATTTTAGTAAAAAATATTTTTTTTTTTAATATGTTACACCCCACTTACTTATTTTCCCGAAATTTCGTTCAATTCTTTTTATTTCCTTACAATTTTTTTTTGTTTAAAGTAAGAGTCATTGGAGATGGTAAATCACCTACTTTTTTTTTTCTAATTTGTTCCAACTTTTTTAAAATGAGCTTTGAATAGAAAAATAATGAATCCAATAAAACTATGATATTACTTAATTAGAAAAGCTTTTAATTGCTTTTGTAAATAAGTAATATTAAGGTCATTATTGCCTGAAGAAATAAATTTTTTCTGATGAATAATTAAATTTTACAAGAATTTTTTATTTGTTTTACATTTTGATTATAATAATTTATAATAGTTTAAAAATCGTGCAAAACTCTGTATTAGCTTATTTCCTTTTGATAATTAGTAATTAAGTAGAAACAAAATTTACGAGTTCAAAATTGCCAAGTTTAATAAATTTAGTGATTCCACTTTTTTTTCAAATAATTTTTTATGTTGTATTTTTCTACTTAATACATTCCTTATTTCCATGTACAGTAGACTGAAATTGCCATTATTATAAAAAGAGTTTTGTCCCTTTATTCTAATAAATAGACATAACAGTAAAACTAAAAATAAAAGGGTTCACTCAGATTTCTAGTAATTTTCATTTATGGTCATCCGTAGTAGATGTCATCACTTGTCAATCAACACACGGATCAAGTATCGGGATCAAAATTACGGTACCAATCGTTAATAATTCGTTGTATATTTCTTTTTTATGCTATAATTAAGTAATATTTTTTTTAAATCAGATCATTAATTTAACATTAAATTTTCTAATTTTACTAAAATGACGTGTCAGAAATTTTTTTAAATATTTTTAAAATCGATAAATTTGTGTTTGTTTACAAATTTCTTAAAATTAAGAAAATGGCGGGTTTTTTGAAAATTTAAAAATTTAAAATTAAATTTGACATTCCAATGTATATAGTTTCTATCTGAAATATACCAGAATTGTTTACTTAATGGAAATAAATTTAATGATTCAACTTTCAAGTAAAACTAAAATGAAATATTCAAGCATATTTTTTCATTTTAAAAAATGCATTTTAAACTTAGGTATCGATAATTTATGCCGAAAAAGTGGAGGTACCTACTTAAAAACGACCATTTTCTTAACTTTAAGAAATTTGTAAACAAAAATTTCTGACACGTTATTTTTTTAGTAAAATTAGAAAATTTAAAGTTAAATCAATCTGATTTGAAAGAAATATTACTTATAGCATAAAAAAGTAATATACAAAACCAATTATTAACGATTGGTCCTGTTCAGTTCATATGATGAAACGTTTGATGGATTGTTAATAGACGAAGCTATGACAGCTACTATGGATGACCATAAATGACAATTTTTAGAATTCTGAATGAACGCTTTTTTTTTTTTTAGTTTTACTGTTATGTTTATTTATTAGAATAAAGGGACAAAACTCTTAGATCACGTAACCTTTTCAAAATAATGGCAATTTCAGTCTACGACCATAATAACATAAAGGTAACATATTTAAAAAAAAAAAATTTTTTACCAAATTTTTTAAAAAAGGGATTCAAAGATAATTTAATTCATTTGTAAATAAGTCCTGAAATTTTCATTAAAATCGGACAATTACTTTATTTTTAAAAGAATTTCAAAATCAATGTTTTCAACGGAAAAAAAGCGCAAAAATAAATTTAATAAAGTTAAACCAATGTTATTTTCATGTCCCCACGATGACGTAAACAAAAACAAGACTAACCAAAATTTCGAACGTGTTACAAAGGATTAAAAAATTTCAAAAAATAATTAAAAAAATACTTTGGTCACTACCTAAAATAACAAACTTTAAGCACTTTTTTTTTTCGTATGACTGACATTTAAAAAAAATTGCAAAAATAAAAATAATTATCGGATGTTAATGAAACTTTCAGAAACTATTCACAAATGATGGATGTTTTCTTTTTTTAAAAGTAGGTACCTCCACTATTTCGGCATAAATTTTCTATATTGAAGTTTAAAATGAATTTTTTACAACGAAAAAACATACTTGAAGATTTCATTTTAGCTTTAATTGAAAGTTTAATGATTAAATTTACGATTTCTATTAATTAAACAATTCTGGTGTATTTCAGATAGAAACTATATACATTTGATTGTCAAATTTAATTTTAAATTTTTAAATTTTCTTAAAAACGGCCATTTTCTTAATTTTAAGAAATTTGTAAACAAACACAAATTTATCGATTTTTAAAATATTTAAAAAAATTTCTGACACGTTATTTTAGTAAAATTAAAAAATTTAAAGTTAAAGTAATCTGATTTGAAAGAAATCTTTCTTACTTATAGCGTAAAAAAATAATATACAACCAATTATTAACGATCGATCCTGTCAATCTGACCCACCTATTGATGGATTGTTGAATGACGAGGCGATGACAGCTACTACGGATTACCATCAATGACATAATTTTTAAAAGTCTGAGTTACAAAAAAAAAATATTCTATTTGAGTATGACCCACACTAATGGAAATACAATACATAAAATAAAATTATTTAGTGAAATAGTAAATGAAAAAAAGAAAAATTACTTTAAAATTTAAAGTTTACACTTTTAAAGTTGAACGGAAAATAAGAAATGTTGAAAAGGCCGCGTAAAGGGACAAAACCCTTAAATCACGTGATCTTGTAATAATACTGGCAATTTCAGTATATCATACATGGAAATAAGGAATGTATTAAGTAAAAAAAAAAAATACAACATAAAAAATTATTTTTAAAAAAAGTAGCTCAACTAAATTTATTAAACTTAGCAATTTTGGATTCGTAAATTTTTTTTCTACTTAATTACTACATAATATCGAGGAACCCTCCTAATACGGAGCTTTACACGATGTTAAACTATTATAAATTATTATAATTAAAAATTTTTAAAAAACGAAAAAATTATTGTAAAATTTAATTATTTATCAGAAAAAAATTATTTCTTCAGACAATAATGTCCTTAATATTACTTATTTACAAAAGCAATTAAAAACTTTTCTAATTAAGTAATATCATTGTTTTATTGGATTCATTATTTTTCAATTCAGACAAGATTTTCAGTTAAATAGCGCAAATTTGAAAAAAAAAAGTAGGTTATTTATCATCTCCAAAGACTCCTCCTTTTAACAAAAAAAAAAAATTGAGGATCCGAAAAGGTTTCGGGCGAAATTTCATGAAATTAAATAAGTGAGGGGTAACATATTTAAAAAAAAATATTTTTCACCAAAAATTTCTAAAAACAAAATATTTCAAAAATAATTTCATTTATTTGTGAATAAGTCCTGAAAATTTCATTAAAATTGGACAATTACTTTAATTTTACAAGAATTTCCAAATCAATGTGTTTTCAACGGGAAAAAAGCGCAAAAAAAAACTATGTTATTTTAACGTTCCCGCGATGACGTAAACAAAAGAAGATTTTAACCGAAATTTCGAACGTGTTAGAAAATATTAAAAAATTTCAAAAAATAATTAAAAAATACTTTTTTCTTTCATATTAATAATAACATAAACATTTTGACGATAATACTTTATTTTCTTTAAATTTGTGGCATTTTTCATTTACGCTATGCTGTTTTTCTGCGAAAACAGTGGACATGCCTATTTAAAAGTTATGGCAAAAATATTTTTTTTATATCCCAACTAATTTTATGAAAATTCTAGAAATTCAATAGCGTTTTTTTTTTACTTGCTATAAAAAAAAAAAAAAAATAGTAACGCATAACTTCAACTAGGAAAATATTTAATTTTTCAGATCATTTAAAAAATGACAATAGCTTGAAATTTTGAAAACAATTTGAATGATAGAACAAGTTGACATACAAATGATCAATAACAAAATTCAAAAGATTTTTAATTTTTTTTTAAACCGTTGTATATATTTTGAAGATGTTTGGATTAAGATTAAGTTCAGCAAATCAGTGTTTTTTTGTAAAGAATAAAATAGTTTGACTTTGATCTGTTTTGACATTTGAGTTTGTTTGACTGATAATGCAAAACTGGAACCCGATTTTCTGTCCGCCATTACGACAGTCGAATTGGAAGCTGATTATGTCCGTCTTTATGCAAGTTATAACAAATTTTTTGTCTGTTTTTTATTATTTTTAGTGAAAATACTAGTGTTTTCTGGAGAAAAAAAACGATCTCTAGTTTTAAAATAGTAACACAAATTTCGTTAATGACAAACGAAAAACTTCGATTAGGTTCTTTAAAAAATATAACAGAATATCAAGTTATCTGAAAATAAATCAGTTTAAAAATGTAAAATGCAACTGAATTAAAAAAAAAGAAACAATATAAATTCTGAATTTATTTTTTTTTTTTACAATAATGAAACAAATTAACAAACGTTATTGTTTTTATAATTTCAATAAAAATTCAATTATCGGAACGGAAAAAACAATTTGATATGTACTTACTTTTAAACTTTAACTAAACCAAGATTGCCCACGTCCTCAAAGAGTTTTGAAAGGTTTTCTCAGAGACGTTGTTATTTAATAGCTCTACCTAATCATATTGTAAATCAAAAATTTAGTCACGAAGACGAACACAAAATCAGAGTCCAGTTTAGGATTATAGGTTAATTATAAATCGAACCCTCACTTTAGACCCAAGCATCTCTCACACTAAAGCGACGGTTTCTCAAAAAATTTTAAACATTCAAAAGAAACGATGATATTCAGTCAATCCTAATTACACATGACAAATAAAATTTCCAACAAAAAATAACTAATTAGCTAAATCTAATGTTATTCTTTATTTACGGTTAAAAGTAGAAAAAAAAACAAAGTGTCTCTTTACCTTTTCAAAAGTTATAGTTCAACTGGGATTTTAAGAAGTTTTAAAACTAGTCACAGGGGATCAGTTTATTGAAAGAAACACTATACAAACTAAACCCTCATTTCGAGGCCACTTATATGAATAAATTGTAAATACTTTAATTTCAAGATCGAAAGAGTTTATTCTGCTGCATAATATCATGAAATAAATTAAATCTTACCTGAGTACAAATTAATTCTTTTGAAATAGGACGAATCCTTACGAAAAAGATAAAATATAGGTTTTGTTGAAGTAAATCATACATGCAACTAGGAACAAAGATGGGAAAATGGCGGCAATAACGTCATTATACACAGGCGTAAACTTCGAAGGTCATGGTCAGACGTCATGTGACCTTGACCTCCAAAATATTTTACACCAAACAGTAATCTTTTAAATATTTTATTTAGCTTTGTGGCACTGTGATAAATGTTAATCTTCAATAAGCATTCATTTATATGGGTATCTCAAAAAAAAAAAATAAAGCAATACTGTGTTCCCTGTTCGGGATCGGTTTCCGGTTCTTTCTAAAATTTCTGTCTCAGTAATAAGTTTACTGAGACAGAAATTTTACAACTATGACACAAAGTGTTAATAACACTTTCATAGTGGTAATGTCGCCTTGCTTAGAGCGAATTGATTAAAAAAAAGGGGTGGGGGTTAAAATGCATTTTAAGAATTAAAGATCTTTATTGAAGTTTTAATTCCAAGCTAATTAAAAAAAAATAATATTTCCAATAAGCAAAGTTTACCGTATTTCAAACCGACTTTAAATTGGGGATGTTCAATAATTCGCTGAAAAAACAGAATCGCATGATGAACAAAGGCCCCAAACTTAATAAAAACAGTTTTATCATGAAAAAGTTTGTTATTAATAAGAGGAAAGACCAAAGTATTTTTTCATTATTTTTTTAAAATTTATTTTTTTCTAGCACGCTTGAAATTTTGGTTGAAAATCTTTTTTTTAGATCAGCGACCGAGTGATTTAGGCTAAAAAAAGCGCGAAAGAAAAAAAAAACTAATGCTAAAATTTAAATGATTTATTTTAGCATTAAGCTTCTTTTTTTTTTTGTTGAAGAATACATTAATTTGGAAATTCTTGCAAATATCAAATAATTGTCAGATTTTAATGAAACTTTCAGAACTTATTAAAAAAATGAATGAAAATATTATAAATATTTGTTTTTTAGAAATCCATGGTAATTTTTTTTTACATCTGTTTACCCCTTTACTTAATTTTAGGAAAACTTGAAAATTCAAAAAATCTCTGTATTTATTTTTATTAAATGCAGAAGACTTTGAAGAATACAAATCATCGATTTTTTTTTTTTTTAAAATCAATGAACTATTCTACCCAAACTTTAGCCCTTAGTTGTTAAATACAAAAGTAAAACCCAATAAGACATTATTTAATTAAAAATGCTTTTAATGGCTTTTCTGATTAAGGACATTTTATCAGAAGGTAAAATATATATATTTTTTTTTTTTTTTTTTCAAAGAAAAATGAATTTACATTATTCAGACTATTGTCCTTTTTAGGAAATGCACTCTTCCTATCTGGTAAGTAACATCCTACTTTCACATAAATATAACAAATATTCATTGGTCAATCACCTCCAATCTTGCTTGCTGATTGGTCAGTTCCGACCAATCAAACCGCCTGCACGCAAGCAATCTGTTTTTCCCGCGTTCTCTGTTTGAGCCTCCCACGTGATACACAACCATTATATAAACCTAACACGTGTAAACTTCCTCGAGTTTTTCTTTCCATTCATCTTTCTCGCATGTCTCATTCCTTGCTGCCAAGTGCCAAGATGTAACCTTCAGGAACTCCCGTCTTGGTCATTGCTCATTCACAAACTCTGAAATCACTTCTGAACTTTTACCTCACATTTCCAAACTTTCTTAATATGAACTCCGGTACAACTAATACCTAATCAAAGGGATACGACTCTGTCCTACCTTTTCAGTTCGCATGCATGTACATCAAACATTAATAAATCTAATTGTCATGTTTTGGAATCATTCAGTTCAGTTTTGTATTTTATTCTATGTGCTATTTACGTCAAGTATAAATTGCATTGCATTCATACATTGTTCTTAATCTCATCTTTCTTAGTCATTATATATATTGGTAACTCAATCACTACAACAATGATAATACAACCGCTACATATTTAGTGATCCCATCGGGAATAACCAATAATGGTACCCCTATCACTACATCCTCATCTTTGTCGCCATATTTATTACAACATTTCAGCCATTGTATACTCCAGCTTTCTTCAGGTCATTGGAATGTCAAACTGAACCCTTTATTTCGCTCACTGGGGTAGACTGTTCTAGTTCCACATGCCATGTTCAATGGATGTCAGTTATCAGTTATCTCCTGTTAATTTCCCTCAGAAAGTTCTCCACTGCCTTAACTGGGTATTGAACTCACACTCTTTGGGTTCTGTCATTAACTAATGCCTTTATCCACTGTGCCATGTGTACTTGTTCAATACCTGGTGTAGAATTTCTTGAACTTTCATAAAATGAGCTAAGTGGAGGAGTAACAAACGCAAAAAAATTTCTAAAGAAACATTTCTAAAATAATTTAATTAATTTGTAAATAATTTCTAAATTTTCATTAAAATCTGACAATTATCTGATATTTAAGAATTTCCAAATCAATGTGTTTTTCACTACAATTTTCACAAAATTTTGAAGTTTCTAAAAAGTGTTAAATAATGCAGTTGAATAATCAAACAATCCTTTGGTCTTTGTGCTTAATAACAGCATAAGAATTTTCATGATAAAACTTGGTTTTTATTAAGTTTCGGGCATTTTTTCATCATGTATGTTCATTTTTAGCTAATCTTTGGAGGTACCTACATTTATGCAAAAATTTGTTGGATATTTAATGCTAGACATTTTTTGGTTAGTAAGAATATTTCTTTTTTTGCAAAGGAATATTACAATAACAAGATGGTTTCTCCAAATACAAGTTCTATTATTTAACCCATAACCAGAGAGAGGAAATGGATTCATATTTGCATGTAAGTGAATATAATGAATGTAACTGGAATTTGAACTTGGGTATTTTGATTTTTTGTTTCTTTTCTTTTTTTTAAATCATTCCCCCTCCCCAAGCAAAGTGATAATGCCACTAAAATGCAAGGGGGTACTGGGAGTGAAAAAGACAGAATACTTTGGTGAGGTGAAAGGACAATAAAAGAACAGGTTTCAGGAAGACAGAAGGTAGTGATTGATGTTGCATTTAAATTTTTGAAAATTACAGGTAGCAGGAAAACAAGAAAGTCCCACAGACAACAAGTGTGACAAAAGAAGCTATTAGAAAAGAAATTATGGTTACATTTAGCTATTTCAATCGTAAAACAATGAGACCTAGTTGCCAATCTACTAGTATGTTTAAACTCATGCTGTCAAGGTACCAAAGAGGAAAACTCATTATAACAATTGCCATGAAAATATTTATAGAAAAGTCAGAGGGAAGCCACATCACAGTGGCGGGAAAGTGACCGAAGTAAGGATGTCAGATCAGGACCAATAATATTATAGACCCTTCTTTGGGTTTTGTTGAGAATTTTGAGATATATAGCAGGAGCACCAGACCAGATATGGCAGCAATATTCAATGCACAGACAAATGGTATATTTATAAATGTGCAAGATGTCTGTTTCAGCTCAGTAGTTGAGAATGTAAAAGTCAGAACTTTATGGTAATTGTTATCTAAGAAATAGGTTGTGGTGTCAATCTGTTGTGTTTTTCTCAGCCCTAAGAGGGGTAGAAAATGTCTTAAGCAGATGACCATTTAACTTCTTCACATTACATGCTTGGCTGGTTTCTCTAGTTGTCCCTTCTCCTGTTCAGGTTTCTCTGGAAGTCCTTTCTTTTCTTCTGCCTCAAGGCTGTCAGTTTATATACCTTTTGACAAAGATCCCAGACTACTGGAACAAAGCTTGGTTTTGGCTAACATCAGAAGCCTTACTGTGTTAATTTTTTTGATTGGCCAAAATTATTTTATTTTCTGACATTCCTTTCTTTTTCATTTCTTTTGTATAGCAGAAGTTATGTGTACAGCCTCTTTTATTTTGGTAGATTTCTAGTTGCAAATGGCTAATCTCTGATCTAGCAAACTTCTGCCATTTTTTGGCCAGGTTCAGTTTTTTTTGTCTTCCACTTTTTTATTTGAGTGTTGCCTTCTCATTAGTTGGAAGAGAAGCAAAGAGAGAGAAGGTAGAGAGAGAGAGAAAAAGAAAGAGATAAGGATTTTAAAGGAAAGTGCAAATGCCTTATTTTCATTTGAATTCTTTTTTTTAATATTTTTCATATTTTTTTATCAAGACTTGCTACAATTTAAAAGATAGCAGATTCATTTTGGAGATCTTAAAATTGACAAACCTTGCTTTGCTTAACAAATGAGTGAAGGTCATTTTCAAGAGTAGCTACCAGTTTTACTTTGTCAAACCTGTTGAACTTACTATTAAGACAGGAGTTAATAGTTGTGTCATCAGCATAAATACCAAGTTGGGAACTGACAGTGGGAAGCTAAGAAATAATGTAAACCTAAGAATAGAGCCCTGGGGGACACCTGCATTAAAAGCTAGAAGCAGGGTTGTTCATCAAATAAATATGTAAAATAAATCTATTGCCATAGATTACTTATAAATCATTTGTTTGTTGGAATGAATTATAAACTTTGAAATACATTTTTATATGACAGAAAATACTGCAATACTTTCATCCAGTCCTGAGTTGTAGGGGCTTCTCTCCAAGTAGTAACTATCCTACAGGAGAAAACTAGAGTTTAATCACTGATACCATCAAAAGGAAAAATGCCTGAGAAGGGTAAAGTATAATATTTTTGCCACTTGGTTATATTTACGTGTGACTCTGACTTTAATCTCAGCTACATTCTGTTTCAGTGAACATACAGATAAATAAATATCAAATTAAACATTCTTCATGACAGATGTTTCAATATTTATTGTTTTTAAACAGACATTCTAATGGGAAATTTAACCACTGACATTTGTCAAAATACATGAAATAAGTTTTTCATTATTGTAATCCAGATGTTTAATACAATTAAAATTTTTTGTTCTTGAAGAGAAATATTATTATTTTTTTTAAAATGATGTTCACCCTGTACAAGGCCAAAGAACCACTCAAGATAAAGGGTTACAGAGTAAGAGTCATAGTTTATAGGGATATATGAGGAAGATAATGGTTGACCTTAAACTTGAACAGGTTAAGATTGTAGTTCAAATCTACAACCATTATCTTCTGAACATGAAGAATGTTTAATTTAATATTTATTTATCTGTATGCCAACACAAATTGTGGTACATTAAAGATGCAAATAAAGATAACCAGTATGTTATTATTTGCATTGTAATTTCAATTTGAAAATCATAATTCAAATTTCTTCAAATATTCCAAATTAAAAGAATTACACCCTTTACTTTTTGTTTTTGATGCCTCAAAATTTATTCTTTGTTTAATGTTTTACACTTCATTGAAAGTAGCACATCTGTGGGTTATCTCCATGTAGCTTTGACAGTTTTGACAAGAAGTCATCAGAGGGCACTGTTAAGCACCTGTAAAAATAGAACACTTCCTGTCATCACTTTCTTTTTCTCTTTTCCTCCCAGCAGACTAGAGTGACAACACCAATTGGGACACCCAGGATGGGGATATCTTTCCCCCTTAGTAACTGAATCTTTTCACACAAATATATACACATGTATCACCAATACAATTCCTAACTTTTAATGTTATCTTTTTTTTTTACATACATACTAATGTTTTTTAGCATGATAACAAACATTTTCTGCATATTTCATGAAATAATTGCAAATGACGGTTAGAAACATTAAGACTGCAAAAAGGAGAAGAATTTGATCTCTTTTGTCACTCAGTTATATAAAAACAAAACTATAAAACATTGCCTTGTAAAAATTGTCTTCTATTTCCTTACATCTGTCATTTACATGTGCAAAATATTGGTGCCACTGCTGTTTGTCTAACTAAAAGTAGTGTTTACAAAACATCTGGTTCAAAATGATTGTATGATTAGAGAGAGCATATTTTTAATCAAATAGGTTATTTTTAATGATATAGGTTAAACAGATTTTTTTTTAATCATTTCACGCCAAGCAAGATTATAACGCCACTAAGACATGGGGAGTGAAGAGAATGAGAAGACCTTAGTGAGGAGAAGTGAGGATAGGACAATAAAAGTATAGAGTTCAGGAAGACAGAAGATGACAACTGACGTTGCATTCAAATTTTTGGAGATTGTAGGTGGCAAGGAAGCAAGAAATCAGGTGAGAAGTGTAAGAAAAGAAACTGTTACCATAGAAGTGGTGGCTGAATCTAGTTCAACAGCAAAACAGTGAGACCTAGTTGACAATCTAGTAGCACACTTAAATTTATGTGTAGCAGTTGATGTGAAAAAAATATAAATTAATAGTTTTGAAAAGGAGCAAGGTAACTATGTGCAAGTGGTAAATCTTTGGAAATGTTCATGTTTGATATAGTCCTTGATGAAAGAAAAAGTTTGTGGTTGAAACTCGTCAATGTAGAAATTAATATTGTGTCATGTCTCAGTTCATAAGTTCAAATGAAATCACTTGAATAAAGTTATTTGGGGCTGGTAAGTAAACATCCAAAAATGCCAGCGTTCTGAATGAAGAAGATGCAGAACAAGGCATGTCGTTAAGTAACTCCAGAAATTGGCAGAAAACCAAATGAAGGTGTCATACTGCTAAATAGAATTAAATATGATGATGTGTTGATGAAAAGAGCGCCAAAATGTGGCATGGTTGCTAAGTAACCAACATGATAGCATTAGCCATCATAATCGTGTTTCTGTAAATAAATGTTAAAAGAGTTAACATGCAAAAACAATGAATAAATTAACAAAACAAAAAGAACAAATTTAAACAAAGCAAAGGACTGGGTTGCTCAACAGTAAGATGAGATCACTCAACCACCAATCCAGAGCAATGGCAAAGAAAAGGAAGGGAAAGCAGATTTACTGCATCTTCCTGAAAGAGAAGGTAAGCTGGGAAGAGAAGCAACATCAGTATCTGCGTCTTTCCAAGAAGCGAGAGGTGAAAAGGAAAAGAAAGCAAAACAAACAAAACATGGTAGATGCAAATAGTGGAATTCATAGACAAGTTTTAATGCTATGTCCCTTCAGGATATAGGTGATCATGACTCTACACGGATTTATTTTTCTTTTAATATCTGTAAATTTTAATTAATTCTTGGGAAAGATAGTGGAATGATTTTCCAGTGCCTTCTACTAAATTTTTAATTTAGAGTTATCTTTCTCTTAAATTGTCTGCCGTCCAAGGCTAAAGATCCCAATCTGCTTTGTTATTTAACCTATAGCTTAGGGAGGGGAGAAGTGATGGATATATAAGTAGAACCCCATTAAAAATTGTAGAAAAAAATTCAATGGATTTAAGTAGTTAAATCTCAGTTCTGTTCAAAAATAGGATCACACAAAATTCAAATTCAAATTCCCACATTAGCATTATTAACGAATCAGTGATGTTGTCTCAAATGCCATTCAAGCTTTCAAAAAGCAGATAATCCTTCTTGTCATTTGCTACAAAAAATGAAGGAACATGTTAAGTGTATGGTATTGGGAGAAAGGAATAATGAAGATTAGAGTGAAACAACGTTTATTATTAGTAGAGAGTACAGGAATAGCAATTGGGTGTATGTGTAGTGTCAGGAGTTGAACTATTTCTTGTGCCAGAATGGCCAAGGTCACAGGATACAGTTGGTGCACACTTAGTTGATGGAGGTCACGGTTGTAGGTCATCTTATCAGTTGGTCAACCTGTTGTATGGAAATGGGGTGACATTGGATCGGCATGGTCTTGGTAGCCATGTTGCAAAGGGAATGCCTTACAAATGAGTCAAGGTAGGCCAAGTGATGGCTGGTGTTGGAAGGACTGTTCTGTAGAATGGAGGTCATTGCGTCAACAGTGAAAGGAATGTCTTGTAATCAAGTCGAGGTAGACCTGTTCTGTGGAGCCAAGTTTGAGATGTTTTGAGTCAAAACTGGATAGTCGAGGTGTTCATATCCGGCCACCATGCAGAATGAATCAGAATGGGATCTAATTGCAATAAAGTGTAACAATCACAACCAGAAAATGATTAACAACCTTTTCCATCATAAGAATTGAAATATAAAAATTAGGAAATATATTTAACCAATAAAACTTCTGAGTTTAGTAAATTTAATTTTTAACTCCTTGTGATCTGATTTCTTCTTATAAATAGCAAAATGCAAATTAATAAATTGATCTTTTACTTTATCTTTGACCACAGGATGGAAATAATACTGAATACTCGAATTTTCACATACTCAAATTAACATATTGTGTACTAAGTTTCTTCTTTCAAATTATTTTTTGTTTTTAAAGTATTTTCATAAACCAGTTGGCACAGTTTATCTTATGAAAAATACCCAAGCAAGATATATAAACAAATTGTAGCAGTAGTAATAGTACAAATATCAGCTGATGAAAATTCATCATATACACACATAAAATAATATAATTCATACATACCTTTCATCCTATACTAACACAATTTATTTCTTTTGTGTTGTAAAAAGAAAAATAAAATATTTTTCATACAAAATTTGTTTGCAAGGAACTTTATAACTTGTTTCTTTCAACTTAAGAGAAAACAAAGATATTTTTATACTGAATAATAAAATTATGTAAATTTGTATATGTGTTTGAAGATTATTTCTTTTCTTCATGTTGTATGTGGTGAATGAACCACTATTATCAGCCCCATCACTAATCAATAAAGAGTTGTTCCCCACCTTTACTTCATGTTGTAAAAAAAGCTTGAATAAATCTATATTAAATCTTATCCACTAACTCTGTGTTGATAATTGGATATAAAAAGTGGTAATGAGCAGGAGATTGAACTTTTATGGTCCTGGAGGTACATTAACACTCCTGGAGCAAACTCTGAATGAAAACAAGCAAGGAATATTATTATAAACAATTTTAAGGGTCACTAACACAGCAAGGACTTCTTAGTCTTAATATTGGCTGCTTTGTTTTGGGTTTTGAGAAAAAATATTTGTCTTCACATTTTCCTCATTGAAATGGAAATTAGAATGACTACATATGGCAAAATGGAAGAATATGTGGTGTCTGAAGAGTGTTCCCAATACATGGAAAGATTGGAACTGTAATTCATGACAAATGACATATTGAATATCCAGAGAACATGAAAAGGAGGAAATCCATATTATTAAGCGTCATAGGTAGTAAAACATATAGGCCAGTTCAGAATTTAGTAGCTCCAAAGAGACCAACAAATAAATCCTATTCAAAAATAGTGGAAGTTTTAAGGAACCACTTCCAACCCAAACTGTCTAAATTAGCCTTGCATTGTAAGTTCTATGAATGAGTCTAGAGAAAAGACAAAAGAGTCACAGATTTTGTGGCTGACTTAAAGCACTTGTCAGATGGCTGTAACTTCAGGGATACTCTTGAGATCATAATCATGGACCAAATTGTGGGATAAGGGATGAAAATATCCAACGAAGATTGTTGTCTGAAAACAAGGTGACTTTCAAGAAAGCCTTTGAAATAGCCCAGGGAATGGAGGCTATACATAAGTATGTGTCAGATTTGGGCAGCTGGAATCAAGCAAATGGGAGGAAAGGAGAAAGTGTGGTACACTAACA
Source organism: Acanthosepion lycidas (assembly GCA_963932145.1). Lineage (NCBI taxonomy): Eukaryota > Metazoa > Mollusca > Cephalopoda > Sepiida > Sepiidae > Acanthosepion > Acanthosepion lycidas. The sequence continues at coordinate 80,884,471 of OZ010585.1, read as the reverse complement.
GGAGCATGCAGGGCAGTAGCAAAAACTGGAGACTGGTGAAAACAAGTAGCAAATGCTATCATTGTGGGGGAGATCATAAGGCCAAAGACTGCATTCACAAGAAGACAAGATGTCACCGCTGCTCAAAGATAAGGCACTTGATGCATTGTTGTTGCAGTAGACAACAGGAATCAAATAAGCACACATTGCCCACAGAGAGACACAGACTTATACACCACCTGGAATCTTAGGATCACCTGTAGGCAGAAGATACAGAATCAGATAGGGAACAATTGATAGTGTACACCATGTATCAGGTGAAAGGTAAGTTGGGACAAGTGAAACCATACCAGGTCATTATACCAATAAATGGGAAAAGAATAACAATGAAGGTTGACACAGGAGTGATAGTGACAGTGATGAGTGAATTCACAGTCACCACCATTAAAAATTGTCCCCAACTACAAAAAAAAGACACCAAACTGCACACCTATGCAGGGAATCAATTAAAGGTTAAAGGATCTTTTGAGGGTGAATGTGGAATATAAAGGCCAGAATTATCAACTAATGGCAAACAGTAGTGGCAAGTAAATGTCCTAATTTGTTAGGGTGAAATTGGTTAAATACCCTCAAAGTAGACTGGATCTACCACTTCGTCCTCAGCCTCTCAACCTCCGGCGTCTTCCTCTTTGGGTTGAGGTGTCCACTCGGTCTGAACCGAACTTAGGGGTAACTGGCCATACACTCCCTGAGTACCCGTAGATTATTTTGACTGGTCAACTGGTCAAGTCCTGCTCGCTGCCCATGCTGTGTTAGTTTTTAGATCCAGTAAGCGGGGTGTTGTCCATACGTTCACGGTCAACTGGGGATGTGGACATGGCTGCGAGAGTTGGTGCTAGGAAGTTTTAGAATGTGGCAAAATAAAACAAGAAATAATATCTGCAGAAGCCAGACAACAATGGGGGAAATATTGACGTCTTTTATATAAGAAGATAACATCAGAACAGAGGTTACAGGGAGAATAAAAACATTTAACATAAATGAGAAAAGAAAAAGACACAATGCATCCAGTGAATTCCCAACAGAGAGAGGGGTTGTGTGTGATAAATGCGTATTGAATCGCCTGGGGTAGGTTTATGACTAATAGTCCTGTCTCCTGCAGACTTCTCAGAACAGGGGTTAGTCTTCTCTCTCTCCTCCAAAATTCTCCCACAAATCTCTCGACTCACTTCGACGATAGTCTTATGACTCTCTCAACTACAGTCTCTTTCCCTGACTCTGCTTTATTAGCAAAATCTCGAGTTAATATAGAAAAAGGATCAGCTGATCACAATTGACCCTCAGCCTGGCACGCAGCTACCATGAGTGCCAAAAACTATCCCTTGACATGTAAACCTATTCTTTAATTATTTACCTTATCTCAATCACGAGTTCTCGCTTCACCAAAATTATACTTTGGGATATTTAAACATTGATTCAACCTTTTAATCAAAACAAATACTGTTAAACAAAACCAAGTAGCTCACCCATCCCCATTGTTTACTAGTGACCCAGATTTAAAACATTGCCTCCTGCCCTGAGATTGTGTTTCTCATCGGTAAACACACATCTTAACCCAAATTGTACTTTGATATATAAACACCATTTCCACTTCCAGTCAATAAAAGTTATATCTGCATATGTGCATTCATGTGGATGTGTGTGTGTATACCTGTCTCTATTACATGGATGCAGATCTTACCTGGAAGTGGGAATGGATAAACCATGGCAACAGGTGGTAGACAAATACCTCAATGTATTCTGAGAAGAACTAGGTGCAATGAAAGGAGTGAAAGCCCACATTCAGGTACCAAAAGGTACAACACCTGATGGTCAAAGGAAACTGAGCAACTTCAGACAGCAGGTTCCATTGTCCCTGTGACAGATTCAGTGTGGGCAGCACCCATTGTTCCTATAGTAAAGACAGATGGAAGAATTGGGATATGCAGGGATAACAAAGTCACAGTGAACCAGGCTTCAAAGCTTGATAACTACCCAATCCCAAAAACAGAAGATCTGCTGGCTAAAATCGGAAGGGATCAGCAGTTCACCAAGCTGGATTTAAGTGTATTTCGCCAGTTGCTGCTAGATGAAAAGATTCACAAGTACACAACAATTAATACATGTAAGGGCTTTTTATGTACTCCAGACTACCTGTCTTTCATCCACCCCAGGTATTTTTCAGAGGGTGATGGAAAACCTGTTGGCAGGGATTATGCATATTGCAAGGTTGAGATTGAAGAGAGACAAATGTATATTCATGGCAACAGAGGTTGTGTACTGTGGACACAAAGTCATGGCAAAAGAGATTCACTTTGGTGAAAGCAAACATGCAAGCAATAATAGAAGCACTAAAACTGTAAAATACCAGCCAGAAGTCCTATTTAGGTATGATAAACTTTTACCATAAATTTCTATCATGGCTGTCAACAGTAGGTAAGAATGAACCATGGAATTGATCTTCCAGACAGGAGCAGGCATTTCACAAATCCAAGGAACTGCTAACATCCACAGAATTGTTAGTACACTATGAAGGAAATAATCCTGGCATGTAGGATGGAGAAGTGAAGTCCATTGTCTATGGTTCATGCACCACAGCAGTGACAGATAAAAATTATACACAGATTGATAAAGGTCTTGCTGTAGTATATGGGGAGAAGAGATTTCACCAGATATTGTATGGGCATCATTTCACCATTGTGACAAACCATAAACTGTTATTGCGACTATTTGGAGAAACAAAATCTATACCACCCCTAGCATCAGGATGCATTCAAAGATGGGTATTCACATTGTCAGCCTATGAATATACTGTGTGGTACAGAAAAGGATGTGATATGTCAAATGCCAATGCTGTTAGTAGGATACCATTGAAAGTATCTTCCACACCCATTCCAATTCCAGAAAAAATAATCTGTTTAGTGAACTTACTTGATGTTGATGAAAAAATATTAAAAGTTGGACTCAATGGGACCCAGTAATGACCTTTGTTTAATCTGGATATCCAGGTAGAGCAGTGGAGGAGGCCATCAAACCATACTTCTCGTATAAAGATGAAATAATTGTGCATAAGGGGGCCCTATTGTGAGGACAACATGTAATCATCCCAGAACAAAGAAGAAAAATAATACTAGAGGAGCTACATGACATGCACCCAGGGATTTGTAGGATGAAGGCATTGGCCTGAAGCTATGTGTGGTGTCTAGGGATGGATAAAGACATCGAAATCCACATTCAAAATTATGCAGTATGCCAGATACATTGCAAAATGCCCACAGTAGCTCCACTGCATCTTTTGGAAATCTTACAGAAACCCATATCCATTTGGATTATGCAAAGGGAGAATGTTCCTTATCATTGTGGATGCCTACTTCAAATGGTTAGATGTACATTCTATAAACACAGTAACTGCAAACACTACTATCGGGAAATTGTGCCACACCTTCACAGAACATGGTCTGCCAGACAAGTGTATGATGGGTAATGCCACCTGTTTCACTAATGCAGAGTTTGAAGAATTTATGATCAACAATGGGATAAAACATATCACCTCATCCACATGTTATCTGACAATGAATGGTCAAGCAGAGAGGGCTGTATAATCTTTTAAGGAATCCTTGAAAAAGGTGCAGGAGGGAAATATAGAAACATTTGCATGTAGAATACTTTTACAATATTGCATCACTCCAGATACAATCACAGGAATGTCACCAGTGGAACTGTTAAATAAAAAGAAGTTTACAAGACTCAGTAGAGTCCAACCCAATCTACAACTGCATATGTATGGGAAACAAGAGATGATCAAAGAAAGGCATGATCAACATGCAAGACCCATAGATTTCAGGGAAGGAGATTTAGCCTGGGCACATATTTTCAACAGCTGGAAGAGATAGCTCCTAGGAGTAATATAGAAAGATCAGGACCATTCTCAGTACATATGGAGTTATCTAATGGACAGATAGTCAGACAACATATCAACCATATATGGGAACATCAGCCAGTAATAATAGGTAAGTGTCCAAATATTAAAGACTCAAGGCCCATAGGGGACACAGAGTCAACCCAAACTACAGAACAAGGACCAGGGAGTATTCTTACAGATTCCAGTGAGACACCAGTAGTAACTGCTAGCCATTCAACAAGCAGAAGCACTCACCCACCTGAGCCTAAACTGCAGGGACAGCTGGAGACCAGATACCCCTGCAGGCAGCATAGCAAGCCCTTGTACCTGAAGGATTAAGCCCTGTGTGTAACAGAATTGTAAGCAATAGTAACTACCAAAAAGGTGAACAATTTTTTCTTTTCTTCATGATGTATATAGCAAATGAACTCCTATTATCAGTCCCATCACTAATCAATAAAAAGTTGTTACTTTACTTCATGTTGTAGAAAAAGGCTGCATGCCATACTGAATAAACTATATTAAACCCTATACAACTGACTCCATGTTGATAAGTGGATGTAACACTTTGCTTTTCATAAACTTTTTCCTCTTCAAATACCTTTCCCAAGTGAATTTGTGTGAAAGAGAATGCAATAGACTAAGCTGAAAATTTGTCTTTCTCTGTTAATAGCCATTACACTATCTGTATATTTGTTCAGAAATTATTCTGTTTTCATTTTATTGAAAGTAGCATATCTGATTCAAAATGCCTGTATTACATATATATAAATAGATAATATCTTTTAATAATATAGACTTTACAATTAATTATTATACAATTAATCTAATTAATTATTTAAACTAATTAATTATTATACAATTAAACCTAATCATACATGGTAAATAGGTCCCCTGTGGATGATGAAATTCCAAGTAAATAGTAAACTATATATACTAGGTATGTTCAAGAATTTTCACTGGGGAGTGGGGCATAAAATTATTTAAAGATTTTATGCTTTCATGTTCCTATCAATGGCAATACATTTTCTATTCATATCTTCCACCTAAAATTTAAAGTGGGAAGAGAAGCAGAAATCCATGAAGTAGTCATTTGATGATTCATACATTGATAGCTTTGAGGAAATTTATATTGAATAAGAATTTATTTACATTTGAAAAAAAAAAAATTAAACAATAATAATAATAATAATCTTTATATATTTTACTCCTCTGAAACACAATTTAATTCTTAATTTAATAAAAGCTTTGAAAATGAAAGTTTTGCTGTTTGGGTCAACTGTGGATAAGCATGTGGAAGACTGAGGTGGTGAAAATTTGACCTTGTGGAGATACTCAACTTGTCCACAAAGAAAAAGAAAAGGAAAAAAGGAAAAAGATAAAGTGTAAATCCAAATTTTTTATATTCCAGAATTTGTTGAAGTGTTTTACTGTCCTAATATCTGGAACAGAAGAGATAGATTCATACCTTTCCCAACAATATTTGCATGTACATGAATGTAAGGAACTCAATTGGAATTCAAACTTGGCCTTCTGATTTCTCATTCCAAGCCACTATCAAATTATCTACACATCCTCAGGATACTGTATCTTATAAATAATTTTCAATAAAAAGAAATTTTTATTTTGTCTGAAATTGATTAATTAACAGAATATGTTTTAGTAATATGTCATATTATAATTTGAATATGCATAATGTGTTCATTTTGCCAAATCTTAATTTACATTGATTTTTTAAGCTTTTCTTCAAAAACACTACAAGTAAAAATGTGGGTAATGGGGTCCTCACAGTTGGCGATTTGGATAGTAATAATTTCCTTACTCTTGTAAACACTTCAAATTACATTCTCTTATTTGTCTTACAAGGGTCAAATATATTTATTCTTGATCTTTAATGATGAGACTGTTATTCAAAATAAAAAGACTGTTCTTCATTGAACAAATTCTTTCATTCAATATAAAAATGCCTTTATTCAAAATAAAAGATACTTTTATTCAAAGTAATGGAATCATTATTCACTATGGTAAAGATGAGAATTCAAAGTAAGGCCATTAATAAAACAAAAAAACACTTTTGACTTCTTTTTACAAAGTATTTTTGGCCCATTTGTGATATAGGAAAGTAAAAAAAAAATTTTTTTTATTGATACTAACATAGACGTATTATAATATTGAAGCTTTGGTCAAACATTTTTCATAACATTCTATCATGTAAGAATAAAAACCATCAACAATCATGCAAAAATCCTTCAAAATACAAGTAAGCTTGTTCTTTAATTGAATAAATCTTCCTGAACAGCAGAAAGTTTTGCTTTCACATAACTGAAAGATATTTTCTGTTGTGTTTAATATTGTAAGGTAGCAAAAATCTAACAGACAGTCCATTACTTGTAATTGCATTTCGCACAAAGACATACCAAAACTATATATACATATTTACACATATACTATGTAGAGAAAATATGTCACATATATTTACACAGCAAGGAAACTGAAAGGAGAACAAAAATATAGAGTCTTACATATAATATGGAGATTCTTTTGTGTTTCTAGAGAAGCCATGTTTAGGATTCCAGATTAATAGACCGGATTCTTCTACTATGTCCCAAGTGAGAACATATTCCATAAACTGGAAACAGTGTGTCTTGGGTTTCCCAAATTTAGGACTGCTAAGTGGAGATTTCTATATCTGGGGAAGATATATTCCCAAAGGGAAGCAGTGCCATGAACTTTTAATCAGCTGAGAGACACAGATTTAGACTCAGACTGGACCAAGAGGCCAGGGCTAAACAAATAACTGCTTTGTTTAGTTCCTGTAAAAAAAACTAAATGACTAGCTACTTTCGTCATTGTATGAAATGACATTACTAAGTGGCTGTCATGTGACCTACATGACTTATCCTGACTAAAGGAAGATAATCACCTCTGTGTCCTTACAGTGCTTTCAAAGGATGAAGTTGTTGGCAGTAGAGGTCAGTATTGATGTTTGATTATTGTTTAACAGTTCATAATAGAAGATTTCTTGAATATCTCACTGTTCACTCAAAATGAACAGCTTTGGATAAAGTTCTCCTCTTGGTTGCTGAGCGGGGGTCTGTTTCCTTGACTGATCCACTGACAATGGTGTTTAACATTATGGCAAAGGATCCATTTCTCATCACCAGTAACAAGCCTGTCCAAAAAGGACACTTAAAATTGTTGTGTAAACAATTACATACAGCAATCAACATGTTGTTGGCAATTCTCTGGAAACAGGTCATGCAGGACCCATTTTCCAACAACTGAAACCTTTTCAATTCCTGTAAGACTGTTGTATAAATAACAGGGAATTTCCCGCTGACTTCCTTAACCATAATGGCAGGATTTGCTGTAACAGCAGCTTCCAAATCCTCTGAATAAAGTCCTTTTGGATTACCTTTCCCTGACTTGTCCTATAGACTAAAATGACCTGTTTTAAAACAGGAAAACCACCTCCCACAACTTCTTTCACTCAATGCATCAGCCCCATAAGCACACTGGATGAATCTAACTGCTGAACTTGCATTGACACATTTATGAAACTCATAGAGTGCAACATTTCTAATGTGTACTTTAGTTGGGACAAAAATAGGAACAAGTTTCAAACTATATTATGAATAATATTCTTAAAATCTGAAAGAAAAAGATATAAATTACTCATAGTAGCATTGCTAAACAACATGGAAAGATAATACTTGAATAAATTTTATTTAACATTTTCACCTCAAAATTTGGATAGAACTTCTATTCCAACCTGATCACAGTTTCTATAAATACATAATCTTTAATTCAGGTGTAAACAGATCAATATCTATAATTATTTCATATGTTTGGTCATCAAATAAATATTGAGTTGTCTTGATAATATCTGGAAGTCAAAGATAATATCTACTCAATCATTTATAATACAGAAAAATAAATATGGCAAGAGAGAAGTTGAAAGAACAAAAATTAAGCTTTATTTTCTAAAAATGTAAATATACTAACATTGTATAAAAATGTGTTGCACACCTTCTCTCTGACACTAAAAAAGAAAAGTAGGGGATGTTGCAAAAGGCTGTTTCTACTTACAAGTTAGTAGAATATCTTTTCTCTCTGATGCCTGTCACTCTGTAAAAAAAGTTCAGTTTATGAGGATATGTTGGAAAAATAATGCTTAACCTTAGATTTGTACAGGTTAAGATTGTAGTAGTTGGGAACACAAAATAGTGGCTATTGGGGAAAAGCTGTACAAATGGAACTCTTTTCTTGCTAATGGTATATGAAGGGAATAGGGTTAATCCATCTCAGTGTATATGGCATGTCCGGTTTTGGATGTGAAGGTCGGAACTTGTGGCACTCTGGGATGTAGCATGTCAGAACATTTGCCATTTACCATGGAAATAGTGACAGAGTAGAAAAAGGCTTGTGATGTTTCATCTGTGGGATAAGGTTGGAGTGAGGAAAATAATTCATGACTCACAAGGTTGTGAAGATGTTTCTGAATTCTATCAAAACTGGAAAATGAGAACTGGAGATCTTGTGGATGTTAACAAGGTCATAGGTTTTGTGTGTATTTTTAGGTGAAGGTGAGTGTTCAATATATAAACAAAGAAAATAGAAGGAACATACAAAAGAACTTTAGTTTCTACTACAGATGTTTATTTTTTTATGTTGACTGTTGAAACAAAGTTAAATCTCTCTTGAGTATGTCCGTTTTCCATTTTAGTTCAGAAATAATCTATTGGAAGTAAAGATAAGAACAGATAAAGATGGTCAGGCTCAAGTCAGCCTTGCACTGAATTGGGATGGACAAATTTCTACTTCATAAGTAGGGCTGCTAAAAACACATCCAAATGATCTCGGAAAGTGGAAAGGAAAATATTCTGTCCTTTTAAGAAGTAGGAGAGTCATAAAATTGCACATGTGACCAGAAATCCTTTCTGGTTTCTTTATAACTTGCATCATGGGAAAATTAATTAATTAATTTTTTTATTCTTTATTATTGGCTTTATTTAATTTTCCCACAAGCTCCAGCCCAGATATGACAGCAATATTCTATTTTTTGGTCTGATCAGGCTCTTGTAAATATCAGACATGTAAGAACTTATATGAAGTTCAGTTATATAAAGAAATAACTTTTGATCCTTGCCCAAATAAGGAGACAACATTTCATACTTCATTTTTTGTCACAGTGATGGCAAATAATTCCAATAACTACAGTTAATTTTAATTTTCTGAGTTTGGTAAATTCTTTCAATAATTGGATTTAAAACATAGATATATTCTTCTGATGAGAATTATCACATTTACTCTTGGCCATTTTTGATCTGTTCTGTCTTGTTAAGCTAGACCATTGAAGGAAGACTCATGTATTTGCTGGAGTGGTACAAGGAATGAACCATTTTCCCAGCATCTTTAACAATGGATCGTATATAAGAGTTTCACTTGAGATCTGGAGTGAACTTGAGTCCCAATAGACATTCAAAGTAAGAATTCTCATCAGAAGTATATAACTATTCATCATGACTGGAGAAAATTCAGGATTTTATCAGTAATGATGAAAGATTATGAGTTTTGCTTTGGGGGTATTGAATGTTACAAGCCAGTTCTTTCCCCATTGAGCTGTATGAGCAAGGTTAGAGGAGAGATTTGCTGCTAGGCTCAGGCTGTTGCAGAGGAGTAGATTATTAGGAAAAATATGTATATATCAGAAGGTATTATTTGTGTTGGCTGTGTGAAAATAAACTTCTCCACAAACATTCAACTTTGGGTATGGTATAAGTTCATCAATGACAAAGCATAAAACAAACAATATTTCTTTTTAGAAAAACAAGAATAAAGCATTTATATAACAAATATATACAACATGAGAATGAGAATGTTTTCAGGACAGATAGAGAGTTTGTTCAGTGTTCCTGTCAATAAGAGGATTTTCAAAGAATTAATCAATTCAAATTAATTAATATTTGACATCATAAATTTCTGTCATAGTTTGATATTGAAGAAGAGTTGTTTCCCTTTAACTGTTGAATATTGAATATATATTTTTATTATGGAAACTAATAAAAAGATGGAGGTTTAAATATTACATGAATAAAGTTGATTCAACAAATGAGTAAAGTCTTTTGAAGAAAGTAAGTTCTGTTCTTCCTGGAAAGTTTGTCGTAATTAAAATTGGTAAATGAAATGTTGGTTGATATCAAAAGTTGAATTTTGTGATTAAAAGATGAACTTTTGAACTTATAACTTTTGAGTAAATTGTGCATTAAATATTAAGAATCTTTTGGCTGTAAGATAGTTGACTCGAAGTAAGTTTGCATTAGGTTATGTTCAAAGTTGCTTTTTGAATAAAATGTTTGTTTTGACAAACTGTATGCTCTTTGAATAGAAATCTTCTTGTCTCGATAAAAATTGTAGATGTTAAAATTGAAGTGTAATTTGTTGGTGAGTGAATGAATTTGAAGTTTGGGATATGTTAGGAAATCTAATATAGAAACTTCAAAGATTTGAATGGCGTTAATTTGTTTGGAGAATTGTTTGATGCTCACTGTTAGAAGTTGATAAGTTTCTGTTGTTGTAGTTGAAGGAGTGAATAAGATGAGTTAAGAGATCTGCAATGTTCGTACATATGTGTGTGTGTGTCCCATAAGGGACAGATGCAGGCTCTTCCCTGAACTAGATTGTTGTGGTTCTGAGAAAAACAGAGGAAAGAGGAGGAATTGAAGATGTTGCTAAGTATTTATAATGTTGTATGTCACATGATAGGCTCAAAACACATAGACAGATTTTTGGCAGTGAATTTATTTTAACCATGCAGACATAGAAGAAAGCATGATATTAGGATTAATCAACCAATCAGAAGTCAGAGAAATATCAAAGCTCTGTGATCCACTTTGGTGTTTAGTTTGTACAAAAATTGATGTCGAAAGAAAATGGTAACAGAATGCTAAAAGGTCATATAGATTTTTGGAGGTGCACCCATAAACTGTAGTATTGTCTGCATATATATTTACTAATGATCTGAGAAGTACTTAAAAGTAAGGATTGGGTTGTTCAAACTCAGACATAACAGCAATGCTCCATTTTTGGTCTAATCGGACTTTTGTAAAGATAGAGCATGGTAGGAGAATTCTGGTACTTTCTGGAACAGTAAAGGGAACCAACCATTTTCCCAGCATTTTTAGGGATGTATCGTCGACCAAACTATATATCCATTTACTGCAGTCAAATTAGCTTCAAAATTAGGTCTTCAAACGTAGCTTAATATGCAAATATATATGGAAATTTTTCTATAATCTTGTAAATAGTCCAGCAAAAGTTATTATTTGTGAATTTGTGAATGAAAGAAATATACATATAAATATATGGCTTATGGCTATATCATGTTGAAACACTGTTTCTTGTACAATCACTGAAGTTAAGCAATGTCAAGCTTGGTCAATACTTAGATGAGTGACCACTTGAGAATACCAGGTGCTGTAAGCTTGGATGTGCGGGTGGTATAAAGGGTTTATAAACATATCACAATAAAACACCAGTTCTCGTATGATCACCAAAGTTAAGCAACATCAAGCCTGGTCAGTACCTAGATAGGTGACTGTTTGGGAATACCAGGTGCTGTAAGTTTGGGTGTGCAGAGGATATAATCAATAACAGCTCAGAAATGGAAATCAAAGAGCTGACTTCCAATTCCAGTTGGATTCGTTATATTCACATGTGGAAATACCCAGGGAAAGGTGTGAATCCACCGCTTCTCCTTCAAGCTATGGGTTAATTAGTAGGACTTCCATCAGTAAATCATTATGATCTCAAAAAATTTATACAATGCAAAAATATTTTCTGGCTTTAAATAATCTGCAAAAGGTTGATAATTCATAAAAACAAATCAATCAATTATATAAATATACATATAATGTTCTTATAAATAAAAACAAGTATTATTCAGAATGTAGTAAAATTTTTACAAAATTGATTTAATTATAATTATACTTAGAGCTTTGATAAGTGATATAAGTGTGTGTTGCCTTGCCATTTTTCACCAAGAATATAAATATAGAATCAAAAAATGATAATAGCTAAAAGTTACTGAAAGTTGTAATGAAATACCACTGCATTTATATATATATATATATATATAATTATTAATTAACAAATTGGGGACTTCAGAAGACCATGGTAATATTTTATATTTCATGAGAGTGATAAAATTTGGTTTTGCTTCGTCAGACCTTGCGGTTTCAAAACAATGAATGGATTCAAAAATTCTTCCAGGAATCAACCAAAAAATGAAATGAAAAACAAGATTAGCAGAAGTTGTGTTTTAAGGTAGTTACATTGAGTAGGAAGGGGAGGAAGGCGGTATATGTCTCTAGGAGATATGATGGTTGTGGCGTTGGCCTCTCATTCATCAGACAAGAGAAAGGAATAATGAGGAGAGGCAGGGAACAGAAGAGAGGAAGGGAGAAATTAGAGATCTTGCACAAATCCCCATACCCACATACATACACATTTTTTATATACACATATAATTACACTTACACATATGTGCCTACGTACACACATTCACTTCCATCTTCACATATATGTGTTTTCATGTAAATGTGTCTGCCCATACATATGTATACACACACATATAGACCCATATTCATCTATTTATCTATTTGTATTCATAAACACTTATGCACATATTTGACTAACACATTTCTAAATCAGTACTTAGATAATATGTAAGATGTCCTCAAATACATTACTAATCATGTGGCTATAAAAGGGCACTTAAATATGTTTTCATCAAGTGACCCCAGATATATACACAAAGCTTAATCTATGCCCCTACTTATGCGAGAATACAACATACAGTACACGAATACTCACGTACCTATTTACACAGATGGGTGTACATATGTTTGCATGTACAAGAACTGTCCCAACACAGATACAAAAGCAAAGAAGTACCACAGTATGCTTGTGCATACATGTACATGAAGGAGAGAGATATGTGAGTGTTAGATGTCCAGGTGAGAGGGTTTTTATAAAGTGAGGTCACATGTGATGAAAGGATGGGGATATCCACAAATGATCATAGGTGGTAATTCTGCATACACATATACATACACATGTGCATACATACATACATACATATATATATATATATATATATATATATATATATATATTATAATTATTTTTTAAAAATATGATTCCATCACTACATAAGAGTTCTCATGTTTCAAAAACAGGAGCTAAAAACTTCAATTTAATTATAAAAATTAAATTGAATTAAAGTATCAAGCTCTGTTTCATCTTCAAGCAAAATTTTTGGAATAACTAATCTTGAAATTTATGCAGCTTTATGAACATATTCATTCATAATATTAATTACTATGGAAATGGCTGAAGCAATTATTTTAATAAGGGGTGTAAGAGATAACATTGTATCAACATATTAGTTACTTTTGTAAAGAGGTCATGTCAAGGTAGGGTTGGTGTGTCTATTTTAAAGCGAATGATGATATTTATTAGACGCATATCGTCTAGTCTGTTTTAGCAACAGAGTTATTGGCATTATTGTTACGCCGTTAAATGTCTAAAGATTTTTTTTTCTAAAAGTGTTGTTTGTATATAAATGCGTCATATTGAACTACAATTTGTTTTTTTGACGACTTCATAAAAGGTTTTTTATCTTATGATTGGGTTAAGCTTTTAAATGATTTAATAGACTATGAAAATTTTAAAATTTTTTAGATAATTATTTAATGCAAAAATTTGTTCATGTTGGCAAAAAACCATTAACTCATGTCTATGGTTTAATAAATTTTCATTTTTTAGAAACTTAATATTGTGTAGTTTTTCATGTAAGCATAAAAGGCATGGGTCATCCCAGGTTTTACAAGTTCTTGTTCTATTTATTATTTTCCATTTTACTTTTGGTGTTTTATTCATTTCTTTTAAACGTCAAAAATATTTGGATAGGGGTGTCTGATTTCTATTTCTAATATTATTGAAGGAGCTTTTGTGTTGTATCCATCTAATTTTAAATTCATTTTTCATGGAACCTATATATATCATTTCAGTGTTAGGACTCTCACTGGATGAGATAGTGCATTAGTATACTGCAGATTTTATGCGGCATTTATTTTCCAACAGGCAGTCTTCAGGGTTTCTACAATCACATAATTTTTCATTATTTTTGTCTAATTTTAGTTTAGGGTTTTTATTAATATTAATAGCATGTGTATCATTCCAGGATTTTATTATTGTTTTTTATGATTCTTTCTAGATTTTCAGTGCAACTGTAGCTTAATTTTAAGGTGTTTTTATTAAAGATCTTGCTAAGTCTGCTATTAGTAGGAAAGTGTTTTTCAATTAAAGCTAGGAATTTTTGTTCTAGCTTAATACTAACCATTTGATTGAATGGAGAGGTATACCAAATGATTTTTCTTTTCCTGTTTTTCTTCTGGTTAGTACTATTGTTTCTATAATTCTTGGATACATTTAAAACAAGATATTTTTATTCTCATATTGCTGCACATACCCCTATCAACTTGGATCTCATTCTACAAAACCTGAGACACTAGCCATTACACTAGGTTATTTGTCATTTATTTATTGTTCTGTTCAACATCAAAGGCAGAACTTGAAATACATTGAATGTGATAAAAATGTACTAAGCTAAATTAAAAGGATGTCACAAAGAACTATTTGAACTGATAGGTAAACTTGACATATTTGGAAAGGATATTAGAATAATCCAGAGCTATACTGGCAGCAAACTGCCTGGATACAAAAAGAAAATGAATTTAGTAAATATACAAAAATAGAAAGGACTGTAAAACAAGGATGTTACCAGACTTATTCAATCTATACAGCAAGGTGATTCTGAGAGAATTAGAAGTCCTACAGGATTCATTATTGGTGATCATAATCTTAACAACATAAGATATGCAGACAACACAGTGTTGATAGCAGTCATAGAAAGGAAACTACATTCCTACAGAATGTAGTGAAGGTAAACAAGAAGAAAAGACTAAACATCAATTGCAAGAATATAGAATGTATAGTTGTTAGTAAAAGAAACAACTCAACATGCAAATTACAAAATGGAGATAATAAAATCAAACAAGTACAAAAATTTAAATATCTGGTAAATGTTTTTAACAGATAACAGAAAGTGCAACATTGAAATCCAAAGGTGTATTGGGATAGTGAAACTTATCTTCCAAAAGCTAAGCAAAGTATTAAGAAACAGGAAAATTTCATTAGAAACAAAGAAAAGAGTACTGAACTGTTATATAATATTAGCCTCCCTATATAGCAGTGAATCTCCTTGCAGATGAAGAAGAAACTTGAAGCAACAGAAATGTGGTTCTACAGAAAGATGCTGAGATTATTATTGTTATACTCTTCTTCAAATTAGATCTCTTTCTGATTCGTTCTAAATGTCGGCCAGGTGGGAACACTCAGAAAGCGAAATCAAAAGTAAAAAATGTTGTCCCCTGCACAGTTATTCTATGGTTAGTTTTGGGACCCTGGTGTATATTTTTGACATATTTGTTTTTGAATATTCAAGAACTTTTTAAATTTTTAGTTATGAGTTCAATTTACAATGTAAGTATAACACTCAATATAGTTGCAGTATAAACCAGAGGTGAGCACTGTGGGTGTTGAACAAGCATAAATTGCCTGAGCAGGCGTCTGCAACAGGGATCGGCTAACTGCCTTAGTAGACAGGCATATTTAAATACAAGCAGTCATCCATCACCACTATAATTATAGATTAGACCCTTTGTTGTATTAACTGATAGTGGTTGACTCATATTGAAGCAAAGCAAGAAACAAATTAGATAGATGATAAAATATTTTTGTGAAGCACTCTACTTATTTTTTTTGAACTAACTGAAAAAATACAGGTACAGAAAATCTGGTGCTGGTAGCAAGAGGTAAAGGTCAATGATAGTTCACGCAGTATCAGAGCAAGAGGCGGGTGGCAGTAGATTTCAGTAGCAGTATCTTAATTTTAGTTTATCCTGACACTCTTACTTTGTGTCCATCAAGTTAATCAAACTGAATCTTTATCTTATTGCTTATCTGTATTAAGACCTAGTTGAAATTTTTTAGCTAAAACCCTTTGGTGAACCGAAATGTAAAATCAAGTAAAACATGAAAATAAAATATATAAACAAAAAATAAAAGAATTCAAATTAAAATAAGGTATTTTCTTTCTATTAAAACCCATATATCTTACTCTCTCTTTAAGCTTCTCTCTCTATACTTCTTTCTCAACTAATGAGAAGGCAATCTTCAAATAAAAAAAGGAAGAAGAACAAAAGACTGAACTGGAACAAAAAACAGCAGACATTTACTGAACCAGAGTTTAGTCATTGTGACTGGAAATCTACCAAAATAAGAGAGGCGCCACACATAATTATATAAAAATATGAAAAAGAAAGGAATGCTGGAAAATAAAATGATTTTTGCCAATCAAAAAAATTAATACAAAGAGACTTTTGATGTTAGCTGAAACCAAGCTTTGTGCCAGTAGTCTGGAAGCCTTTTTAAAAAAGGATCTAAACAGTCAAAAGACAGAAGAAGTTCTATGAAGAAGTTAAACTGTCATCTGATTAAGATATTTTTCACCCTTCTTCTTAGAGCTGAGAAAAGACAGTAAATTGATGCTACACCAATTTCTAAGATGACAACTACTACCAAAATTTGATTTCTAAACTATTAACTACCGAGCTGAAATTGTTTGCTTTATTTCTGAAGTTCTGATAAATAAATACTAAGGACCCTCCAGCACTATGCCAAAACCTGGATAAAAGTTGTAAAAAAAATGTTATGGAATCTTTTTCCATAACATTTTTCTTACAACTTTTATCCAGACATGGTTAAATCAAGGTTTAAAATAATAGTGATTTACATATAGCAATACAGACTAACATCTCAACAACATTTATTAACTTTAAATGCTTGGTGTTATGCCTGCATTTATTGCTTAAATAAAATTTCAATAAAGATAAATAAATACATTTCCCCCCAAATGTGGGTACTTAAAATCTTTTGTGAAATCATCTCCAACACCATCAAAACTCTTAGCTCACATTTAAGTTTTTTGAATAAGGTTTGATTCAATAAATACATTGTCAAAGGTCCCAATTAGTTTTTATAAATAAAAAATAAAATATTATTTGGTATGTTCTTTGAATGATTATCTATTAATTCTATTTTGTTTTGTCATATGACTTACAAATTATCATATATATATATATATATATATATATATATATATATATATATATATATATGATTAATACAAATATAAAATTTGTCATTTAGCTGATTGATGCTATATTCAAAACCATCAATCAGCTAAGTGACAAATTTTATATTTGTATTAATCCTATTATGCTCTATTTCTGATATTGAGCACTTTATTGCTAAAACTGCTTGCCTTAAATGTCTTTTCTTTCAGATTTCCACTGACTGACACCATTTCTGGCTTTACATTATCTTTGTTATTGCTATTATAATATATATATGTTGTGATGGGCTTTGTATGACACCTGTTTTTGTGGTTAGTAAAATATCCAGATATATGTCATAACAACAAAGTGAGACATTTATATATAAATATAGAAGGATTTATTATTGGAAGGTTTGGTTGTTTTAGTAGATAAAAGTTCACGTAATGTGGTTGTTAAATGTTCTGATATTTATGCTGTCTTGTTGAATGAGTGAATTATTTTGTTGTGATAAGTCTATTATTAAAAGTCATATTCAATATAAGGAAGTAATATGTGAATAAAACTTATCTTTAGTCTTCATTCCTGTTGAGGTCCATTTTCACATGCTCTCATGGTGAAAGGTTGTTGAATGAAATTCTAAATTTTTCGCCAGTAGGGCATTTTTCTTTTTTACTAGGAAATCATGGGAAATTAGTTTTTTTTTTATTTCTTGTGATCACATGATCACTACACACACACACACACACACACATATATATACTACACCAAACTTTATTTTGTGGATACCCATGTTTGAGATATGTCCTGTTGGTTTAAACATGGCGAATTATGTCTCCTACCTGCACATTTGATACACTTAAATAAAATGTGCTCTCCAGCAGAATTCAAACCTGTATCCCCTTTATAAGAAAAAAATACATACAAACACATAATCACATGTACAATGCCAAATGATCATTGGCTAATAAATCACTAATATATTTTCTACGGGCAATTTACAAATTGCAGTAATGCGACAATTTTGGAATCACTTTATTTTTAAATAGTCAAATTTGTGCACTTTTGGGAGAAGTGGCTCACAGAAGCTTCCTTAAGTCTCCTCAAAGCTTGCTCGCTGATTAATTGATACCATCCAATCAGATTGTTTGCATATGTAGAATAATTTTTCCCATGCAACAAATCGGGGCCTATAGTCACTTATTTAAGCCAAGATTTTTCTCATCTCAATTAGTGAGACCTTAACTGCTAAACGAATCTATGACAGTTGGAACTCCAGTTCTAACCACACGCCAACCTTCTCACTCACACACACACACCCACATGCTGATGATAATTTGTACACCTTCACTAAAACCTTCTTTTGACAAAACAATACTTTTCAACAGTAATATCACAAGAACAATCATATCATGAAACACTTATGAACATTTATCCAGTGAACTTTAAACCAAATAATTATCTCTCACTGAACTCTTAAATTGCAGTCAAAGAGAGGCAACTCTTGATTAATTCAACCTTTCTTACTTAAATGCATGTTTTCTTTCACATTGTTGTTTGATATTGTACATCTTGTTAATATACATATATTCTATGTGCAACAATGTCTTGTGGTTATTCTTCTTGCGTGAGTCCTGTTTTCTTATCAAAGTTAAATTAATGTGGTGAAGTCCACCACATGATACTATAGACAATAAATTTGGCCTTTACTTATGTATTAACCCAACCATATATACCATAGTCCAATCCCCTTTTGACGAATGTATACCCTATTGTTCAAATCATCTCAAAAGTTCATATCTGCTCACTTTTATTTTGTATCTGGAATTTATACAAACCAATTTCACAGTAATCAATGAATTTTTTATCTGACATTATGTTCATTCTTCAAAAGGATAACTGAACCTTGCTGGTCTGTGATGCCCTCTGTGACTGAGCAGTTTAAAGCATGCTGGATCAAAAACTGATTTCCCTATGAAGAGAGATGCAGGTTCAAACACTGCCAGAAAGCTCATATTTTATTAAGTTTTCTCAAGTACACAGCAGGCTGGTAAGATGGAATTGATTATATTTAAAAAAAAACAGGGCACCTACTCAAACATGGGTATCCATAAAATAATATTTGGAGTAGTAGGAAATAATTGATTAATTAGTTGATCTGTATACACTATATATATATATATATATATATATATATATATATATATATATATATATATATATATATATATATCAGTTGACCAGTATAGTAATTCATTTTTGGCATGATTAATTTCAAATTCTTCAAATGACAATTTTCTTCTTTTATGGTAACTGCTGGTGAGAACTCTTTCAATTGAGATAAATCTTTTTTAGTTATGTATCAGTAGGTTCTTAGAGGTAATTTCATTTTTATATGAAATCATATATAAATAATCAATGTGTTTATTTGTTTACACGCAGGACAAATGAATTTTCACTGGTTACACTGGGCCATCAAGCAATGACACTTGTGACGCTAACGTTTAACGGAAAATTCCGATTTATTCCGATAAGATTTGAACCTACATTATGAACTAGGGTTACGGAAAAACCCGAAGATTACCGAACATCCTCCCGTTAATGAAAAACAAGAAAAAGGAAGAAATAAATAAAATAAAAAAAAACCTTGAAGAGTTCCACTGTTAAGTTGTCTGCAAATAGAGACATGGCCTGACGCCGATCGTCTCATTTTGCAGATAACAGGCGCGGCTGCGCTTTATAAATTTAGAATAGACATCTTTAGGGCTGGAAATTTTAGAGAAAAGCAACCGAGCATCCTCACTCGTTTTTCTACTCCATATTAACTGTAAATTGCCACTTATCATGTCTCAAGATGCAAACAGAGGAAGCAAGATATTTGAAACGGTAAGATAAGAAATCCTCAAGCTCAAGTCAACTGCTTTTTTTTTTCTTTTTTTTTTTTTAAAGCCTTTTATTTAAGCGAAAGGACGAGACAAATGAAACAAAACAAAAAACGCTTATTCTAATTCTTTTTTTGTAGCCATATATTTGAATTGTTCTATATTTGTTTTCAGTTCACCCTCCCGATGTCCTTTTCATTAGTGGGGTCATTTTTTTACGCACTACATTAAATGCCTTTTTCTTTATCACAACGATTTATCTGTCATAAAGTATCCAGATCAATAAAGTATCATCCACTGATCATGTTTTATAAACAACTTAATTTCCTTTATTTATAAGTTTGTAATGAATGAATTGTATTTTGTTACGTACACATTGTGTGATCACAAAATGGGGTATCAATTTCTAGTACATATTTATTATAAACTGATCCCCCTTTCCTATGATTTGATTGTCACTAGCAACCGCTTCTTGTCACTGTTGCTAATGAAATGAGTGAGTGTCAAATCAAATCCACCTGTAATTTAATTACAAGTTTTGACTTTTTATTAGAGCTTTTTATGTTAAATAATTTATTTGTCGAAAACAAACTTGATTTGTAATTTTAAAATTCGTAATAAGACTTGTTTTTATTTAAATTAAGACTTGAAGCCTGTCCAGTCAATATTTCCATGATGGCTCGAATTGATAAATAAATTCTTACTGAAAAATTCATTTTCATATTGTATAAAATGCCTTATTTGATTGTCTTATTTATCCTATTAATTTTTTTTCCATGTTTTTAAAACGTACTGACCAGAAAATGTGGCCTTCTAAGTTT
This sequence comes from Acanthosepion lycidas, assembly GCA_963932145.1. Taxonomy (NCBI): domain Eukaryota; kingdom Metazoa; phylum Mollusca; class Cephalopoda; order Sepiida; family Sepiidae; genus Acanthosepion; species Acanthosepion lycidas. Next base: position 80,863,608 of record OZ010585.1, on the reverse strand, counting down.
TAAAAATAATCAATTACATATTAAATCAATTTATTTACTGGTCGCTTTTTTAATTTTGATTTTTAAACCCTGACATTTTTACTCCTGAAACTACCAGAATATGGCATATGTTGATTGATTTTTTAAAAAGTAAACAGATATCGAACGTTAATGATCACTCTGTGCATGACTATACGAACCTAATCTTATGATTTTGTTTATTATTTTTATTTCATATTTCCTTTTTCTTTCTTTTTAAATAAATTTAACACAATGACCAGGTTTTTAAAAACTAAAAAGGAAAAGAAAGCTAAATCCTCAGTTAACTTTTTTGACTATAACTTTTAAAAATATCCCTAATTAGCTTCTGCTTATATTTGCAAATCAGCCTGTAGTGTAAAGTAAAGATAATTATTAAATTATTGTTCAATGAAGTTGAAAGTATCACTCAATTTGACAACAATTCTTTAAAAATAAAAAAATGAATGAACATTGTATTGATTTATTAACATTTGTTGCACATGGAAACTACTCTGACTTGATTTTTAAAATCTTTTCATTTTTTTTTTAAGTTAGTGAGAAAGAAAGAGTAACTTTTTTTTTTATAAAACATAGGATATCTTTTTATTTTCAAGAATCCTACAATAACATGCTTTTAAATTATTATTAATGAATTTGTTCCAGTGATGATGCAATGAAGAAAATGAAATTATATCACAAATGCCTTCTTTCTTTCGTAAAGGGAGTATTTTGAAAATTTGATACATTTTTTTTTAAATCGCTTTTTTTTCTTAGAATGAACTTTAATTTAAAAAAAAAAAAAAAAAAAAAAAGTAACGTTGAACTATCATTAAAGTTTACTTTCTGAAGTATTATCTTTAAAAAAAAATAATACACTAGAATTAAGAAATAAATTAACAGAACATTATTTTATCTTTGTGCAAGAGAAGAATGTGTAACAGTAGTTTTACTTTTAAGTACTACTAACTAAAAAAAAAAAAAACAACACATTCTTCTCTTTGAGCCACCGGTTTAAAATAATTTATTTTATTTTTATATTACAAATAATTCTTACTGAAAACTGTTATTTTCATGAACGACAGAAAATTGGTACATTTTTTTAATGTTGATTCAATCAGAGTATGTAATGAAAATAATATAAAAAAAAAAATTATTGCATGTGCTTTGTTGAGTAAACATTCCAGGAGTAGAAAAGAACAATGAAATCAACACGTACACTCACTACTCAATAAATTGTTTGGACAATAATTTTGGATTTTGAATTCAGTGCTTTTTTTTTTTTTTTTTTTTTTTTTTTAAATCTATAAACAAAACTCTTCATTTTTTCTTTTGTAGTAATGTTAATGAATATAATAATACTGATGCTGTCTGTTTTTATTTTTTAAACGTTGTGCGTATGTGAAAAGAAAAAAGAAAAAACCCATTCGCTTGGGGGAGAAAATATATTTTTTTGAATATTTAATTTGCTCACTTCCTAAAAATAAAATATTTGAAGAATATATTTTTAATTTTACCATTTCTTGTAGAGATCCACACATTTTTTTTTTTTTTTTTTTTTTTGAATATTTACTCGTTCTTTTTGTTTTTTAAGCCGAAGCGCAACAAGTTTGCTTGGTATTTATTTTGCATTCTTTTTTTTTTTTTCTAGCTCCATATTAAAATACTGACTTTTTTGTTCAGGTGAATTATTTTCACTGTGTCGATTATCAATTTTAAATTATTTCATTAGCATTTATTGTGAACTTAAAATTGATTTCTTTATTGTTGGCATCGAATGGTCAAGTTTGATATTTTTTTTTCCCCTCTTAATGTAAATTTTTATTTTTTTAACATGTTTATTTTTCATTTCATTTATTCTGCTAACAGTTTGAGTTAATTTAGAAAAAATTTAAAATGTAACATAGATAATGATTTTTTTAGTTTTTAATGCACTCATTAAAAATTATTTTATTTATGATCGTTGATTAATTCATAATTACCTTCTTTATTTTTCTACAATTTTTCTCCCACTGTCTTTTTTTTATCATCTATTGAATAGATTCTCTATTCTTAAAAAAAAAAAAAAAAAAAAAGCATTTTTACCGTTGTAATCGATAACTACTATCATCCAGAAATAACTTTTTTTTTTTTTTTTTTTTTTTTTTTTATTCAATTGCCACCCAAGGATAAATATTGAATTTAAAGTTTTCACTCGGTAATTAATTAGGCTTTTTAGCGTAAATAATGTTTGTAGTACACTTTTACAGTTATTGCCCAGTTTTTTATTTTGACTTTGATTTTCAACTTCTCGACTTTTAATGTGAGTTGCTATATAACGTGAACATGCCACCTTTTAAAATGGTGAATTGTCAATTTTAGTGTCAGGTGTAGCTTTCTTCTTTTTTTTTTTTTTTTTTTTTTTTTTTTAAATGGATATATTCTCAAGGATTACGGACAAAAAACTGAACAATGAAAGCAAATTATAACAACAACAAAAGCAGCAACCTATTCGTACCCTCTTCTCATTTTCCCCCTGGTGGCGCGATCGATATGTGTCAGGGTCAGGGTTGAGGGATAACGTATTATTAACTTACTCATCTGTGTACGAGTTCTGACGTGTAGATGATGTGTACTTGTGGCTCTGATATTCTTATTAAAAATAGTAGTAGCTCCTTACCTTAAACCTTATGTGGCCTTTTTTATTTTTATTTTTTGTAATAATAATAAATAATGGTATTAGTTTTATACTTTCTGTGCTTCTAGGACCTAGGTTTATTCGAGAAATGAATCTGGCTTATTCTTCATTCAATGTTCGTTCATCAATTTTTAAACACTACTACTCTAAGCAGAAACAGATTCTTAAACAGAAAACCTGTCTACTTTCCCTACTAGTTATTAATTCTTGGACGGAAATATTTATTTTAAAATCAAAGACAATATTGGTCAATCAGTATGATTGACTGTCCGGTCTTCATTTCACTCCAAGCAAATTAATAAAGTCATTAAGATGCAAGGGGTTACTGAGTGTGTTAGATAATATGAGAAAAACTACTATTAAGGAGAGAGGACAATAAAAGAACAAGAATTAAGAAGACAAAAGATGATGATTGACATTGCATTAAAATTTTTGAAGATCAAAGTTAACTGGAAAGCAAGAAGCTGGAAGAAAGTTCCACAAGTGAGAAGTGTGATAGAAGAAACTGTTAGCATAGAACTCGCATACATGTCATTTCAACTGCAAAATTATGAGACCTTATTACCAGTCCAGTACAAGAAAAATTGTCTAGCATGACATAGTGAAGCAACTTTCTTAGCTGCAGACTTAATAATTGATTCAATATACCCTTTCCACTTCATATCAGCTGAAAATGTTAGTCTAAGAAGGCACAATCAGTTACTCTCCAGGAGGTTAGTATCAACTATGCTCGTGGAAGGTAAAAGGGGTTCTCTCAGATGATTATAAGAGAGCAGTTTTGTTTTTGAGGCATTAACATTAACAGCCCACTGTTTGTAATAAATAAAAATACTGCTATATGTAAATATAAGCTTCCCAATTAATGTGCATTGCTATTACCTTGTTTGAAAATGATACACACTAAATGTAGTTTAAAATATTCTATTTGCAAAATTTAAATGTGTAGTCCTGTGTTACTTGCCTAGGAATTAATATGTAATGTTTCTTTGCAGTATATGCCAGGAATGTGAACAGATGATTACTTAATATAAATTTTACAATATATTGAATTATCTTTACCTACAATTAGCAGGACAAGTAAAAAAAAAAATCACAAATACCAAAAAATGATTCAGCAACAAGTTTCTATCTTCATCATTCTCATTTTTATGAAGGGTATGCAGAGATGCTTTCCCAAATCTGTCAAATGATCAAGCATCAGAATTTTTCTTGGAGTCCCTTAGTTGGACTGAGAACTTTTCAATACCCTCTCAAATTACTTGTTTAAAGCTGTATCTGCTATTAATATTTTATGATTTTAATATGGATCATGTTACTATTGCACTGTTACTAGTTTTTATACATAAGTGGAAGCTAATTTGTTACTACTCTCTTTTCAAATTATGAATAATTATCAAAAGTTTATTTATTTTAAAATTTTTTTTATTTTTTTTTTTTTTTAGTTATTTCATCTGCAGCAAAGTTTATTTCTTGAGATGAAGTCCTACCCATTTCTAATCCTCCATTATTGCCTGTTATTACATTTATTAGTTACATTAAGTTCAGCTAGAATTACCTTTAGTGTTGGAATTTAATTTGAGCACAATATTTTACAAGTTCATTCTTGCTATTTTTTTTCTATCCTCACTCAAACCTCTTTACTTTCAAAACTGGCTCCCAAAGCCTTGATTCTTATCAGAGATAAGAATATATTTTCTGACTAACAAGAGAGCTGGAAAATATATAAAGGAATTCCACCACCATTATTCTTCCCATGGTGCCATAAGGTTTGGGGGGAAACCTCAGTTTGTTCACGCCAACCTGTTTTCATTACTTTCAAACCTGGCTCCCTCATCCCTGATTCTTATCAAAGATAAGAATGTGTTTTCTGACCAATAGAGGGTCCAGGAAATTTGTACAATGATTTTGGAGGGAAAAGTCCCCAATCCATCGGAGCCTACCAAATCTCCATAAATTTGGAGAATCTTTGCCTATTTGGTAGTAAGAATTCAGCCCACCGTCTGTGAGGTCGATGATAGGGAGCTCCAGTCAATTTCAGAACCACTTTCAGCCAAAGAAGTACTACCTACTAAAGGGCTGTCAAGAACGAACATCAGCCCACAATTCAAGACCAATTCAAAGCTGCATCCCTTCACCACTCCTTCTGATGAGCACACTGGACTTCTGTCGTTGACCTAAGAACTCGCTCAACTGCAAGATTCCTATATCTACCAACAATTTCCCTATTCTACAAGAACTGTGAGTGTTTCTATCTAAACATTAACAAATTCTACTCACTTAAAGAACTTTTTAGGTGCTCAGAGAAATATTTTGAGCAAGCCTTTTTCTGTCATGAACATTTTCTCTTCCCTTAAAGAACATTTTCTCTTTTCCCTTTCTTTCACTCCTAGTTGTCCTTTTATCCCTTTACCCTTTTTTTTACTGTATATGTAAATAAACACTTTCTTTTATTGTTACACACCAATAAGGAGTTTTTTTCTTTATTTGTACGTGCCTAAAAGAGAGTTTGTCCACTCTAATCTTGCTGTTTTTTACTCGCGTTTTGTCGCAATTTTTTTAAACCTCAACCCTTTGATGTGGGAAAGCCAAGACATATTTCCCTGCATTAGCTTCTTACATCCATATTAAGTTTTATAATCCAAAAGCACTTGGATTATCAGATGCTTAGCTTATGTTATTCAATTTGATTTAATTACACGGTTACTGGTTTCAGGAAAGCCTCTAGGAAATATTTCAAATTCACACTTGTAGTCTTTGCAATCAAACTTGAAAAGGCAAAGCATCTTCATGATTACTTCACAAAAATATTTTATCCTTGTTAGAACGAGAAAGTAATATAGGTGACAAAAACTTATGCATTTTGTTTACACTTATAAAGAATAGAAAAGAAGGTACAATTGGTTGTTTATATTTTTCTAATATTTATGAATTTTATACTTAAAATACATGTAGTCTATTTTTAACTATCTAAAAATGTTATATTTAATTCTCCATATATTATTAATCTATAAGAAATTTATTATTATAAATCTAACATGTTGACAATGCTGTAACTAACATTTTTTTTACTTTCCATCTTGAAAAAGGTTATCTAAAAGCAAATCTTTTAAATTGTTTTTAATCATTTATATTTATAATTTATTTATTTATAATTTATCTGTTTGTAATATTTTTTTTATTTCTCTCTGGACAAAAAACACCTTTTTTATCAATTTATATTAATGCTTCGTACTAACAACTACCAATGAAACTAGTCTACTTTATGTCATTTAATTAGATATAATGACAGATATTATAGAAATTTCTGCTTGAAAGTGTCAACAAGAAACCTTTAGTATAGAGCTTAAATTTAGAAATATTTTACATTCCTAATGCAAAAATTGATTTTATTGTAGATGGTTAAGTATTGTCAACATTTCACTTCCAATATATCCATTTCGTTTTTTGTTTATTTAAAACAGAATCCTTTTAGAACAGACCTTAGATAACAATTTTATATAAATGTGTATGCTTTTAAATTTTTTTTTATTATGTATAGTCTTGTTGTTTCTCTCTTAGGATGAATAACAAAGTAGAGATATCAGCCATTGCACATTTTGAACTTATTTGCAAAGATTTATTCCTGTTCTTGTGTTCATTTGTAGATGTCTTGGTTTTTGTTGTCATTCCCAAAGTTATTGGTGTGAAATAATACTAATGATGAATAACTAGGACTAAATTAATTTCTTGACTTCTTTTTATTGATATTTCTTCCATTGGAACATTGCAAATTATCTTTGGTCATAATCACCTATAATTAAAGACAGGTTGCTTTGTCCTACACCATCCTGGGTTTAATTTATAAAGTACATTGGGCAGCAAGGCCTCTGACGGGGAGGTTTTGAGGAGCATGGAACCACCTCTTAATTGCTGTTGTCCCCAGGTTCACCCTTACCCAGAGTGGTAGCACCTGTTATGTTGTCCCCAGGTTCACCCTGACCCAGAGTGGTAGCACCTGTTAGGGTCTCAACTATGGGCAAATAGTTACCCAGCCCCCCCCCCAAACTGGGGTTAAAATACACTGAAAGTATGAAAATACATTTTTATAGTAAAAATACAAAAAAAATAAAAATATCAGCAATACATTTAAAAAAATTACTAATTGTAAATGAAATTACTAATGCTCTCAAGAAAATTAAATGACCCATAAGGAGTTGATATGCTGCTAAACAAACAAAAACTCTTTGTCCTCCACCTGTGTTGTCTTTTGGTGCTAGTTTAAATTCTTTTTATTATATTAGAAAGGGCTGTGAGACAAGGATGCATTTTTTTTCCTAGATTTATTCGACCACTACATCAATACTATCCTAAAGAAACTGGAAACTCTACCAGGATTTATTATCAATGGGTATAATGTTAACAGTATAAGAAAGGCAGATGACACTGTGTTGATAGCTGACATGGAAAGAAAACTATAGGACCTCCTAAGACAAGATGGTAGAAGAAAATGAGAAGAAAGAACTAACCATCAAATGCAAGAAGACAGTTTGGTCATCAGCAAGAAAAAAAGTTACGGAGTTATAGCAGATCTATACAGTGTTTTTTTTTCATAACCTCTTTAATGTTTATGTAGAATTTATCCCCATGTATAGTTCCTCTTTTCACTTTTTCTCTTTTTTTCAATTTTTAACATTGCTTAACATTTTTTATTATTAATCACATCAGTTGAAATAAAAGTGTTTTTGTTTTTATACACATTTTTTATCATTTTCTATATTGTTATATTATGGTGGTTTTTAAGGTATTTGCTACCATCTGACCTTCATATTTTGAGTACTGGCAATACTAAGTTGACCTAATTGCAACTTGGAAATTAGCCCAGGTTTATTTCCTGGGTGCATTTCACATATGACGAAAAACATAAGTGACTGCTTTTTTGCAAACATGTGGACACTAGTTGTCATATTCTCAGAATAGTTTTAAATTAATATTTATCTACTGTATGAGGTGGGGGGGGGGGTCTGAAAAATTCTTAGCCCAACCAACAAGAGAATAAAAAAAATTCTGATATTTGGTCAGTTTTGGAAAGTAGTCATTTTATATTTTTTCTTTTAGAATCATTGTCAAATATTGGTTCTTAATATTTAAAGAGATCTATTATCAATTCAATGAGAAAATGAAGAAATAGATTATTACCATATCTGATGACATAACTTAAGGCCTTTTTGTAGGCTAAGTTTATCCCCAACACTATAATTTTACCTCAGACTGTCAATTCTACCTCACCTGACTCCATAACGATATTATTTACTCAAAAAACGTTATTTTCATCATTGGTACTATAAAAGAAATAACAACAAAGTATATTTGTCGATACCAGCTTATTCATCATAATTAAATATGTCACAACAAACTCCTATCATTAATTAACTAGAAAGTACATAAGAGAAGCATAAGTAAAAGGAAATATCAGTAATGATAAAATGTTAACCTGAGAAGCATAACAGTAAAGCCAGAGAGAAATATGTCCCTTGTATGAAGTGGCCTGAAAACAATGACTTATAAGGGGTGGGTCTATTTATATGTGATGATTGTATTTAGTAGGTCTGGTTGAATTTACAGAATTTTATTCTTAAGAATATGGGCTGAAAGAGATGAGAGATTAATCTACAGCATTCACTACAAACTATTAGGTTGGTGCAAAAATATTGTTTTTTTTTTTTTTTAACGTCAAAAAACGACAATATTTTTGCACCAACCTAATACAATTTATAGACTATGCTAATGATCATAGGAACAAAGCAGAATAATGGTATCAAATTAGAACTAAATGAGATTTTGAAAAACTTAGGTCAAAAAGCAAGGAAATCTCATAAATTTAATAATCATTTATTTTGATAAGTAAAAATAATTGTTATTAATAAAGTTAATAATCTCCTAATTTAAGAGTGACTCCCAATATCATGATACCATATATAAGCAGGTGTGGTTGGATATGGCTCCCCTGGATCTCAATCCTAATGTCATTGCATTATACATAAAAGATTTTAGATACTGGTGTGGGATTTATTTCTCTGCTTTTGATATTCTTGGTCGCTCTCTCCTCACCCCTTCCCTCATCTAAGATTGTAAGCATATAGTAGTTCATTCATTGTGTATCTAACAAAACTCAAAGGCTTTAGTTAGGCCATGGTTTTTCTGTTACTGTTTCACTCGGTATCAAACAAAGAAAATTCATTTGTCAGAAATAATAATGAAATGCCAGAGTACAACTAAAGAAATTTTTTTTTTTTTTTTTTAAAAGTAAGGTTCACCTTGTACAAGGCCGAGGGGCCACTTTAGGTAGATGGTTACATTAAGAGGCAGTTTGTATGGATAGGAGGAGAGGATAATGGTTAACCTTAGACTAGAACAGGTTAAAGATTGTAGTGATCAGGGAAACATCCTCTTGTGAGTTGGTTCCACAGGGCAGTAGTTCGCAGGAAAAAGTTGCTTGAGTGTAACTTCTCACTGAAGGAAGACGGAGGGAATGTGGGTGGTTTGCTACAATGTAAGTGGCATGGTGGGTTTTTGCAGTGAATGTTAGAGCTGTGGCAGAACCAAGGACTTTCATGGAAGTAGTGATAGAGCAGCAAGAGGCTTGCCACATCCCACCTGTAGAAGAGAAGTTGGAGGGTGGAAAATAATTTTTCACTCACAAGGGCTCAGAGATGCCCAATATGTCAACAGTACTCCATTCTTGACCTGATCTGGCTCTTGTAAAGGTAGAGGATAGCATGAAAAGTCTGGTACTTACTTACAGGGAGCTGACCATTTTTTCCTGCATCTTTAGCGATGAATCATATGTAAGAATTCCATTTGAGGTCAGGTGTGAGTAAGGCCCAATAGTCTCTCAAGACCTTCATTCATCATGACTATCAGTAGTTCAGGATCCAATCAGTAAATGGTAAAATGTAACTAGTTTTGTTTTTTTGAGGCATTGAATGTAACCAGCTAGTCTTTCCCCCCCACTGGGTGGTTTGTGCTAGATTGGAAGAGCCTCACTAATTCTGTGAGTGATGTTAGTTAGGACATCAGCAGTGGATCAGTCTGATCAAAATCCATATTGCTCATTGCTGAAGAGGTTGTTCTTATCTAGGTGTTCAATGATTAATTGTTGATTATGGCCTCAAAATGCTTACTGAGGAGACTGATGGGTCTATACTGGGAGGGCAAAGATCACATGCCTGCATTCTTGAAACCAGGTATACAACTGATACCTTCCACAGGCTTGGGAAGGATTTCTCCTTCAAGCAACAGTTGAATAATCGCGAGGATTGGGGATAATTCTGGGTTGATATTGACAACCTCTGGAATTTTGTCTGGGCCAGTGGCTTTCTTAATGTCAATGCTTTTGATGCTGTAATGGTAATATGACTGAGATTGTGCTTGGTGAGATGTTGGAAGTTGGGGATGGGATCTAATGTTGCAATTGAGGCAAAAATCGAGGTGAAGAGCTTTGCTTTACCTCTGCTTATGCTTTAGTTGGTAATCTTCCAGAATTCTCTGGATCCAATTTGTTTCTTTTCAACCTTGGCCTGGACAGTTTGTGCGTAGCTGCACTTGGCATTTTCTAGAACTTTTTTGCAGCAATTGCAGGTGCTTCTGAATGCTCTAAAGATCAAACTACACTGCTCCTTGCAATAGATATTGAAGTAGTGGTTCCTGTGAGCTGGGGCTGACTATTTGGTTATTGCTAGAATTTTCTCTGGGGTATAAAACTCTCCATTCCAGAAAGGATCCATTTCAAGACGAGGGCAGCAGTTTTGGAGGTAGCATGGGTGACAAAGGTTGAGAGAGGAGTTTCCATCATATAGGATCAAAAACTGTCCCAGTCTATCTTCACATAGTGAAAAATTGTTCTATGGAGCAGTACATCAGGGGATGTCTTAAGTTTGGTATCAATCTAGACACTGATTAGGAAATGGTCTTACATGTTGGGTGAAGAGTAAAACTTTTGCTAAGCATTTATCAGTGTAAAATATTAGAAAGTTGTAGAGATTCATTTGATGTCCCATAATGTCTGGGACACAAGTGGGTTCTCAGATGATCTGGGTTCATAGGCAATGTAGAAGTCTCTGCATTATCTGTCTTCATCATCAGTTTTGTTTGAGTGGACTAACCACTTTTTTTGGTGGATATTGAAGTCACCACAAATATGAATGCTAGCCAAGGGAAATTCAGTGAGTATATTCTCGGATACTTGTTTGAAGATTACCATTTCTTCATCCTGAAGGCGACATAGAGCTAAGACGAATGTGGCACTATGAATAAGTGTAATGCAGAAGCACATGTATGACAGATCACATTCCTTGTTTTTTGCATCCTTGCCACAAGGAAATCCATGGCCATGACAATTTAGGTGGTTCTGTTTTGTTATAAGAGGTTAGTAGCCTGGAACTGTGAACTCCTGTAGTGGGCTTGAGGCATTGTCTTCTGTTTCGGACAGTAACAGGAGGCCAGGTTTGGACTGAAGGATATAGTTTCACTTCTGGAAAGTTGGAACATAGACCCATCACATTGTTGTAGGAAATGGTATACCTGGAGTCTATTTTTGTTCATTTTAATTAGTTTCATGTGTGTATTGGCTGGTGAAAAACTACTAGGTATTGAGACTGATACACCCACAGAAGTTGCATGTATAAATAACCTGAATAAAATTGTCTGGAGATATTGCCATAGTAGTACCCTTCTGGAGATTACTGAACGGCTCGGAAACCATTCACCAAATAGCAGTATAATAGCCCCGATATTATACACCTGCTAATAGATAGGAGTGTCTCGTTAAAAGTTACTCGACTATCAGGTGGATAATGCCAAAACCCAGAAAACATCTACCTCCAGCACCCTTAATGAAGGGACATATAATCCAGAAAAGATATAGGCATGATGCTTCTTGACAAATATAAAGAAGAGTGAACAAAGATCATTAAACATAAAACTTTAGTTGAATTCAGACACTCTTTTGATTTAAGAGTATATACAACCTGGCTGATTGTTTTCATCAGCTATATTCACATGCAACAATAATCATTTAAAAGTTATTCTTGCAACCATTAATTTTTAATATTGCTTTGGACATTGTGAATTTTCAGTTCCAAAAAGTTGTCTGGTAGCAGACTCCAACTCTTGGCTGGTTACCCCTGGTGGTGCAGAGCTTAAGTTTTTTGGTAACTGCAATGAATAACTGAACTCTTTTTGGCTCTCTCTTTCTCTCTCATATATGTAGACAGTGGGCAGGGTCTTCTTTGGCTCTGCTCTCTGTAAGTGTTGTTTTATAGGGAGACTCAACTATCACCTTTTAACCTTACTTGTTATTCTCTAGATGTGAAATTTCTATTGTTATGAATTTGAGTTTTTGCCTCTTTTCTAAGACATGGCTATCTGTCATCTATTGAGTTCTCAGGAAAAGAAACAAAAAAATTGAAAAAAAAAAGAAAAAAAAAGTTCTCTCTTTAATTTTTTTAACAAAGTTATGCCAACATGTGTCAATTTCATATATATTGAATATATTATTTATCCTAGCTAGGATAATTATTTTTCAATTTCCTAACTGGATTTGGCGTGACACATTCCATCCCGATAAATGCTTAACCCTTAGGGTCACTCAAAACTTAGTTCCTCAGCTGGTTTTGGCTTTGATATTTTCCATTTCAATTAATGTTTGACCATTGGTATTATCCAAAAGTGCATTTCTAGCAGTGTAAACTCATGATCTTGTTTTCAAGTCATTTTAATGCTTCTCTCTCTAATCTTCATTTTATTGTATTAATTAATACTTTATAACTGTTCTTTCCTTATTTTAACCTTCTATTGATTTATTGCTTTTGTTGGAATTTTTCTTAATCCATTAGCTTAACGCTTTCACTGTTGGAAGTCGTTATCTGCAACTTACATGCACCAGTAAAACTTCAGATAATGTTGTCACCATGTTTCAATACTTTTAAATGCTGCTAACTCCTGGCTTTTGGTATATCACTGTATTCATGCACAAGCAGAAGGAAATTAACTGTTTTATTTTTGTACACTTGTTAGCTAAGGGAAGATTGGAGATTAATGCTCTAAACAATGAATAACAAAATTACTGTACATTTCTATTGAGATTTTCACTTGCAGTGAAAGTAATAAAAAAAAAAAATGAGTAGAATTTGTTGCGTTATTGCTCTGGATAAATGTCTCATGATAAGTTAGTTAAATGTAAAGAAAACCCTGTAAAAATGTAATAAAATGTTCTATGAAGAATCTTATCAGTAGCAATATTTCATGTAATTTTTCAATGCAAGATATGAAATAAAATTCTATTCTAAATATATAATCTTTCTAATTCATATTTACAAATTTTTGTCTACTCACTGCCTTTTTAATAAACATTTTCTCACCTATGCAAACTTCAACTTTTTATTAATTAACATTATTAGACACTGTTTCTTCCATTTATCCTGGATAATATCTACAGGTATGGATTAAACAAAAAGTCTATTTGGCTTAACCTTATTTTTGATTTACAGTGTTTAATGTCATTGCTCTCATCTGCATGTGTAGTAGTAGATGCAAGTGTTGCAGTTCAATAGTACTCCCTAAAGAAATGTTTGGACAATATCTTTAATTTGCTTGTCAGCCACTTCTATATTCACTTTGTTTATATTGTATTATTATGTTTTTCATCAATAACTACTAATTTGAAAATGTCATGCAAATTTAACTGTCTTTTAAATATCCTGTAAGACTAGTTATGAAATATGATCTGGTAGTTAAAATACTTTTACAAGTCTGAATAATTAGATTACTGTTTCTTTATTGCATACAAGCAAAAGGATTATCTTTTAATTTAAATAATTATGAAGAAGAATAAAATTGTATATGTCTATCTTTACTATTCATTACAAAAATTTTTTTAATATTTAGTTAAGGTCACTTTTATATCTTTTCCATCAAAAACTCAATTAGAAAAACAATTATGAAATTTTCTATTCTGTTGGTACGTGTAATTTTAATTTATTTTGTGTGTTCAAGAAATGATTAAATACAATATAACTGTGGACTACGTAAATTAATGTTTGTAATGAAGAAATAGCTATGAATATATAAATATATATTACAAGTGTGTGTGTGTGTGTGTTGTGTGTTCATTTAAGTAAACCATCAGAATCAGTTTTGATCTTACCATGTTTTAGGGTATATCCTGTTTCAGCTTACACAAATCTAAATTTGGATTGTGTGTGTATTTAGGGAACTAATTTGAGTAAAGTGGGTGTAAAATAATTGAACTTTTTATATTTTTGGTACTGTCCTTTCTTCCTTTTTCAGATTGCAAATTAGATATAGTTGATAGTCAACTTCAACTTGTATCGACATGCCTCTAGTATTGTACAATGTACAACACCATGCTTCATTTTCAATGCATTTATCCAGTAGGCAGACCTCACTGCTATTCAAATCTGGTTTTACACAACCAAAAATATTGTTTCTTTTTATGAAATTTAAAATGCTTAAAATGATCATGAAATAGACAATCATAATCACAAAGAAATGCAATTTACACTACAATTTTTTTTTTTTTTTTTTTTTAAAATATACACAAAAATAATACTAAAGAAATGAGATTGCTTACCTGTTAGACTGTTCACCAAATTTGGTTGTCTTTATTTAAATTGAAAACCATTAAATACTTAAAGGAACCTTTTTCCTATGGAAAACATTACATAAAAGAATATAGTTGTAATTGGGTCAGTGTTTAATAATATTATTGTTTGTTTTTCAGTTTTGTTTTTTAGGTCTTTTGAAATGAAATAATTATTTAATGTACATCAAACTATATTTTCTAATTCAGTGACTGTGGGATCCTTATGTCTAAACAATTATTTCAATTCTTCTTTGTTTCAGCTATTAACACATCCAGTATAATCATCAATCTTTTACATAAAACCAAAAGGCAACCATCTATTGGATGGAAGTGTTATTTTCACATTTATTTTATATTGATTTATTATTAAACTTATAGAATTCTGACAATCATTTGTTCCACAATTTAAATAATTTTTATGTAAACTTAATTGGGGGACAGCTATTTAATGATCTTAACATTTAATACAACCTTATTGATTTTAATGATATTGTTTTTTAAATTCTCTATCAGAAGTTTCTGCTTGTGAAATTTCAGCTCACTTGTTTGATAAATTATTATCTTTATTAATCAATATGCATAAATATATTACAACTTTCTGTCTATTGATTTTCCTTTGAAAATTCTAGCATAAAAGAACAGCACATTTACATTATTAAAAATACATTTTATTTTTCACTATTCCTCTTTTGTGCACTTTTATTTTGTGGACAGTTCAAATTGTTTTACTATAATTTATATTGTGTATATTTAATTGCATTATTTTTTTAAAATTCTTGCTGAAATGTTTTTATTATAAAAATAAATAAGTTATGAAAATAACAGAAAAATATTTAATTAAAAAATCCTCTTATGAAATTTAAACTGTATAAAAAAAAAAAAAGATTTATAGGTGAAAAATAAAAGCTAATTTAAATCTTGAATTTTAATTTCAGAAAAGAAATCAATTACCATAAACAAAGAGATTATAAGTAAAGGTAGTCCCCTACCCCCCATTTCAATACCTTAACACAAATGTATATGTTTATAAAAGCTGGATATGGGAACGACAGTATCTTGCTTTTATATAATTTTACATTTCATGCATCCGTTTTATATATATATATATATATATATAAATGAAAAAAATAAATGTACATGCAAGTGTTCACACATACATATATAGTAAATGTATTCCATTGATTGGTGCAGTTTATTGAAAACCTCGTTCTCTGACATTATTGATGTATCTTTGCTATAGATGTCACCTGAATGTTCAATTTTTCTTTCGCAATGCTTTGTAGTGCTAAGAAATGATCAATGCTGCAATAAAAAGAAGTGAATGTTCTTTTAGTATCCAGCTTGAAATATGATGCAAGCAATTAATATCAAAATAGAAAATAGGTCAGAATTCTACCCATAAATACCAAATTGGTTGCTGGTCATAATTTATCTTATGAAATATTAGAATTAAACAAAAATCTCTTTGCATAGCAACTTTTTTGCACATATCTAATGTTAGAATTAAATGTGTATATATAGTTGCATTCATTCTTATTTTATTGTGTCAGACAGATATTAAGCAAGCAAGGAAGATAGTTTTTAGAATAATGATAAAGATTACTTATTCATTTTGGTATTATTTTAATTCTAAAAACTAAAAATATATTAAAAATAACACAGCAGGATAGACTAATTAATGCAAGTGTGTACCTCGTTAAGATTTTCTAAGCCTTTTCGATGCTTTTTAAGTAACTAAAGAAAATCAAATAGAAGATGAAATAAAGTTTAGAATAGACTTGTTTATATTATAATTCTGCTTGTTCCTACATTAGATAGTAATTATAAGGAAAGTCTGAAGAAAAAGATATACCAGAAATGCTGTTTGGTTTCAGTGAGAAAAGGAAAGCATAAATAATATTAAGAAAGAAAGTAGTAAATATTACACCACCAGTGACTATATGAGCAAATTTTGGATTCAATAGTTAAAATTCAACAACAGAAACAGCAACAATAACAAAATCAACAGTTGCTAGGACTACAAAAACAGCAACAGGAGTTTTATATAATTCTGAAGTAAACAAAAATTTTTCAGCAATTTCTCTTACACCAGGCACTGTTCAAAACACCATATCAGAATTTGTATACAATCCTGATGAGGGATTGACTTTTTCTCTGTATTTTCATAGTTATGAACAAATATTCAGTCAGGAATACAGCAGCTGAGAAAATGATAGAAAAATGAGGTGGCTGTAGAGGAAAATAGCTCTGATAGAGTATGAAAAATACTGCAACTACATATTACCAAAAAAAACAGGTGAAATCAGGTTTGAAGACACTGTACACAGTCAACGAAAATCTTTAGTGACAAGAGCTCTCTGTTTAATGCTCATTGGAAGTGCATGAATCTAACCAAAAAAGAGGATAAAGATTTTATCATGTATGCTAGTATCATCAACAAAGAATGTGAAAAGTTTAGAATAAAGGAAATGGCTCCAGATATGTTCAAAGGGTTAATTTTCATTCAAGGTTTGACAGCTAAAAAAAGATGCTGAAATACAAGTGAAAATTTTAATGAATATTAAACAAAGCAGTAATATTACACCGCAAGAAATAGTGGACAATTGCCAAACAATTCTAAGTCTGAAACATAATGCTGAAGAAATTTAAAAAAAAAAAAAAAAGAAAGACTGTGCATTGTTACTAGTAAAGGACAAATGTACAAAAAAGAATAAATCCTTGTTTCACATGTGGCAAATTAAATCTTGGAAATGACTGTCCATTTAAGTGTGGTAAACAAGACATATAAAGTCACACTGCAAAACCAAACCAAGAAAAACTTCTCATAGGAAGAAATTTGTACACAGCATTGCAACAGAAAAAATGGCCACAGAAAACAAAAGGAACTTTGTGAATGTGAAAATAATGTGGGTGAGAAAAATTTTACTGGACACTGGTAGTGATATTTCAATAATCAGTGAAACTACATGGAAGGAAATTGGAAAGCCTTTATTAAAAATACTTTCAAAGTCACAATTTCAGTTTCTGGTGAGAAATTATTTTTTTTTTTTTTTTTTTTTTTTTTTTTTTTTTAAGAGAAGTGACTGGTAATGTCTCCTTCCATAATAAGTATGTAAAAACTAAAGCCTAAGTATTAAAAAGTGCTATGAATTTATTCGGTACTGACTGGATGGAACTATTTGAACTTTGGGATTTGCTAATAAATGATTATTGTAAAAGAGTAAGTGGACAAGCAACCAGTTTAAAAAGAAATCAGTGAAAACTTTAAGGAAGAGTTAAAAAATGTTTTCCAGATGTTCTGTTAAATGAATTGGGTCAGTGTTCAAAATCCAAGGTGGATTTTCAAGTAAAAAAAAAAAAAAAAAAAAAGAAAAAATTCAATGCCAGTATTTAAGTCAAAACAGAGTGAACCATTCGCAGCACTGGGACAAGTCAACGAAGAGTTGGACAAAATTGAAAGAATTGATGTAATGGAAAAAATTAGCCATTCAAAAATGTGCTGCACCAGTAGTGTATGTAAAAAAAACAACAATGTTCATGTTTGCGCATATTTTTTTGACGAGATGAAACAGTTGTTTAGAAACCCATAACCCAGAGAAAATTTTTTTGAAGTTAAATGGTGGAAGAATATTTTCAAAGCTGAACTTCTGAAGCATATTTGCACATTAAAAATGAATGTTCAGAATAAAGGTGGCACCAGTTATTTTTCAACAAGCTATGGATACCATGCTTATGGATTGCAATTTCAACATTTAATCAAAATTTTGACATTTTAATCAAATGTCTATTTAAAGAACATGTTGGGCATGTGAAAACAAATTTGGAAAAACTAAGATGATATGGATTCAAGCCCAGGGAAGAAAAATATGAATGGTTTTTGCCGAAAATTAAATACCTTGGTCATATTATTGATAAAAATGGTTGTCATCCAGATCTGGCAAGTGTAGTTAAAAATATGCCTCCACCAACAAACATGACTGTTACAAGCTTTTCTAGGAATGGCTAAATACTATCAAATGTTTGAGAGCTCTACTGAATGATCTACTTAAAAAAGGAGTAAAGTGGAACTGGAATAATAAGTGTCAAAAGGCATTTGATGAAATTAAAAAAAGATTTGCATCAGATTTATCATTAGCACACTTTGATCCAAAAGCAAAAATTGTAGTGGCATCAGATGCTAGTGAGTACAGTATAGGAGTGGTGATTTTACACTAATACAATGGCAGTAAAATGAAAACCTTCACTCATGCTTCATGCTTGCTTGTACCAGTAGAGAAAAATTAGATAGAAAAAAGAGGCTCTAGCAATCATATTTGCTGTGAAGAAATTTTACGTTGTAAACAGACCACACGTCTCTATTAACCATATATGATTCAAAGAAAGGAATATCTATGCATACAGCTAATAGACTACAATGCTGTGGGTACCATCTTATTAAACTATGATTTTATCTAAACCATCTAAAAAGTTAAGATATGAGGATGGATTATCAAGATTAATACTTAAAAATGTGGAACCATTTGAGGACATAGTAATTGCAGCATTAAATGGGAAATGAAAATAAAAAAAACATTTTGTGCAACATAGCATGACAGTTACCAGTTACCCTGGAAGAAATAAAAGAAAAAGTGGAAAATGTCTTTATAGTGAAAATAATAAAGCAATTGAAAGAAAGTAACAAAGAATGAAATCCAGACATAAACACTTACTTGCTATGCAACAGTGTGGTAATGTTCGAACAAAGGGTTGTAATACCTAGTGTGTTATAGAAACACAAAGAAATGAATATTGAAGGATTTTTATAGCGGACATCCTGGTATTTCAAGAATAAAATCTCAGAAGTTTCATATACTGGACCAGAATGGACCAAGATATGAAAAAATAGTGAAAGCTTGCAGAGGTTGTTCTCTGGCAGCAAAACTACTTATCACAAAGACAGAAATGCCACAGTCAAGACTTCTATAGATTTTGCAGGTCCTATGAATGGATCACATCATCTTGTGGTAGTTGATAGTGTCACTAAATGGCCAGAAATTTATAAGTGCAAAACTCTAACATCTTCAGTGACAGTAAATTTCTTGCATGAGCTGTTTGTGAGATATGGCATACCAGATACCATAGACTCTGTTAATAGAACACAATTCACAGGTAAAGAATTCAAAGACTTTTGTAAGATGTTCTCCACTGAACATATTATGGCTCCACTGTATCACCCAAGATCGAACAGACAAGTAGAACGGTTTGTAGGAACATTCAAAAGAGTATTGAAGAATGCAAGTCTTAAGAAAGTAAATGAGAAAGCACTTCAAAATTTTCTGAAAGTTTACTGTGTAGCACCTAACCCCAGTACACCATCAGGCATGTCACTGGTAGAACTAATATTTGCTAGAAAAGTAAAATTGAT
The DNA here is from genome assembly GCA_963932145.1 of Acanthosepion lycidas. Lineage (NCBI taxonomy): Eukaryota > Metazoa > Mollusca > Cephalopoda > Sepiida > Sepiidae > Acanthosepion > Acanthosepion lycidas. The sequence goes on along the minus strand of OZ010585.1, from coordinate 80,843,889 downwards.
GTTTGACAAGTTGTAAAACGGGTAACAAAAATGACACCAAAAGTTTCAAGGTCAGTGATAAAATGTTCTTTAGAGCATATAAGGAAGGCAAAGAAATGTGGGAAGATGGCATAATATCAACAAGTATTGGGAAGTTGATTTACATGATGAAAGGGAAAAGATTTGAACATAAAGGACACCATAATCAGTTGAAAAAAGGTTCATCGATGAAAGACCTGAAACATTGGAAGAACTGATAAAAATGCCATATGATCTTTTCGATGTGTCAGCACCACAAGTCATGGAACCTACAAGGACAAGTTCCAGAAAAAGTAAGTGTACTGAAGAACTGGAAGTGGATCCAAGATGGAAATGTTACAAAGTCAAGTACGCTGGCAAACTCTCCAGGAAGAGGAGGGGGAGATACTAATAAATAATAAAATATTTATAAAAAGTATTAATCTCAAAAATGAGGGATGTTGTGGAGTAAATAGTACACCCCCAGTGAATATTTGAACTACTCCATAACTATAAAGAACTCCAGGTCAGTAGTAAGAAGAAAAATCTATTTGGAGTCTTCAGACTAAGTAATACAGGCATCATGACAAGTTGCTGAAGTATTACTTATTTTATAAGCGTTACAATGAGCGTTATGAAAAAAGGGAAAATAAAGGAGTTGATAACACTCATGCATTTAACATCTTCAGTGAAATGAAAAACCTTGTCAGTTTTCAATCTTCATTTGTACCCTCTTACTTCTTTAAATAATGACCTGCATTCATACTTATGATTGTTATTACAATATTTTGTTAAAGTTGTTAAGCTTAAATATTTAATGATACTCATGGCAATTACCCAAGTGTATTTCATAGTTGTGGAATTCACAAGGGGCTTATTCAATCATTTAAGTTAAGAATTATGAATCATTAGAAAATTCAAATAGGAAAATCCAGCATGGTTTTGTAAAAGGATTTAAAATACGTTTATTTTTCATGCACAATGAAAACTTTGAGAGATGAAAGTGTATTTTCTGTTATTTGTGTAAGTATAACAAACATCTTTGCATCTTTAAAAAAGCAAAAAAAAAAAAAAAAAAAAAAAAAACTTATAAAATAAATGGTTACAAACAAAATGAAATACTTTTTTAAAAAATAAAAAATGATGGTATTGGTAATGAAATATTTTGTAGAAAAATCTTTGTTTTCTATGTTAAATGTTCTGTTAAATGAATATTGGAAAAGCTAAAAACTGCAATGCTTATTAATTGCCTTCATACCTTTTTGGATTTGCTTTGTTTTATATCCATTTAGTGGTGATTTATTAATTGAAGACTCAATATATATGTTCTTTTTTGTTTTTTGCCTCTAAATACAGACCAAACAAAAATATTAATTTCCAGTTATTTGTTATATTAAATGATACAAAATGTTTTTCTCAAATTTGCTCTTCTATATAGATAAAAACTGAATTGTCTAAATACCTGAATTCCAAACAGTGAGTCAATATTTGATGAATTACACATTTTTACTTTTCTCTCTATGGTTCTCATCCTCTTAGTTAATTTTCCAGCACTATACTTTTGCAACATAGAATATTTTTTAGACAGCATTAAGTGTCTTTATGAAACGCTTTGAACAGTTTCATGCAGACTGAATGAATCCTAATGCAATTTTGTAAGTTTAAAAGTACATAGCATCTTTTTCTATAGGCATTCTGATTATTTTTTCTCTTTAATGACTCAGCATGTATTAAATAAAGCTGATTAACATTTATTCCTTAGACACTGGCTTCTCTTGTGATTCATGGTTTTCATACGCATACATTATCCTGCAGACTTGAACAATCTACCATCCATACTAGATTATCCTGATTCTTTCAGACTAAACACACAAATCTTATCCCAACATTCCACTCTACCACTGATACATTGATTAGCAAATTCCACCAGGGTGAGCTTCAAAGTAAAAAAAAAAAAAAATAAATAAATAAATTTAGGCTTTTCTTTTACCAGAATAGACATTCATTAGATAAAAATAAGATAATGAAATATTCTTCATATGTTTTATTAACTGACAAACAACTTAGTGTGATGTTTATTCTGATTGAAAAAAAAAATCTATTTGCTTTCTTCTAACTTCAAATAACTATTTACATTTCAATGACTGACTGTATGTGTGTTTGTTATTTTTTTTCAAAAAGCAAGTTTAGTCTTGTAGTGGATAATGTGTTTATATTTTTGTACTTTTTATATTCATTTATTTGCACCTTAAAATATGTGAGAAAGAGGTATTGATTTAAAATTCCATTACCATATTTTCTCTACAAATATGCACATGTGTGTGTGTGAGAGAGAGAGAGATGTGTAGGTATGAGAGAGAGAGGTGATGATTCCAAGTAACATTCTTTTAGTAATTAGTTTGCCAGAAAATTAATGACTAATAATATTTTGACTTGTTTATTTGACATTGTATTTAAAATTTGATTACTAGTAATTATATTTTGAAATTGGTCATGCTAAAATTATCCAATAGATACAGTTTTTGAAGATGCATTTCTCACTCTCATTCCTAACTATCTATCATTGGAATCACAAAAGTCTAATTAATGAAGTTTATTAGTGATACTTGAGAAAGTGCAATGTATCTGTTGACTACTCTACAAGATGCTCGAGTTGATCATTTATGTAATATAGGAAGGGTGGATATTTCTTTCTCAATACAATTTTTACCACAGGTTTAAATTATGTGGCAAAAATAATACACTATAACTACCATTATATGTAGCCAAATTCTTGATTATATTTTAGGCTTCAGTTTATAATTTGTAACAAATACCTTCTTAATCCGTTCCTAATAGCAAATAGGCCAATTTAAAAAAAAAGCTTGGGTGGAATTTTTCATGGATTGAATTTCCAGTGCATTAGTATTTAACTATATAATTATTTAATTACCAACTTAATATTCTTTACATTCTCAATACAAAAAAAAAACAAATTTTAAGCTGGGAAAATGTTCATAACTAGCAATTGGTTCTCTTAATGTATTAAACACATTGTCACTTTGATCAAATTATTGTAAAGAAATTAGACATTTCCTGAACAAATAAAAAAAATAATATGAAAGGAACATTTTTTTAGAATTTCTTGGTTGCGAGATTTCCCCAATTTCTTAACAAAAAGAACATTATATTTAAATCCTGATAATTTTATTACTTAGCAACACAATTGAGTTATAATCTTAGATCACAAAGTTATAATAATAATAAACCTTGTAAAATATGGGAACACTTTAGAAGGAGAAATATTTATTTTCAAATATTGGTTATTACCTATTATAAAGTAATTTTGAAATACTTGTATGCAATCATATTGAGATGTTAAAATGAAAAAAATTTCTTCAAATGAATTTCCTAGTCTACTGAAACTTGTCATTTGAAGACTAAACTAGGATAAATTAATGTTATATAATCTACAGAACACATTTCTGGATTTCTGTTCTTGTTAAGCTTTCTGTTTAACTCTCTATTTGGATAGGATTGTAGCTTTGGGTGGCACTCATGTCTTTATAGATTCTAGTTTGAAGGGTAATCATCACATGATAGGCCTTCTGTTGAGCACTATCCATTCAGTTGTGCTAGTTTTTACTACAGACCCCACAACTATGTAATCAGATATTTCCTTGATGTCTGTTGTGGCAAGGATGGGGATGCTGAAACCAGATCTAAAGAGTTTACATCTCTTGGCACTAATGTGTACCCAAAGGACCAGAATCAACCCTTTGTTGGGTAGATGCATTTATGTGTACTTGATATTCTATTTTTGATTTTTTTTTCTTCTCTACTCTGGTTTTCTTTAATCTTTAGTGTTATTGAAACTTTCAAGAGGAAATTTTTCTTGAACTTATCTTGAATATCAAGATAAAAAATCAAACCTAAAATAAAAATAATTTTCTACTTAAGCATATGGTACAGTTTTAATCAGATGTACTATTTTCCGATAGGAATATCATTTTATCAATTTTAGATTTGCTTGCTAATTTTACACTAAGGAATTCTTTAATTCCTAGAAAATTTATTACGTTATAAACCCTGAAATAGGATTTTCTGAATTTTTTTTTTTCTTGTACAGTTTTTATCTTTTTGTTATTATTCCATATCTTTTTTTTTATTTTTTTATTTAAGCATTTAACCTATACAAAAGAAATATTAAGTATATTTTTGTTTTATTAAGATTAAGTTTTTATTTTATATATATATATATATATATATATATCTTTGGAAATTGAGTAATTAGTAAATAATTATCATTCTGTAATAAAAAAAAAAAAAATTCTGTAAATTAAATTTACTTAAGTTAAAAATTATTCTATATTGAAAGAAGAATGACTTTAGTTTTCAAAAAGACTAGTGTAGTACTTGAATATAGATAAACATTTTGACTTTTCTTTTCTAAAAATTATATTTATCAGTAATTATTTTAAAATAGTTTCAAATAAATTTCTAATTATTTAAACAAGTATTTATTATAAATATATTCAGCTTAATAAACCTGATAAATTTTTGTATGTATACAAAAAAAAATTAAAGGATTATCCTCGCTTTTAATTGATATATAATGGTATTGTAGACAGAAATTGGTGTTATTTGAAAAACTGTATTGCCAGGTTAATGATTTACTAACTTTCTGCTTTTGTTTCTTGATTACATTTAACTGAAGAATCAAATAAGCTATGATCAGACTATTTTCATCAAAATTTCACACAAATTGTTTTAAGTTTCCTTTACAAGAGATGCTCTCTTGTCTGTCAGATTGCTTTCATTCATCTTGGAAACATAATCTTTCTGACAGGATTTTATCTATTTGTTCATTCTGCTGTTGCTTCCTGCTGCCAAACTTCTGTTCATTCATCTTTTTTATATGCATAAACATTAGCAGCGAAAATGCACATGCATTTTTAAATAAGTGTACAGATGGATTTAATCATTAATGTTGCTTTTAATGTCAAGTTTAAACTCCATATGTTAATATCATGCAGCTTGAAAAACTCCTTTATTTTAATTCTTCCTCCTGTTTCCAAATACATTCTATTGCTTTCTTTCACATCAAATCAAATCCAAATGAGAAAAAAAGCCACCCTGCTGAACTAGGAGGAAAGATTGCTTTGAAATGGCCACCTGTTTTGTATTATAAGTTCTTTAATGAATGACTAGAAACTTCTGTTTAAAGAATTTGCTATTTCACTCTTTCACAGTGAAGGGATCTTTTTACTGTTTCTGGAAAACACCATCTGTCTTTCATAATTTAATGCCATTTTTTTTATATACACATTTACTCTAATTATAAAAAGTGCTTGTTTACTTGACATTGAAAAAAATACGTGAATTAATGTTTTTTTTTGTTTTTTTTTGTGATTTTTGTTTTTTTAAATAAAACTATTCTCCAGTTTTTTATTAGTTTTATTGTATCCAGGCTTTAAATGTTTTTTTTTTTTTTTGTTTTTTTTTTTGCTACTTTAGAAGTTTTATACTTGTGATATCTTTCAATGTAATAATTATAGCAAATTGAGAAACATTAAGCTACAGTTTTACAATTTGTACAAAAATCAAACATCTGTCTCTAACATATTTATTTTTGAAAAGTACATGCAATATCAAATTATTGCTTTTATTGATAATTCTTTAACCTACTGCTAATGAATCTTCAACAATATCTTTTTTTTTTTTTTTTTATTTTTTTTATTTAAACAGCTATTATACTCAGTGCATCATCTGGAGATATCTTAATTCTATTTGTGTATTGAAGATATTTAGGACTGAATCTTTCAACAAAACTGTTAAAGCTCCTGTCTTTTTATAACATAATCAAAAAGAAATCCCAATCTGCTCAAAAAAAGTTATTTATTTTATAGTTACTTATTTGTATATGTTTAATTTATGACTACAAACAAATTGCTTCTTAGAAATATTGAAGATTTATATTTGCACCATATTATGGTTTTTATATTCATTGCAGTATCAAGTTTAAGAAAAATGAAATCCACTTCTCTATTAATTTTCTTTGTTCATTAATTTTCACAGGGGGTACAAATTTTTATTGGTGTGATAAAATTCAATAATTGTGAAATTTTAGGTTTTTACTTTGGATTCCATAACACTCTGCTCTGCTGGTTTTTACAAATTTTATATGTGAGCTTTTATTTTAAAATGTTAAATAGGAATCTTCGCATAAATTCCAAGGTTTCTTTAGGCAATGTTTTTAAACATAAAGTCTTTTTCTGTTATTTTGACCTTAAAGTATATACTTTAACCTTGATTTTTTTTTTTTTTTTTTTTTCTCCATTAAAGTTTCCAACTACATGGCAGCATCCTATTATCTTTATTCAATCATAGTTCTATAAATGGCACACTGAATTTTCAGCATGACATTTTTTTTTTTTTTTTTTTTTTGATAACATCTAACAATTCTTTGAAAATACTTGAAAAAGAAAAATGTTTCCAAGCTTCTTTAATAATTTTCTCTGATATATTATTTGCTACTGATGCCATCATTTCATATTATTGGCCAAAAAAAGAAAAAGAAAAGTAAACCAATTTTACTTCTGGACAAATGTATTTTTGATGCAGCCATGTTCTTTGTCTATTATTATCCCTTTCCCCACAATAAATATAGCCTTCCTAACATGCTATACATTGTTGTTATTGTGATGCTGGGTTTAAGCTTTGTATTATTGATCCAAAGATCTGGTGTTATTTTCTTGTTCTATAGAAAGAAATTAGAAATTAATCAAGCATTTGGAAATCTGCCACCAGAGGCCCACTTCAGATTAATTCACAATTGCCCATTCTATCCCCCTCTCCATCAGTTTACTTATTTATTCTGTTTGACTGTTTATTACAATTTTAATCTTTATATGGCTGACTGCTTCTCTTGGAGATTTATTTTATATTGCTATAGAGTCTTACATTTTTTAACTGATATTGTTGCTGATAATGTGGTAAAAAATATTAATCCTATATTTTAGAAATGTCTTAAAACTTTTCTTGAGTTTTGCAATTCAAAATAAATATCTTTTTCTTGCATAATTTCATTTTATTACAAAAGACATTTTGAAAATATTTTTCTCTCAAGATGTTTCATCAATTGATTGTTCCAAGAACCCTTAAAAATATATATTTCTATTTTGTAAAGAAATCTTTTCATTTCTTAAATCAAAAGGCTAATTCTTTTTATAGCATTAAAATACTTTATGGCTTAGTTTAAATTACATAATGTAAAAGCATTTTTGATAATTCACTGCAGTTTTGGGAGTTACAGACACACAGATTATTTTTATTTCATAGAAAGCAGAAGTATTAACAATAAATGAGTGAGATTGTGCCTTATAGTACACTAATCTTGTTGTGTCGTGTATAATGCTAAGTAAGCATTCGACCTCTGTTCTAGTTGGTGTCCGTTTATCATATGAGCTACCTGCTCATATGCAAATTAGTATAATTTGCATATCACTACATCTCCCTATAACAGAGGGGCCTTATGCCGCGAGTACTTCTTCTTGTGCCCTCCTGAACATCTTCTTTTATCTCTCTCCTTTCCCTTGGAGATCTAGATCTATCACGTCTTTCCCTATAATCGAACTGTTCCTCTTGCATACTCTGGTCTTTCTCTTCTAACTTGTCCCATTCTACTTCTTCCTTCGCAGTTTCATTCTGCATTAACTCTTCTGTTACGTCAATAATGGGCATCTCTGAAGGCATTTCCTCATTCGATTCTTCTCCTTGGGATCTTATTTGGTCAGCATGAGCTAGAACACTGTTCCCATTTTCTTTATTCAATATTGCAGTATTATGTCCTTTCTACATAAGAAATTCGGCTGACTCGAGTTGCATATTCCTATTTCTTTTGTACCACATCTTTTGATTTGTGGCATATGACATAGTCAAAGGGGACCTTAATTGTCTGCCCATTAAGGCGGATGGACTTTCCGGCCTGCCTGCCTGCATGTGGAATTGTTCTGTAACTTAATAATAGTCTTGGTAGGAAAGCATCGATTTCCTCCTTCTGTTGCAAGCATGCTTTTATGCCCTTCTTTACCGTCTGGACCATCCTTTCCGCTGTCCCATTACTTTGAGGGTGGCAGGGAGGGGTCTTGTAAGGTCTGCATCCTATTTTTCTTAGCCATTCATGCAAATCAGTATCCACAAATTCTGGTGCATTATCAGTCACCAATGTTCTCGGTGTCCCATTCCTCGAAAATATTACTCTTAATATTTGTTTTACGGTGGTACTTTTTTAATCAGGTACTCTCACCACTTCAGGCCAACCTGAATATGCGTCTACTAATATTAATAATAGTCCTATCCCATTGACATAGGCATGGTCCATGTGTACTCTGCTCCATGGTTCTACTTCTCGGGGCCATACATGTATTTTCTTTTGCTTAAAATTCCTGAGTTCTGTACATTTTTTGCATCTTTTTACGCAGTCTTCTACATCTCTTGAGTACCCCGGCCACCACGCTTCCAATTTTAATCTTCTTTGCATAGCTGCCACTCCACAATGTATGTCATCGTGTACACTTTTTATAACCTGTCTCCTCTGTGTTTCTGGGGGAACTACCAAGTCTCCATTACATATTATCCCGTTTTCTATAGTCATTTTATGTCTGATTTCTTTGAATGGTCTTTCAGCCATTGAACAATTTCCCCAGCGATTCTGTTTTATCCTCGACATTATTTTATTTAACACTGGGTCATTTGTAGTTTCAGTAGCCATTTTATCTACAGATATTACATCGGTTTCTACAAGGTGCAAGAATGTGTCTTCAAATTCCTCGTCGTTTTTGTCCTTCTCCTCTCTATAAAACCTCATCTAGATAAGGCATCAACGTGCGGTATCGTATTCCCTTTAACATATTCAATGTCAAAGTCGAACGCCATCAGTCTAATCGCCCAACGTAATATTCTGGACGTTGTAACTTTCGGTAGCTCGTTTCTTAGGTTGAAAATAAATTCCAGTGGTCTGTGATCACTTTTCAACAAGAATTTTTTTCCCATCAAGAACTGTCTTGCTCTATCCGTTGTTCACACTATGGCTAGTGCCTCCCTTTCTATATTCGAATAATTGTGTTCAGTCGTTGTTAATCTCTTCGATAAGTACATTATGGGATGCCCATCTTGTGACAAAATACCAGATATGGACTGCTCACTAGCGTCAGTAGTTAGTTATGTCCTTCTTAGGGTCAAAAATTTGTACTATTGGCTTTTTTGCCAGAATCTGTTAAGTTTTCAAAGGCTTTCTGTTGGTGTTCTAACCAAATGAATTCCACATTTTTTTTTCTTAACTTAGCAAATGGTTCTGTCAACTCATTATATTTTGGTACATATTTTCTATAAAAATTTACCAAACCTAAGGACTCCAACTCTTTTTTATTTTTCGGTGTAGCAACTTTTAGAATTTTCTCTATTAGTACTTTATCTGGAGAGATCCCTTCCTTTGATATTGAGTACCCCAAAAATGATATTTCATTACTGTTGGTTACACACTTTTTTTGTATTTATTGTCATACCAGCGTCTCTTAGCCGGTTCAGTATATTTTCAGTTTTTTTCTTTAAATCATCTTCATTTAAATCTCCAACACATATATCGTCTTGATAACAGATGGTATTTTCAACATTTCCTATTACTTTTTCAATAGCTTTTTGAAAAATTGCACTTGCCGTTTTTATGCCATACGGCATTCTTTTCCACCTTAACAGGCCTATAGGTGTGTTTATGGTCGTCACTTCTTTAAAATTTTCATTTATCGGTATTTGCTGGTAAGCTGATTTTAGGTCTATCTTCGAAAATACTTTCATTCCAGCAAGTTTATGTAAAGCTACTTCCACATTCGGAATAGGGTACGAGTCAGCACAAACTTTATGGTTCACCCCTATTTTATAATCTCCACAAATTCTCAAGTCACCATCTTTTTTTTTTTCAATACCACAATGGGTGATGCCCATTTACTTCCTCCTGGAGGGGCAGGTTCTAATAAGTCTTCCTTTATTAGCTTTCGCAATTTAGCTATTACCAACGGTAATAAATGCACTGGTATTTTTCTCGCTTCGTAGTAGGAGGGGGAAACATTTTCTTTTAATTTCAGGCTAGCTTCATAATTTTTTAATTTTCCTGTTTTTTCCATTTCTATCTCATTAATCAACTTCATTGAATTTATTTTTAACACGTCATTCCCCAGTAGTCCGTGTTTTTCAGCAATTTGTAACTATAATGGGTACTATTTCATATTTTTCTTTTAGTTCTATTGAACCTTCAAAGTAACCCATAATTGCTATAATCGAGCCATCAAACTGACGTAATTGTACGTTGGTTTTTTTTTTTTTTTTTTAAAACGGTTTTCCCATTTTTTTCCCACAAATTTCTGGGTACTATCATGACCTCGCTACCTGTGCCGATTTGCATTTCGACAATACAGTCGTTGATTTTCACTTTTATTTTTGTATCTCCGTTCTTAGATCCAGTATTTTGTATATTATCCTTTTTTACATTAAAAATCTGTCTATTTTCATCCTCTACTCTTTCCACATTTTTCGTTTTACATACTTCTTTGAAGTGATTTTTTTTTTTAAACACTTTGAACATGTTTTTCCAAAGGCTGGGCATTTTTCTTTTTTCATTTCATGAATTTTTCCACAGTACGCACAATTTTTTCTTTTTGTTTGTACCGTATATGTTTCAGCCATTATTTCTTCATAGGATTTATTTTTATTTTGGTTGTAGGTATATATTAATTCCTGCTGTTGTATAAATTCTATACACATATTCAAAGGCATGTTTGTAAGTTGTAACTGTTCCATTAACTTATATCTTTGTGCTGAATTATGCATACCTTCAATTAATCTTAGTCGGATTAATTCTTCTTCCGTTGTCTGCTCTCCTGTTCCTAGTTTTTCGAATTCACAGTATTTACTCGCACTTCTTAACCGGTGTAAATATTTTACTATCGGTTCATCCACTTCCTGCTTCATTGCCATAAACTTGGTCCTTTCTGCAATCACCAGTCTTTTCTTTGGCCTCATGTTTCTCTTAATAACCTGACTTATTTCTTCGAAAGTCATTTCTTCTAGTTCTCGAGGGTAAACCATTGTAGCAACCTTCATAATCGCTTCACAACCAGCGGTAGCCATAAACAAGTCAGTGATTTCATTTTCCCCTCCTCTGTTTTTGTTGTCTTTCAACCTTTTACATCTTGCATTAGCAGCAAAGCAACGAATCCACGTATCTGGGTCTTCAAGGACCAGAGAGTATCCTATCGGCGACGCCATTGTTGTGTCGTGCATAATGCTAAGTAAGCGTTCAACCTCTGTTCTAGTTGGTGTCCGTTTATCATATGAGCTACCTTTTCATATGCAAATTATACTAATTTGCATATCACTACAAATCTAAAAGTAAAATTTAGTAATTTATTAAATTTCAATATGAGGGGATGCTGAAAAGTTCACAATACAAGATAAATTTTCAGCACCCCTCTCATATATTGTCATCAGAAATGGCATCACAATGGCCAGCAACTATTTGTAATTGGAATTAACTGCAAACTGAAGTAGATTTTCATAGTATAAAATGTTTTTTTTATTTTTTTTTTTATTACTCAAATATACAGATCTATCATTTTCATTATACTTTACTGTTTATTTAGTTGATATTAAGTGACACTGATATAATTTGCAAATAAGGTGTAAACAGTAAATGTGAAACAAACTCGCATTCTTTTCCACTCAGATGAGTTTACTCAGCTTGGTTCTTATTCTCACACAATTTTGGCCCATTCACTCTTCAGCCTTCATCAGGTGTCTGTTGTATTTGGTAAGCTTCTTGGAATTACTTGGAACCAAACTATATATTTGATTCATGGGGATGGATTCTTCCCATCTCCTAAGCATGGAAAGTGGATTATCTGCTACAATTTAATACTCACCAGTCTACTTGTCTTTGTGTTGCTTGCCAGTTTCTCCACTATCCAACACAAGGATTGTACTTATAAATGCCAGAGAGTAATTATGTTTAAACCTTATGTCTCTTGGACAATCCAGACTACATCAACAAAAGTTTCAGGAATGCAAACATTCACTGCAAAACCTATCCAAGTGCTGACTATGGGAATGATCACTGCCCTGTTATATGTAAGACTTATTCAACCTATACAGTGAAGCAATTCTGAAAGAATTGGAGATCCTACTGGGATTCATCATTGGCAGTCACAATCTTACCAATATAAGATACACGGATGCCACAGTACTGATAGCAGACACAGAAAAGAAATTACAAAACCTCCTACAGAAGGTAGCAAGGTAGAGTTAGAAGAAGGGACTAACTGTAAACTACAAGACAGAATGCATGGTCATCAGTAAGAGGATGAGCCCGAAATATGATTTGCAGGTTGGAGACATAAAATCGAGCATGTGTGGAAGTTTAAATATTTGGGAAGTGATTTGACAGATGGTTGGTGCGATGCTGAGATCCAAAGATGGATTGGGATGGCCAAGGATGCATTCCAAAAGCTGGGCAGAGTACTGTAAGACAGGAGGATTTGTTTGGTGACAAAGAAAAGAGTACTGAGCTGCTATGTGACATCTGTCCTCCTATACGGCAGCAAATGTTGGACGGTGCTCTCAAAGATGAAGAGACTCAAGGCTGCAGAGATGTGGTTTTACAGAAGGAGGGTAAGGAAGAGGCAAATGAAATTTCTGGGACACATAATGAGACAGGAGGGTCTGGAGAATCTGATACTCACAAGTCTGAGGGAAAAAGAGACAAGGGAAAGCAACACATGACATACCTGGCGGGCTTAAGCAAGTGTATAGCAGAACATGGTCTGGGAGAGTTGGCAGACGCACAAAACTTATTGGGAGCTACAAGGGATAGGGGGGAAGTGGAGAGCCATGATTGTCTATGTTCTGAAAGGACACTGCATATAAAAAAGATACCCAATATTTGTACACTGCTGGTGGAATCTTTTTAATGTTATTTCTTAATCAGAAACTTTCAGATAGCCTTTATCCCCATGTTATGTTTTAGTAATGATGTTACTATGAAGGAACATACATTGAAAGACTGATCTGAAATCAGATATTGGTTGATCTTGTATGGAACAGAAAGAGTGGTCATCAACTCCGCTGTACATGAAGTTAATATAATCAATAGAAGACACTATTTACATTATTCAGACTATTGTCCTCATCTTTGTCGCCATATTTATTACAATGTTTCAGCCATCATATGCTCTGGCCTTCTTCAGGTGGTTGGAATGTCAAACTGAACCCTTTATTTCACTCACTGAGGTAGATTGTTCTAGTTCCACGTGCCATGTTTAATGGATGTCAATTATCTCCTGTTAATTCCCCTGTCCAAGTTCTCCACTGCCTTAACCAGGTATTGAACTCACACTCTTTGGGTCCTGTCACTGGATCTAACTAATGCCTTTATCCACTGTGCCATGTGTTCTCAAGGTGTTAGTTAGATCCACTGACAGAACCCAAAGAGTGTGAGTTCAATATTTGGTTAGGGCAGTGGAGAACTTGGAGAGGGGAATTAACAGGAGATAACTGATAACTAACATTCATTAGACTTGGCACATGGAACTAGAACAGTCTACCCCAGAGCGAAATAAAGGGTTCAGTTTGACATTCCAACCACCTGAAGAAGGCCTGAGCATACAATGGCTGACACGTAATAAATATGGTGACAAAGATGAGGACAATAGTTCGAATAATGTAAGTAGTGTACATAATACCTCATCTCAGAAATATAGACAAAATTAATAGAAGAATGCTAATGAAAGAGTCTGTGCACATGTTAGGCTTTTTGACAACCTCCTTAGTAAATCTAGTATAGAAATTCCTACCATCTGCAAGCCTCCAATTAAGATTGACGAGTATTGACTGATATTCTTCTCTTAGTATGGAAAGTAAAATTAGAACAATCTACTCTTGTGGCTTGAATAAAGGGTGAAGTTCAAAATTTCAAGGTTACTGAGTACAACAGACACCCAAAGAAGGTTATAGGTTACAATGTTGTAAGATAACAACCAAGATAAGAATACTAATTTGAATATAGACATATAATGATAATTTTTCATCTAAAAAAATTTCAACTTAAATTAAACTCTGCTTTGATAATTTGTTAGTGTTTTCAACTTTTTTTTATTTTCTTAAAAAAAGAATGAAAAAAATTCTTATTACTAACTCCAACAATTATTTGGAGCTAACATTTTATTGCACAAAAAGAAACCATAAAAAGGAAAATATTGATTCCTCATCTCTACAAGATCTGATAGAAATGAAACTGTTTATACAAAGATTAATCCTGTCTGAATTTCTGGTATGAGGTGTTATCATTATTTACATGCAGATGATTGACCTCATCTTTGGCTGAAACATGCTAATAACAATAATGTGCCCTCCAGCCTTCATCAGGTGCTTGTTGATCTGGGTAACTTTTAGAGAATTTCAAGCTAAAGCCTTTATTTACTCTATGAGGGTATATTGTTATCACCTCACTGACCATGATTGGAGATATCTTGTCTAGTTCCTATTTAGTACTGCTCAGTTATTGCTTGGCCTATTTCCACTGAGTTCAAGTGCTCACTGCCCAGCCCAGAGATTGAGTTTACAATTATTATATCACCAAATTTATGAACCAAAGCTTTAATACACTAGGTTATTATCCTGTGTGATAATAACAGCAAAAATGAGGATAAGGGTCCACATGTACATGCAGATTAATCCTGTTAACTATTATTTGTACATGCATTACTAACTCTTCACCACTCATAGGTATTGATGAGTCTTTATTTTCTCTACTATTTATAAGAGGTATATATTAATAGTAGAGAAATATCAATTGAAATCCTTAAATTAGCCCACCCTATTTCAATAGCTTGTGTCCACATTACTGATCTAGGAAAACTAATGCCTTTACTTTGGTTGTCAACCCTGTCCTTTATAACAGAGTATTGGTATTCATACTACAAGTAAAATATTATTAGTTATAATTAACAAAAATGATTCAAATATTTTTCTGTAATGAAGCTTGACTTTTCATCATAAAGTTTTTAGTTATGCTAAAGATTATATAAACACTTAGATATTTTAAAGGTATTTGCCATCTGTTCTGAACAGAATATGAATAATTTGCTCATTTTTTCCTAACAGTCTTTGTCAAATATTTAACAAAAAGGTCAGTTATTCCATTCAAGCAAAGCGCACTTCAGTCAATTATGTGCCATGTGTGATTTACACTTAGGCGATCATGTATCTTTTAATACATGACTGATGAGGCAGATTTTTTTCCCACGGTAGGTTGCCATTTCTTTCTGCAGTAGACCAGTTGCCATCCAAGGCTAGAGAACCTGGCCTGTCCTGCTATTTACCCATAGCTGAAAGAAGAGGATTCATACCTTTCCCAAGGGTATTAGCACATTTGGGAATGTAATGAATTCGAATGGAATTCAAATTCGGTTCTTGATTCCACAATCTGAGCCGCTATCCATTACTCCACTCTAAGAACACTTAGGGATTCTAAAAATGCTTTACAGTTTTTTGAGCAGAGAAACAAGCTGTAACTGTGGTTATAAACTTCCAATCCTTTGATCTTATGCACTTTAAATTTTCTCCTCCTTTCAATCAGTGGTTCTGATTATCAAGAAGTAAAGGACTTGGTAAGCTGTAAATATTTATGGGAAAAACTTTATAGAAAATAGGATAGCAAATTACAAGGTATTAATCAAAGAAAATTTGTATTGAAAAGAAAAAATATACGAAAGCTTCTATTTGTATAAACCATTTATTAAATTCTTTTGAAAAATTTAATTTCTGTCATTTCATTACATAAAATTCTCAAATGTGAATGGAGAAAAATGTCTTTACTGTAGTTTGTTTTAACCATTTTTTTATTTTTTGTTTTTCAGATGCCTCAAACAAGGGTTATTTTCAAATTGGTTATTTTTCTTTTTTAAGTAAATGCTCAAATTAAATATTAATTTTTTTTTTTTTTTTTTTTTTTTTTTTTAAATTTTCTCATTTTGTAATTTTTATTTAAATATTGTCAAAACAGTCCTCTGAATATTTAAAATGTGATAATTGTTGTATAGTTCCTTCATAAAAGAAATTATTGCTGAAATTATTGTGATTTATGAATGAAAAATTTAATACCATGTCATTTAAGAAATATTTAATTCCTGATCTTTATTCAAAATTCTCTCTTTTAAAGAAATGCTTAAAAGCTCTTTAACTCTTTGTTTTAGGAAAGTCAAGTGTGGCAGTATTGATGTCCATCCTACAGAGAAAGCCTTGGTGGTCAATTATGAATTGGAAGCTACTATCTTAGGAGAGCTTGGTGATCCAATGCTTGGAGAAAGAAAAGAATGTCAAAAGATGTAAGCAATCCAGATATTTATTCATTTTATCAAAGTATATATTTGCTATCCACATATATTGTTCTGTTTGTCAAGGAAAGAAATGTATAGGACATTGGCTCTAGTAAAGTTAAGGGGAATTTTGGTGAAAAGTACCAATTGCACTAACAACAACCAAGGAAAAAATATGGATTGTGGACTGGTAAGATCAGTAAAATCCAAAGATAGTGTAGCAATCTGTTTCCTCAGTTTCAAAGAGTTTGTGGTAGTTGTTAGCAGAAAGCTTATGGTCCCTCTTTAGTTACAAGGTTTGTGCAGAGTTTGTTGTAATTAAAGTTTGAAGTAAGCAGAAAATTTTTAAGTCTGTTATAGGCCACAGATTTTTTTAAACTTAAACTTGCCAACTGGTTCCAAGTTGAATGTTTTTATGATATGGCAAATATTTTCATTAGATGAGACACATGATCAATTTGGGTGAATTTTTCATCTTTTGGTTGCTTGTCACTTCATTGTAATACCAAGAGAGGGAGGGTAGTTAGTCTGGATATCTATTCCATCAAATTATCTGAAATTATTACATCATCATCCAAATAAAGCACTTAATCCTGCTGGTCCTTGTATGACATAATTTATCACTTTCTGAAATGTGACAGGAGCTTTAGTGAGCACAAAGGGCATGGCATTATATTCATAAATTCCTAAAAGTAGATAGAAAAACTGACCTTTTCTTTGTTCTGTCTGATATATATTTGATAATAACCTTTTTTCAAATCAACAATTGTGACGTACCTTCATTAAACCAATTGTCTATTAAATCTTCAATTAAAAGTAAAAGGTACTGTTACATCGATTTACTTTACAATAGTCTGTACAAAAATAAGAGTCCTTGAGCTTTGGGACTAACATACAGGGAAGATTATAGAGCTTTACTTGGCTTTGCCAAATTATTTTGGAATAAATAATTAATTTCTGCCTTTGTAGCTCTCTATTTTCTAGGCTTAACTTGATAAACATGTCTTATTAGAGAGAGAGAGAGTTCTCATGGAAGAAGTTAAATATGAAGTTTCATGATGGAACATTCTTCCTAGCAGATTGGAACTGACCATGAGAAATGACTGCAATAGATTAGCAATGTACCGCATTTAGTGAAATTGTAAATATGAAAGATTGTTGGATATGTTAAGAAGCCATACTGAATTAGTTGGATTTACCTTTGAAGTACCTGGAACTTTTTCCTCAGTTCTCTCAACATCAGCCTCAAATATCATTAGTGAAGTTGGCAAATCCTCTTTCAACATATTGATATATATATATATATATATACACACACACACACACACACACACACACTGAGTGTTCCTGTAACTATCAGGAGTATGTATTACATAGATAAAGTTTGAAACTTTATGGAAAATGATATCAGAACATGTAAATTTGCTTTTTAAGGCATTCCCAAATATAGAGAGTAAAAAGAACTTTATTTCCAGAAGCAAGTTTACAAAATGAGATTTGTATCATATCTGGTTTTCATTTCAGTTTAACCTTTTTGAATTTTAGCTATAGTTGTTTCTTACTTGTGAAAGTTTATTTTTGAAGTTGTCAAGATATTGGCACATAGTTATTTTAGAATGACAAGACTAGTTTTGGAATCATTTTTCTTTTAAAACTTTCAACAAGTACTGCATTTTTGTGTATATAATGAACATAAAAATTCTTGGGAGAAATTTTTGAAAACAAGTAGAATATATTTTCATTCTAATCAGGAACAGTTTCCATACAATCATTTTTTTTAAATATAGTATGAAGAGTTTGATGAAACCTTTCTAGACAGTGCTGAGATTAAGAGGAGTAAATCGATGACAAACTTTCATGCCACTTATGCTATAATACCATTGTGTACATCTCCAGAGAAGATCACCTGCTGGATTGAGTAGTGTTCCATAGTATTCAGTATTGAGATCAGTCTTCCCTCATGCAAGTAATGGCTGCTTATGTGTATGAGAGCTAGAGAGCAACATCTCTCAAACCCAAGATCCAACAATTGGCATCATGCCATATGGTACCTTAAGTTACAATTGTCACTATTTATGGAGCAAATGTTGAACATCAGTTATTGTATATTTCTGCATATAAAGCAACCATTAGATAAAAAAAAAAAAAAAAATAATATAGTAAATTTTCATGAATTTATCCTATACCTGTAGTATAAGATGGCTGCTTATTTATTATATAAAGATGATGCTATTGGAAATGTTACTTACTGTGTCCTTAGAAATTCAAAATAAATGAAATACCAAAATTGATTCTATATCATGTTTTTCTTATACATGTCCCTTAAAAGGGAAACTATTATTTTGTTTAGATTTCATCATGTGATCCTTACCAGTACTGATTTTTCTTTTTCTTCCTCTATTTTTTTCCCATATCAAAATAGTTACAAACAGCCTGGTATACTTACTAAAGGACATTTCCTTATACTTCACCGACAATCACAAAATACTGCTAATAACAGTATGATAATAGTGCATTCCATTGCTGTAAATGCAATCATAACTTTTTTCTCAGCTGAGCTTGCATGGATACGAATTGATTTCATTGATATGGAATTATTCTTTGAATAGGCAATTTATTATGAAGTTATATGTATAAGGTAGAAATTGTTTTACTACTTTTAGTATCAGTTTATTTGATAATGGGGAATCTTTTCATTTATGTTATTGGTTATCACACCGAGGCTAAGGTTAGCCTACCGACAAACATCACTTGGAATTTAAGGTTTATTTTTTAAATTGTAGAATAAGATGACCCTCCCAATTTTTAAGGGTGATTTTGGGGATTAAAAAGGTCATCTTATATGCAGAAATAAATGGAATGTCCAGAATAAACATTGTACTGTTCCAGCAGGATAATGTCTGTCAACATGCCCTACTCAACATTCTTTGCTCAAAACATTCACCAGACCTGTTCCCCATTGAACATGTATGGGAGATGATGGAACGACTTCTAACTTATCCAATTAACCAACCTATAACTGTTGATGCATTGTGTCAGCAGATACAAGAAACATGAAATAATGCATCTTAGGCTGATATTCCCTGCTGTAAAATGATTTGCATATGAGAGTACAATAATGAACATTTCCTTCAAATCCATGCATTATATTTTCCCAGTGAAAATGTTTACATTTGTTTTTTTTAATTTAACATTTTTTTTTTTCACTTAGAGCACAATTAATTCTCATCACTAATCAATGCTAAGATTAAACTTTACTTAATTTTAATAATAAAGCAAAAATAGAATTTAAATTAAGCCAAATTCATTCTAAAAGCCATCATTTGAATCTCTTGCTCCAGCTTTTATTTTACACTCTTTAACATTTTCATCTCTATCTTGTAGATAAAATACAAAATCATTGCCTTTTAATTTTCAAACCTGGATACAAGGAAAGTATTTGTTAAAAAATGCTTGCCTATGACTTAACTGTGTTATCAACATAGTTTTGTTATTACAACTATTTTTATTATAGCAAGTGAAGGTGGAATAGAAATATTCTCAAGTATTTGTTGTCTCTGTGACACTGAGATCAAACCAAAAGAAAAAGTGAGAAAGAAGGAATAGTCTACTAACAGGATGATGACTGTTGAAATTGCAAGAAGACGAATTGAAAAGTTGAAGAAAATTAGAAAAAAAATGCATTGAAAAAACATCATGTTTTGAGATAATTTCAAGGAGAATATGAAATTCAGTAGGTTTGAACAAACCCAGGTCTGTGGTTCTTCCCCATATCCCACCAATAAGAAAGAGACCATTAAGGTATCTCCGAAGATGTCAGATAAAATAAAATCATATGTTTCAAATCAACCACCCAAAAGAAAAGATAAGTTTGGAGACATTCATCTGGAGAAAATTTTTATATCCAAACATTAATTCAGATTTCCTTGGATACAAGTAGTAAGGAAAAATTTATTACTATTTTGAAGTGACCATCAGACAAAAAGACTGTGTGGTCTAATCATCATAAAAACAGAAAAGATGAATTTTAAGAAGAGTAGAAATGAAATTTTCTTTCTCCAATTCTTGAGTAGTTCGATCAATCTAAAGAAATCACAGCATGGGACAAGCATAAAGAAAAGCTTAATGACTGAAAATCCCTTTTGTTTTCACTATACCATATGGAAGCATGCTGAGGTTGGCTGCTGAGAAGGGAGAAAGTGGGAGAAGAAAAAGGAGAGAAAGATTAGCACTGCCTATATAGAAGTGAGGGTATGAAGACAAGGTGTAAGAGGGAGTAGGAGTTAAGGGTTGACTTAATTTCTCTAACCACTTTCAAAAGGGGGTAAAATTTGGAAAACCACTTGAGTAAGTGTATTTTTCTATATGGAAATTTGAAAAAGGTTCATACTTAGGGTAGCAGACAACCAAACCCAGATCCTAGTCAACCCTACCCTTGCTGGAGGCAGGACTCCATATAAGCTGGAGATTTTGGACTTGGAAACAGTGCAGATAGTTTATTTGAGTGGAGAAGAGATACAGAGAGAGCTCCTGGCCAAAGACCTTCTGCCGGATATGAAGACGAGAACTTAGAAATTTAAGTTACTACTACAAGCTGCATACTCCGAAGGGGATCCCAGTGTCATTTGATTATAACAAATGAGAAGGATTAGAATCACTGTATACAACAAATCCTATATAAACCAAATCATTGTAACATTTTTAACCAGAGTTAATTCTTTATTCTAAAGGATTCTTGTTTTTCTTGTGTAGCTCCAAATTGTCAAACTGTCTTCAGTTTTGCTTCATCAATGGTCTTCTCATGCTCTGAGATCAAAAACATATGATGGCAGAGGGCCATGAACAGATAAATGTTAGCTTAGTCAAGTGGAACCATGCCACCAACATGATACCAGCGACAATGAGTGAAGAGTCAGCTAAATGGCAACCACGGCAATCTGAAGGAACTCGGAGACTAACAACTGGGTGACATAATTTGTTACCGCTGTCTAGGGCCAACGACTCGTACATTAGTGGTTACCACTGACTAGGCATTACATCTGAAGTGTTCTTTTCTCTTTCAGAAGATGAAGATGTACTAAAAATAAGCAACATTAGTTGTTTATTTGATAAATGTTATTCCATCAATACTTTAAGAGATTTTAAAAGCAGTTCAGTCAGGTTGAAACTTTAAGTTCTCATTTGAATAGTTTGTACCAATTTATAGCTACTTTTAAAGTTCAAAATTCAGTTTTTGAAATTTTAAGAATATTTATGGCTATATTGACAATATAAGATTTTAAACTATATTCTATACTAATCTGATTCAGTAGATTAGAGAAAGAAATGTCAAATAATGTGGTTAAAAAGAAATAGTGTTTTTGTTTTTTATAAATAATAATAAAAACAACAACAACTATTCAAAACCTATTATTTCATTAACTGAAATTCTATCAACTATATGTATTTTAGTCTATAGTGTGGGGGGATACTAAAAGATCTCACTTCCTAAAAATGATATCAGAATTTTTAAGATCCCTTCTTTGATTTACCCTTGTACAAGATCTTGGCATAACTTGTTACAAGTGTAAATCAGTAAATATGTTGCTTGACGCATTTATTAGCCGAAAATTTTAATCTGAAATTTTCACTGCATAATGTTAATGGGTTAAGTGTATTGAGAAAGGAGGAGATTATGTTGAAAGAGTTTTTTTTTTTTTTTTTTTTTCCCCTCATCTAGGGAATGATATACACATTATGTTGACTAAAATATGCTCAGAAATTGTAAATTACAACAATAATTCATATTTTTGCTTTCATTTACATAAAGTTCTTTTCACAACTAAATCTCTGCTTACATTTTGAAAAACAGGCATTTGCCAGTTATTGGTGTGGTACATTACCACTGTATCATGTTTCATATAGAGAGTCCAGAACTTGTAAATTATGTTACAGTCAAGTTTTTGTTGAACAAAAAATTTTATCAATAATCATAAATCCTTTTCTTCCAAAGATCAGGATCAATTTTTTTTTTTTTATTCTATTCACATTGAATTGTTATGCTTGGCTGATAGCTATATACTTCTCTCCTATTTTGTTCATATTTCATCTTATATTATTTTTATTTTTTTTTTTTTTGATTTCTAGGATTTGTTAAAAATTTCTGCAGATCTTTATCTATTAATACTAATTGATTATTTGATAGAAATTCACTTAACCTAATTAATGTGTGTCAACTATGTCTTTGTTAATAATAACCGAATATACTTAAAATACTCCAATTACTAAATCTGTACTTTGCAAAACATCATTTTCTTACCTTTAATCTTAACTTCCCAATGTCATCAGTTTTCAACTAGATATCTATGCTGATGACATAAATTATTTACTCTTATCTTAATGGTAAGTAAGTCTTATGTGCAGCTGATCTCAAAAATGACCTACAATCTATTGTTAACTGTGGCAAGAAATGGCTTGTTAATTTTAATGCATCCAAAATTAAACTGTTCTCTTTTTACCTTAGAGAACCTTTTTTGCCACCCATTAGCATGGCTGATGCTAATCTCCAGGAGAGTGACTTATTGCACCTTCTTGGGCTGACATTTTCCACTGACATAAAGTGGAAAGATTATATTGAATCAATTGCTAGGTCTGCTGCTAGGAAAATTGGTTCACTGTGTTGTGCTTACACCTTTATAAGTCTACCATTGGTCTATGCATTGAATATTGCTGCTACATTTAGTCTAGTGTTTCTGTTATGTATTTAGAAATTTTTGATAAAATTCAAAGAAGAATATACAATGTTTTTAATCCTGACCTTGCATTTTGGCTAAAGTCACTTTCCCTCTGCTGTAACATAGCTTCCATGTGTCTTTTCTATAAATATTTTCATGGTAATTGTTCTGATGATGAACTTTCCTCTATGGTACCTTGACATTATGAATTTAAGCACAGTACTAGATTGGTGGCAAGGTTTCATCATTTTACAATTGAAATTACTAGATATAATTTATGCTAACAGTTTCTTCTCTCGCACTTCTCACTCATGGAACTCTCTTCCAGCTTCTTGTTTTCCAGTCAACTTTGATCTTCAAAAATTTAAATGCATTGTCAATTGTCATCGTTCATCTCCTTAAATCCTGTTTTTTATTGACTTCCCTCAATGTTTTTTCTTGGATTCTTTCACACTAAGTCACCTTTTAAGCTTTATTACCTTGCTTGGGATGAAAGTATTAAAGAAAAACAAAAGAAAATATGGATCAGTAGATTCAATGTTGTTTTATTTTCTGCTTGCCTTCAAGTAATGTTGAATAACTGCACCTTATTATTAAAGTCTGATTTATTTGGTTACAGAATACGTGTGAAAAACTTGAATGAAAACACAGATCTTTCTGCTTTGTCTCGGGAAATTATTGACAAATGCAAACTAATTTCTCCAAATAAGTTGCCTGAGATTGAACAATTGCTATATTATTTACAAAATCGAAAGGAATCCTCACCACCAAAGGGTAAATAACGTATCTTCTTTTTTCTTATTTTTTTAACTATGGATTATAGTTCAACTTCACCAAAACTAATTTTAAATTATTTTTGAACTTTAAAGATGAAAGGATTTTTGATTCCCTCATAGGTGATAATGTATTTTTTGTTTGACTTGTTTTTAAGTCTGTACTTTGTTCAGTTGAAAGTAAAGAAATGTTGATGTCAGAAACAACACAATTCTCTTACATATGACAAAACAAGTAAGAAGTAGTTAAGAAAAAAATGTTCAGAAAATATTGATGACAAGGAGATAAATTCTCAAAAGTAACATGTAAAACAAGAAGTCATTTTCTTTTTTAATCAATGATTGTATTTTTTATAATTAAATTTACTGAAATCCCTATAGTCATTTACTTTCATGTTTCCCTCACTTGTATTTTGCACTCACTATTCTTACACAGAATCTCTCATCTGGTTTATTTTTTTGTTTTTGTTTTTTTGTTAACATGGATAAATGCGCCAGCAATAAGACAATGCCAAAAGGACATTTTTTACCATTTTTATTGTAACTACTGTCACTCTTTGGCAATGTTTATTTTTTAAAAAGTGATGATTAGAATTGTAATAAAACCTAAACATGATAAAAGTGAATTTTCTTTGTTCTTGAGAATTGACAATAAAAGTAATAAACACTATTTATTAGATTTTTTTATTTATGATATTTATTCATTATATTATTTGTTGGAATGGTTGGCAAAACATCAGCTAATTACCAATTGATTAAAACTTTTTAAAATGGTAAATAATAAGGGTTTCCTTATAGCTGGGGCACATATTTTAATAATTTAGTAAAAGTTTAAATTTACGAATAAAAAATTTTGTTTTCACATTTATTTCTTGATAAATTGGTAAATGATAAATATTACATTGAATTGGTTCTAATTGTATTAGTTTTTAGAATGTTGTAAATATAAAATTATTCTTGTAAATAAACAAGCTAATGAATAAATAAATAGTTTTGAATATTTTTATTTTAAATTCACAAGAACAAAAATGATGTATAAATTCACTTTCATCATATGTTTAGGTTTTATTCCAATTCTAATCATAGCGTTTTAAAACAAACTTTGTTGAAGAGTAGAGGTAGTTAAAAAAGCAGTGACCTTTAGCACATTTATCCATGTTTGGGTTTATTGCTTCTTTTATTGCTTCTTTTTTTTCTAGAGAAAAGTTTACTCATTCTTTTCTCTTGATAGATAAGTAGAGACATTATATTTTTTTTTTTTTTTTTTTTTTTTTTTTTAAAAAGAAACTGATAAAATACTTTTTTTATTTATTTATTTTTTTCATAATTTGCTTGTGCCTTATGAAATATAAGAAAATTCCCATCTGGCAAATTTTTAAACTTTTTTTTTTCCCCTCCTTTCAAATTTTGTTGGTGTTTCAGTAGCCTCTGGAAAAACTCAGCTGTCTGACAAGCCATTGGAACCAGCATTTAGTGATGGTACAGAGTTGGATGAAGAAGCAAATCTTAATGACACAGATGAATACCTCGAACTTCTTTATGAAGACATACCAGAAAAGATACGTGGTTCAGCACTTTTCTTACAGCTTGCTAGAAATCCTGATAACCTTGAAGAACTTTTCCAAAATGGTAATTTTATAATCTGTTGCAGTGGTGGTTTTAAATAGGAACTAAAATGCTGACTATTTATTGAGAAAGCTCTTGTTTGTTTACAAGTATTTTCAAGCAAAAGAAATTGTGAAGCTGTCAGTGAATCATTTTCTATTTTCTGTGAATTGCAATAAAAAGCAACAAACATGAGAGAAATATTGGTAAAAAATTAATGATTTGTTTTCATTTGTTGACCTTCTATTGATATTCTATAAATATTGTATTTTTGGTAAGATTTTATGACAATTGAAATGTAAGTCTCTAAATTGAGAATTCTACACAAAAAATATACATGTACAGAAAGAAACAATTTTGTCTGAGTTTATAATTATTTTCTATAAAACTAAATATCCCAATGAATGGTCTCTAAATATTAAAATTTTCATTTTTTTCTCTTTAGAAACTGTTGTTGGTGCACTGGCACGGATACTGAAGGAGGATTGGAAGCGAAGTACAGAATTAGCAACCAACATAATTTGTATATTCTTCTGTTTCTCTAACTTTTCCCAATTTCATGCGGTAATACTTCATTTCAAGATTGGAGCCTTATGTATGACTATTATTGACCATGAGCTGAAGAAATATGATCTTTGGAATGAAGAAATACAAAAAAAAAGAAAAAGCATGTATATCCTTTCTTAGGCCTGAAAAAAAGTTAGTCTTATTAATTGGAATTGGAATCTCCAAACAAGACATATGCTATTATAGGATTTGTTAATTCTATGAGAGTACACTTTTTTATCAGGATTAATCTTTCTTTATGATTTTTTTTCTTTGTAATTATCACTTTTTTGTTCTTGTATCTAAAGAAATTCTTAAATTATCTGTCCGATATTTTAACTACAATACTTATTTGCCCAAATATTCCTTTAGTAATTATCTTTTTCTAAATCATCTTCAAATGTTTATTTCATGTAAAGTTTTGTTTTGATTTGGTCTAAAAAAAAATGCTTAAATTATTTAATAAAAATGATTTGGGTATGAATCACACAGCAACATTTTCTCTATTGAATTTGGTTATCTAATTTTTTCTAGCCAAGTATAATAATAATTTTCAATTAATACAATTAAGAGAAAAATTTATTTATATATATATATATATATATATATATATATATATATATATATGTGTGTATGTGTGGAATTGATACAAATATAAAATTTTTCATTTAGTGCTTGTGTGTGTGTGTGTGTATATATATATATATATATATAAGCAAATATATGGATATTTTTTCTTCATACATATATATATATATATATATATATATATAATATTAGATTAAAACAAAAACATGTTAAAAAATCGCTACACAATAGCTTTCATACTTCTACACTCAAATTGTGCCTCCTCAGTTGATTGTAAAAAGCTGGTGAGTAAAAATTATTTTTGAATTTTAAAAGTAGATAATAAATCAAAATTAAATGAGGCTTGTAAAAGGGGTAATTTTGATCATAGTAAAATGTGGTTTCAAATATAATTCTAGACAAGGACATGTGGCAGACAAGAAATTAATGCAAACTATAAGTGAGTGGCAACCATGTATCATAATTATGAAACAAATGTAACTTGTTCAATTTTATATGAAGCTAAGGGGAGGGGTAGGAAGATAATCAAACATATAGCTAATTGAACATATATTTTTTTATAATTGATAATAAAAAGGCTACTTTAAGAAACCAATAAATGCACTTCAAGTGTTTAAAAATAAAAAATGTGTAATATTCATACAAGATGTTGATAATGCCACCTAAACAGCAATACATAGCTATATTAAATTCAAATAAACAAAATAAAATAATCATTCATAGAAGGTGCACTGCAATTTACTAATTATGACCATACTACCAAATTTAAAGTTCAACCATATTGTAAGGTGAAAGGTAAGCTATGCCCACAATTTACATGTAATTCACTTCTTTGGTTTAATAGAGAATTTTTATCAGCAAAACTAATAATTTCTAATTTCTCATGTAAGCATAAGAAGCAGGGTTCATTTAAGGATTTAGAAGTTCTAGCTTTTTTAAAAACTTTTCATTTAACTGTAGGAGTTTTATTAACCTCTTTTAAATTCCAAAAATATTTGGAAAGATATGTTCTATTTTTATAAGATAGGATATGTTGGCACCACCTAGTTTTATTAGGTTGGTGCAAAAATAATTTCGTTTTCTCACATAGTAACATATGTTAGGAAACAAAATTATTTTTGCACCAACCTAATAAAAGAACTCCTACTACTCTCTATATAAAATTTTTCAACAGTTGGATTTTCTATTGTAGTAATAGTGCTTAAGTAAACAAGAGAGTTGGTCAGAGTAATCATTAGAATTTCTGCAATTTACATTTGTTAGTATTATTGACATTAGTTACCTTGAAATTAACATTATTACTTGGGTTTTTATATTTGTTTAAAATTTTATGTGTTTTTTTTTTTTTTTTTTTTCTTCTAGATTATCAGTGCTGCTATAGCTTAGTTTTAGTGTTTCTGTTAAATATTTTACTGAGTGGATTATTTCTGGGGAAATGCTTATCAATTAAATGGAACTTCTGCCCTAACTTAGTACTAACCATTTGGAATGGGGTTGTGTACCAAATTATTTTTCTGTTCCTATTCTTTTTTCTTCAGTAATTATTATGTTGTCTATACTTGATTTCTGTATGCTTATAACCACTATTTTTTAAAGCATTATTATAAGCACTACTAAACTTATTTCAATATCTTCATTAGAAGAGTTATTGTTAATTCTATATTCTATACAGCCCAGGCACCAGCACAAATGATTTGATTATAGTGGTGAAGGCTTTGTGCAGAACCAACCACACTTTTTGAAGGGCCAAATACAGAGACCTTGTGCGCTATGTGCCACAAGGTCCCCAAAGAACCCTCCGCAGGTTTTGAATTCAGAGTTGTCCTTCTAGACCAGTTGCCATCCAAGACTATAGAACCCAGTCTGTCCTGCTATTTACCCATAGCTGGAGGGAGATGACGAGGATTCACACCTTTCCCAAGGGTATTAGCACGTAAGTGAATGTAATGGATTCGACTGGAATTTGAACTTGGCTCTCTGATTCCTCAATCCGAGCTGCTTATCCATTACTTCACCGTGCCTCCATTTGAGATATATATATATGTGTGTGTGTGTGTGTGTGTGTGCATGCATGCACATACAGTAGGATCCAATATTACAGAATGAAAATTAAAAAAAGAAAATTCCAATTTTACAAATTTTAACATAATAAAAATTACAATGAATATTAATTCACTATAGTAAATTTATATAAATTTAAAAATTAAAGGGTAAAAATAATTGTAAAATGAAAACCGTTTATTAAAAAACATTTAGCATCCAAAATTAGAGAATAAACATTATTTATATTTAAGGGTGATTTCTAGAAAAAAAGAATTGTATAATACTTTAAAATGAAATATGGCCTCATTACAATATAAACAAGTATAGTTTGTTTATCTACAGCATTGTTTCCCTAAGTTATAACAAAATTGATGAATCCCTTGTGTGCTTAAGGGATGATGTTTGTGCAAAGGGAATTCATAAACCTAAGAGTCATTTTGAAAATATTAAACTTTATGACTCTCTCTCTCTCTTCTTTTTTCTTTTTTTCTTTTTTCTTTTTTCTTTTTTTTCTTTTCTTTTCTTTTTTCTTTTCTTTTTTCTTTTCTCTTTTTTTCTTTTCTCTTTTTTTCTTTTCTCTTTTTTTCTTTTCTCTTTTTTTCTTTTCTCTTTTTTTCTTTTCTCTTTTTTTCTTTTCTCTTTTTTTCTTTTTTCTTTTCTCTTTTTTTCTTTTCTTCTTTTTTCTTTTCTCTTTTTTCTTTTCTCTTTTTTCTTTTCTCTTTCTTCTTTTCTCTTTTCTTCTTTTCTCTTTTCTTCTTTTCTCTTTTCTTCTTTTCTCTTTTCTTCTTTTCTCTTTTCCTCTTTTTTTCTTTTCTCTTTTTTTCTTTTCTCTTTTTTTCTTTTCTCTTTTTTTCTTTTCTCTTTTTTTCTTTTCTCTTTTTTTCTTTTCTCTTTTTTTCTTTTCTCTTTTTTTCTTTTCTCTTTTTTTCTTTTCTCTTTTTTTCTTTTCTCTTTTTTTCTTTTCTCTTTTTTTCTTTTCTCTTTTTTTCTTTTCTCTTTTTTTCTTTTCTCTTTTTTTCTTTTCTCTTTTTTTCTTTTCTCTTTTTTTCTTTTCTCTTTTTTTCTTTTCTCTTTTTTTCTTTTCTCTTTTTTTCTTTTCTCTTTTTTTCTTTTCTCTTTTTTTCTTTTCTCTTTTTTCTTTTTTTTTTTCTTTTCTCTTTTTTTTCTTTTCTCTTTTTTTCTTTTTTTTTTTCTTTTCTCTTTTTTTCTTTTTTTTTTCTTTTCTCTTTTTTTCTCTATTTTTTTTTCTTTTCTCTTTTTTTTTTTTTTCTTTTCTCTTTTTTTCTTTTTTTTTTTCTCTTTTTTTTTTTCTTTTCTCTTTTTTTTTTTTTTCTTTTCTCTTTTTTTTTTTTTTCTTTTCTCTTTTTTTTTTTTTTCTTTTCTCTTTTTTTTTTTTAAACTACTTAAAACATTTCAGCAGAATGAAGAAATTCAAAGATCCCCCATGCTAGATGATGATTTTGGTGCAGAATTGAGCATTGCACATCAGATAACTGTAGAATTTGATAAGAAAGTGTCTTGACAGACATTGTATCTTTTATGTGAAACAAGGCTTCATGTACATTCTGTTACCATCAAACCTTTCATCAGCGAGAACAAAAAAGCATGTTATCTACACCAATGAAAATTGGACAAGAGTTCTTCAGTAATGAAAGTAGGTTTAATTTGATTGGTCTTTAACAGTAAATAGTATGTCAGATGGTATTACTTCTCAAATGTGTGAAATACTGAGATGGTAGCTTATTTGTATAGGAGATGTTCTACTGTGCCTGTGATAGATCACTTGTGCATAGCTGATGCTGCAGTGTATAAGAATATTATTAAACATGTTCTTTCTCTGTTCTTGTACTCCTCTTTATGCAAGATAATGCACCTCATCATTCTGCAAAACCTGTAAAATAATGCCAGATCTCAATCCACTTGAGATTCTACAAATCATTAGTGCTAATGTTAGGGCAAGCAAACAGACAGCACTGACTTTTTTATGGCAGAAACTGTAGGGGGAATGGGACAAAATCATACCTGAAGAATGTGATAAATTAGAGAAATCCTGCAGCTACAAATGTAAATTTTAATTTATATGTATATTTATAGTTTTGATCTTTAATTCTGGATGTTACCTTTTTAAAGTTTTTGTTTTGTAACTTGCTTTATTCTTGGTCCTTTTATGCAAATTTACCATAGTGTGCTGAAAGATTTTTTTTTTGTTCTGTAATAAGCAGATTGAGTAGCAACAGTCAGTTGAATACAGTGTCCAGGCCTGAAGATTGCATTCAGTTATAAAACAGATTGTTGATTAGTGTCCTCTTTTATATTCACAAATGTTGATATTGAGTATTTTTACCCATAAATATAGCTTACCATAAAACTATATTTTTATCATATATATATATATATATATATATATATATATATATATATACACACACATGTGAAAATATATAGAAAATAGGAAAGAACTCGTTAGGTAAATAATCCAAAGTTCTTTAGTATTTTAGTTATTATTTTTAAAAAATAGTGCTCGATACAAAAGTAGAGCATAAATATAATTATTTAAAAAATATGATTCCAACACGCTACATAAGAGTTCTCATATTTCAACTCTTATATAGTGTGTTGGAATCATATTTTTAAATAAATAATTATATTAGGTTGGTGCAAAAACTGTCTCACATAGTAACGTGTGAGAAAACAATATTTTTGCACCAACCTAATATATATAGAGACAGGGAGAGTGTTGGGTTATTTTTGCTATAGGGTGTATAAAATCTAAGATATTTTGCTTAACTCATTTCACCTGAAATGGAAAAAGATGAAAAGGGCAAGGCAAAAGAGGAATATGAAAAAAGCCTCAAGAAATTTGAAAGCCTTGTCAAAAAACAAGATCAGTTATTACGAGGTGAGTTGAAAATTTTTTGTCTTGATTATATTAATGACAAAATATTTGAACTTTAATAGAAATAATTTTTGCTCTATAAAGTGATATATTAAATGAAACTGTTATGTCAGCTATAATAAGTTTCCAAATATATTTTAAATCATAGATTTTTAAAAAAAAAAAAACTTTCTTTTTTTTTTTTAATTTTTCTGAATGTTTTATTTTTTCAGTATCATTTTATCTCCTTCTCAACTTGGCTGAAGATCTTAAAGTGGAAATGAAAATGAGAAACAAAGGAATTGTTCTCTTGCTTGTAAAATGTTTGGACAGAAATGAAAATTATGAATTGCTAATGTTGGTTGTGTCATTTCTGAAAAAATTAAGCATCTTTATTGAAAATAAAAATGAAATGGTAAGTCTTATGTGAACAGGTGGCTTTGTCATCACTTTTTCCTTTGAAATATTATTCTTTAGCTTTTTATAGTCATTTAAAAACAAAAAAGAAGTTTAGCATTTTATCTTTGTTTATTTATGCACATTTTAGATTTTTAGATTTACTAAAATTTTAATGCTTTTTATTATGATTGAGATTATTTACCTTTCTTTCTGTCTCTCTCTCTCTCTCTCTAGGCTGATCATGGAATCATTGAGCGACTGGCTCCTCTTGTTCCTTGTGACCATGAAGACTTGCTAAACATTACCTTGCGTCTACTAAAAAACCTTTCCTTTGATGCTGAACAAAGAAACAAAATGATCAAATTTGGTCTTTTACCAAAATTGGTCAGTTTACTTAGTAAGTATTTTGATGAGATTTGATTATTTTAGATTCTCTGAAGTGACATTTGTCAAATGCCACTTTCAATGATAAAGTTTTGTCAAGTTCTCATCTGATAGACAATTGAAGTAATAATAATAAATTAAAACATCTTAATTTTGATATTATTTCCATCATTTTTTGTAAGTGAAATTATGTGGCACAACTGGTTCCTGATTGATTGGCTGAGGACACCCACATAGACAAGTAGACTGTTTTTATTTTTTAATAACATCTAACCATAAAATCAAGATGTGAGAGCTTCAAAGCAATTGTCCACTATCAACAAGTAGGATAAAAGGAAAAAAAAATACCCTTTCAGGATCAACTGATATTCAACCGGAAGCTAGGGAATTCCGATCATAGGCTTATAAAATTGGGCTGTATTCTAGAATAAGTAAAATTATTCTAGATAAGCCAGTCAGTTAAAATGAGCAGAGAGGAACTGTCCATCTAACAAGTCACATTGATAGCAGTCACATTGATAGCAGTCACTAGATTGAATTAAGAGGCAAAGGAACCTAAAGGCCACTTTTGTATCTCATGAGAGTGTGCTTGGTCTGACTTGAAACTTGACCAGTGAATAAGAAAATGGTTTCTCAAAAACAGGATTTTACATTTTCTTTTCTAGTTGTGGTGATGTTTCACTTTCTGTTTTTTTTTGTTGAACAAGCATCAGGCCTTTTCCAGTTTTTGCTCACATTGACAAAAAACAGGATTCAAAATACATTGTAGGGTGACGATGTCCAGTCAGTGAACAACTGACTGAGGGCTGTGGTTGTATGTTTACAATTAAAGGATATAGGGAAATATTTATAAAATCCATGCTGTTCATACTTGCTTAATTTCTTGTCTTATTTCACATTCTAAATTTAAATTATTTTTATATTTCAGATAATGAAAATCATAAATTAATTGTCTTGGGAATTTTGTATCATATTAGTATGGATGATAAAGCAAAATCCATGTTTATTTATACAGATTGCATTCCAGTGGTAAGTAAATCTTGTAATCTTACTTATTGTAAATTTATACGCAATACACAACTTATTTTCTAACTCTTAGTTTTCTGGTTATAAAATTTTTCAAGAATTAGCTAAACTGGTTAAGTAAATATTAATTCAATAATATACTTCTGACCCAGTATTTCTGTTTCACTATTTTCTGCATTTTACATTCTTTCATAATACTTGCTTTTAAAAATCACTATAAAATATCCTTTTTTTGCTTTTTTTAATATATAAAAAAAAATATCTGTGTGAATCAGATTGGATAATTTGATAAATTGTCAAAATATATTGCTACATTTTCTTTCTGTTATCCATGGAGAGATGAGAAGTGAATAAAAATTTGATTTTTTTTTTTCTGCATTACTCATGTATTTGAAAATTCTTTTTTCTATTTTTTTTTTCTTGCCTGTCCTCAGGCTTATAGTTCTTCATATTGTGCATTTATTTTTTATTTTCATAGCATTGAAAACAGCCAAACTTCTATAAATTTTCAATTAAATTGTTTAAACTAGGCAATTTTTAATTTCTAATTTTAAGGTGATGAAGATGCTGTTAGAGAGTCCAGAGGATGCAGATAGAGAATTGCTTGCTTTGTGTGTAAACCTTGCTGCTAGCAAACGAACAGCAGAGATTATATCGGAGGGTAATGGACTGAAGATGCTGTATAAAAGGGCTTTCAAATTTAAAGATCCAATTTTAATGAAGATGTTAAGAAATATTTCACAACATGATGGTTTCACCAAAAATTTGTTTATTGTAAGTATAATTATATTTTTATTTGAATATTATTTTTCATTCTAAATTTAACATATTTTTTCTCATTAAATAAATTGATAAATTTTAAATATTGATCAATTTTATGTGGCCTTGTGCATATAATATTGTATAATTTTGATGTAAAGAAACTGATGAAGTTTTGGTTTAGCTAAAATGAATATTTTTCTGATGTAGTTTCTTCTGTACTTTCTTAAAATGACATTTCTGTCATTTCACAAAAAATTAAGTAGAAACACTTGGAGTGGCTCTAAAGTGATGATTTGATTTACAATTGTAGTATAGTGTTACTGACTCACCGGAAGTAGTATGCACTCAACTGCCTATATTACTCTAGACTTAAATGGCTTGTTCGTCTTGCCTTGACATGATAATTTTCACTAAACATTTCTTCATTACTCTCATGTTGCAATCTAACTTGGTCTGCATCTGTTAATATCCCATTTCCTTTTTTTTTTTTCTATTATTATAGTGCCTGTCCAATTTGCATTATGAATCTTGCCTCTTGTAGATTAGATTCACTCTTCTTTTTGTAGCATAGGACATGGTCAATGGGGCTCTAATTTGTCTACCCATGAAGACGGACTTTTCAATCTTCTAGCATGTGTTATTGTCCAATAGATTAGCAACAATCTAGGAAATGTTTCTATCTTTTCTTTCCATTCCATTATACACCTACTTTCAAATGATTAATTTTGAAATGCTTTTATATTTTTTATTTTATGCTGGACATTTTTGTTTTTCTCTTTGATGTTGATATCTACAACTATTGGTAGTAGGTGGACTGGCACTTTTCATGATATAAGGGGGAGATATTTTCCTTTAGTCTTAACTTTGCTTCATAGTTTTTTAACATTCCAGTTTCTTCTACCTTATCTTTGTTTACCAATTTTGTTGAATCTATGTTCAATGCATCATTTCCTATTAGACCATGATTCTTTTCACAGTTTACCACAATAATTGGTAATACACCAAACTTATTTTTTAATCCTACATAGGCTTCAAAATAGCCTAATGTTTTTATCACGGATTCATTGAACTGATTCAATTGGATATGCCTTTTCTTTAATCTTTCTTTTTTTTTTTTTTTTTTTTTAATTTCCTCTAGAAATTTCTGGGTATCAACATCACATCACTTCCCATATTTAATTGCATGTTTAATAAAACATTGATTCAAATTTTTAATCTTTTTTTTTTCTTAATGAAAAGACATCCATAATTATCCCTCTGCATTTTGTTGGATTGTCTGTTTTTCTTTTGGATTTAATCTTCTTTGATTGACTGTTTTTCAAATCACAGTTTCTCAAATTCACTATTTAGCAGCATGTTTTAAACGAATAACATATTCAATAACTAGTTTGTTGATTATTATTTTTTTTTCTCTCTGCATTCACTACTTTTTTCTTGGGTGCTATGTTTTTCATTATTAGTTGACTTATATCATCAAACATCATTTCCTCCAACTGTCTTGGGTGTGCAATTGCTGATAATTTTATAATGGCCTAACAACCAGCAATAGCCAACAAAAGATCGATTATTTGGTTTAGTTCCTCCAGTTGATTTCAAATTCTTTAACTTTTTGTTCTAGCTTTAGCTGTTGATATCCTAAGCCCCAATTGTGCGTACTCATAATGATAATTGTTCATTCGATTTGGCAACACTGTCGTGTAGTGACTCATGGGAAGTAGTATGCACTCAACTGTCTCATGGGTAATAGCTGTAGCTACTTAGTCTTTGTGACTTCGTATGTAAATGAGTCATTTCAACAATGCTTGTATAATTTCAATCTGGACCCAGTCCTTGTGCCTATTTGGCATTTAATATTCAATTTACAATGTGAATATACTGTTAAACTGGACCTAATGTTGTGTCCATTTGGAGTTTATTAGGGTTTGCTGACATAAAA
Organism: Acanthosepion lycidas; assembly: GCA_963932145.1. Lineage (NCBI taxonomy): Eukaryota > Metazoa > Mollusca > Cephalopoda > Sepiida > Sepiidae > Acanthosepion > Acanthosepion lycidas. The sequence goes on along the minus strand of OZ010585.1, from coordinate 80,807,839 downwards.
ATAATATAATGCAGAAAAGTAACAATTGACTCCACAATTGGGATAGAGTACATTGTCAGAAACTACTGAATAATGTTTAAAAAAAACATTTTGCAGGGTTGTTTTTTATGCAAAAGTTTAATATTATAAAAGACTTGATATAGCAACCCTCACAACATGTTGAGCAGAACAAAATGTTTACATGGTAAATAATAAAATAATATACTATATAGAAATTCAGTGAGTTTCTACCAAAATTTGTTTTACTGTTTTAAGAAATCTTTTTTCAAGACATACAGATAATTTGATTCAATAAACATTAGAATACATAAAAAATCAAAGACCTTTTTAAAGATGACACCGTCAAAATAAATGCAGTCATTATAGGTTCTTGGACAAGACATTTTTTTGAGTGGTTCAAATCACAATCAAAAAGCTTTAAGCTAAAAAGTATATTCGTTTAAGACGATGCTTCTTCAAGGCTTGACTATTTCCCATTTTATCAAAATAAAGCTTTAAAATATAGTTTCGTTAACTTATTGATCCAGTCGTTTTGTTGTATTGCCTTTTTCACTGCTGTGATGGTTGGATTCCACTGAGATTCCTCCATTATTTCCGATAAGGTGATTGATTTTGGAATGCTGTTAGCTACAACCGTGTTGATAAATCCTTTGGTAATCTCTTCTTCAGGTGAGACTACTTTTTGATACTCCATAGGTTGCCGAGAGAGTATGTCCAACAGGTTATCTTTACCGTTAATGTTTTATTGTATAATCATATTGTTGTAGACGTAAAATCCATCGCAAAATTCGCACGGAGGGGTTACCTTTAGGATTGAAGATGGTTGTTAATGCTTGATGGTCGGTCATTATAAGAAAGTTCTTTCCATAAAGGTAAAAGTGGAATTTTTTGCAAGCCCATACAATTGCTAGGGCTTCTTTCTCTAATTGACAGTACCGGCGTTCGCCTTCGGTTAGAGTCCTGGATGCGTAGCTGATGGGGATGAGTGTCCCTTGTTTGTTTTGGCAAAGTATTGCTCCTAGTCCCAGTGGACTGGCACCTACTATAACAGATGTTTGCAGTTTTGGATCAAAGTGCATGAACGGTTTGCTCTGAATGACTGCATTCTTCAGCATGAGAAAACAAAATTCTTCTTCCTCTGTCCACCGCCATTCCATGTTTGCTCGTGTTAACTTTTTTAATGGTTCACTGAGTGTTGCCAGTCGTGGAATAAACTTTGCAAGGTAATTGATTAGACCTAAGAAACTACGTATATCCTGGACGTTTTCAGGGTTTTTGAAATTTCTGATTGCTTTTATTTTCGAGTCAGTCAGTCTGATCCCTGTATTGGACACTATAAAACCATGGAATTTGATTTCTTCATTTATGGAATATGCTTTTGTGCTCTACAATTGTGAGGTTTTCTTTCAATGTGCCTAATATCATATCTAAGGTTCTGTTATGTTCTCTTGTGTCTTTGTCCCAGATTAGAATGTCGTCTGCCCCATTGCAGCAGTTAGGGATTTTTCTGAAGGATTTGTTGAAGCAATCGTTGCCCTTCTTCGGCTGCAGAGGCAATGCCCATAACCAGTACCATATATCGGTAAATTCTGGATTTGCAGGAAAAGGTAGTGATGTCCCTAGATTCAGGAGCCAGTTCTATTTGGTGGTAATAAGAGTTTAGATTGATTTTTGAGAAAACGTTTGCATTGCTAATTTCACTCAGTAACTGTTCAACTGTTGGTATTTGATAGCGAGTGCATTTCACTGCTTTATTTGCCACGTGTAAGTCAGCACATATTCTAATTTCTCTGTTTGGTTTTGGTACTGCTATTAATGGCAAGACCCATGGAGTGGGTCCTTCCACTCTTTCAATGATATTTTCTAGCATTTCATTGATTTTTTTTTTTTTTTTTTTTTTTTTTTTTTTGTCTACTGCTTGTTGGATATGAAATTGTGTCCATCTTGGCGGTTGTGCGACAGGTATAATGTTGTCGTCTAGTCTAATTTCGAGTTGGAAATTTTTCATTCTTCCTAATCCTTCCAACAAGGGTAGGTGTCGATCTAGAATTTCTTTTGTTGATTTTGGGATACTTTTTGTTGTAATCGATTTCACCTGTGTGGTGGTGATAAACCCTAATTCGATGCTGGCCCGCTTACTTAATGTTACCACCTTGATGTGCCTTTGTAACGAATACTTTGTGGGCTTTTCTTCTGGGACCATTTGTCAGTGTTGCGAAAAATTCTCCTCTTAGTGTTATTGGAATATTCCCATAGGCTTTTGGTTTACAATTTGTTTCTTTTAATGTTAAGTTTGGCCGTACTTTAAGAATTTCTTTAAATGTTTTGCCGTCGATAACGTTGATATCTGCTCCCGAATCTATTAATATTCCGACTGGTACGATGTCAATATGGACAATTTTGCTATCTGTTGAATGAATAGGTTTCACCCTAAAAATAATTAGGATTTGTTAATACTGGTTGGACGTAATTGTGGCCGTCTGACATCTTCATTTTCCCTTTACCATTGTTCCTTTTTTTTAAGCATGTTTTTTCGAAGTGATTTATTACTCCACAATAGTTACATTTTTTCCCAAATCCTGGGCATTTTGTTTGACTGTGTATGTGGTTGGAGCCATTACACCCATAGCATTTTGTAACTGTTTTTAATGGGTTGTTGTCCATGGATAGATTCCTATACCCACTGTTATCTCGTTGTTGTTGTTGTTGCTTGTAATTGGTTGTAATTTTGTGGATATCTGAGTGCTCTCTTTCATTCTCTTCTATTTGTTTAGCTTGTGTTTCAGTGGATTCAAATATGAATGCTTTTTGAAGTGCTTCCTCTACTGTTAAATCAGTTTCTTTCAAATACGCACGGCGTAATTTGCTTGACAAGCATTTTTCTATTAATTGGTCCACTATAGCCTTGTCCAAGTTGTATTCGCCAAAGTTGCATTTTGCTCCTTGTATGCGTAGACGGGTGACATAGTCATGTGTTGACTTCCCATTTTCTTGACTAAGCATCCTGAATTTGTCTTTCAAAGACTTTATTTGTTTACTGGATGAAATATTTGTCCAGTGCTATTTTTGTTGTTTTGTATGTAGGCTCTACTTGGCCTGGTGGTATCTTCGATGTTAAGGTTTTGAGGATATCTTTCAGTTTCTTACCCCTGTAAAATTGAAAGAGTGATAGTTGTCGTTTATCATCTGTTATATCAAACGCTGTAAATGCGTCTTCGATATGTTCACTCCATGCTTTCTCCTGGTTGGAGTCTTCCCAGTTTAGGGGCTCTATTGTTGGCATAGAGAGAGCCATTTCTTTCGAAATAATTTATTTTCGAAGTTTGTTACTCACGTTGTTAAATTCGAGTACTTTTTTTTTTTCCTTTGCTGTTGAATGCGATAATGTTTTGTTAATTCGAGGTTTTACTCGTGTTGTTGAATTTGAGTATTTTTTTTTTACTCGTGTTGTTGTTGAATTCAAGTATTTCTTCTTTGCTGTTGAGGGGGTAGTGTTTTGTTAATTCAAAGCTTGTTAAATTGTTATATCCTCGTCGCCAGGTTTGCTGTATACTGAAGAGCCGGTTCTATTTATACTCGTGCGGACATCACAATATCTTTCATTTTACATTAAGTTCTATAGAGAAATATTTCTACTTCTAGTATTGTATAAAAACTTGGAAAAATGGTTATCAAAAACAGTTTTTAGAAGTTATTTATAATTTATATACATGTATTATTAAAATATTTTAGCACTTTGTGTAAAAAGAAAAAATATGATTCTTTCAGTAATATGAAATCAATGTTTATTATTATTATTATTAATAATTATATCTTTTAGGATTATATTGGTGACTTAGTAGAAGCAATGATGCAGAAGGATAATGAAGAATATGCCTTGGAATGCTTGGGTATTATGGGGAATCTGACCATTCCTGAGCTGAATTATGAATTGATTCTCAAAGAATATAATCTTGTGCCATGGATTAAGAATAAACTTCAACCAGGTAGAAATGATTTTTTTTTTTTTTTTTTTTCTTGATCAAATATATTTAAATTCTTCACTCTGTTTTAAATTAATAAAATATTCAATACTAAATAATATTTAAATTAAATAATGCCATCTTTGTATTTTATTCTGAAACCATTTAAATTTAAAGTTATTAGATATTTACATATTAAAGTTGTTTTTTTCATTCGTTGAACTGTATTTCACTGTTTTTATTTATTTATTTAATATTATTTTTATTTTGACTTGAAGTAACTTAAAAATAATCAAATAGACATTATTTATGAACAAGACTTTACATTTTCAGTTCTACCATATTATATCATTTTGGGTTTAGCTGTAGAAACTAATATTCATTTAAAATTTTTGACGGATTTTTACAAATTATACACGATTTATCAATTTGTAAAATAACAGAATTTAGGTAAATAGAAATTGAAGAAATATAGGAATCAATTAAACATATCTTTTCTACTTTTTGTGTAGGTGTTTGTTTTTATATATATATATATATATATATATATATATATATATATATATATACACACACACATACATATATTTGATTGAGTAGGTTTTATATAAATTTGCCATTTATTTAAACCTAATTAAAATTACAAACAGCATCAGTACCATTGATAAAAATTGAATGACATTTTGCTTGTGTGATGTTCATTTCAGGTAACCATGCTGATGATGTTGTGTTGGAAATTGTCATCCTTGTTGGTACAGTTTGCAATGATGATAGCTGTGCAAAACTTTTGGCTGATGCTGGTATTATTCAAGCTCTTATTGAACTCCTCAATGGTCAGTAAATTTTCTTTTTTTTTTTTTTTTTTTTTTTTTTTTTCTGTTGATGTGATGGATTATAAATTTAGATGATTAACTTGATACGAGATATTTAGAAATGAAATAATACAGGTTAATTCTCACTGATCTCAAATTCATTAACTTGGCAGTTACAGTGCTTTGGGGTGGCCATTAGAATCTGGTGGTCATTTAGGTATGAACAAAAAATTTCAACAAAAAACAGAACTCTTACAATAGTTAATTTTATCAACATTTTGTGCCATTAGTAAAAAGATTGAAAAAAAAATTTGTCAAAATTATTTGTGTACATGGTATAGAACTGCAAATTGATGGCATGTAAAGTTATAAAGGTCTAAGCAAAAAATAATCATATTATAATTCTGATTCTTCCTTAGCATTTACATTACACACTCTGTAATAGCTTTGTCTGTCCACTCTTTTTAACTTTCAGCAAGCCTCATTCTGGAGTGCGTTGAAGCTGTATGTATGTGTTTCTAGAAAGAAAATGATTATGTCCTTGTGTTTTTAACTTCTGGTTTAGTAAGATTGTATGAAATATTCCAGCCCAAAATGATTGGTTTCAGTGATTAAAATTTAGCAAAAAAGGTGGAATGTTCATGAGTTACGTTGTACATGATTAAAAGAAACAGATGTCATAAAAAGCATTAAAACACTGCTGTTTTGACCATTCATTACATATTTTATATAAATGACCTAATACAAATAGAAAGTGTTTAAAGTTTACATTAGCAATAAAAAGATATCACAGTTGTCTAAGAGTCAAATTTTAAAAACTTTAAAAAAAACTACTGCAGAATTATCCCAGGTTCCCACTGATCATATTAATTTGTATTTGATCAACAACTTTGATTTTAAACATTTACACAAAAATCTAATTATTGGATTTTAATATTTTTTATACTAAGTAATGAACGACAATTATTTGAAAGAAGTTTCCATTCTAAATTTTGGAGAGAATTTTTTCATGTCATTTTCCAAGTAACTAGTTTTATACATATTGTATCAGTATATGGTTTGGAAAATTAATTCCTCCAGCACTTGTCTGATTCCAAATTTGTTAAGGTGCAACCTGCATGAGATTAGATAATTTAATTTTCTTTTTTTTTTTCTTTTTTTTTTTTCCTTTACAATCTTCCTAAAATCTATATATGTTTGTATGATTATGTATTAATACTGAAGAGAATTCTAGTTAATTCTATGCAAATTGAATATCTTCCATATTTCTAGTTATTCTCTCGTATTCAATTTGCATTGTTTCTGATGAAATTTGCTAAAACTTAGAATGGTTTTTAACTTCAGCAAAACAAGAAGATGATGAAATGGTTTGCCAGATTGTGTATGTGTTCTATCAAATGATTTTCCATGAGTCCACACGAGAAGTCATCATCAAACAAACTCGTATCCTTTTGTTTTTACAGTTGTTTTGCTGGCACTTAAAAATAGTGCAAATTAGGTTTATAAAAATTTAGACGTTTTTAGGGAGAAAGAAATTTGGAATTATTTAATTATTGTTGCATTAAGAACTAAACATAAAGCATTGATTCAATTGGTTATAATAAGTTTCCTATAATGTTAAGGAAAGCTTTATGATGATAAATTTACATTTTACAGAAAAACAACATTCTTTTATTTTATAAAATAACTGGTTTATTTATAGTCAAATTATTCCTTTTCAATGAAAAACAAATAATGCTTCAAAATACATTACCTATCTATCTATTTATTGTTAATGCCATATCCCTTCAGAGCATAGGTGATCATGGCTCTCCACAGATTCCATTTCTTTATCTGTGAATTGCCATGGTTTCTTGGGAAAGATTGTGGAGTAGTTTCCTATTGCTTTCTCCACATGTTAAAATAACTCTTCTTTATATGTTGTGTGTGGGTTATCCTACCTTGGCTTTGCCAAGATGCTGCTATGTGGTGCTGTTATAAAAACAAAACACTCCTCTTTTCTTTTTCTTTTCCTCCCAGCATGCTGTAGTGACAACACTAACCAGGCCCTTCTCCTGGGCATGGGGATATTTTTCCACAGGTGACTGAACTTTTGCATACACACGTCACCAACATAATTGCTAACTTTTAATGTTTTCTTTCCTTTACATGCATACTAGTGTATTTTCTCTCCTTTGTTACTAAATATAAAAACACATGAAAATCTCACCCTGTTGAAATTTATTCTGTTTCTTTGCACCTCTACTAACAATGACGGCTTGTCATTTACAAGGGTAAATTTTGTTTGCCACTGCTTTTAGTTAAACGAGGAGCAGTACTGCAACATGTGTGTATATTGCATTTCCATTCTCATTCATGTCAGCATACACCATAAATTGGGAAAATGCCTACAGTAAGCAGATAAGGAAATGAAAAGGTGTAAATAAATGCTGTGGCATGAAATGAGAACTTGAACTCTGTTTTCAGTATATTTAGGTGTTTATTCAGGGCCTCACTTGTTTGGTCAGCGTGGGTAGGTATGTGAAACTTGGGATGACTTCAGCCACATCAAACTAACAGATCAGATCTTCCTTTCAACTCTTAAGATTTTCAAAGGACAGGAAGTTGTGGAGAGCCATGATTGCTTATGTCCTGAGGTGACATGGCACATAAAGAAAAGAAATAGTACTTAATTGACATATTTTTTTGATATGCCAGGAAAGTCTGTTCAATTAATATTATTATTTATCTTTACAAGCAGCCATTTTTAATTTTGTTACATTTGTATGTCTGTCTGTTTATATACTGGTTGACCTTTTATTCATAAAAATGAATTGATCATTGAAAACATAGCCATGTGAAATTTAGCTCTAGTGTTTTATTAACTTATGTTTTCTTTAATATGCAACTCACAGAAGCTCCTGCCTATTTGATTGACCTAATGAATGATAAAAATACTGAAATCCGCAAGGTCTGTGATAACACTTTAGATATCATTGCAGTAAGTATGTCTTAACAATTTTACGTGATAATATAGCAAATAATTAAGATAATGATCCAATTAAACACAAATATCTATCTAAATAATTCCCAAATATGCAATATTGATTATTTTTTGTTAATGACTTTAGATAATGCATTTTACTAGTAATGTATTTTTTTCTCTTATCTTTCAGTGATTTCTTGTTAAGACATTTCAAACATTGTACATTTCAAGCTTTCTTTGGATGTGTGTTTAATTTTCTTTTAAGTTGAACCTTGTTCTTTTGTGGCATTCACATTCCTTCTCAAATGTCACATCCAATGCATATTTTTAGAACCTCAAATCCAGCATATTTTTACTGTTCACTGGCTCTCATATATAATTGATTGCCTATACTTGGCTTGTTGATTGCATGATTCGAGAATAATTTGTATGCAGATATGTTCAATTATTTTATTCTTTCTCTCCTTTGCTACTGTCTGTCAAATATTTTAACTTTGTCCCACAAAAATTGGTGATTTCTCTTCTCCCTCTATACATGATCAGCTGTTCCTGACTTTAAAGCTTCTACATAGATTAAGTTTTTCTGACATTTCTCGGATATTATTTCTAAGGAGTAAGTGAGTAAAATGATAAAATTGTAAAACATTTCTTTAAACCATTTTTTGTTTTCTTCCTGACAACCTTACAGACAAAAGACAATGAGATTTCTTATTTTGCCTGCATGTTCATACTTCCAATAGAATAATTATTAACTTTAAATTTGTCAACACATAACAATTATAATAGTATATAACCCACGAGAATGTCATGATACCAAAACTCTATGCACCCCATTCAATTGCCTATTGCAGGAATATGATGAAGAATGGGCCAAAAAAATTCAGTTAGAAAAGTTTCGATGGCATAATTCTCATTGGCTGGAAATGGTAGAGTCACGCCAAATGGAAGATAACAATGAGTCATACATGTATGGCGATGATGGCATCAATACTTTTCTGCATGATACTGACATCCTGGACAGACCAGAACTGTTCTATGGAACGTCAGGTAAGGATAATTATTTCTTTCTCTCATTTACTATTTGCTATTTATTATCAAAATTTCAATCCTTGAGAATACAATTCATTTTTTTTTTTTTTTTTTTTTTGTTTTTTTTTAATTCCCAATTCCCTCTAATTATTTCATTTCATCTTTTCATATCATTTTTTTTCTTTGTCATGGCATTTAAAATATTTAAAGAATATACTTGACTTTTTTTTTTTTTTTTTTTTTTAAAAAACAATTGCAAATATCAAGGGGATAATGATGACTGGTAGAAGCTTTTGTATATAAAATAAAAATGGCAGTTGATCTTGTAAATCCATAATGGTGCTATTTCAGTTTACAATGTTAAATTGTGTTAAAATCTAAATCATTTATTCAATGACTGTTTTTCATTTATAATCCTACCTTTTTTACCATTCAATGTCATATTAACTTACTTGGCTTAAAAATTGTTTAATCACATTCTACCAAAATCCTAATGCTGAATATACAAGTTTGAATAAATTTATGCAAATAAATTGTTCTACAATTTATTTGCACTAATAACGTTATCAATGTTTCTGCTGCCAAATAAAAATTGAATGTAACAGCTGATGACTTCTCCTCTCAGAATCTGACAATATCTATGCAAATAAATGTATAGTTCTTTATTCTTGATTGTAGATAAAGTATTTTTATTTTCTAAGTTTTGATCAAACTCTTTATTTTTAATTATTAAATTTTCCCACCCTAGTCACATAAAAATAAAGTATCATTGCTAATTTTTGGTGTCAAGCTACAAATTTCATTTTCAGTCTCACTCAGAAATCTGCATTTAACAACACCAAATTTTAAAACACTTTAAATAATAAGCAAATCAATCTTTCATTACGTTTACTTTAATAGTCAATAAAATATGTAATTGATTTTTATTTTGAATTTTTTTACAGAATTTTGTTCACCATTAAAAATTTGATCATTTTTTATTTTACTTTTACATTCATCAAACTGAAAATACTAAGCATTAAATATTTCTTTGGTATTTAATGGGGCCTGAACGTAATTAGTGTTCATTATTTTTATTCTCTATATTTATTACAAAGTTGTACAACAAATAGAATTTTACTCAAACACTGATTTCATCTTTCAATGGTTAATTTTTTTTCATTACTGTATATCTACTATTTTATGAATTGGTATTAGTGAACATTATATGTAAACTTTTCATTAAGTCTAGAACTGCTAATGTTTTTTTTACATTTTTTTTTCCATTGATCACAAAATACTTTTATGTTCCATTTTATTTTCGTAGCTTCATATTCTTTTTTTTTTTTTTTTTTTTCTTCAGAAAGTTAACTATCAAGTCTCTTTTGAGACTGCCATTTTCTTAAGTTTCTTGGTTATAATTTCGTTTTTGATGGCTTCCTTTATAATTTCAATGATTTCTAATACTTGTATTTTGATTTTTCATTTCATAAATATTTAGATAAACTCTGAGGCACAAAGCTTCAAAAAAAAGACAAGATCACTAATAGTAAGATAAAAAGGTTTTCTATGCTGAACTGCTATTAACTATAGTTATTTAATAAAAAAAGAACTATTTTCACAGTTAGAAAGATTTTATCTTTGCCATCACCATTATCTTTTAAATGCCTTGAATTAATACTGTGCAGCAGAAATACTGCCCACATATACCTCAGCAAAATACCATTATTTTAACTGATTTCTGACATTTAATAAACATGTGACAATTATTCAGTTGTTATAAAATGTAAGAAATAACTGTCATCTCCTTTAACAATGCCTTGAGAGGAAGAATTTTTATAATTGTTAGATTTAGAAATGGGGTGTAACAAACGGTATTAAAATTGGAATTTCATTTTCAGCTATAAACTGTATGACTATATAATCACTAAAAAAGGAAATAAAACTATTTGGAAATAAAAAAAACAAAAAAAAACTTTTTTGCAAAGCAGCAAATGTGGCAATGTGTTTAAATTAACCAGCAATATACACTGCATGCCAAATTATTATTGAGATAACTTTTTTTCTAATATTCAAAAACCCTCCAATCAATTCACACAAAATTTTCACACAACGCTGGCAATACTGACCTGCGCAATCACTGAAATTTTCGTACTGATCTGCACAATGTAAACAAACTGGCGCCATATTTGTTATCAGCACGGTGATTTGAGAGTGCCAAATTATTAGAAAGGTTTAGTAAAATTCCCAGAATTGAGCAAACAAAACGTTTATTAATGTTGCACGTGAATGTTTATGATCAAAAGAACCTAATAAATAAGATAATCAAACAAATAACAGATACAAACAAAGGCACAGTTATAAACAAATTAATAGGGAATGTGCTTTCCCAGTTTTGAAATTACTTGAAGTCTACGATCCATAGAATTTGTTAATTGTAGGATGTCATCTGCTGTAATACCACGAGATATGTCAAGAATTGCTTTCCACAACTCAGCGTTGCTCCTGAATTGTCGTCCGTTGGCGTACAATCTTCGCTTCATGATGCTCCAAAGGTTTTCGATTGGGTTCAAATCTGGAGAATTTGCTGGCCACTTCAGTGTAGTATCTTTTATCATGTAAATTATGAACTCTGAAGATCTGTTCACCATCTAAACTGCTCATTTTGACCAGTTTAGATGGTGACCAGATCTTCAGAGTTGAGGTAAACTGCCTTCCCTTCTCCCCACAGATAGTCTTCATTTGCTCAATTTTTAGATGATTAACATGTATATGCCTTGTGATTTGTTTGATGTTTCTGCAGGTATCATCCAGCAGGATGAATTTTTATTTATGGCTTGTGGGTGGGGGTGCAATTTTGGAAGCTGGTAGTTTCATACTTCTAAAGTACAAGAATATTAGATCAGAAAAAATACATGCCAATTCTAAAATACTTTCCTCTTGATATTATTTGATAGATATTTTTATGGTGAATGAAATGCTATAAAATACAAAAGACTCAAGAATAGCAGATCCAAAATGTATTAAATGATTCTAATAAGCAACCAAATCAGTCTTTTGAATCCTATTGAATATGTCAAAACTATTTTAGGTTTTGAAATGTCCAGGAAAACTTCTACAAAATATTTGTTTCATGTTAAGTTTACCAAATTTTAATTTGCATAGTAAAATATTCTTGAGTTGTCTATATGGTTGAATAAAGACTTGTTTGGAAATAGATTTGTCTATTTACATTTATAATGTCTTTGTTATAATGGTTTGAATATAATATATATACAGGATGTATCAAAAAAATATTTTTACAAACTTTGTGGGTGGGTTCCTCATACCAAGTTTAAACAAAATATACTTTTGCTAAAGAAATTTAATATACATTTGGGCTTATCACTATAATTTTTTAATATTCAACCATGTTAACATAATTTTTTATCTTTAGTTAAATTAAATTTTATACCTTTTAATACACACACACTGGTACTTTTAATCTTGAGTTAAATATATTTATGTAATATTTCTTCACCAGAAATGCATTTGTACATGAAAAACTAATGAAAATTAGGCATTAATTAGAAAAAAATACTCTTAAAAACCCTCATACGCTCTTGGCTTTTTATGTCTTTTATTTGTTTTTTTTTGTTTTGTTTTGATTTTTTTTTTTTTTTTTTTTTTTTTTTTTTTTTTTTTTATTGATTTTGTGCTTTTTGTGTTGTTATTATTGCTTTTTTATTTTGTTTTTGCTTCTGATTGTAACCTTTCCATCATGTAAAGTATTACAGCTTGTCACGTGTAAATGTGCTACCATGTAATGTTGCCTCCCACCCCCCTGCTTCTGACCATTTTCCTACCTCCTTCTTCAGGTGTCCAAGCCAGTTGTGGACAACACAAAAATATGATGTGATTTTTCATGGTGCAGCCAGTCTCCTTGCCTCAAAACAGCAAGGTTCATTCCTGTTTCTTCCCTGCCACCCCAACTTCCTCTTCCTGTACTTTTCCAGTTTGTTCCTGTTAATCTCTGCCCTTTTTTTTAATCCATCCTTTCTTGGTTCTTCACGTCCTGCTTGCAGTCTGTAACTCTCTCTCTCTCTCTCTGACTTGCGACATCTTTCTCATCTATTTTTAAATGCAGGCAATTAGCTGAAGGGATTCCAAACTGATCACCACCCCTCCCTCCCTACTTGAAAAAGAAAACCGAAAAAAATAAGAGAACCAAAACTTCCACCATAAAATCCAGGTTGGTGAAAACGGTACACGTTTCGTCCAGCAACTAGGATATACTCTAGTGGTTGCATGGCTTTTCTCATTGTTTAATCCCACAAAAATGGGGATATTTCCCACTCACTCTCTCTCACTCATTCCTCCTCCACTTCAATAGTAGCCTTGATGTCTCTTAACCAACACATATACACCACCCACTAACCACCTGTGAAAAAGTGGAACAGTTGCTTAGATTCACACTTCAAGCAATTAACAGTTGATGTATATTTTGAAGTGTCTAGTGCTAGAAATCTCTTAAATTCTGCAATGATTTGCTATCATTTTAAGAATAATAATGGAACCTGATATTTTAGGCAAATTACTTTATAAATTTTTTTTTATTTTTTTATTATTTTTTTATTTAGATTGCTTTGTGAATACATAAATATCACATTAAATTGATATCAGCACACAGGAATGGTGATGAGAGGAGAGGCCAAACTTTTGCTAATGAATGCCTTTTGATATAAAGAAAATTTAGACCAGTGAACAGCCTAAATTTTGAACAAATATTGCTTTCAAAAGCATTATAGTAAAACTGAATCCAATGTACCCAATCCAGGATTGTAGCTGAGTGCATATTACACCTATAAACCAATTTTTTTATCACCAACCTGCTTCAATGATATTTAGAACATTGGTATTTTACAAATCACATGTTACTGGTTGAGTTTTATTATAGGATTTAAATCAAAAGAAAATCTTGACAAGTCAAATTTTTAATAGCAATAGAGTTAATGCTTTTCAAAGCATTTTTAAAAAAACATATCACTAGAAAGAATTTATAAGAAACAAACTAAAGTGAGTTTTGAGTATTTCTTAATTTTTATCATTTTTTCTACTTGCTGATAAAAACAAGTTATACAACAGATATCTAATCTAAAGCAGCAGTCAATATGTATCACCTGATGAAATCAGGGTTGCATTTAAAGGCAAACTGCTATATATATATATATATATATATATATATATATTAAAATAAGAAAGAACAGTAAGATTTATAATCCGGTGTTCTTACCAGTTATTTTTATTTTTAAAAAACAAAGCTCAATACAAAACAGTATAATATAATATTATATATATTAATATTATAACGATAATTTTATTTATTTTATATATATATATATATATATTGTGTGTGTGTGTGTGCATGTAACAAATGTAGAATAAAAGACAAGTGGATTAGTGAGATAGTTGTTTATAAACCAAAATAGCTTGGTTGAAAGTGCATCAAAACAATGATCTCGAGATTCCCAGTTTAATCCTGAGTTTTGACATTCACTAATATTTTGTGTACACGATATTCTTGTAGAAAGCTGAATATGAAATGTTGTTTAACAGCTATATTCACTGCCTGTAATAAATCACCCTTGAGTTTAATCAATGACATGCCTTATCAATTAGATATCAGTTCTTGCAAACAAGAAAAAAATCACCAAACAGAACTTATTTTTTTAAAATAGTTAAAAATAGGTATTGCAGTTGTATTTATCTTGGCAATTGGCAAAAATGCAAACATTAATTTCTTTTTAAATCCTTTTGTACAGAAAACAATATAAGCAAACATTATGCAGCCATATTCTATATATGAAGCAGTAGCAAAAATGTGATATGATGCATTTTAAAATCTGCATCTTGTAGTGTGCTTCATAGTAAATGACTAAATGCTTCATCACAGACCCCTAAAATGCATTGTCAGAAAGGTAAGTTCATGGTAAATTATGATATGTACAAGGTGATGTGTTAACAGCAGCAACTAATGCTGTTATGGCATATGATAGAAAAAAGTAAGTGTTGCTTTTAATCTGTTATGAGATTTTAATACTTCTTTGTAATTACAATCATATAATTATTTATAATGAATCCAATTTAAGAAAATAAATTTGCTTCTATTTCTTTTTGGTTATGATAATGTAGCGCCAAACATCATCTTATTTCTGACATTATTATTAAACTCTTTTATTAAAAAATATTTTTGTTTTCTGGTGTACAGAAACAGTGAGAAAAGAAAATAGTTATTAAACTCAATGTTTCTCTTTCATGTCATCTTTATAAAACTTCATTTTTAAATAGAAATATTATTAATGATATGTCACTGAGAAAAACAAAAAATTGTCAAATGTGACCACTTGATTGCATTTTATATTGTGGATAAGAGAGAGTTTTATGAACTTAGTAAAAATGACAGTAGTTTCTACTGTTGTTCACTATTTTTGTCATTGATAATTATAGTGTGTTAGTTTCCCAAATTTTGACATCATTTAACCAGGAAAATTGTTGTTCTGGCTTGATACCAGTTATAGATATTAAATAAGAAACTATATTGCATGATGCTTTGCTGTAGTCATGACTAGATCTTTTGGAGTTTCATCACAATGTACATAAAACCATTTGCAAAATGCAAAAAGGGAGTGTAAAAAAAATGTTATGGTGAAGTAATCATGTAACAAAATAAATTCACTTCTCTTTTCTACTTCCTTAATTTGGGGTTTTCTGCATGGAGATGTGATTCAAACAGCCTGAGTTCAATAGTTGCATGCATTTCTTTTTCCAATCACTCTATCTGGACTTGCATTTATTTTCAATTTGTGCACCATTGACACATTTCTTTGCAATATTTATCTATTCTGTCAACTGATAATGCATTACATAAAGTTTAGTCTTCATTTCTATCTTTTTGACTAACAAGAAAAAAAGAATTCCTATGCCTTTTAGTCTGTTACTTTCAATGCACAGTTAAGGGCTTTATTGTTTGTATGTACTACACATACATGTGAAATGTTGATAAAGAAAATTCTGTGGGATTAGTCTAAATTCCCAGGTGTTATTGCAGTAAGAAGACATTTTGTTGTATTGAAATGGACTGGTCATGATGTTTGATCATTAAAAAAAAAAAATTTTTTTTCCTTACTTCCACAACTCAGGATAGAGTGGGTTTGCTTTTCCTATTGATCATTGCACTTCACACACACACACACACACACACACACGCTCACAGCTGGAACAACTTCTACCATATACTTTTCTACATAGGGTAAGGCTAAAACAGTTGGTCCACTGAAACAAAAGTTTGCTATAATTCAGAAAAAAAAGTTCATATTATCTTTGATGGATTTTGCTTAGATGAGGTTAATTATTTTTTAAATGCAATGACAAAATCCCAATAAATTTATTTTGAGTTCAATTGTTCTTTTAAAAAATAACAAAAATCAGATCCTGTAATTTAATCCTTTTAGAAGCTGATTATCTAATGAGAAAAATGCATTCAGATTAAACATCAGAATTTATTTTCATAAAGAACAAATCCTATTGTAGAATTTCCCCACAAAAATATTTACATTTGTTTTTCTTAAATATATGTCATTTCTAAAACTAGTTGAAGAGAATGTTAAGAAGTAAATCCATCAGATTGGGGTCCCAAAAGATGGTGTACTTCATTATCTTCAGCAACTCTTGCAACAGTATTGCTACCAGAACTCCAGACCAACTTTTTTTCACCATTGTTCTGGAACTGTCCCAAAAAAACAACTTTAATCATGCTGAAAAATTATTTTAACCATCCTGGAATCAATTTTTATAACTTGGTTATTATTTATAGTTTTAGAAGCATAATACAAATGCCATTAAATTGTTTAGGAAATAAATTTAAAAATATAAAAGCTAAAATATTAAAGTTTTAAAAATGAATAAATACAAAAGAAAATTAATTAAATCTTGGGATTTGTTTAAAAATAGCATCTTTATTTTTATTTAAACATTTCAATTAAATTGCCTTGAATAATTTTACACTGAAATGTTCTTAATTTTTTGTGTTCAGAGCAACTTTTACCAGACTTTAAGAATTTTGCTCTGTGCATTCATTTTCTGCTCAAAGAATATTTGCACATTCCATATATTCCCAATCAAAAAAGTTTTTAATGTCTTTATCAAAAGAATTTTTATTTACAATTATCTCTCTTACCTCATGACTAAATTTTCCATGCTTCTTTATCTTTTTTGTTTTTTTAAATTCTCCCTTGTATTTTCAATTTAGTTGATAAGCAGAAAACATGAGACATAAATGTTGTTTGTTAATGGCTCATTCAAAAAGCTTGTCAGAGCAGTTATCATAAAATTATTTGTAGAAAAGACAGAGGGAAGTCGTATCACATATGTAAGAAAGTGACTGAAGTCAAGATGCCAAGTCAGGATCGATTACATTGCAGATCCTTCTTTGGATTTTTTGAAGAACCTTGAGATGAATAATAGGAGCATTAGATAGATATAGCAACAGTATTCAATGCACAGCTGAATAGTAGATTTGTAAATGTGTAAGATAGACTCTGACAAAAAGAAATTTCTAATACAACACCACAATGAACCAACTTTCCTTGCAGTAGATGTAGTTATTGATTCAATGTAGGTGTTGCACTTCAAGTCAGTTGAAACTGTGAGGATAAGAAAGCACAGTGTGATGCACTCCAGGAGTCAAGCATCAGCCATGATGATGATGGTTAAATGAGAGCAGTTTCATTTTGGAGTCATTCAAATTTACAAGCCATTTCCTGTCCCAGTTAACCACTGATTGGGGGTATTTTTCAAGAGCAAGGGCCAAGATTTGCTATTGAGACAGGAGTAAATGACAGTGCCATCTGCATAAATGCCTACTTGGGAACTGATGACATCAGGAAGATCATTGATGAATATCAGAAACAGTGTAGGACCCAAGATAGAGCACTAGGGGTACATTTGCGTTTGTATGAAAGGATCTGGAAGCAAGACCATTCAAAAGACTTTCATTTCACAATTTGACAGGAATGATTGCATTAAATCCAACAATTGTCCTGTAATACTGTAACCCTGAAGCTTATGTAGAAGACCAGCATGCCAAACCCTGTCATTCAGCTCAAGCTTTGCTATTCTTATCAAGAGCTTTATATACATATTCAGTGATAGCCGTAAACACATCAGCGGTAGACCAGGCAAAACAGAAGCCATATTGTTAGTCAGAGAGTAGGTTGGGAGAAGTAAGATGCTTAACCCCTTTAACATTGATTAAAGCCTCAAATACTTTACCAAAAAGCAATAGGAGACTAATAGTGCAATAGAGGGGTCGGAAGGTTCTACAGAGGGTGAATTCCAACAAGCTGGAAAGCAGGAAGCAGTGAGGCAATAGTTGTAGAGTTTGAAGTGAAGTGGAGCCAGTTTGGGAACCCATTTCTTTAGGACGATGGCTGAGATGCCGTCACCTCAGCTTACCTTATGGGAGTCTAATTTCGAAATGATGTCTCAGACCAGTGACAGGGTTATGTTCATATTTAGTAGAGCCTCTGTTTTAGGGGGAAAATAGGGTGTGGGAATTCCAAATGAGTAGTGTTAGAGTTGTAATAGAATTTCCAAGCAAAGCGTTCAACCTTATCTGCTGTAGATAATCAAGACTTCAAATTGACTGACTAGAGGAGGGATTGAATATTTGCTGTTGTTTAGCACACTCTTGCAGAGCCACCAATAATGTCTAGAACTGAACTTGGGAGATGCTGAATATATTTTCGTTCTATCAGCAAACAGTAATTTCACTTCATTGAAGACAAACTTGCACTCATTTTGAGCAGAGATAAAGAGATGTCTATAGCAATCAGACATGTCACTCTGGTACAACGGGAAGAAGTGATTCCAGTGTGCTATAACAGCTGAGCATGCAGGTGCAAACCAAGGATATGAATGCGGTTTAACTTGGTATTTCCTTGCTGGGTTGAAAGATATTCTGTTGGTAGGAGGTTCTTGGCTGGTGTGGGGAGCAGAAAATGTTTACAGATACAACAGCATGACCAGCATTGCCAAGAGGCCAAAGCTGTGTAGCATGACAAGTCAAGAAGAGAAGCATGTCCCTCATGGTTACTAGGGAAACATGTGGGAAGTCCACCACTTGCATGAGAGATTGAGAAGTTAAGGGTTTCGAGCCAGGTCAGTGGCAGTGTTTAAGCCACCTGGTATGGTGTGCATTAAAGTCACCAAACAAATATATTTGCAAACAGGTGTAGGGAAATGGCCTTGTGTATATTATTGGAAATACTATCTAGTACTCAAGTCATGGGAGAACAGTCGAGAAAGAAGAGATAGCTAAGTTGAGAGAGACACATACATACATACATACATGCATACACATATATATATATATATATATATATCTATATATATATATATATATATATATATAAATTAAAGACAAAAGGAAAACTTAGCCAATGTGTTTCATCCTTTGAGGGATTTATCAAGGCAAATATGAGGATTTTATTTTATAACAAGTATTTATATACAATGTTAATGTGGTTTCTTAAAATATTCAAATGATTTTATCAAAGTTTTTGTAAATTTGACTATTAGTTGAGGATTAAAAAAAAAAAAAAAAAAGATTTTTGTCCATGTTTGGATGCTGTAGATTTATGTAGTACCTTAATTATGAGAACACCAAGAAGATATAAGGAAAATGCAAAGAATAATTTATGACTTCAGAATTTGCAGGAAGTGTTGTGAGGGGGGGGGGGAAGATTGTTTTTTTTTTTTTTTTTGTCCTCTCTTTCTTTTCTTTTTTTTTTTTTTTTTTTTTTTTTTTTTGTGTAAATGAATGCTTCTACAAGCAATATGACTATCAAGCTGACAGTAAGGAGTCATCATTTCACTTAATTTTCTGAAAATATCTATATATATATATATATTTATTTTAGGATATTAAAACAAAATCACTGATGAGCAAACTGTCACTTGCCAGTGGTTTAACATTGCCCGAGGAGTCACCTTTGTGATGTTGAAACATGATTGTAATTGTGTAGCAATTTTTAACGTTTTTGTTTTAATATCCTAAAATAAATAATATTTAATTCTACTCTGTTTTGAGCCCTCTTTTGAATTAAATTATACAGTGGAATTATACTACATTTGTTCTCATTTTCCCTGGAGATATATATATTCAGACATTACTTTAGGTGAATGACTGTATTTATTTAAACAGTTTTTATCACCTCTACCAGCCTGCACACTTGAGAAAATATGTCCTCTGGCAGAATTCGAACATGCATCCTCCCCCACTTGCAGGATTAGCCTCTATCTTATCCAGCATGCTTTAACCGCATGATTATGGAGAGTTTCACAAACAAGCAAGATTCTATTTGCCTTAAAGCACATTCACTTGTTCATATTTTTCTCAAAAGCCATATCTACTCAGTTTATATCTGAAACATAAACAAAGCAATTTCTAAAGAATTAATGGATTTTATTTTTTAATCCAAGATATTTTTTTTACTTTAGTAATATGTTTGCGTGTGTATCATTGTCAGAGGAGTGAGTGATATAACACTGATATTTTTATTACTGTTGAGTTTTTGTCTTTCATTTTTAAAATTAATGTATAAATAATAAAATAGTTGCTGAACTAAAATAAAAACAAATTTAAAAATGTCAACTATAAATTTGTACATCTTAAATTTGATTTTATATTTTCCCACTTTCTTACATTAATTCTTTTGTATGTAACACTTAAAACAAATGTTATTTACAGACTTATTAATGTTGTCTGAAGTGCATTTATATAAAAAAATATTTCAAGATAGGATTTTTGTCTTGTAATCATTAAGCTTCATATACTTTGACAGCTCAACACAGTTTCTTTAAAACATTAATCCCAATTTTATTTTTGGTATCTGCTGTTTGTTGCAAATACAAAAAACCTGAAAATTCAATCTTCTTCCTTTAATTTTAATGCACTCCCTGAAGAATTAAAATTTTACTCCTTCATTAAAAAGTAATCAAAATGGATAGAAAGGTGATTAAAAACACTTTTCAAGAGTAAACCAATTTATACTTCATTGAGTTGCATAAATACAATGAAGCTATAGAATCAATAATAGACTTATTGACACACCAAGATGGACTTTTTTATTACAACTTTATTTTAGATACTAGAATAAAACACTTTTTCTTTCTTCCTTCAATTTATGATTATCAAATTAACTGTCTTTGTCTGACGTCACTCTTCACTTCATTTCCTCTGAATACAAAATCTGCTATGCAAGTCATTTTGTGCATGTTGGCTGATCTGTGGGATGTAACTTATTGCCACTATTTTCTTAACAATAATTATTAATTTTAGACAGAATGTTTGATTTTCATTCTCTTTCTGTTCCAGGATTTGACCCTGTGATGATGATGGATGGTCATATTACACCAGAATACATTGATGACAATGGCTTATACAATGGAAATCCTGATTATATGATGACAGCAGGAAATCCTTTTAATCCCAGGTAAGTACAGTCGTCTCCACTTTACCTATTGTTTCATTTTCCATGCTTTCAGTTATTTGTGCTTGACCCCACAAATATTTCATTAGATTTATTTAATAATAGTCTCAAAGCTAGGGATGTTGACAATCTGAATTTGCCAAAGAGAAACTGTAAATTGTTACCTTTTTAAATGAAGAGGTAAAAGATCTTAATAAGGAAGGAAGAAAATCATATGCTAAGGTTTTGCTAAAATCTGTGTGGTAAGAAGGAATCTTCTATTTGTCACGGGACATTTATTACTGTATATTGTTATAATTGTTCTCTTTTTATTATTGATTATTGTTGTTAATCTCTTATTACATCTAATTGAAATCAAACTTTATCATATTTACTAATATATGAATAATAGCAGGAATACCCAGCTTTACCTCGGTAGAAATAGGTAGCCTCCCAGTTTAATAATTCTGATAGAGCACACTTATTTATCTGATTATTCAGAAGGTATAAATAGCAAAATACATTTTTTAATTCTCTCAATTTGTTTGTTGCACTGACAATAGAGATCTGCTCGTTTTTGCTCTGTTCGATCAGTAATGCAGTGTCTCCAAGTAGATCATCTTACATGTTGCTAATCTGCTGAACAAACATTCATATAACTGTAAGAAAAGAATGGCATAGTGAGATCAACATTGATTCTATGGAACATTTGAATTTCAGCCTGGTTGATCATTGTAAAACATAGCTTGTGGGAAAATTGGAGCTTATAAAGGAGCTCAGACAGAATAAATGAGATCCTTGGCATATGAACAATTTCTCTTTTGTATGGTTCACAGAAGATGGTGACATTGATAATTCCAGCATGTTATAATGTAGCAAGTACTTTTATAGCCTTGAGTAGCTCAGTATTATAAGGTATGGTGTCATTCCCAATAGTTCAAGAGAATTAAGCAACTTGACAGGGTAAATGACTACCTCTTCATCAGAAATTTTGCTGTCTACAGACTTACTTTTGTTGTTTAGGAACACTCCCATGACCTAGGTATTCAGGTAGTTGACATTAGTATTCAGTGGTAAGAGAATTGCTTGCTCAGTCAACCATGCTGACCTAACAACATTTGTGGCCAAATAAGAGTAGAAGCTACTTCACTGTAGGAACAATCTTACTAAGTACAAGAGGGATTGGGATTGTCTGGTTTGGCCACAAAGTGAAAGGTTTCCATTGCTAATTTTCAGGAGTAGGTTAGAGAATTTTGCAAGATAAGTGAATTCACATTTTGGTGATTAGATCCTTTACTCAACATAGCACCACAAGGAATTACATATTCAAGAAATTATTAATTAAAATTCATACAAACTGAAATAATTTATATAGTAAACAATAATGCTGTAAAAAAAAAAAAAAAAAAAAAAAAAAGTGGGGGTAAATCAATTGTTTTTTAAAATTCAAAATTCTTGATTATAGATATTATTAATGATAATTAATCCAAATTAAATGTTATGGTTTAATAATTACAGAAATTAAGCTTACAAACAGCAGTAATTTTGGAAAAAAAAAAAAAAAAAAAAAAATTACAAGAAAGATTTAAGATTCAAAACTTACAAGCAGCTGTCCTTTCTCAAATTTTTTATTAAATTCAAAATGGAACAATTCTTTGCAAGCAAACCAGTAATTTCAGCCTGCATAAAATCAATCAAATTAGCTATATATTGTAGTTTTCTCCCTGATATTTCTCACTTCAGTAGATTTTTACCTGGCTGTGCTCAGCTCCTGTTCAAATAATGTGCAACAGGTTGTACAAGGTTACATGGTACAAATCTACCCTCTTGGCAGGGGTGGATTCATGTTTTTTCTTAAGAGTATTAGTAAGAAATGTATACAAATTATCTCAGACAAAATTTGAACTTTGTCTTCTAATTCTATTTCGCATGCTGTTAATAATTAGGCCAAATCTACACCTGTCACATGTAAAAAGAAAAAAAATCTACTTAAAAAAAAAAAAAAAAAAAAAAAGATTCAGGTGTATTTGCTCAGGATGTTATTACTCACTGCTAGAAGTTGTAAGTTTCTTAAACTTGATTATACTGACATTTAGATACTGTAAGCTAGTCTGGTTGATGTTTTCATTTTGGGAGAAATCATTTGGCTTTTTAAAATCTGTTCAAACACTAGAAGTACAGTAATATAAGGATTATAAAATAAAATTGTATAATTCAATGATTTGAAGTAAAAATGTCAAACATGTCACTAAATGCATGTGTTTAGGTCCTGATCTTTTTCATTGCTACTTTATTGAGACATCTCTTTCAACCGCTCCATTTATTTAGATGTTTCTTTGATGTTTTCCATGTGTTGATAACACATAATCTAGGAACGTAATCTTAGAATTGTAAACATTTTCTGAGCTATCATTAGCCTTGGCCTGAACTCTAAATAAATCAAATCAAATCAAAAGAGTGCAAATAATTTAAATTTTAAATGGATCAATTTAATGACTCTTTTATCAGATATTGCTATGTTGAGATTTTTAAATGAATTGGAGTTTGATAGCTTGTCAATTTGCTTTTTAAAATTAATATAGCTGATTCCAAGGGAGGCAATTTCCTTTGGTAGAATTGATTTTTTTTTAGTGTCACATCATTATTGTTTGAATGCAATTAAAAAAAATTGCTAAAGAATAAAACATTCAAACAAGATTTAAATGCGCAAGCCAAACTGTAGTATCAGTTAATTACATTTATTGCAGCCTGATTTGTTCCATATTTTTTGCTTGAATAAACGTTTTTTTTTTTTTTTTTTTTTTTTTAAATATAATTTTGAAATTTTCATCTGACACTTTTCTTTAACTTATTTAAAAATTAAAATATTAGAGTGTATGTATGTGAATGTGCAAGAACTGTTTCCAGTTTGAAAAGAAATGGTTCTCACAATTTATTAAAGAGATTTCACTTTCTTACCTTTTTAGATATAGTGGAGAATTTGAACCCTATGTACGGCCTGATACCCAGCTGGGTTTTATTGTGGATAGCCAACCAGTGGACGAATATGGGCGCCCTCTGGGAATTTATGGCCATCCTCCAATGGGAGACTACCACCTTGCTTATCGCAATGGTAATATGGAAGAAGATTATGCCTATGGTAACTATGCTTACCATCGATAAGTAATTGAGCTAGAAAGAAAATTGAAAAAAAATTGTTTTTATTTAAATATTTTTTTTAAAGATTTATTTATTTGCATTATTTTAATTTGTTGTTTTTTGTTGTTTTTTTGTTTTTTTTTGTTTTTTTTAATAAAAACAAGCAAAAATTATATATACATATAAATGAAATAAAAAAGACAAAAAAAACAGATACAAGAAATCCTTATTAATAAAAAATGGTAATGTTTCCATTCTCTCTTAACCATGAGAGAGAAGCAGGAGAAAAAGTGAGAATTTGTTGGTTTTAAACATGAGAAAATTAGGAGGTGGGATATTTTAAGCTGGTGTCATTATTGTTCCATTGATTCCAGGAATATCTCTATTGCACCTACTGTGTTTCTTTGGCCTTCATTGTTAGTGACAACTTTTTTTTATTTTTTATTTTTTTTATTTCTCAACTATTAACAATATGTATTCCTACAACTGACTGCCTCCTACATTGCAGTGTGCATTAAGTGATGTGAATTGGTTTCCATTAAAGAGGCCAAAACTTTCTAGCCAACATTTTAATCTTCTAATATGAAATTGTCTGAGCATGTGACTATGCGAGTCAAGTGGATCTTTATGCAACAACAGTGAATGGGAGGACAAAAAAAAAAAAAAAAATGCCTGACACTATCAGCAAAACAGCCGTTTTTGTTTGTTGGTTTCTTTAATTTATTTATTTGTTTTCTCCATGAGAAAAACTTTGACAAAAACTTTTAAACAGTTTTTTTTTTCTCCATTTGTTTTGGGACCAAAAAAGATATTCATGAAAGATGAAAATTCAAAAGCCTTAAATTGGATAAAGTTTTCAAATAATAACTGGTCTTCTGAGTAAACAGAATCATTCAGTCAACTTGCTCTCTACTATAATGCTGACCAGTAAGATTTTCATCGTTCAAGGTCTTGACATTGGCTTTTATGGCTTATCAAATGTTAAACAACAGATTTTGTCTAAAGTCAGACAAGTGGCACTTTGCCTAATTGTCAGGCTGATGCTCTACTGATTGCCTCTGTTGTTGCTAAAAATATCACATCCTGTGTTTTTAGGGGGTTTATTTTAATTTTCTGCTGTGCAATGATAAAATAAAAATAGCAATTCTGTTGCTTGTTCTTTGTGTTTGGTGTTTTCTCACAATTGATTTGAATGAACAAATTGCTCCCAAAATAGGAAACTGGCAGGAAAATAGGAAACTAAATTTCTTGCTCAGAAGAAAAACAAATTTTAGACTCCCCTGTAGTTTTCTAGCTTTACCTTTTTTGTTTTTCAAAAAGTTAAAAAAAAAAAATTAAAAAAAAACTTTGGTTACACAGCTGCATGATGTTGTGGAAGGAGGGAAGCCTTGTGGATTTTGTATTTTAAGTCTAAAGAAGCAATTATTCTGTCAGGGAAAATTTGTTTGCAGAAGAATGAAACAGAAAAAAGCAGGTTTGTTTTGAAAATTTCTTTGTATATTTTTCTTGGTTAACAAATCTAAAGGCAATAAAATACTGTATTCAAAATGCTTTCTTTTCAAATATGAATATCATTTGAGGAAGAATAATTTTGTTTATTTAATTGGAAACCCTCTTTGGACACTTTTTGCAAATGTGTTACTCTCGCTCTCTCTCTCGCTCTCTCTCTCTCCTCTCAATGGAAAATCAATTTCTCACCCCCCCCCTTTTTTTTTTTTTTTTTTTTCCCCCCCTCATCACTTCATGAGGCAAATGCTAATTTTCATAATTCCTCACTTCATTAACTTCATATGGGAAAATTGTTTCATTCTGTTATACATCAATCATGTGCATGGCCTACATAGAGACTTCTTGTGAAAATTACACTATCTCTTAATAGGATCTTCTTGTTTTAACAGAAGTATAATTTTAACTTTTATATAAGCTATTATATTAGCTTCTTCCTAAATAATGATATCTACATGTGGAGGAAAACTATTCTGCTAAAAAAAATCACTTTGTATAATCAGATGCTTAAAATGTAGGAGTTTGCTTTCATCTTTTATATTATTTTTAAATTAGTTTACTTCATAGACTAATATTTCAACCAGAAAACTTAACATTAAATACAGCATATTTGTGTAATATGAACACATGTGTTCTATCCACTCATTTGTATAATGCAAGAACTGGTGATTGAGGAAAGAATCCTCTTTCTTACTTGTGGAAAGATAGAAAAGAAGGGGTAGGCAAAATGCATTGATTGTGGCATAAGTCTTCTATAGCTCGGCTTTAATATACAAACATTCCAGAAAAATATTTTGAGTAAGATTGTCATTGTATATCTGTTTGAAGGACACTCTAGTTTAAAGTGAACTGCTTCAAGTATTCCTCACTTGCAGTAGAACATATTTCATTTTTCTCAAAGCCATATTTACATCAATTTTGTTTCTTTCTTTAATATCAAAGAGCAAATGTAAACTAAAAATATAAAGCATGGGTGTTTCTTGTTCAGTTTTTCTACAGCCTTTCATTGCATATGAGGCAAAATACCATTGAAGAAAAATAACCCATTTACTGTGGCAGAAGCAGCTAAACTGCCAATTTCTAAATGTGACTTTTATAAGCAGATTTTTGTCATTTACATTGAGTTGGTATAGTTATGTGTATGACTTTTGCACTTGAGACCATAAAACTACAAAGAATGAAATTTCTATCATTTACCATTAATGGGTTAATATTAAACCAATGTTTGAATCTTGCTTTCTCATTGGCTACCTGTCATCTGGTTATGTTCATGATTTGTTGTTGGACTGAATATTCCAAACTTTAGTTATTCTCAAATGAACACCACTAAGAGAAAGCAAAAACAGTGAAAATTTGTGAGTTCAATACTCACCTGATTTATATGATATTACTCGCCATAGGGTGATGATTAGTGAAATTCCCTGAGAAGATTGTTACAAGTAAGTTCAGTTTTCATTGAAAATTTCATCCTTATGCCAAAACTTAACTGTCTCATAAATACCAAATGATACATGCAATAAAGTGTCGATAAGAAACAATGGCAAAGTTTAACATAACACACCATTTTTTTTTTTTTTTTTTTTTTTTTTTTTGCACGTAGGTAACAGAATGGTTTTTATCTTGACACTACTTACTGTATACTCCAACATCATTTTTTTATTTTTGTTTTTCAAAGCTATTTTTAGAATTTTAATAAAACCTAAAACATATGAAATTGGATTTATGCATTTTCTTTTTTCTTGAGAATTGACAATAAAATTGTTTTATTATTAGGTTGTTTGTTTACATAAATAATTTTATATTTACAAGATTATAAGAATGTGGACCAACTACAATGCAATATTTATTATTTAACATAAAGAAATAACTATGAAAACAATTTTTTATGCATAAATTTATAACATTGTCTGAGAACAAGAAAATTTGAATAAACGTAACTGATTAATTGTAATTATAAATTTTGAAAGAAATGCATGTTATGGGCATTTCTTTCCCATGCTCTTGCCACATAAAATTGGATGTGATCATCTGAAGTTATACATTTTTTTTTTTTTTTTTTTTCTTGAGAATTGACAACAAAAATGTTAAATACTATTCATTAGATTGTTTATTTACAAGAATAGTGTTTAATTCTTTTGTCAATTCTCAAGAAAAAAGGGAATGCATAAATAGTTTCATGTTTGGGTTTTATTAAAATTCTAGAAATAGCTTTTAAAAACAATAAAAATTGCTGAGAGAGAGTTTACAGCAATAGTGGTACCAAGAGAAAAACCATCCATTTGACACAGCATTTTTTGTTACCTAAATAATACTTAGACACTTGCAGCTGGGTAATTGGACATATATAATCTTGTATTTGTAACTTGTATAAATGATTATTTCTGAGTAATCATTTAAAATTCTAGGTTAGTGGGAATTTGATGACATTCATCTAAAGAAATAGTTTATTTTCTTAGAATTTCATTTTTTTTTAATCCACACACTCTGAGAATAGATAGCTAAAGAAATATCTAAATACAGGGTAAGCCAAAAGTTACCTTACAGTAATGTTATTTGATTAACAATTAAATTTTGTACACATTTAAAATTTAATATTTCTTTAATTTTATTCCTTTGTATTTTTTAATTTTAAGCATTTGTATTCATTTTATTCTTATTTCAATACTTTTTGTTTATTTAGTTGAAATATAACCATGTTAATAAAATAATATCTAAAGTAAAGTAACATTTGACCCAACCTGCTTATTCCTGTTTTCAGACAAGGTTCACGTTTGTTGTGTTTTTGCTGAATGCTACTTGTAGTCTTCATCCTGAGCAAGCAGAAACCCTTTTAATGATTGATTAGCATGACTTAAGCTACTTACAAACTATCAAAGGACATTTATACTTAAAGATTATAAAATCCTTTGAATTGCATGCATCTTGAAGTGCTATTTGCTTCCAAATTCCTTATTACCAGGCTTTGGTATGTAAATATTAATAAATAATAATAATTGGAAAACATTCCTTGGAAATATGATGGGAGTGGGATAGGGAAAGCCACCAAATGTGTAAACATGGTCAGAAGCAATATGGCAGAAAAAAAATGAAATACCAGGCATTTTGTAAGAACCCCCCAACCCCAAATCTCTTTTGGGACAGCATAAAGATACAAGATTGTCAATGAAATGATTAGAATATGAAATGATGTTTGCATCATTCTATTTACCAAATCATTTGATTTGTGAATTCTTGAGTTCAATGTGATTATAAAACACATCACTATCACAACTATTGTTATTTTGGCTTGCTTTCATAAATCAACAATGATTTTATTATTGCTCATTTATTTTTATATATATATATATATAATATATATATATATATATATATATACACACACACACACATTTCTTAAATTGTTAATGACT
Source organism: Acanthosepion lycidas (assembly GCA_963932145.1). Classification (NCBI taxonomy): domain Eukaryota; kingdom Metazoa; phylum Mollusca; class Cephalopoda; order Sepiida; family Sepiidae; genus Acanthosepion; species Acanthosepion lycidas. Next base: position 80,778,529 of record OZ010585.1, on the reverse strand, counting down.
TTGGGCCTTAGATTTGGCAAATGCTTTATGTTCAAATATTTAGAGTTTTATGTTTGTTTAATCTTTCAGTAATTAAGAATGGCATTACCCTGATATTTGGATGGTCAGTGATTTAGTTTAGGAAGAATTTTTTTATTTTTTTATTAGACTTAATTGATTAGTTATCATCAACTTAAGAAACGATGAATTCTTTTCTTTATGCATTTAATGAAGTCCAGTGTAAATGTTCTTTCTATTGGTATTAACAGTTTATTTCATTCATAAACATAATATAATTCTTCTTAGTTAATAAGTTGTATGTTCCCATTTAGATTTTGCAGCTTAAATGCTTCACA